>OY998163.1:88712075-89337457 GCA_963921995.1 Oxystoma pomonae
CAAAAATATAGAAATGCGACATAGCGCCAATACGTTACACGTATATGAGTTTTTATTAGAAAATTAAAAGTACTTGCGCTTTGACCGATTGATCGGAATATTTTCCATATACGAGGGCGCAATGATTGACGAGTGAAACGAGATTTTTAATAAAAACCAATTTATTACATAAACGGGAAGGATATGAATGATTTCGTATCAAACTTGAAGTCGTTCTATTTGCCATCGTTTATTTGATCTGGATGGCCATTCTTGACCCAGAGAAACTGCAATTCGAAGGCATTCTGGTTGAAAACTAGGAATCCCGGTCGGGCACTGCCTATTTCTATTGTTTTATTACCGCGATATTTCTCGGTTTAATTGGCCACATAGGGCACTGCGCTTTTACCACTTCACACTTCCCATTTCTGATGTCACCACAGCTCGAAAAAAATTAAAGTATGAAGTGGGAAATACGCAGTGCCTTAGTGGAGTGGAGCGGAGGATCGTATCTGCATTGGACGAAGCAATCGCCCCCCAGAAATGATAACGTCCCACGTTTAAAACAGTCTATATTCCACTACAAATAAGGCTACAAAAATGTAGCTGTTATACACGCTTGCCTTCCTTTTGAGCCCACTTCATGGGGCTTGATTTGAAAACTCCTCCTTTCCAAACTTTCATACTTTTGCATATTTTTATATTACTTTTAGTCGATTATTTTTTTTTTCCTTAAGAATGGGGCCAGTATTCTGCACTAGTTTCTTTCTGCAGGCTTTTTACAGGTTGTGCGCATTGATATTCTAAGTCCGTTTGTGTTGTGAAAGTTTGAGACAATGATGTGTTTGAAATTAACTCTGTGTTTCAGACTTCCATTGTCTATATTTTATTTATACACGACGTTTCGATCAGAGATTGTACTGATCGAAACGTCGTGTATAATAAAATATAGACAATGGAAGTCCGAAACACAGAGTTAATTTCATTGTATGTTGTGTTAAAAACCACTGCCTTACATTTGCATACATTACATAATAATTTAAAAACAACTAGCTAGTAAATGAGTAGATATGAATTCGCCACAAATATACCTAGATTTAGTCTGCATTTTCATTTTGTTTAGCTTGTTTCTCCAGTCTCTAGAAATCTCCTTTTGGGCATTATAGGGTTGTTACACTGTTAATTGTAAGAAGTGAGTTCTCTTTTTTTCTCAGCGCTAGATTCCCGAATTGGTCTTGCATTCCCTTTTGCTGTTTTTTCTTACGCAGTAGAGGGAGTAGGCTAGATCATGTTTATACTGAATGTTGGTGCGCTTTTTCCACTACGACCCAAGGGGCATGTTGTGGCTCACAACCGACTTTTTCTCAGTCCAATTTTCTTGACAAAGGAAAACAGTTGGCTTGAAGTCTTGAAGTACTTTTGTCCCAAGTAAGTAGTTTCGAACTAACTCTCAGTAATCTTGTCCAGTAGGATGTATACTGGCATTTCCTTCTCCTGTCCGCATAAAATCTACAGATCAATGTGTTAGTCGCTCCAGCTATATTCATGTGTTTGGAGTCGGCAATGGTCTGTTATTATTATGAGGGGCGTCTTCGGGAAAATTGCTAAATCGCAGCCCCAAAGCAGGTGTGGTCGGAGAGATGTTTTCTTTTTCATGTTTTCTGTTATAGGTATATTTTTTAAGAAAGTGGATACATTTAAAAGCAAGGTCGCGAATCTATAGTCTATGGACAAATCGACGACTTTCGTGTGCAAGTCGGGCCAACTTTGTGCCGATCTAGCACATATATCACGTTTTGACTTGCTGTCATTCTGGCAAATTCGTTTTTAAAAAAATATGGCGGATTCAAAATGACGGAAAACCGTATATTTTAAAAAACTGTAACTTTTTTGAAATAGTTCGTTTTTAATATATTTTACGAAAAAAAAATAGCAAATTTTCATTAAAAAATATTAAAAAATCTGAAAAAATACAAAACTAAAAAAAGTTTTTTTAAGTTTTTTTTTTGAAAATTATTGATTTAAAAAAAAGTTTTAATAAAAAATATAGCCTTTTTCATTTTGAGTTCAAATTGGGTTCAAAGATTTCATTCGGTTACGTAGTTTTTGAGTTATGTTAAAATAACTGGTCAAAAATAGGGGTTTTTAGGCTATATTTGGAATTCATGATATTACCCAAAACTATAAGAACTTTTTGCAGATAACCTAAATTTGTTGAATAGGCTTGGTATATCCAGTTTAAGCTTCTTGTTATTCTAGAATATGGGTTTTTAAACAAATATACTGATTTCAAAATGGCGGAAAGGTGTATTTTTTAAGTATTTATAACTTTTTTATTTTTTATGCGATTTTGATAAAACCAAGTTTGAGATACTTGGTTTGTTATATTTTTATGATGAAAAAATAAAAACTACAAAAATTATAAAAACATTAAATATACAAAAATATTAATAAAAAAACAAAAACAAAAAAGTTTTTTATTTTTTTTTGGTCTGACTGTTACTTCAAATTAGGTCCAAAGCTACCAATCGGTTAAGTAGTTTTTGAGTTAAAATAACGAGTAAAAAGTGGGGTATTATTGGCTGATTAATGATAATATCAAAAAATGGGGAAACATTTGGAAAGTAATCCAAATTTGTAAAATGGGCCCAGATCAGATTTTAGGGCCATACCAGAATATGTTTTTTTTTTACAAATATGGCGATTTCAATATGGAGGAACGGCATTTTTTAAATAATATTTAAGTATTTTAAAATATAGTTTCCTCAACAATATTTGTTTATAAGAAATTAATAAAAGACGAAAATTAAAAATAGGTTGAATATGAGAAATATTAAAAAAAATTTAAACTTTCAAAACACAAACAGGCGCTCTGTTCAGGTACTACACTCCATTATTTACAGCGGCGTCTAATTCAAAAAAAAAATATATTAAAAAATTTAAAACATTAAATCTAATTTTTTATCTTTATATTAGAAACACAAATTAATTTCTCCAGACATGGTTACTATTTTACAAGTTTAGAAACAATAATAAAAAATCACATTCCATAAGTCTACGCATGCCTCTGATTCGCCGCCCGGGCCGCCAATTAAAATTATAGCATATGTACTAATAATTTTATATAAAAAAAGCTCTTCATATCATAATAATAAAAATGATGGGCGTATTATAGGAAGTTTGGCCATGTTGCCTTCACAAATTTATGCTGCTAATAAAATTATGTGTTATGTTCGCAAGAGTCTGAATTCACTATAAAGCAGAGAAATACAAGGGTATCAAGTCTATCCAATCGAACTCGACCCAAGCTACCCTAACATTTCTGGGATATATGGATGGACATATTATTATGGATACGGATTTATTATTATGATATCAGAATGCTTAAAATGATTTTCTACTATTTTATAAAAGCTTGTATTTGAAAAGCTTTTTTTTATATTCATATCATAATAATAAAAATTATGGGCGTATTATAGGAAGTTTGGCCATGTTGCCTTCACAAATTTATGCTGCTAATAAAATTATGTGTTATGTTCGCAAGAGTCTGAATTCACTATAAAGCAGAGAAATACAAGGGTATCAAGTCTATCCAATCGAACTCGACCCAAGCTACCCTAACATTTCTGGGATATATGGATGGACATATTATTATGGATACGGATTTATTATTATGATATCAGAATGCTTAAAATGATTTTCTACTATTTTATAAAAGCTTGTATTTGAAAAGCTTTTTTTATATAAAAGTCCCTGTATGCCAATTTTGATTGTAATCGAACAAACTAAATATTTTTCCCCTCCACTTCCCTTGCTAGAGGGGGCGGGTACCTTATAATATTATATATTATTGTATTGCATATAAGTCAGTTCAAATTGGTTAGCAAAACGTGATTAAAAATCGTCCATCTTGAATCCGCCATATTTAATTTTCAAAATCTGATCAAAAATTCGTATTCCTTATCCTCAAAAACCCCCGTATACCAATTTTGGTTTAAATCGGAAAAACTTAGCGTTTTCCCCCCTCCACTCCCCCTTTTAGGAGGAACTATAATCGCATACCAAATTTGAATTCAATCGAAAGATTTGACCCATACATACATACATAGTGGTGCAGTATAAATAAAAGCTTGTGAAAAACAACTTCGCGCCTGGTCTTACCAATTTGTTTTTCCATTGAAATAAATATAATATACAAGTGCATATATAACTTCTACACATCAAATTAAAGCAAAATGTTTACAAGTTTTATTAAAAACGTTTTTTATAAATTTTGTCTTAATAATATTGCAAATGACTTCTGAAAATAAATAACTACTTTAAAAAAAAATAAAAATAAAGTTTTTTATTTTTTGTGATAAAACAAAGCAAAATTTTGAACTTTTTTATAGAAAATAATTTTATCGTGTGTTTCCACTGAATCGTTTGTTGTAATTTTTACTTTCTATATTAATTTTTTTTAAAGTTACAAAGTTTTTAAAAGTACCATGCAAAAAAAGTGGTGGTGGCAATAACTTGAAAAAACGCATTTACCAGAATGACAACAAGTCAAAGCGTGATCTATGAACTAACCTTAAAAAAGTTAGCACGATTTGCACACGAACCCCCGTTTTGGCCACATTTGTCTAAACACTACTAGTCTGAATTGTAGATATGTTTCTATATATAGTCATGTCATTAATGCGCCGCAGTCGAAAATTTGGAGAAAATAATGCTGAAAATGTAATTTTTATTATCAAATCAAAATTGTGATAATTCACACAAAAGTGGGTGAATTTAAATGGTAGGGCGCCAATTCTAAAATTGTTGTTAAATCATGCCTTTAATGCGCCGCAGTCGGAAATATCAATTAATATTATTATGCTAAAAATTTATTTTTTTTTAAACGTATTGTGCATAATATTAGCTGACAAGGGGTGCTGAATTGGGGTGGGATCGAGGCTCAATTTTGGACTTTCTGAAAAAAAAATAATACAGATTTCAAAAGATGTTAAAAAAATTTCTTGTAATTAATCTAAAATATTAACAATCGATTAATATTTTGTTTAAATATATTTTTTGCGCTGTATTTAAAAAGAACGGTTAGTTGTTGAGCGGGGCTGGGTTAGTATAAAATCTAGACACAATTTTATTTTCGTTGTCAAAATCTGTCATTTTTTAAAGGTTTTAAATGCTGTTGACAAAAATTGTTTATTTTTGTTAGTTTACCTATGTGACAAGGATTTTCGGTTGAATAAAATAATTATTCCGCTTTCCAAGTAATACCGCCTACATTTTCTATGTAACATGATTAAACCTTTTGCGTAAGTTCTCCCCAGCCTTCGGCCGCCCCCATATTTTCCTGCCTCGGGCGGTCGCCCGGGGTATGAAGACGCCCCTGCTGGCTTATTCAAAGAAGCTTTGGAGTGATGTATTCCGAAAGTTGAGCGCCAGTGTCATCCTTTTTTTTCAACCCTGCACTTTAATATTTTTATGTTGACAGTGGCCTTAAGGCTTAGTATTGCCTAAGGTTTAGCTGTAGCTCAAGTTATTCTGCACACTGTTCGTTGCACGCCTGCTTGTTTTTTCCAAGCAGTTTTCTGCTTGGTTTTGGACTGCCGGGCTATGGAGATATACACTCCATTCCAAATTGCTGCG
Organism: Oxystoma pomonae; assembly: GCA_963921995.1. Classification (NCBI taxonomy): domain Eukaryota; kingdom Metazoa; phylum Arthropoda; class Insecta; order Coleoptera; family Brentidae; genus Oxystoma; species Oxystoma pomonae. Next base: position 88,717,692 of record OY998163.1, read on the forward strand.
GACCAGTTTTTTGGCACTGAGAATGACAGATCCATTTAGATTCTTTGTTTAATTGTCATCCGCCATTTTGAAATTGGTCAGAAAAATTTGGAATGAGGTATACTAGTACCAGCGTTCTCAGTAAAAATTATAATGGATAGGTAACCCTCGCCATTTTTTGATATGATGTGCATTCCACTACAAAGGTGGGCAATTTCAGAGGTCAAAAGTGGGCAATTTTAGAGGTCACGTGATGCATAGGGTAATTTTCACCATTTTTACATATATAGTGGAGTAGTACTCCCAGACCAAAAATCAACTGGTGTACCGAACCTTATTCATGGATGAGGGTTCGGCACACCACTCCAAACGTGGAAAATTTTAGAGGTCACGTGATGCAGAGGGTAACCCCGACCATTTTCACATATATGATGTAGTAGTGGCACAGGACTAAAAATCAACTGGTGTGTTGGACCTTATTCATGGATAAGGGCTCGGCATACCACTCCAAAAGGGGACAATTTTAGAGGTCACGTGATGCATAGGGTAACCCAACAGCATTTTCACATATATAGTGTAGTAGTACCCCCAGACCAAAAATCAACTGGTATGCCGAACCTTATTCATGGATAAGGGTTCGGCACACCACTCCAAATGTGGGAAATTTTAAAGGTCACGTGATGGATAGGGTAACCCCCACAATTTTTACATATATGATGTAGTAGAACCCCCAGAAAAAAGCTAATTTTGATTTTTGAGTTTTAAGTATTTTTTAAAAATTATGTAGAAATTTACATTTAAAAATATTCGATCCAGTGCAGTGAACTTTTTACACTTAGGTACACATTTTTTAAGTTTCTGATCTACTCTTTTTCTTTTTTGAGTACAAGTATAAGGGATAATTTATAAAAAAAATTACTTAAAATCTAGACTACTTGACAAAAATCGCAATTTCTTTAAACTGAAAGTTGAAGTTCTCCAGACTTTTTTACATAATACATTAAATTCGCGATATACTGAACTAATCCAGGCACAACCTGTATACTATATCGATTTGTTCATAAAAGCCATGCTTTGGTTAATTGCAGACATTTTCTAAAATCATGATTTTGATGAAGGTATAAAAAAAGTAGTTTATGTTTTTTTCTCTCACTATTTGAAGTAGGTAGTTTACTTTATCTCAAGCCTACTGTAGTCAATCAACCGTTCTAACTTTTTTTGTAGAGGTGCTGAGGAGGAGTCGTGGGTCACTGCATCACGAAAAGTGCTTCCTAATTCTTTCTGGAGACACCAGACTAAGAAATATGCATCACCGACCTCTAAAATTACTCGCTTTTGGAGTGGTGTGTCCAACCCTTATCCATGAATGAAGTCCGGCCGATCCAAACGGTCCGAGTCCGATTCCCGGCCGGATCAACTACTTGGGTGATTGGGTTTTTGTAGATGTCCGATTTTTAATTATCATGCTGGGGGGTTACGCTATGCATGACCCAAGGGGGGGAGTAGTATACTCATTACAAATATTTTTATTGTTTTTTTAACATCTGATTTGGATTTTTCAAGTTAAAAATATCTAACACTGAATAAATTGCATCTTTTTGGAGTGGTGTGCCGAACCCTTATCCATGAACGAGGTCCGGCACACCAGTTGATTTTTGGTATGGGGTACTACTACATCATATATGTGAAAATGGTGGGGGTTACCCTATCCATCACGTGACCTCTAAAAATGCCCACTTTTAGAGTGGTGTGCCGAACCCTTATCCATCAATAAGGTCCGGCACACCAGTTGATTTATGGTCTGGGGGTACTATTGCATCATATATGTGAAAAACACTAGAAGGCTCACATTCTAATGGAAAATACGATTTTGTTATAGAATGGGCTTGTACAAAGAATTTTGTGTTTTAAAAAAGGTTCTTGTATTTAACGATAAAAAGGTTCTTGTATTTAACGATTATGCTTTTGAAGATTCTGACAAACTATGACTCACTATTCAATAAGCACAGAGAATAATAAGAATTCCCTTCTGATTCCGATCAATGGTAAATCCAAAAGCTTTCACGGTTAAAAATTTTAAAATTCTCCACTGGTACAGCAATAAAGTAGTTCCAATAGAACAAAGCTTTAAACGATTTGGTCAGGACGTGTTTGATAGGCTTTCGGAGAACTCGTGACAGCCAGGAAATTGTCAGTCAGCTGATTCAATATCTGGGCAGTTTTCTAAGAAAGTTGGTGGCTTTTTGAACAATATTTTTTCTTTTATGGAAAGTACAGTTGGTTTCACATAAAATGCATACATGAAAAAGCAAACTACGTTTTTTTTTCAGTGTATTTAGCTATACCCACGCTTTTTAGTATGCACCTGGGGCACTACCTGCTAATTGTAGTGTACGTAAGATATTTCTATTATTCTTATAGTTTACCTATTATTTTCAAAAAATTAAATTAACATAATTATATTAAAAACTGCAACAATTATTTATTTTCTCGTCAGTATCTAATTCACACTTCTTAGCAATAGAAAATAGAATTTTTAAACAAGGCTAAAAAACAACTCTTTGTATACACGAGCAAGGCAAGTTCATGGAGTAAAAAGCAAACTACACAGAGTTGTTTACGTATGCGTTTTCATAAACAAACGAATTATTTTAATTTTTTGTAATATAAAGATGAAAACAAAAGAAAAACTAATATTTAATGGCGGCTCCATTTTTTTCAATAAACATTTCCAATCGACGTGGCATAGAATAAGCGTTTAAAAGTTGTTCGGCATTTTGGGGCCTCCAATTACGTTCATATATTATTTTGACTAATCTTTCCCAAATATTTTCGATGGGGTTAAGGTCGGGACTGTTTGATGGCCAAAGCAGCACTTCTATATTTTGGTCTTGAAACCAGCGACGCACAGTATTAGCTGTGTGAACGGGACAATTGTCCTGCTGAAAAATTATTTCATTGTTTGGATATATATATATTATTTTGACTAATCTTCCCCAAATATTTTCGATGGGGTTAAGGTCGGAACTGTTCGATGGCCAAAGCAGCACTTCTATATTTTGAACGGGACAATTTTCCTGCTGAAAAATTATTTCATTGTTTGGATATAAAAAATCAACTGACGGCACCACTACCCCTTCTAAAATTTCCAAATATCTCACTGCGGTAAATCTTCCTTCAATATGCCAGCAAACATCTAACCCTAACCTGGTGGGTATATCGCTCAATAAACCGACTTCGAGGTGGGCGATATACTTTTATTTTTCAGCTATCCGCAGAAGATTGAAAAGTTTTTTCATCAGTAAAAATCACCCTGTCCCAATATTCCTCATCCTCTGAAGCGTGATTGAGAGCAAAGATCAGTCGTGCTTGCTTTTATTGCTCTGTCAAGAGGGGCTTCTTTGCTGCAATGCGACATTTAAGTTCAGAATTTTTCACTGATGCTGTAGATTGGGAACCCGGAAAACCTGTTGTGTTGATGGCTTTGACAGCTGTGGAAAATGGGTTCTCTCGCAAATTATTCAGTAATTGTCCATCCTGTTCCTCTGTGGTTACCTTATTTTGCAAACCGGTACCCCGCTTTCGCTCCAAAGACTGATGTTCTTGCCATTGCTTCGAAATTCTAACCACAGTGGCTTTATTAATATCAAAATTTTCGGCGACCCTTCTTACTGACCGTCCATCTTGCTGTCGAGTTATTATCTGCGATTTCGTAAAGGGCGAAAGTTGCGGAACCATTTTAAAAAAGTAATTTTGACTAAAGTCAAAAATTATTGACAATAATTGACTTAAATCAAAAATAAAACATTTCATGATATATGACGGGTGCAAAATAGTGTGAAATGGCACATCTATACGAAGAAAAAAAGTTGTATTTTGTTTTTCCATGTACGCATTTTATCTGAAATTAACTGTACAAGGCTGGTTCACTCTGAAATAGTTTTAGTTTCAGTAACAAAATAAACAGAAATGAAAAAGGTTTCAGCTTTTTTGGACAATTATTTTTATTTAAACTTTTACATCAATTGCCGACGTTTCGATCCTAATCCGGATCATCTTTAGGGCAAGATGCTTCGGGATTTACAAGAGTAAAAATGGTTTTTGCGAACTAATATCATTATAAAATTAACAAAAACGTACGTATTGTCACAGCAAGGTGTCTCTGTAGACACGTCGGCACTTGATGTAAAAGTTTAAATAAAACTAATTGTCCAAAAAAGCTGAAACCTTTTTCATTCCAACTTAATCCAGTGGACGAAACCGTAACAGCATTATCAAAACAAAATAAACTGTTCATAAAAATCATCAACTTTATAAAAAAAACTACGAATTTAGACGGACACATGGACGTCTATGTCGAGATGCTGTGTGTGTCCTCCACAGCGGCCATATTGAGTAATGTTTTCTAGATTGCCCTCTTGAAGAATGATATATAGTACTACGCTCTTTCTATCTGTTTAGAATTAGCCCCGGGCACTTGATTAAAAACCTCAGCATAGATACGAAAGAGGCTATCAATTTCTGCGTGTTAACAATACCCCTAATAGAGACCAAAACCGAGGCCGCAACGATTTTATGTCCCTCCGTGCTCAAATTACCTCAAAATAATGGCTAATCTACTCATAAAAGGCGGGACACGAATATCGGCATTTCGGGGTTATAATAATAAACCGCGCAGCGTTATATTACGTGGACCGATATATGATACGATGGACCGATACAATTTGTGGCTAAAATCTAAAATGTAGAATTACTAGCTGATTTTGATTTAAAAAAAGGGAGGTTATAAGTTCGATGCGTATGTTTTTTTAGATGTTTGTTTTAAAGTAGCATTATTTCTAAACGACCCCACCGATTTTCATATTTTTTTATTCCATTTAGGAGTGCCTCGAGGTGGTACCATTTTATACGGTGGCCTAAAGGCGAACTTCCAAGTTATTCACTTCCAAGTTTTTGAACGCGCTTTTTTCGAACCAACCAACTTTGCATATCTGCGTGACAGCACAAAATCTGTTTTTTTTTTCAAAATTAACCTCATTTATGTATGTATTTTTATTTAGTTTATAGTAGTAGTAGTAGTAGTAGTTTTAGTATTTAGTTTATGTATGTAAACGTCTTTGCTTGTTTATTTTTTGATTTTCCAGCGGGTTAAGGAAATGGTCGAAGGGAAAGCTTAACCTTGTTTTTCAACAGTGTACACTATGATTGATCTGAATTTTCTAAAACTAATACCGTTTTTTAATTTATAATCGCAGTTCGCGTTCGCAGTTCGAGCATCTCTGTCTCTTTCACTTCTTACTAGGGATAAAGAGGTAGATGGCAAGCAACACTATGAACACTTTCGTTTCAAACAGGGCTTTTTGAACTGTCGTTCAAATTGGCTAGCCACAGTGTTTGTTTTTAGTATTAGTTATAATCATAAGAAAGTTTAAAAGCACTGTTTGAAACCACAGTTGGTTTTAGCAGCATATTTAAGAAAAAAAATATACATTTTTTAAGACATATATTTTCTAATAAGTAGTTATTTCCTCTATTAGATAAAGGAAAAATTAAAATCTTTTACATAGGTCCGAGCGAGAAACACCTTAGAATGTAATTTTTATAATTATTACAGCATACTAAATTTTTCTAAATTTAACTTTTTCTTAATTCATGTTTTTTACTATAACTTTTAGGGAACAAATATACAGCAATTTTGACTTCTTTTAATGGAGTTGTCGATAGTTGTTTTGGAAAGAAACTTAGCATCGATTATAAAGAACAAATCAAACAATTTGAATTTGAATTACAAAAAGTTAAAGTTGCATACACTCCAAAAATTCACGCCATGGTACATCACGTTCCAGAATTTATTCAGGAAAGTCAAATGGCACTTGGGTTCTACTCTAAACAGGCTTCAGAGCAAGTTCATCATTCTTTTAATAATTTTTCACACATATTTAGCCTAAATAAAAGTAATTTAGAGAATTACTGGAAGAAATTACTACGATGCGTGTGTTCATATAATAGTCAACATGTATAGAAAGCCATTCTAATATTTTTTAATTATTATATATATATATATATATATATATATATATATGTGTGTAGCATAAATTTAAGTGCGGGAAAGTCTCGGGTATAATATTTTTTCGCACTTATGCGGAAAAGTGGGGAAAGACTACAATGATAAAAAAAATATATTTTAACGAATATGCACATAGCGAACTTTATCAACCAGATATAGGAGGTCTTAAGGGAAAGTTATTGTATATTTTATGTCAAAATTAAATGGTAACATAATAAAAGTATTTTGATTGGATTTTATCTTTAGTTTTCAGTCTGAACGCACAGTTAAAAAGCCATTTTTTAATTTAGAAAAATTTAGTATGCTGTAATAATTATAAAAATTACATTCTAAGGTGTTTCTCGCTCGGACCTATGTAAAAGATTTTAATTTTTCCTTTATCTAATAGAGGAAATAACTACCTATTAGAAAATATATGTCTTCAAAAATTTATATTTTTTTTCTTAAATATGCTGCTAAAACCAACTGTGAAACGGGAGTGTTCACAGAGTGATTTTGCTTTGTATTTTGAACTGAAATAGTCTTTGCAATAAGAAAAGTTGGGAACTTTTAACTCTTATGCGCAGACGCGAAAATATCGATTGGTCGTAATCCGACGTAGTCTTTCAACATAACCTAAAAATTCTATTTGTATAAGACTCATTATTTTTTTAATATCTTTGTCTGTTTTGGTTATTGGAGAGTCCAGGCAGACAAGAACAATGTAATAGAATAGCCTATATACTTTCATATGGCCAGTTGAAAATTCTTAACACACCAAAATTTTATTCAGTGATAGTTACAACAGATTGACAGATGTTATTGCAAATAGTACGATTGGTATGAACAGTGGTTATTTCTTATGACTAAAATCATAACAAACACTATTGCAAAAACTACGACTATTCAAGCGACTATGATTAACAATTATGAACGATACTTTACAACTGACACTAAAATTAGACATGAATTTGGATAAGCAAATCTATTTTAAATATTGTTATGAGTTTATTAGAATAGAAAACATTTTATTTTCCGAAAAAACCTTACAGATAATGCTTACCTAGTGACCTCTTATTCAATACAATATGAATTATGGCTTCACTATGTAACGAAGTTACATAATTCTTTATATCCGCGAAATTGAAACCCACTCGGCAACCACGCAATCCGGCGCACATTGAACGCTAGCAGCGCTGATGTCACGCTCAGCCCGCTGACACAGAAAAGTCACCTCAAACCGAGTCGGTGGTAAAACACACCGAACCTGACGCCGAGACCAGTGACCCTAGCAACGACCACAACGAGCCTATCTCCGCAACCGCCGAACCCGCCCAATGTCGTTCTGGGTCGGTATCAAGAATAGTTTCGCCGGTTTATTTACCAGTAGGCCCGGACCAATGTTGGCAATGCGGCCAGAGAGGCCATCGTCGGGACACATGTTCACGTTCTCGAGTGTTCTGCTCAAGATGTAGTAAGGCTGCCGGCCGTTCCGTTGGACATAGTTCGACACTTGAACGACAGCGATCCCCAGGATACCGTTGATGCACCGGCATAGGATACCATATTAGGAAAGATGGCATCAGTTCCGCGGCCGGCAGTTCTCGGGCTACTCGTGGATAAGAGTACCCAGTGCTATTTGTATCCCGCAAAAAGGAGCCCATGCTTTAGATGTGGATGCCCAATGGCCATTGATCACCACGAAGCATGTCAGGACACTTAAAGTTGTTCTTTTTGGGATATATATATATATATATATATATATATATAGTTTTTTTAGGTCTTCTTTATTCAGAAAAACCAGAATCCTCGAACGTTTTAAGTTATTAATGTATTTGAGGAAGACTAAATTACAGGGTAGTTTATATATCATTGAAAAATAATGAATGATTATTTTTATTTGTATGGGGTGTGTAACGAAGTTCCATAATTCTTTATATCCGCGAAATTGAAACCCACTCGGCAACTACGCAATACTCGCAATCCGGTGACGTCATGCTCAGCCGGGTATAAAGCGAAGCGCGCGCGACGCGTGAAGGCATTCCGACCGCAGCTGGCAGTAAACCGCAGCAACAGAGAGATAGTATGTAAGGAAGCAAGGTAAAGTATAAGGTGAGTATAGAGCTCTAAACACAGTGGTTTCTTGGAGAATTCCGGATTAATCGATTCCCGGTCCCGGAGCATTTCAGGACCTTCCTGCTTTCCGACCCCCGGAGTATTTCGGGATAACCCGATCCTGGAGCATTTCAGGAGTTTCTCAATTATCCTGGTTCCGGAGCTTTCTAGGACCTTCCTGCTTTCCGATCCCCGGAGTATTTCGGGATAACCAGATTCTGGAGGATATTCCCAGTTATCCCTGTCCCGGAGCTTTTCAGGACCTCCCTACTTTCCGACCCCCGGAGTATTTCGGGATAAGCAGATCCTGGCGCATTTCAGAATATTCCAAATAATCCCAGTCCCGGAGCTTTTAATGACTTCCCTACTTTCCGACCCCCGGAGTATTTCGGTATCCACCGATCCTGGAGCCTTTCATGATCCTGCCACTTATCCCGGTCCCGGAGCGTTTCAGGATCTTCCTGCTTTACTGACCCGGAGTATTTCGACTATACTCGTCCCGGAGAATTTCAGGACATTCCCGTTTACTCCTGTGGGATAGTTATTTAGTCGGCATCTAGTAGATATTCGAGTTAGTGTACACTGGACATATTAGAGCATTATACAACCTATTCCGTTAGAATAATATGCTTCCTCCGTGAGATTGCTGTCCGTTACCGTTGTGCTGTTACCCCAATATCTTCCGTGCGTTCCTTAACGTTAAGCCCATTTGTACCAAGGCAAGTCGTACTTTTTAAGATTGTTCAAACTACCTTTACCGTCCGCCTCACTTACTCTAGTATTGCATAATTGTTTTATTACTCAATAAAAGATGGTTTTAAATCATTTCTGTAACCGCTGTGTTTTATTTTCTTGACCTGGTCTGTGACTGTTTAGCTACCTAGGGACTGTGGATCTTTTTACTACACTAAATAACAGATAGTGGCGCTCGAGACAACTAGCAAACAAGAAACGTTACAAATTTGGCGCCCGAGCAGGGACTTGGGACGACGGAAGAGGACCCCAACCTGGCGGAACGTATACCCACCTGTCCGTGTCCTCCCGGAAGGTATACGCAAAACCTAATGCTGTAACCCCTTGCAACGGCCAAGTTCCAGGCGGAACTAACCCCAATAAAAAATATATATCTATTCCAGCTTCGGCTACCTCGACAGGAGGCTTTAAAAAACTTGTCCGGTGAATACCTACGGTTAATATAATTAGCGTGGTTTCTCTGCCAATCCCCCTCTCCGCCGCCGGTCGACCAGATTCCGCTACTACCAAACTAGCACCCAACAACGGATATGCCCTCTTTAATGGAGATCGGAATCATTGGGGAGGCCGGTAATTCAGTCCGCATCGGTGTACCTGAAGTGGTGACGTCCGCACCACAGGAACGACCCTTGAAAACATCAGAAGCCGCTCCCATCTCGCCGTGCTTATTGGATCTTCAGATCGTAGGGAGAACTACTGTTTCAGCGACCACCAGCGATGTCACCGCGGGTGTGACTTTCGTATCGGAGGAGCGGATCACCACAACTACGGAAGTCATCACCATTCCGCCGCAGCGAAAGTCTCCGGACTGCGAGTGGACAGATATGCAGATTGCTGACCAGTTCCTCCGCACTCCACGTCCCGAAGACTGACCGGACGAGATGCTTGTTAAAATATCTTCAGTTAAACTCAAAAAACAATCGGGTCCGCAGGCGTAAGAATTCCGTATATTTAAGTTGACCACATCCGTTACTTTTTATTTTAATTTGTTTTAAGTACCGAATCTGTGATTTTAGTTATTTTAGTACCGAGCATATCATAGCGTATTATGTCTTTTGGTGGTAGAATAAAATGTTTATTTTCTGACTTCATTAGTGGTTTATTTGTTGCCTTCTTAAAAGTAAATGCAGCCCCGGACAGGACTCTCCGGTTATAAACATATGTGCGCTTCCTTACTTTAGGTCCGATTTTATTTTTAGTAGTATCACGTCGTATCCGAACGAGTAAAACGGCAATCAGTGGTCGAAAAATGGATGGCCCCATGTTGGACCTGACTTCCACCGACGAGTGGGCTCAGCTCTTGGAAGATGCTCTTGAGAACAAGGAGCCAAAGATTGTCCCCGTCAAATCGATTGGTGAAGCCCAAACCGCTGACACAGAAAAGTCATTTCAAACCGAGTCGGTGGTAAAACTCACCGAACCTGACGCCGAGACCAGTGACCCTAGCAACGAGCATAACGAGTCTATGTCCGCAACCGCCGAACCCGCCCAATGTCGTTCTGGGTCGGTATCAAGAATAGTTTCGCCATCGTCAGTGGAAATTTGCCCCCAACAAAATCGACATTAAAGCCCTATATACACAGAGCCTATTATCAAGTAATGGAGTGGCGTGGATCCGATCATCTTGATCCAGATAAATTTGACCGGTTACGTCACTTTTACCATTTTCTCCAGAAACTATTGTACAACTAGTAAGGTGTGGCTGCATAAAAGGTAGATTATTTGGAAGAAACTGACGCGACTACTGATTCGTTAGACTGTGAAGAAGAGCTGTAAATATTTCTGGTTAATGTGTTATCATTTTTGATTTTCTTACTTGGGGGATAAACGAGGAGGGGGGCTACGAGAATCAACCACATTAAGTATTGATTTAAATTGAAATTTTCTCAAAAATAACAATTTTTCTCTCCTCGCTTGGAAGATAACGTAAATGCATCAAACGTGTTACCTCCACAGGGATAATTTTTGCGTACATCATTGCAGTACTACCAATACCAACAGGGTTAAAACTATAACTTAAGTGTTATAGTTACGGAGGAGAAACGCGTTGTACCATACAAACTTTTTAAAAAAATCACATCTTTTTTAGTTTATGAGATATAAAGCTTGTTTAAACGGCATTCTAATAGTTATTGTGTTGCGATCAAAACATGTTTCCGAAAAATGATGTATCAAAAGTTAAAAATAAAATTATGGAAAAAACACGGAAAAAGCCTCCATCTTGCATTTATGACGTCACACAAGCTCTCTTACTCAAATTTGAGGCAAACACCCGGTGACTTAATATTGCGTGCTCCATCACCAATGGATCCGGGCTGGTCTTAAACTTCCTTCCACAACTATCCCACGGGACACGATTTTCGACCATAATCCCACCCACTCCACTATTACCGACGAGCATTTCTACAAAAAGTATTTTCGCATTAGTGATGCTCATCAGTACCGCGCTACTCAATAGAAAATTAACTGTTAATGAAGATGTCGGAAAAAGGAATTTCGATAATGTAGCACCGTACTGATGAGCACCACTACTAATGCGAAACTCGACTACGGTTTCCTTTACCTTTTTTGAGGGAATGGTCAATCATTATAGAGATAAAGCAAAATTTAAAATCATCACTTATCCGTATCTGTATCGGACTGCGCATGTGCAAACGTCTGCTTCGATACGTTACGTGAAACTTATCGATCATGAACACGTATCTATTCTTTGTTCCCAATTTGTGATCTATGGTCTAAAATATTTAGTCGACTGAATAAAAAAGTAGATACGTTACGTATGCACTTAGGTTGTTCTGTATACCTTTTTTTTGATAGGTTACTTATTTTCTTCCGATACGTATACGGATAGGGAGAAGTGTTGAAATTTATGATGTTGCTTTATGTCGCTATTGTCGGTGTTACACCCTATTATAAAATAAATTACTATACCCAATCTAAATTTTTTATAAACGTTTTTTTTTTCTTTCAGTGGATCTCCTTCAAATGTTGGAGTTTAACGTGACTGTACATTTTCCAGCGGCTCCATTGTTAACGGTGATTCTTGCATTAGTAGGTAAGTTGGGGTAGTGGGGAGAGGTCGCCGTTCATTTTTCGAAAATACGAATTTCGTTTTTTGTTTATTTGAAACGCATCAAAACTAGTACTCATTGTGAAAACGTCGTTTTTTTTTATAAAATACATAGTTTCGTGAAAAACGAAGACCGTGCAAGAAACGCCATTTTCCCGCACGCATTTAAGTTCCTGGAAATGTCACTCTCCCGGATTGAGTGCAGAAATGAATTTACCCTTAGACTTTTATGCACTGTACATGCTGTCCACATTCTGGAAAAACCTGGAAAGGCATGGAAAGTCAAGGAAAAAAAATGGTCATGGAAAGTCATGGAACTTAGTTCACAGAGAGAGGTTTTAAGAAAAAAAATATATAATTTCTAAACATACACTTTTCTTGATCCATCGCCAACTACTATTTACCGTAAAAAGGAAAATCCCCTATGTAGCCCTTTTCTGGGGGGCTATTTTTGGAAAATATTCTGGGAACCTTAAATAGCAACCCCCTATTTTGACTTAATATTTGAATTCTCGTTGAAATTCTCTTTCCAATGGTAACCCATATCATAAGGTTTACTTTACTAATTTTCGAGATATTGGCTTCCAAATAAACCAAATATCTCTATTGTGTTTATTATCGATTTTAGGGGTTTTTTACGAGAAAATAAAAAATGACAACTGTTTGATAATATGACCTTCTTCTTCATATTTTTGGAATAATATCGTCAAAATCACTGAAAAACAATAAACTGTAAATAGGAATGTGCAATTTAAGGTTTTTAGAATTATTTTCCAAAAATAGCCCCCCAGAAAAGGTCTACATAGGGGATTTTACTTTTTAAGGTAAAAATCTATGTTTTAAAAATTATATATTTTTTTTCTTAAAACCCCTCTCTAGACCAACTAAATGTTCCACTAAATATTTTCTAATTCTGGAGGTAAAAACAACGTTAAATATTTTTTAATTTTGAAGCTAAAAATTACGTTAGTGGGGGGCAGTTAAGGGGATAGGAGATAGTTAATATATTTGAAAATTCATAACTTTTCGACCAAAGCTGCTACGAATATGCACTTTTGAGATTTGGAGGGAGAGGTGGTTAAGTTGTGATATTATGAAGTTGAAAGTCCCTCCCAACTTAGTCGATGAGGTGAAGAGGGTCGTGCCATCTCAGTATCTCTGATTTCGTTCAAAATTAGTATACTATAGGCTACAAATAGACGGCCATTTTGAAAAAATTGGCGCCGTCTTGGCTCCTATACATCCGATCATCGATTTCCTTGACCAAAATTTTAAAGAATTGTCCAAAGAATAAGTATGCCAAATTTCATGCTTTCTGCACAAATTTAACAATTGAATGCTATTTGGGACTTAAGCTGGACGATTATAACTTGTCGTACAGTTCATTCCATTTTTATTTAGGCAAAACAAAACCTCACTTTCCATAGAACAAAAACTAGATTTTTAAGTTGCCAAAATCAAACGCCCTAGGTTTTGGTAATAGGCATTATAACTACCCTGCTAACCTTAAATCACTACGAATAACTCTTTATATTACGCTTTCATATCAATCAAATGCACCAGAGTGAAACAACATGATGCCAGAGATACTTTATGGAAAAAAATGAATATGCCTGTTAAAGCGGCCATGATATTCGTTTTTATTTGTAAACCAAACATAACAAAGAAAACGCGATACAGACTCAGTATGCCTGACGGAGACGCAGACTGATGAGCGAAGTCACCCAAAAAGTAATGAATTCAAATTCAATTTAGACGTATAAAAATGCAGGCTCGGCTTTAAATTTATAGTATTTGATCTTGCTGATTTGATTTGCCGATAGCCGTAGCGCAGTGGGCAGCGTATCTGCGGAAGGTCCCGGGTTCGAATCCCGGCTAGGTGCATGGATATTTTGTGTTTGTCTTTAACTTTGCAAAAACTTCGCTAACACTGGGCATTGATGCTGTAATGGATGGAAAGTCCCAGTATATAAAAAAAAATTCACCTCTATGTATGTATGTTCATATGTTCGCGTCAAATCTTGCAACTCAATTTTGACTAACGTCTACGATTTGAAAGATCTTCGGATGTGTATAAGTCAGTTAAAATTGAATTAGCTAAACATGACCAAAAATCGTCCATCTTGAATTTTCAAAATCTGATTAAAAATTCATATTCCCTATCCCCAAACCCCCCGTATACCAATTTTGGTTGAAATCGGACAAAATTAGGCGTTTTCCCCCCTCCAGGGGTTGCCCAATAGTACCATATTATTGTATTGTCACTGGAACTATAATTGCATACCTGAATTCAATCGGACGTCTAGAAGTTAGTCGAAATTAGAGGTGAAGTTAAATAAAAGCTTGTAATAATAAACTTTCTAATTTTGAGAAAAAAATAATTGGGGGGGGTGGTTGAGGGGGTTGATATGTGTGAAAATTCATACGTTTTGATCCAAAACTGCGGTTTTATAAATTTGAGCTGGCTGCTACGAATATGCAGTTTTTAGATTTTAAATAACAAATTACTTCCTAATATTACAGAAAATTTTGACGAAACAGATTTCTATCGATCTTGCCACTCTATGTCTAATGTACCCCTAAAAATGACCAATTCGTGCGACCACCATGCCTGTGCTCCAAACCATGTCTGAGCTTCATTTATGTGAGATTTCATAACCAGCCCCTTCTTCTATGATGTAGAGTTCGCACTATTTGCGTTTTTGTATTGAATCAACACTTGCGGCCCTGGCCATATCTAGTCAACACCGTTCTCAACTAAAACGTCAGTTAACTAACTTTCGTTTTAGCATCTTTTGGCCTACTATCGGTGCCATATTGACACTTAACTGACAGAAAATCCATGTTTTACGTGTCAATTTGGTTATAAAAATGGTAGCCACAGTAGGCTAAAGGGCACTGAGATGGTAGGAGTTAACTGGCTTTTTAGTTGAGACGGTGTTGATCTAGTACACTGTGATCAACTGTCTTACGATAACAGTAACAAAATGGCAAAAAAATGATTCAAAACCCCTTTTTATAATTAATACTCATGATAAAATTTAAACTAAACGAAATCGAAAATTTTCTGAATGTCCATATGGCCAGGAATCTAGGGAGAAACAAAAAAATAACCGTCAGACTGAATGAAAATTCTCGTTGACAGTTGACGTCAATCAATGTGTATAAATAAAGAACCACGCACAATTTAAATGGAAACTGGATCTCAGTGGGATTTCAACGCCGTTTAAGTATGTTATTGGGACAGTCCCTGAGAGCATTTTGTCTCATAGACACAGGTGCCGATATCTACAGGGTGAGGCAATAATAGCTGCAAAAGTTTGGGATGAAGTTATTATTATCATGCTGATGATCTCCAAAAAAAGCATTAAGTCCCATTAAAATGACAACGCTGAATTTAAAAATTTCATTTATTTTGACACCTGTCAAACTCCGTCGAAAGGGCGGAAAAATAATTAATGAAATAAAAAGTTTTTGGAAAAACGATAACCTTCTTTTTACTCTGCTGAAGACACTAAATAGGAAACTGTAAAAAAAAGTGACAGTTGTCTAAACTGTCATTTACTGTTATGGGGAAAACCACTGGTGCCATGACACATATTTGCGAGTCGGGACAAAAATGTTATTAGTTTTGACACCTATAAAACCCTATCAAAATGAAGGAAAAATAATTAATGAACTTGAAGTGTTTTGAAAAGCAAATACCTTTTTTTACTCGGTTAACGATATCGAATCGAAAACCGGGGAAAAAACAACAGTTAAAACAACTGTCACTTACTCGATACGATAAATTGCAGTTGAAAAAAGTATTTTTAACTTTAAAAGACTAAAAAGAAAGTATTAGCTTTTCCAAAAATTCGGTCATAAATTATTTATTTGCCATTTTGACAAGGTTTGACATGCGTCAAAATTAATGACATTTTTAAGTTCATCGACCTCAATTTAGTGTAGTTCGAGTCCCCACTCGTAAATTTCGAGACCCCATTGGTAAATATGACAATTATTAGAACTGTCACTTTTTTTCGAGCTTTTTTACGGTTTCCTACTTAATGTCTTTAGCAGAGTAAAAACAGTATTTGCTTTTCCAAAAATTTCAAGTTCAATAATCATTTTTCCACCATTTCGATAGGGTTTGACAGGTGTCAAAACTAATAACATTTTTAAGTTTATCGACCTCAATTTAGTGTAGTTCGATTACCCACTCGTAACAGTAAATGAATGTCAAGACAACTGTTACTTTTTCTTGCGGTTTCCGATTTAGTGTCTTCAGCAGAGTAAAAAGAAGATATTCGCTTTCCCAAAAACTTCAATTACATTAATTATTTTTCCGCCATTTCGACAGGGTTTGACAGGTGTCAAAATAAATGTCATTTTTAAATTCAGTGGGAATTTATACTTTTTTTGCCGATGTCGGTCATCATAAGCAGGATAATAATAAGCTCATCCCAAACTTTGGCAGCTGTTATTGGCTCACCCTGTAGATATCGGCACCTATGTCTATGAGACAAAATGCTCCCAGGGACTGTCCCAATAACATACTTAAACGGCCTTGAAATCCTACTGAGATCCAGGTTCCATTTAAATTGTGCGTGGTTCTTTCGGGTGGAAAATACTTAGTACAAGCGTTCGCAGTAACAATTATGATGGATAGGTAACCCTCGCCAATTTTTGATCAGATGTGCATTTTCTCGTCCTGAATACGAAATGGACAAACTTGTACCTCAAAATTGTGGATAAGGACTCGGCACACCAATTCAATGGTGGGCAATTTTAGATGTCACGTGTTGGATAGGGTAACCCCCACCATTTTCACATATATGATGTAGTAGTACCACCAGATCAAAAATCACCTGGTGTGCCGGACCTCATTCATGGACAAGGGTTCGGCACACCACTTTAAATATGCCCACTTTTAAGAGTGGTGTGCCGAACCCTTATGCATGAATAAGGTCCTGCACACCAGTTGATTTTTGGTCTGGGGGTACTACTACATCATATATGTGAAAATGGTGGGGATTACCCTACTCCCTCTAAAATTACCCACCTTTGGATTGGTGTGCCGAGTCCTTATCCACAATTTTGAGGTACAGGATTGTCCATTTCGTATTCAGGACGAGAAAATGCACATATTATCAAAAAATGGCGAGGGTTACCTATCCATCATATTTTATACCTTGAACTCTTGCTCTAATTGTACTTTTTCCCACCATTGCCATTAAATATGAAGAGTTAATAAATGTGTACCTTAATGAGAAAATTGACGCTTAAAGGGGTTTAACGTGTGTTTTCATGGGTCTATGTATTTTGTTTTCTGTAACATCACAACCTCTATAACACCAATGACACCAATGATGATATAATACCCTTAAATATATATTATTTATTTCATAACACCCTGTATATTTAACTAACTAGTTTAATTTTAATCTATGGTTGGTAGTTAGGAAACCCTTCACTTAATTGAATATAATTGATGTTCAGAACTCTTACATACAAACAAATCAATTAGGGTCTGACCCGCCTTTGTTTTTTTTTTAATGAAAGGGTTTAATTTGTAAGAGTTCTTCTCTTGTTAGAAAAATAGATTAAGTTTCGAAATATTCTGCAAAAACAAGAGCTGTAGGGTTGATTTTGAACCATATAGCAATTATCTTCTTTTTAAGTAAAAATAAAATAAAAAAAAATTAAATAAAATTGAAATTCAACAAAACAAATTAAAAATCACCACAAAAACTGTGGGGAGTATAAATTCAATCTATTAAATTCATTACACGCTCGAAAGCTATAGTGTAATAATTTTAGAAACGCGGTTGTTGGATATTTAGAAAACGTTGTTTTTCGTTCCTTATTTTAGTTATAAATAGAGAAATTTTGGAATGCTTAAAACTTTGACAGCCGCTGTGGTAGTGTTTAACAACCACTACTACTACCAATCATCGATTTTACTGTCACTTGTAAAAAAATAAGTGTTTTATATATCGGAACCTGCTAATATGTTATTATTTTTAAAATTAATTGCGCTAAAATTCTCTAAAATTAAACAGAAAAAAAGCCATAACCCAACGAAATGGATTCGTAGCTTACGGCATTGGTAGTGGTTAATTACCACAACGGAATGACGTTTAGCTATTGCGCAGACGCAGTAATTACACAACCACTACGAAGTGTCAAATAAGCGTTCCAAAATATTCCTAAAGATTCTCTTAAAAATTGAAGAATGTTCTAATGGCATAAAACCAAGCATTAAAATATATACTAGTTGTGACTGTCTAAATTCTTCCACACAATAGCGCTTGCTCGTTTATTTGCAGCTATAGAAATACTTTTTTTTTACTTAACTTCATTAAAATTATTTTAGTTACTGTTCGCAAATTATAAAACAATGGCTTTTTGGTCACTGATGAATTATTCTTACCTGAAAATATAGCCACTTATTTCCGTAGTACCATTAACGTGAAGTATTAACTATAGACCCGGCAGTCCATTCATTCAGACCGCTTCAAGCTACTGCGAACATAGGGCGGAAGAAGTCTAATTTGCCAGTGTACGTACATGCAGAGACACCGCACGCCTATCAGTGAAGCAACCAACACTCAGGCTTCCGATCGCCATTCGCTGCCGTTCGCCGCCTTTCGCCTTGTATTTAGTACGCCTCTAACTACGGTGCTGTGTGGAGCGTAGTCAACGAAACCGGAATTTGGTCAATAAATACGCAAATTTTTATAACGTAATTTTCTTATTTTTTGTCACTGATAAATAAGAGCGTTTTATTGTCAACTGCTCAGATTTATCAGTGACGACGTGTTACAATGAAAATAATAAGGAGAAACAAAATAAAAGCAAGTTCTCAAAATAAAATAATACATTCTAAAAACCAAAAAGATTCTCCCAGTCAAAAAAAAATTAAAGCAAATGTTCGAAAAGTCCTCCTTGCTCGGCTAGACAATATCCGAGCCTACTATAAAAACCCCTTCTAACGTTTCCAAGCATGTTAGGGGTGATAATTTGAAAAGCTTCTTCAAAAACAGATAGAAGTCATTAGGAGCAAGATCGGGAGATCGAGCTGGCCATAAAATAGTTCCCCGTGTACTTATAACCCGATTAGGAAATACATTATCAAGATATTCCCTAACAAGGCCAACATTGTGAGCGGAACAACCATCTTGTTGAAACCATGTTTCACCAAATCTTACACCTAACAACTGCCTAGCAGTTGGAATAATGTGCTGCTGCAGTAGATCCAAGTATCTAGGACCATTCAAATTGCAATTGCCGTTAATAAAAAATGGCCCAATTACGTGTTATACCCCCCCCCAAACATTTAGTTTTTGGGGATACTGTGTTCTTACGTCAAAATACAAATGCAAATTTTCCCTCGACCAATATCGAACGTGTGTTGGGTTATGACGATTTGACCATTTGACCATCTGCACTTTTTCGGCAACTTCGTAGACATCCATTTTTAGTTTTAAAAATGTATTATTTCAATTAAGAACTTACCCATCTGTTTCTCGAGCAAGGCAGAAATAAAACAAAATAATAAAAACAAAATGAATTTCCAAAAGATAACACTGCAGCGTGCTTCGAATCCACCTAGGTCGTACGACACGGAGAGTAAATTGGACTTGATTCCCCCTATGTTCGTAGTAGCTTGAAGCGGTCTGTATAGTGCTGCCTTTTAATACAAAACAATACCTATAGTATTCCATTATAATACCCGTGAAAATTTAATAGTACATTATAAACCTACGGAGTAAAGTGCTACTTCCCGCGGCGAAATGTTTGTATAATTCGCTTAGGGATTTTTTTTTTAATCCCTTTAGTCCCTAAAAATAGGGATTAAAGGTACGTATTTAATCCCTAAAGTGCATAAAATACTTTATACCTATCATATATTTTCTATAGATTAAATACAAATAAGTAGTACGAGTTTTTTATGTAAATTGCTCACCTGTTACCTATGAAGTTTAAAATAATTTTTTTTAAAGAAATATTGTAGTCTGGCGATAATATTAAAATTAAAAAAAATAGTACATTATAAACCTAGGGAGTAAAGTGCTCCTGAGGTTTATATACTATTTTATGCACTTTAGAATAAGCAGAAAAGTAAAAAAAATTACTATATTTATGTATTTATTTTTCAAAAAATCGCACTCTGTAGACAAACCGCCACATGAACCTTCGCTCTGTTTTTATGTCAAACGATAACAACCAGTATGTCGAAACACAGAAAAATATGCGTCGCTATGTCAATATATTTTTCTTTATTTCCCTAGGGAGGAAAAGCGGATTAAATGGGTGCATTTATTCCCGGAAGTGCATAAAATATATTCAATATATTAGGATCAATAAAAACAAATAATTTGAAGTAAAAATGTGACAATAACCAGGCTTCTCGGGTAGGGGGGGGGGTCAACCCCAAAACCCTCCCTCGGTGCGCCACTGCTGTAACGTAGTTATAATTATTATAGGAGGGTATTTGAAAACCAAGAGGGGAAAGGCACTTCACTCCAGAGTAATGTATCTGATTTTTTCTACTACCTAATAATACCTACAGTAACAAATATTATGGGACCAATTTGAAGCAAGGATCCATACGCGGTACAGGGAGGTAAAGTAACGATAACTGCCGGAGGGCGGTAAAATGTGTAAAATTTCCTAGGGAGGTAAAGTGGCATTTTCGCCCCTTGTATGCATTTCGAAAATGTCATTTTCTGATAAGGTAGTAGATAAAAATCTTTTTTTATACCTTCATCAAAAACATGATTTTAGAAACTGTCTGCAGATAACTAAAGCATGGGTTTTTTGATTACCGATGCAAAAAAACTTTTTTTTTTGATCACGGGTGCAAAAAAAGATTTCTGTCTATTTTTTACCCAAAATTAAACAGAAATAGCGGAAAATAGTAATATAGAAAAAATCTAATAATTCTTGCCCAAAAATTAAGCCATTTCCGCCAGTTTTCACCATATATTTACGAAAAAATCAATTAAAAAAATCGCAAAATATCAAACTGTCAAAGATTAAAATGTCGCAACAATAAACGTCACCGAGTAAAAAGACACATCGCTATGGAACCATATTGTTATTTCATTTACCAGCCGCCTTGATTTATAGTGTAAAGATCGTGTCTTGCGAGAAGTGCTCCTCGTTGGAGATTTTTCAAAGCATTTTTCTGTTTTTCTTGGATTTTTTGATAAAGGTATTAAAAAAATAGTGTTTTCAACTCGCGGCTAAACTGTGCTTTTTTTTTACTCGCGTTTTTAAATACCTCGCTGCTCTCGTTATTTAAACTAACGCTGGTAAAAAAGCACTATTTTAGCCACTAGTTGTGAAAACTACTATTTTTGGTAAGTAAGTTGCAGCAAAAAATCAAAAAAGTGCTCCGAGCCGTGTCCTAGTTTTAACAAAATGTGTCTTCCATTCAAAGTTCAGCCAATTCTGATGTTTATTTGACTTCTCTAAAGTACGGATATCACATGATTCGTGTTGAATGTCACTTCGACATTTTTAGTCCACCATACCAATATGGTATTTTGAAATTTTGACTTTTCTTAATTTTATTAAAAATGAGTTAATAAGATTTCAAAACACCTTAATCGACGAAAAAAAGAGTTGCCTGTCAGTCTGTCGGTTTCCATGAATATGGACTACAAATTTTGCTATAAAGTCCAAATTCGTGGGAGCTTTAGTTTCCGAGTTATTTGAAAAAACGTTAAAATATATTAAAAAAATCATAACTTTAGAAGTAAAGCAGCTATTGATATGCGGTTTTCAGATTTTGGTTTTCGTAAAAATTACCCAAAAATTTTGTTATAAGGTTCAAATCTTTCAAAGCTACAGTTTTCGAGGTATTTTCATTTCTTTTCAACATAAAACAATTGATTGTATGGTGGACTATCCGTGCTCTCTAGCACCAATTTTTTTACTATAACGGCCCAAGTGTCGCAAAATGTGTAACAATAATTTTCTTTCGTTTGTTTTGTGTCATACATCATTATACCTTAGTTCTGATACTTTAACACTGAAAACATTATTGTTTTTTTAATATTTACAGAAACAGAATTCTATTTTTCTATTTTTGAAGAGAGTTTTTAAATCGTTATCAAAGAATAACTGTTCTTAAGCCAATTTGTAATTCTTTGTAATTTTGTTCGCATGCCCTGATAAAGTTTAACCATATTAAACGAAACGTTGGCCGAAAATTAGATGTTTAATTTATTGTCCTAAAAAACCGACAAATTAAACGAAAGAAAATTATCAATTGCCGGATACAACTATAATTTTAAAGAAAATAATTGGAAAATCAAGGTTTGCCATGGGCAAGTCCAAAGGCGAAAAATCTACCGCGCATGCCTGAGGCAGTCTGCTCGCGCCGAGAGGATTTTTTGAATCTGCGTTTTTTCCAGATTGACTTGATTGGGAGAGTTATTAGGTATATTTTGAAATACCTAATATTTTGAGAACTTTGACAGCCGCTGTGGTAGTGTTTAATAACCACTACCACTACCACTCATCGATTTTACCAGAGTTCTTAGAACACATTAAAAATTGTCACTTGTAAAACAATTTAGAGATTAGAAAAAATCAAAAATTTGGCTTAATTTTACAAAATAAGTATTTTATATGTTGGAACCTGGTAATATTTTATTATTTTTAAAATTAAGCCAAAATTCCCCAAAATTAACCAGAAAAATAACCACAACCACAACGAAATGGATTCGTAGCTTACCGAAGTGGTAGTGGTTAATTACCACAACGGAATGACGTTTAGCTATTGCGCAGACGCAATAATTACCACAACCATTACGAAGTCCCCTATTATCGCTACGGCTTTTTTTTTCATTATATGCGATCTAATCTCATTTCAGTGGGCTTTTATAGTTTGTGATTGCTACTTTGACAATTAAAGGGGCAGTTCATAATGACCAGTTAGGCTTAATCAAAAGCAAAACAAACTTTACGAAGAATAGTGATTTTTTTCTATCAAGCCCCGTTAATGAGATATAAGCACGTTTTTACACGTGCAGTGCACACTTTACCATGACAATTTTCGAATTTGACCACTTGGTATATCTTCGTGTATATATGTGGTTGTGTATATATCTTGACTGATTGTCCAAGAAGGCATTTCAGAATTTTGACTTTTGAAACAGGTAATTTACTTAATGGATAACCCAGTTTTGACAAATAATTACATTTTTTTTTGCATTTTATTGGGATCTAAAAGTTAAAATTTATGTAATTTTTTTTTTCGGTTTCGGACATTTTCCGAGCCGGCTCGACTTTGATGTATCACTCATGCTTCTTTTATACGGAAAAAATCAGGTTTATTTGAGATTCTGTGAACTTTATAAATTCTCTCTTTTTTAGCCCATCATCATCATCAATATGGACTATTAAAAACGTGCAATTGAGACTTTTCTTAATATTATCAAAAATGAGTTATTGAGGTTCCAAAACACCTAAATCGACGAACAGAAAGTTGTCTGTCGGTCTGTTGTCTGTCTGTCTGTCTGTCTCTATACACGATAACTCAAGAACGCCTCAATCCATTTTAATGAAATTTGGTACAATAATCCTCTATCTGCTGATCATAAACTAATTAAATTTTGTGAAGGGGGGTGGGGATTGAAGGGGGAAAAGGGGGATAAAATATTTAAAGAAATTGTAACTTTGGAACAAAAGCAAGTAGCGCTATACGGTTTTTAGATTTAAGTTTCCATGAATATGGACTACAAATTTTGTTATAAAGTCCAAATTCGTGGGAGCTTTAGTTTCCGAGTTATTTAAACAACGTTAAAATATATTTAAAAAAAAATAACTTAAGAAGTAAAGCAGCTATTGATCTGCGGTTTTCAGATTTTGGTTTTCGTAATCTTTCAAAGCTACAGTTTTCAAGATATTTTCATTTCCTTTTAACACAAAATAATTGATTGATTGATGATGGACTATCCGTGCTTTCTAGCACCAATTTTTTATATTTAACTCCGCCATAGACATTGAAAATGTATTTTGTTATTCGTATATCCGTGACTTGGCGATATGATCGTTAGAAGTAGTAGTAGTAGGAGTAGTAGTAGTAGTATTAGAGCTCTTTTAGTCATCCCCCAGAGCACCCCTTCCCCTCACACTTCCACTCTCCCACCGTCGAACCTCCCTGTCCTTAAGCTGGATATCTTGCAAGGTATGGGAATGAGGATTCGTCCTCCCGACATTCTCTGTAAGTTGAGTCTTGCTCTACCGTTATTCTTGCCAGGTGTGGTGTTCTTTAAGCAGTGGACACCTATCAGAGGCCCTGTCTCTTTGCGTTTCCTTTGCAGCAACCAGTCTCTTTTGCTAAAGCCCTGGATTAGCTCTATAGCTAGGCTAGTACTCCCTGTGCTGTGCGACTTCCAATTTAGTCTTGTGGAGGTCTATGTCTTGATGGCTGATTTCATCTGCCCTCTGGTGGAATCCAGGCCAGGTTTCGGCTCAACGTATGCCTGCGCAGACCTTTTTTTGCGAGTTCGTCTGCCGTTTCATTGCCCGGGATTTGCAGGTGTACTGGTACCCATACAAGTTCATCCTCTTTTTCCTCTTCAGGTTCTGAAGGGTGCCTGTGCATCACGCAATCACAAACAAGCTGTCACCAGATTTTTTAATTATCTCTGGCCGGAAATCAAACCCGAATCGCCCGCATGCAATTCAATAATTCATAATTTTCCTAATGAAGAATAGTAAGAAAAATATAACTAAATCAACTAAACTAATTTATGCTTTATGTTGTGTGTTGTGTGTGTTGTGTTTTAAATATTCACAAGAATGTAATAACTCTAAAGACAAAGGGATTGCCAGTAGACATACAGACATACGAAATAGATAGATAGAGGGGATATGAATTATCGAAAAAATTGTTTTAAACCAACAATAACGCCAAAAATTAATTATGTTGAGAAAGGCTTAAACATTTGTCAGCAAAAATGAATCTGAGACTTTTTTAAAACTTCACAAAGCTATAATAACTCGTCTAAAATAGGTTGTATGGTTTCTAAACCTTTAGAAGCTACATTTTGTTTACATATTTTAATAATTTATTCAGTTCAGTGTTTTGAGGTCCGTTTGATCTTCTTTTCAGGAAAATATTAAAATAGAAAAAGTTTATTACGAACTTTTAAATGAATATCGGAAACCGCATTATGCTTCGCTGATGCCTTAATTTTCTATTATAAAGGATCCCGCACACTGACGGGCAATTTAATATGTGGGCAACAGGGAACCAAAGGCTAAGGTTAGTTATTATTCGTTAGAAGAAAACTTCAAAAATAAAATTCGGAAAGCATTATTTAAGGATTTGCGGACAACTGGTCGTAAATTTAAAGTCGCAAGCAGTTGCGACGTCCCCACTACCGTCGCAAACCATTTCGTCGCAGATCCACTTCGTCGCAAACAATTGGGTCGCGGATCCTCTCCGTCGCATAAGACATTACGGCATGCACACTAGCGTCGCAGACAATTTGGTCGCAAATCCACAACGTCGCAAATATATTCCGTCGCATACAACAAAATAGCCTATTAAATTATTATGCATACAGTTTTTTCATTATATGTTCTCTCTTTTTTAAACAAGTAATTCTTAAATAGTGCCACTGTCCTCTTTTTCATTTAAAGTAAAGTTATTTTTGCATCCATTTTAAAAATGTTTAATTCAAACCACTACCACCACAAAAGAACAACTAAAATCAAACGATAATTTTCTCAAAAATTAACAATGAAAAAACAAATAATAAGAAAATAATGAAGCAGTAGGTATCTCTAAAGATTATAAAAAAATGCGACACTGTATCATACACCATGAAAAATTTATCTTATTACCACGTTTTCAATTTACATACACAATGCTAATGAGCACGTCGCAATGTCCTCTGCGGCGAAATGAACCCGCGGCGCAAATGTTTGCGACGTTTTGGCTCTGCGACGAAAGTGTCTGCGATGGTAGTGGGGAGGTCGCAACTGTTTGCGACTTTAAATTTACGGCCAGTTGTCCGCAAACCTTATTTAAGTATTGTAACTAATTTACAATAATTATTATTGACTAAAGTAAACGCAGCAGTAGGCTTCTCTGCGAAGATTGGAGGTCGCGACCTTCAGTCTGTTTTTGTGGTCTTCTTTATCCATTTGCAGATAACTTGCTAGGAATGTTTGATTGAACATTTTTCTACTTTCAACATCAAAACTTCTTTGCTTGATTCCTGGTCAATTTTGTTATTTTATTTTGGTCAACAGAAACGAATTAGCAGTAAAAAACAGGCGGTAATTTACAATGTGTTCGTTCTCTTTTTGATCCCAAAATCACTTAAATCTGACTAGATAAAGTAGTCGTCCGGCTTAAGTCCCCAATTGTTCATTTTGTGCAGAAAGCATGAAAAGCACATTTATTCTTTAAAAAATTCTTTAAAATTTTGGTCGAGGAAATCGATAATCGGATGTATAGGATAGCAATATGGCCGTCTATTTTTTAAAAATTTAATCCTAGGTTTTCCAACGAAACAAGATTGTATTCGAACTTACATAATTTGACAGAGAGGAATTTAAAAAAAATTAGTTACATTGATCAACATCTCCTTAACTAAAAAGCCAGTTAACTCTTTTTCGATTTATTATCCTTTAGCCTACCATAGCGTTCATATTGACACCCAACTAGCGGCAATCTTTGGCTAAAGGGTACTAAAGAGATAAGAGTTAACTGGTTTTTAGTTTAGAACGGTGTTGTGTGTCCTTCAATGACTTTAAAAGGTGACATTTTACTAAAAGAATGCATTTTGAGAAACTTTTTTGGTTTATAATTTAGAAAGCAGCAACAATTCTTTGGTTGTAATTTTATATTTTAAAAAGGTAATCAAAATATCTCTTCTAAGATTTTGAAAAAATAAACCTTATCAATCGTATCCTTTTTATTTTTTAGGTAGAATTTTCAAATTTGGATGGGTGGCGCTTCAGACGATGTGACGTCCAAATTTCCTATTTTAAATTTAAAGGCATATTTTCGAAAAATGGTTTTAGTTTATGACCCTTAGTGAGCTGAAATTTTTTTCGAGTATAAATGGGGTTTTCAAAGTTTTTGTTTTAATTCTTCGTAGCGACTAAAAATTTGGCCTAGTAATACATATATAGATGATTTTTTGTGAGTAAAAAAGCCCCAACAAATTTATCGGGCCGTTTTTACCCTATAGGCCAATAAAAATGACATAACCTAAGTTTAGTTTTCCCCCTTAGATAGCGGTGTTTGTTTCAAAATGTAGTTTAAAAAACCGTAGGTTGCTTATGAAACAAAATTATGCTCGAATCCATATAACTTGATGAAGAATTCAAAAAGAATAGTTAAATTGACATACGACCTTCAATGACCTTGAAAAATAACATTAAATAAAATGGATTTTAAGAAAATTTTTGTTTTTTTTTTAAATATAGAAAACAGCTACAGATCTTTTGTAATAATTTAATAATTTGAAAAGAACACCAAAATACCCTTCCTAATTGACTTTTTGCTTATAGGCTTATTATGTTAGTTATATTTAATTAGGACAGTAAAAGAAACCTTTGAAAATAAAAACAACATTATAAATTGTATCTTTTTAACTTTTTGAATCTTATTTTAGCTTGCCGTAGTTTAACTTAACTATGCAGCCTGTAGACAAGAAGTCAATTAGGAAAGCTATTTTGATGTTCTTTTTAAAACATTAAATTACAACAAAAGAACTGCCCCTGTTTTCTAAATAATATATTTTTTATATAATAATGCATTTTTATAGCAAAATGTTTTTTTAAGGTCATTCCTGTTTATCAAGTTATACGGATTTGAGTATAATTTTGTTTTGATAAGCGAGCTACGATTTAAAAAAATACCTCCATTTAGAAAAGAAACTCCGCTTTCTTGGCCCCTAGCTATAAATGCGATCATCATTTTCTTGACCACAATTCTAAAGAATTGTCAAGAGTTAGCGTGCCAAATTTCATGCTTTTTGCAAGTAACGAACAATAGAGATTATTTGGGACCTAAGGGGGACGACTAAACTCAACTTATGTCAAATTTACCAGTCTATAGAGTAAAAATGGCCGGATCGTTTTTAAATTTTATGCCTTAATCGATTTTTGGCGGCTTTTTCACACACAAAAAATCATCCATATGCATACCTACGCAAATTTTTAGAAAAACTCGTTTTTTCCATATTCGAAAAAAAATTTTGGTCACTAAGGCTCATGTCAAACTAAAACTAATATGCCCTGTCTTTTTTGGGATTTGGACATCACGTTGACTGCAGCGACACTCATCCAAAAAAATTTTTTAGTCGGTAAGTTGTATGAAATTTAAAAATCCTAGCTGAAAAAATAAAAATGATACGATTGATAATGTTTTTTTTTTAATCTTACATTGGCTGGCCTAGTTTTAACTAAACTAGGAAATTTTTAATTTTTTAAAATATAAAATTACAACAAAAGACCTGTTGCTGCCTTCTAAATTATAAAACCAATTCAAAAAAAGTTTCTCAGAATGATTTTTTTTAGTAAAAAGTCAAATAAATAATTTTGCCTGTCTTTTGACCGATCGACATTGATTTCTTCTCTAAACAAAATATAGCTTGACTCTGCTTTCTTCCCATCCTTTCCACGGCAGTTCATAGGAAAAACAAAAAACTGTGGCCCTTTAGGGATTTTTGTCACAGTTTTCCACTAACCTTTTTAATTCTTTGTATTTTAGGGCAGTTTTACTTACTTTTCTTTTCTTTTCGTGTGGGCGGATTGCTTGCGTACCATTGTTTCCTGTGCTTTCGAATCTTTACTTTTTCATTCGTTCTTGTCTGCTGGAGTTCTGAAATCGATTTTTCTTTCAGGAACAGTTCTTGCTCCTGATCAGGCATTTCGTAGAATTTTGGCTGGATGGAAATTTCCCTCGCTCAAGAAAGTACATAAAAAACAATTACTCGTATACACATGGCTTGGATGGGTCAGACTTTTCCAGGGTGTGTCCAGACTTTTCCTGGGTGTATCCAAACTTTTTCCGGGCGTGTCCAGACTTTTCCATGGTATATCCAGACTTTTCCAGGATGTATCCAGACTTTTTCAGGGTGTATCCAGACTTTTCTTGGGTGTATCGAAACTTTTTCCGGGTATGTCCAGGCTTTTTGAAAGTGTATCCAGACTTTTCCAGGGTATATCCAAACTTTTTCAGGGTGAATCAGACTTTTTCTGGGTGTATCCAAAGTTTTTCGGGATGTGTCTATACTTTTCGAGGGTGTATCCGGACTTCGTCCTAAAAAATTTTAGCGCCAGAAATAATATTTTTGTCCATCAATCACGCAAAAACGGCTAAACCATTTTGGATGAATTTGGTAGGTAACCTAGATCTTAACATAGGCTACTTTTTATTTAACATTTTGCTCTTACATATTTCAATATATTATATATATATATATATATATATATATAACCAGTGATACATAATATAAAATATTGATAATTATATATATATTATACGAGATTTACAAAGTTGCGGTTTTTCGAAAAAATGACCTCTGTTTATTTTTTTGGTAACTTCTATAGGAAAGATACCTAATATTACAGTTTTATATACCTACTTACCGACGCGATGTAATATACCAATTAAACATATAGGTATATCATATTTTAATAACATAGACTTTCCAGAATACTCATTTCCGGACGTAAAAACGTAAACCAAGGAACTGCCAGCAGCCAGTAGTTGTCAAAGCCTTCCACATCAGAAGAGCGTAACCGAAGCTCATCATAAAAGTGTCCAGAAAATTGGATAACAAACAAGACGCAGATTCTCTACGTGTCTTAATCTGGATATTATCTGTCTCTATTTCTCATGTTGGCCATGTAGCTTTGTGCTCGTCAAGAATACTCTGCTGAAATTTGCTCTCGTCTGGAGTATCAGGCCATCAAGTTAGCAGCAGTCAGTCTCTTTGAATCGTTACCCTGAGGTATACACGACGCTTTGCTCAAATCATGGTTCTGTGTTTATTGCTGGTGAAGATATTGCTAACGGCATTGGTTCCATATTAAGACAACATCTTCCTTCTCAAACCAGGGAAAGGAAAGATATCAGAGAAAATGTATTCACCAATTAGCTTAAAGCAGAAAAATCTAGCAGAAATTATTTGCTTTTTGCACGCATTTAGTGGATGTGACACAACTTTGGCGCTCTTTGATTAGAAAAAAACAAAATTTTTACCACTCGTAAAAAATTAAGTCTTTGTGCTGATATTACAGTTTTTAACAACCCAAATGCTAATCGTGACAAAGTTGCAAAAGCTGGCGAACGATTCCTGGTAGTACAGTATGGTGGTAATATTTCAGCTTAGAGAAAGCCCGATATTAACGGTTTATCATATCTTCAATAAAATCTAAAGTTAACCTTGTATCGTTACCACCTACAAAAGATGCTATCCGCTACCATTCGTTGCGAACATACCACCAAATCCAAAAATGGAGCCGCAACAGAAAAAAAAAGAAGATTAGGGCTGGAAACAAAGTCTGAGTCGAGTGGTTCCAATTGAAATGATGGACACTTTATTAAAAGTAATTTTATGAAATTGCAAAAAAGATTGCACCGGAGCTTGTGGTTGCCGAAAAGCAGGCCTCAAATGTTCCATTGTTTGTGGATTTTGTAATGGACAGGCGTGTGAAAATCGAAATCAAAATTTTTCTAAAAAACAAAAGATCAAAAGATCTTGGGTACAAAAAAAACTTGGATGAGCATCCCACAAGGAACACACAAAGGAGCAAAGCGAAAAGCGTGGGCTTATCAGTGGTTTAACTGGTCACCCCCCCCCCCCAAACATCATTAAACCCCATCATACGCTTTGATTTCCAACTTCAATAGGCATCGTTCCGCACTGGTACTTATCTAAGTCACCTGATACGGGTTCATCCTGGCGTGTTAATAATTCCAATTCCAGTCTTTTGGTGTATAAAGACGTATCATTCTGTGTAAAATAGATAAAATGCAGAAACATGGCAACATAGTTCTGACAAAACAGCAATGGCGTAGTAGATTGGATTTAATAGAATTGTGTTTTTAGGTGCACTGTTTACAGGGTTAAAAACAGCATCTCTTTAGTTAAGCAAAGCTTTTTTAGTTCTTGTCCGATTTTTACGAATGATACCTCTTTGTAAATTGAAAAGATGTGACTTTCCGGAATATTGAAATCGGGTACATTGGCTTACAAAAAAGTTTGGCAGGAAGGAGTTAAAAATATTTTCAAAAATATGCGCCATTACGGATTTTCATGGAATGTCAAATTTGACAGATAGCTTATATAGGCCAGAGCCTTAGCTTCCCGCAGATCTCAAAATTTAAAGAATCAGACGAGATTTAACAAATCTCTATAGTAGAGCAAAAACTAGAGGTAAAACACCACTTAATTTTTTGGCGTTGAGCTTTATCACTTCTTGTCCGATTTTTAGAAGTAATACGTCTCTGTGTACGACAAAGACGTCGCTTTATGGCAAATGTCTAAAATTGAGTACAGTGGCGTACATAAATTTTTGGCGGGGGGTGTTAAAACTGGAAAAATTTAAAAATCATGCGCCATATTGAATTTTAACGAAATGTCAATTTTGACAAAAGTCTAAAATTTGGCGCCATTACAATAATATTTTACAACGAAGTATCGTAAGTCAAGAAAAAGAACCTTATTTTTTTAGAGAGGAATTTTTGTGGGTAGCATCAAAGGGTGTAATAGAGGAAAGCTCAAAAATAATAGTGGTCTGCGCGTACTCGTAATCGTTGTGTAAAATTTCGTTATGATTGGTGCAGAGGTTTTTGAGTTAGAGTGGCTACAAAGTGAGCGACGGACAGACCGACAGACAAAGCGACGGACGGCGCACAGTTCAAAAAAAGGACATTTTTTACTTTTTTGGAAAGCTAAAACAACAGCCTTTAGCGTAATTTAGTCAAATATTGCATCGCATGGCGAGTCCGTGCTGAATAATATGTCTTACCAGCCAGCTTAACTTTAGTTTTTTGACTTGGTACTTTGGTTGGAATATACAGACCGCTTCAAGCTACTGCGCACATAGGGCGGAAGAAGTCTAATTTGCCAGTGTACCTACATGCAGAGACACCGCACGCCTATCAGTGAAGCAACCAATACTCAGGTTTGCGATCACTACTTGCATGACTTTCCTTTGGTATTTAGTACGCCTCTAACCACGGTGCTGTGTGGAGTGTAGTCAATGAAACCGGAATTTGGTCAATAAATACGCAAATTTTTATAACGTAATTTTCTTATTTTTTGTCACTGATAAATAAGAGCGTTTTATTGTCAACTGCTCAGATTTATCAGTGACGACGTGTTACAATGAAAATAATAAGGAGAAACAAAATAAAAGCAAGTTCTCAAAATAAAATAATACATTCTAAAAACCAAAAAGATTCTCCCAGTCAAAAAAAAATTAAAGCAAATGTTCGAAAAGTCCTCCTTGCTCGGCTAGACAATATCCGAGCCTAGTATAAAAACCCCTTCTAACGTTTCCAAGCATGTTAGGGGTGATAATTTGAAAAGCTTCTTCAAAAACAGATATAAGTCATTAGGAGCAAGATCGGGAGATCGAGCTGGCCATAAAATAGTTCCCCTTGTACTTATAACCCGATTAGGAAATACATTATCAAGATATTCCCTAACAAGGCCAACATTGTGAGCGGAACAACCATCTTGTTGAAACCATGTTTCACCAAATCTTACACCTAACAACTGCCTAGCAGTTGGAATAATGTGCTGCTGCAGTAGATCCAAGTATCTAGGACCATTCAAATTGCAATTGCCGTGAATAAAAAATGGCCCAATTACGTGTTCCCCTATAATACCCCCCCCCCAAACATTTAGTTTTTGGGGATACTGTGTTCTTACGTCAAAATACAAATGCAAATTTTCCCTCGACCAATATCGAACGTGTGTTGGGTTATGACGATTTGACCATTTGACCATCTGCACTTTTTCGGCAACTTCGTAGACATCCATTTTTGGTTTTAAAAATGTATTATTTCAATTAAGAACTTACCCATCTGTTTCTCGAGCACGGCAGAAATAAAACAAAATAATAAAAACAAAATGAATTTCCAAAAGATAACACTGCAGCGTGCTTCGAATCCACCTCGGTCGTACGGCACGGAGAGTAAATTGGACTTGATTCCCCCTATGTTCGCAGTAGCTTGAAGCGGTCTGTATGTAACTATGCTTTTCTTAATTTAACTTAACGGGTTATACCGGGTGGTCCATAAAAAACCGTAAAAAATGATTCTTTAAGTAACTTGAAATTCTAAACCCATTTTAGTAAAATAAACTGCGTTGTGTAGATAATCGTGAGACCACATGTGTTTTTCGACCCGTCATTCCAATATGGCGGACAAAATCCAAAACTACCCATCGTTTATGCTTGTTGCTTTTATTTTACAAATTACACAATCAAATAATTGCTAGGAAAAAAGTTATTATTCACTGAAATCTGTTTAGTAGTTTTTAAGATATTTTAATAAAATATCTCAACAGATATTAAGCCTGACTGATTTTTAACCTAACAAAGTTTCGTAAAAAATGGTCTATTGGAAGTAAACATTTAATTATTACATTACATTCATCGACTGAGTAGCTATAGACCCGGCATCGGCAGTCCATTCATAAACCACTATTTGTTTTAACCCCAACAGCTCCCACATAGCCACATAAGAGTTTAAAGAGTATCTGTGGCAACACTGCAAAATGCCGCAGTTGCGACCGAAAACGTAGGTGCAGTTTCAGTGCAGCGCAAAGCAGTGACGGCGGATATGATATAAAATGGGGCTGATTTCAATCTAAAATAAAATTAATAACAAAACCTGCATTACATCCATAGTATGTATATATCCATAGTTAAGAATGTCGCCCTTTAAAAAGCATTATTTTAGCATTGCACTTGGTAAAAAGCATTATTTTTATTATTTGTTACCCATTATATTTGAGGGTGTTAGTCTCACGACGAAAGTTTCTGCATAATGTACCCCAGTTTTCTTGGGAAGAAGAACTAAGAAGAACTAGGTTAGGTATCATGTGTATATTTTTATAAAAAAATATTCAATTAAAATTTCAAGTCTAGGACTTTTTTTAATATTTTTAAATGTTTGGCTTTCGTTATATTTTTGATTACAAACATTATTTGTCGTTTAGTATTACATACTTATTCATATACTAGCTGAAGACCCTTAGCTTTATATTTAATTGTTTAGTGACATTCAGAATTAGTTTGTGTGCAGTTTTGTGGGTTTAAGGTCAGGATAATGAAAAACAAATTCAAAAAACCCTGCACAAATTATATTGGAAATGGCTTTCGGCTAAATGTCATAATTTTTTTGTATGTTGTAGTACTCGATCAACAAAGCACAAAAATAACAAAAACGAGATAGGGAGCAGAATTGCTAACAAGAAAGGTTCGTGGCATATCGGACACACATTTTGCTTTTCAATTCATTACGATCAGGACTCCAATATCTAATGGATAGTCCAGAAACCCACAGGCCCGTTTCATCCTTGTTAGGAATCATCAGGGTAACACAGGACTGCACCTGAACCTTTCTTTTTATTTATTTTTCACGGACAACAAATTCCTTTTTTTTTAAATTTTACTTGGCTTTGTTTTGCGCAACAAGCCTCCTCCGGAGTGATTGTCGACGTAGTATAAACTCCAATTGGGGGTGGAGTTGCTCCGAACGATGTATTTTGTTCTTTTTCTTTCAGTAACCGATACAGTTTCGCAGGTTTCTTTTTTCTTGTCCTGCTCGCAAATTTCATTCTTATTAATATTTGCATCCTTTAACGTTTTGCTTTTCGCTTCATTCCGATAGGCGGCGCACTGCATATAGCCATCCAACATCCCACGTTGTTTGACGACGAAAGTTGTTTGAATTCGCTGGGTGTGGTTGTTTGTGTTATGCTTCATACGCCAGGTGCAGTCCTGTGTTATCCTAATGATTCCTAACAAGGATGAAACGGGCCTGTGAAATTTTGTACTATTCATTAGATCTTGGAGGCCTGGTCGTAAGAAATTGAAAAGTAAAATGTGTGTTCGATATGCCACGAACCTTTCTTTTTATTTATTTTTCACGGACAACAAATTCCTTTTTTTTAAAGCAGAATTACTTTCTGAGATATGGAGCTTTACAGTTGACGTGTTTTTAAGCTATATTTTTAATGACAAAAATGAAAAAAAAATGAAAATAAAATGATTCGAATCTTTATTTGTCTGGGATGAAACACCCCGTTCCACCCATATAAAAATGTTTTTATATGGTTTCTTTGGTACCACCAGTTTTAAAAAAGAAAAAAAACGACTGTTTTGTAAAAAAATAAAATTCTGATTTTTTTTAAAACGAACGGCCAGATGGTAAAAAAATGTACGTATGTTATTAAAAATAATGCCATTTTGCTAAAAAACCATTTTTAGCTTGAGTGGTACCATGAACTTATATGGAGGCTATACAAACTTTTTTTTATGGACAAGTATAATCCAAAAGCTTAATACCAATATGTTGGTACCATTTAGTACCCCTTGGTACCTGTATTTGAGCAATCCAATTGCTCTTGTGATATATGATTTTAGGCTAAATTGGGGTCGCCCTCAACGAATTTGATAACATTTTTCCGGTTACTATTACTGTTTTTCTAGAAGAATACGTGTTTTCCTACTTAAGTGCGAAAAGTGGTTTTTACGCATACATTTGCGTGCAAAAGTTAAAGTTAAAACTCTTAAGATATGTTTAATATGGCGGCATGCGGCGGCTTTTTATTTTAAAAAAAATTAAGGTAGGCTATGACACCTTGACCTTGACAACGTCAAACTTTTGCTTAAGAAACGGCGTCATTTGCTTCTGGATCATCTTACGCATTCTATTGAAAACTGTGTAAACAACCGGAAAACTGTTATCATATTCGTTACCGGCAACCCCAAGTTAGCCTAAAAGCATATACCACACGAACAATTTGATTGGTGAAATACAGGCACCAATGGATACCTATCGGTACCAATATATTCGTATCAAGCTTATGAATTAAATTTGTCCAGAAAAAGTTTGTATAACCTACCTATAAGTTTAAATCACTTCGTATTTCATCAATATTTTAACAATATTAATGGTACCACTCAAGCTAAAAATGTTTTTTTAGCTTACTGATATTATTTTTATTAACATATGTAAAAACTATTAAAATCTGGCCGTTTGTTTTAAAGAAGATGAAAATTGTAATTTTTTACAAAACGGTCGTTTTCTTTATTGTTTAAAACTTACAAATCAGTGAATTTTCTGGTGGTACCAAAGAACCCATATAAAAAGATTTTTACATGGATGGAAAGGGTGTTTCATTTAGGACAAATAGAGAAAAGAATCATTTTATTTTGGCGGTAATTAGCAAAGTTGTGGAAAAAAACTTGGGCCATGCCCAAAAATATAGCCTTAAAACACGTCAACTTTAAAGCTCCATATCTCAGAAAGTATTTCTGTTCCCTATCTCGTTATTTTTATTTTTGAGCTTTGGTGATCAAGTACTATAACATATAAAAAAATTATGACATTTAGCCGAAAGCCATTGCCAAATTAATTTGTGCAGGGTTCTTTACGACGTTTCGATGTATTTTACATCACCTTCAGGGTTTCTAAAATAAAATACAAAAAAAAATGAAAGCTAGTTTAACCTGTTAATTTAAAAGTTATTGTTTGTTTGTATATGACACTGCTAATTAATTTCTATATTTTTTTTTCTCCCGCAGGATTAATCCTGTAAAATACATCGAAACGTCGGTAAATTTGAATTTGTTTTCCATTCTCCTGACCTTAAACTCACAAAACTACACAGAACTCCTTAGCTTTGCCTGCAGTTTTACTTGTTTTTTTTTTCCGTTTTTTGTCTTAAATAGTTATAAGTTTTGTTCCCGCGAACCGACTTTGATGAAATGCCCAGAACTCCAAGGAGCACTATTTCGTTCTTAAACCTTAGGGATCTATATTGAAATACAGACTTAAATTAGTTATTTGCAACATGACAGTTATTGAAATAGCGGATCTGCGACCGACATTATTTCTAACCTATTTTTTTTTAAACTTACCTTTGCCTCAATTTTTATTTTATTTTATTTATTTTATTAGGGTATTTTTGGTCAGTACGTTTAATGGCGAAGTTATCGCTATTGTTATGCTTATTTTTATTTTTAATAACAATAACGGAATGTTCGTAGAAAGAGTTTTTGAGTATATAAGCTAACTTTTTTTGTTAAATGTAACTCAAATTTTTTACTAATTTTCTTCGAATTGGAGAAGATGAAGGCGATGATAAGCACTTTTTCAGTAAATTTAGCAATTTTATAAAAAGGTTTTTCAAAAATATTGCGAAAAGAAGTAAATAAAAATAACGATAAATATTAAGTTATTGTTCCTTAAATAACGGACTCTGTTATGGTTAATAACCACTACGGAGTGATATTTAGCAACTGCGCAGTCGCAGAAATAATGATAACTATAACGAAGAGTCAAAAACACTGACCAAAAATACCCTATTATCAGGCAAAATGTCCATTTTTACAAAAAAAGCTCTTTTTAACCTGAAAAATTTTAATATGCAAATATTTTGGTAATTCACTCACTTGAATTTTTTGACTTTATGAGTGGAGTATTAATTAATTTAGCCCTGATTACTGTTGTGTTTTCAAGTTATATTTTTGTAAATTTAAAAAGAAGGACGGGCTTTATTATATTATATATTATTTCTATTATTCTTTCCCCTTTGAATGCCCAACCTACTTACTTGTTTGAAATAAAATTACTATTAGAAAGTTTAAGGTCACTAAATGTATGCTATTTGTAGGGACTGTCATAACAAAAATTGACCAAAATTCAGCTTATTTAACAAGAATCAGTCTAGATATTGGAAAAAAAAGTTTCACTGATAATACTAACAGAAATATGTATTTTTAAAATTAGTGGTTTTTTCGGTGAAGAAAATACAATGCTACATGATCCCATTTGTCAGCAATAAAAAAAAATAAAAAAAATATATGCCAATAATATAGAGTGGACTTTACTGAATACTACTCAATGGTTTTTGTTTTAAGATTTCTTTATTTCGAAATGTCTTACTTTAATTTTTATTCGCGGACACGAGATTCACTTTGTTGTTTTTTAATATATTGGCTTTTTAGTTCTGCGCAACAAGCCTCCTCCGGAGCGATTGCTTGCTGATGCCTTAAATTTAGGGCCATGTAGTATGAAGCTCCAATTGGGGGTGGTGCTGCAGCGAACGTTACCTCTTTTTAAGAGTCATGTTACAGTGACCTTATACTTTTACAGGTTTCTTCTTTGTAACCTGCTGAAAGGTACAGGATTCTGTATTTTGACGGACTACTGCACTTTTCAATTTTGATGTTTTTGTTTCTCGGTTTATTGGACAGGTGGCGCACACAGCGTCCACGTCCCCGCGAATTACAAACTTTTTATGTTAAATTCGAGAGGTGTGCGTGGTTGCCTGTGTAGCTTCAACTGCCAGGTACACTCCTACGACTCCCTGATGATCCTAAAAAGGATGAAACAGGTCTGTAGGTGTCTGGATTCTCCATTAGATATTGGAGGCCTGGTCGTAATGAAGTGAGAAACAAAAACGCTTTGTCCGATATGCCACGAGTCTTACTTTAAAATAAACAATATCATAGCCCTATTAGATGAACAACAAGTATTCAGAACGGGACGATCATGCACTGATGCGGTCTTTATTATAAGACAGATCGCAGAGAAGTCGATCGAATACAACAAACCAGCCTACATGTGCTTCATAGACCTGCAGAAAGTATTCGATCGGGTCGAATTAGAGAATGTTGTACATTTACTATATGACAGACAAGTACCCCATAACCTCACTGAACCAGTTCCTGTAGTAAAGGGAATACGACAGGGCGACTCACTAAGCCCACTCCTTTTAAATATAGTTATGGATGAAATAATAAGACAAGTAAGGAGCCTGAGTGAATACAAGATGGGTGACCGCAACATTACAGTTCTGTGCTATACCGACGACGCCGTGCTAGTGGCAGAAAACGAAGACGAACTCCAAAGACTACTATATCGCTTTAATTGTACAGCAAAGTCCCTCAATATGATAATTTTTGCCTCCAAAACAAAAAGCCTGACAACATCAAAAATTCCTATAAGGTGCAAACTTGTCGTTGATGACAAAATAATACAGCAGGAAATAAAATTCAAATATCTTAGTATAGAACTATCCTATTTTGACTGAAAGAGTTTTGTGACTATGCGAGATTGATAGCACTTTAGTCACACAATGATAGCACTTTAGTCACACAATCAATCAATGGGTGTTCTGTTTGCATTCGTGTAGAAGGGGTTGATATGACGTCATCTTTCAAGATGGCGGCCAAAAATCATCAAAAATACAACTTTTGCAACCGGGGCATGATTATACTCGATACCATATAATTCGAGGACGAGGATTCCAGAAATTTAAGGTCATCCGACCTTAAATGACCTTGAAAATCGCAAAAAACAAGATTTTTGCCATTTTCTTTAAAACAAATCTTAATAATTCGACGTTTTGTCACACTAACTTAAAATGTACCTCAAACTATTAGGCATATATGCCAAATTCGATCCTTTGAGTTTGATGCAGTTTGAAGCTTTATGACCATGAAAAATACCCCAGTAAAATTAACATATTGCAAAAATAACATACTAAAGGGCGCTATGGCGCCCTACAACCACATTTTATTTTATTCAATTACGTAAAAAAAATAAAAATGACAAAGTGGCCATCAATTATTGTTGACTTATCCCCGCTTACTATGAAAAAAAAGTTTAGTTGATGTATGACCTTGATTGACCTTAAAAATACCATGTACAAGTAAAAAAACCAGGTTTTTGTAGTGTTTCTTCCAATTAACCACTACGCAAAAACTTTAAGTGCCACACATCATTTTAAACCTCCTTATCTTTTTTTTTTGATCTGGCGTCCAAGGTGTTTATTCTGTACCCCGGTAAAAGTGACCTATATATCGTTTTTATTAAGTTTCGGAACTGTGAATTTTATGTTCTACTCACTTGTCTAGCCAACAAAGTCATTCAAATTACCTATAAAAGAGTTAGCAGAAGATAGATATACATTACCATATAGTGGACCAGGTGTTTTAGATGCTATTTTCCAAAATGGCGGTCAAAAAAGCATAAAAAATTCTAATTATGGCGGTAGGGCATGACTATACTTGTTTATTAACATTTATAATAAAATTCAAGGATAAGGTTACAGCTGTTTCGTCACACATTCATGTGCCACCGGGTGTTTTGTTCGCATCCGTGTAGAAAGTTCCTAAACTTAATAAAAACGACAGCCATATAGGACATTTTTACGGGGATATAGCATAAACATCTTGGACTCCAGATTTAAAAAAAATGGTAGGGCGGTTCAAAATAAAGTTTTTAGTTATGGTTAAGATGTTAATTTCATTTCCGGCACTTAAAGTTTTTGCGTAGTGGTAAATTGGAAAAATTACAACAAAAAGCTGATTTTTTAATTGTACAAGGTGATGCATCAACTAAACTTTTTTTTCATAGTAATCGGCGATAAATCAACAAGAATTGATGGCCCCCTTGTCAGTTTTGCTTTTTTACGAAACTGGATACAATAAAATGTGGTTATAGGTCGCCATTTTGATATATCAGGCGCCATATTGAAACGCGTCATAGTTGAATCAACTTTTTTTTAACAGTATTGTTGGACTTGACCATCTTATCTTTCTTACCAAATTTGGTCCTCTTCGTTTTAAGAGTTGATGAATAACGCCCTTTAGTATGTTATTTTTGCAATATGTTAATTTTACTGGGGTATTTTTCACGTTCATAAAGCTTCAAACTGCATCAAACTCCAAGGATCGAATTGATCATATATTCCTAATAGTTTGAGGTACATTTGAAGTTAGTCTGACAAAACGTCGAATTATTAAGACTTTGTAGAGAAAATAAGAAAAATCTTGTTTTTTGCGATTTTCAAGTTCATTGAAGACACCTTGAAAGTAAATTTTTTTGAATCGTCGTCGTCAGATTATATGGAATCGAGTTTAATGATGCCCCGGTTGCATAAGTTTTATTTTTTATTATTTTTGGCCGCCATCTTAAAAGATGACGTCATATCAATCCCTTCTACACGGATGCGAACAAAACACCCGGTAACACTTGATTATGTGACTAAAGGACCTATCAATCCCACATAGTCACAAAACTCCTTCATTCAAAATCCCACGAACTGATACATGCTCCTTCACTACGTAACTTAAATCTGATGTGTAAGAAAATATCGTTTGAGAAAAAGTAAGTATACCAAAGGGTTTTCATTCGTCTTGAAGTAGAAAAATGTAAATTAAACCCT
Organism: Oxystoma pomonae; assembly: GCA_963921995.1. Lineage (NCBI taxonomy): Eukaryota > Metazoa > Arthropoda > Insecta > Coleoptera > Brentidae > Oxystoma > Oxystoma pomonae. Next base: position 88,759,108 of record OY998163.1, read on the forward strand.
TAGCCAGTAATATCTCCTGTATTTTAAAGATTCTTTTAAACCAATCGAAACATACTGGAAAAAAAATAAAAAAATATTTTTTCAAACTGGTCAAAATGACATATGGATGACACAAACGTATACAGAATCTTTTCACATCTTCAGGTATGATGACATATAGAGGGTGTTTCATTTTCAAAACTTAACCTCATTTTCCTAGAAACTGTAACAGTTTGACATGTGTCAATAGGACACAGTTTTGAGATTTTACCAGTTCTGTAAAATTCCAAAGTTCCCGGTATATATCGGTGCCTACTATACTTAAATTTAATTTTGGACGTTCAGTAATTTAACATATAGAAAACAAAATTGTCGCTGACGTTTAGATTTTGCTTAGAACCTTTCTTATTAAATTTCGCAGAAACAGTGAGGCTATTCTTTGACAGGGTGATTATTATAATCTGAGCGTAGCTGACGCCAACGGGGCGCGACATGGGAGAGATTTTGTATTCATAGTATGGCCACGGGTTAGACAAAATACAGATAGCCCATTTCTTTTAAAAGTTCTGCGTGAATTTAACAGCAGTCACTAAAGAATTATTGCACCGCGTCCTCAGTCATTATTTTTCAGAAGCCATAAAAAACTACCAGAAACCGAATTTTAGGGGGCTGTTTCTTGTGGAAATAGTGCTAAAATGTCTTTAAATTGTAAAATTTTAAAAAGTAAATTGTACCCACATTACACTGCTACGCCAGAAAGTCGATGAGATAAAAAAAAGATAGAATAGATTTTAACTTCAAGCAAGTTTATATAAAATATATTTTTTAGTAGGTTTATTAAGGTTTAATCTTAACAAAAATTTATCAAAACAAAAAAATATCCGAAAAACCCTACTTAACCTGTATTACCGATAATATCAAAAAGCTATTTAAATTAAGGGATAGAGCATATCAAAAATTTAAACAAAAAAAATTAGAAAATCACGTACAATATTACAGACAACTAAGAAATTTTACAAAACATGCGATGATAAGGGAAAAAATCACGTTTTTTAATGTTTTTGCGTAGAGTAAAGGTAAGAAATTTTGGAATACAGCTAAAAAACTTAACCTTACATTTAACAAAAATCAATCTGATATTCCCGAAAATCTTAATAATGCCTCAGACATTCACGACTTTTTCTTAGAAACAGACAACCAACCTAATTGACAAGGAGAGATTAACTGAAATCGTTTTAAAAATATCTAGTAATGCTGTGGGTGATGATGGGCTGTCAATTAAGGATATTAAATTATGTATGCCTTTTTGTGCGGATGCGTTGATTAACGTGATAAACTTTTGTATCTTAACTTCATTTTATCCATCATCTTGGAAAAAAGCAATTGTTCGCCCTCTGGCTAAAATAAGTGAACCAAAGGAATTAAAAGATTTAAGACCAATTAACATACTCTCCATTTTATCTAAAATTTTTGAAAAACATATTTATCAGCAAATTGAATCATTTATCGAACATAACAAAATAATACCAGACTGCCAGTCAGGTTTCAGAAAAAAATTATAGTACTGTAAACTACACTTTTTTGCACTCGACGCGCTGGTAAGCATATTGAATGAGATAAGGGAAAACCAGGAACATGGAAATAGCACCTGTATGACTTTACTCGACTTTAGTAAAGCTTTTGATACCATCAGACAGATCATCGATCAGTTAACTTGCTAACAAATCTTATTACATTTAGACACAACTGTGTAGTAACGACTACAAACTTTGGTGAAGAGGAATCAACTGATAAAAAAGTGAGTACCGCAAGGCTCTGTTCTCTCGCCTCTGCTTTTTGCCATCAACGTTGCTGATATGAATCGCTGTGTCGAATTTAAACATTTTGCAGACGATCCCAACTTTAAAACATCTATAAATAAACATAATATCCAAGAAACCCAAGAAAATCTAAATTCAGACCTTAACCGAATACACCTGTACGCAAAAAATCATAATTTAAGGCTTAATGCATTCAAATCACAAATCCTAGTAATAAACAAAGATAAAGTCACACGGCAACAAATTGAACGTAACTTAAAAATTACAATAAACAGCAACATAATTTCAATCATTCAGACTGCAAAAAATCTAGATGTTACGTTTGATAGCGATTTATCCTTTCAAGGTCATGTAAAAACCAAAATGATTGCTGCATATCTTAGGCTTAAAAATATCTACAAATTTAAAACAAAGCTATGATTGTTTTCCACAAACCAAAACTACACTTTTTTGCACTCGACGCGCGTTTCGCTAATAACGTTAGCATCATCAGGAGACGATAAACAATAAACTAAATTAACCTACGCTCTATCTTACATACAATCTTTAAGTGGGCGGAGATAAGAATAATAATTTGTGATTGATGACGATTTTATAGTCCTATCTACCCTCAACTAAAGAATAAAGTGTACTAAACGGGATGGGTCCTCTATCTTTATTTAAACTATTTATGGATTTAATGATTTCCATACTTTCATATGCATTCAAAAGTCTTTTGTTTTGTACACTTTTTAGAAGTTTTAGGTTATCTAATGATGACTTTTCCGTTCTTCCGTATTTTAAGTGTGCTAAGTGTTCTTTAAAATGAGACGCTCTATTCAAACACGTTTTAAAGAACACTTAGCACACTTAAAATACGGAAGAACGGAAAAGTCAAGTGTGGCCGAGCATGCTTTTGAAAACAATCATAGATTCACATTAGATAACCTAAAACTTCTAAAAAGTGTACCATGCATATGAAAGTATGGAAATCATTCACATTAGATAACCTAAAACTTCTAAAAAGTGTACCATGCATATGAAAGTATGGAAATCATTAAATCCAGAAATAGTTTAAATAAAGATAGAGGATCCATCCCGTTTAGTACACTTTATTCTTTAGTTGAGGGGAGATAGAATTATAAAATCATCATCAATCACAAATTATTAGTCTTATCTCCGCCCACTTAAAGATTGTATACAAGATAGAGCGTAGGTTAATTTAGTTTATTGTTTATTGTCTCCCGATGATGCTAACGTTGTTAGCAAAACGCGCGTCGAGTGCAAAAAAGTGTAGTTTTGGTTTGTGGAAAACAATCATAGCTTTGTTTTAGTGCAACCAAAGGTTCCAAAGTCCCAATATAATCTACAAATTTAAAAAACACCGGAACAAAAATATTACCTATGTAACTCTCGTCCTTTCATTATTTGACTATGGAAATGTTGTTTATGGTGACTCGATATCCTGGATAACAAAAAAATCGATTCAAAAGATCCAAAATAGCCATATGAGATTTTCCTATCAAGTCCCATATAGAAATCATGTAATTCCATATCTTAATCGCCACAGAATCGTTCTCTTTTAAAGCGTAGAGAAAAATGAAAAGCAACTATCCTAAAATTACGAACTAATTTCCCCAGCCAATTGAATCCAGTCAGTTACTAGAAACGACTAGAAATCACGTAAGAAAAACTATTTCCATCTTTGTTGCACTTTTGGTACCTAATATGTGTATGTGTAAAGCACCTGATTTTTCCAATGGTACTTCTTAGCTGATGCGGACTATATGAGCAGAGGGATCTTTATTGCGCATCCAAATCAACAGTTGTTTTTTCGAAATTCTTTTTGGTGATATTAGGAGATCGAAATTAGTTCTTAATTTTGGGATAGTTGCTTTTCATTTTTCTCTGCGCTTTAAATGAGGGGGTCTAGCTTGACGTCCGGCTGCACTCCCCATTTTGAATATAAAAAATAACTAGGAAGGAGTGTGGTTCAAAATTTTAAAAAGTGGTTCAAAACTAGTTCGAAATTATAAGCATATCAAAACTCGAATACCTTTCTGGGGGGGGGGCTGAGCTACTTCAAAACTATTGGACACCGTGCAGAAACGGGCGGTACGACCGTTAACAACGCTGAGCTGACTCGTAACTTGGACTGTTTAGAAATGATTCCCTGGATTCCAAGACGTATCTAAACAGGCGTTGAAGGTTTACAAATTTGCTGTTAAATTATAAACAACATCCTTATATTAAAACTCATATCTATGAAAATGAGCATTGCTGTGGAACAAACTGCCTGTAGAAATTATTCGTCTATTTTACAATATTGAAGATCATCTAGATTTCCGCGTACTCGCCACTTTTTCGTCATCCATCATAGAGTTTTCCTTGCGGATGCGTTTCATAAAAAACCAGTATTCGAAAGTGTATGCTATAGTAATATCTGTAAGTGTCTAATCTGTGGTATCGCGACTTGCACGTCCTCGCCGCCTCTGAGAGAGCAGGGCCACTATTTTCTGGGTGAATAAAATTAAAAATTCGCTCTCGCATCAGTCGAGAGGCAGCTTGACGTTTTTGAGGGAAACTCTATTAAAATGAATGGCAACTTCCCTCGAATTTTGGAGCTTGTTCTTTGGTATGCAGAGGCCGTAACCATCAGGAAACAAGCTGAAAGTGGCAGCGCGAAATGTGCTTATAGATTGAAATTTAATTGAAAGATAAAATCATATCTGGAACTAGATGGACCTGATATAATTACTTTATCCTAATGTTTCTAGACTTTTGAACTGCTTGTAGAATATATTCTGGATTTAAATCTTTTTGTAAGTAAAATCTTTGAGCCAAAAATATTTATAAAAGGAAGTCAGAGATATGATTTTATTATAAATGTCAAATCACTTATAAACATTAATATGTAAGGCATCATATGATTTCCATATGGTCCTCACGCACATTGAATTAAGATAGATGGCGTTCACGGAGTAGAAGTCAACGTTAACGACGCTCCCGATTTTATTTAAAATTGTGTGCTTAAAAGTTATGTTATTAAAAAGTTACGCCAAAATCCATTAGTTATTAGTGCCAGTTTCCATTAAGTCTACTTTTGTTAACCAAAATTTCCGGAAGAGGCAAAGATCAAGCAGCAAACGGGTTAGGTTATGCACTTGCTATTGTGCCCGAGTAAACACTTTAGAAACTAACTAAGCCTCAGCAAGAATTAAAGGATCTAAAAAACAGGTTCTCAAAGATGAAGCAAATAAGTCAATACTCAAAAAACTGAGGAGTTTGAAGCAAACACTCTTAAGGAAATTACCAGTCTAAAGGAATCCTTTGAAGTTATCGAGAAAACAAAGCAAATTGCATTGTTGTTAATGGGATAAAGCACCCGGATGAAAGTAGTAATCATGGTGAAAAATATTATAAAAACAAAATTAAAAATCAACATCTCGGTTAAAAACTTGGATTTCTGCTGTCGCATGGGGGCAAAAAATAAAAATTCGTAAATAGCGAAGAAAACAAAACAAGACCAGTGCTAATTCGATTCTTAAACCTTTGGATTTGCGACGAAATTTTTAAAAATAAAAAAGTGTTAAAAGGCTCTGAATATGTGAATACCTATTTAGTAAAAATTCAGTGTTGTTTAAAAAGGTTGAGGAGATTGTGGGAGTAAAAAACTGCTGGACATGGAACGGTAACGTGTTTGCAATTGTAAATAACAACAAGAAATTTATTCGTTGCGTAAAAGACCTAGAAAATAGAGACATAAAGCTATTTGTAACTCATCGTGGTATATGTATCCGCATCTAGCGAGGACCAAGCACAATAATTGGTCAGAAACTTGTACCACGTTCGAAAAGAGCAGATATATGCTAATTTAAGGTGTTTCTGAAATTACTATTGGTTTTTTTTAAAAATCTTGAAATAACTCCTAATCATAAAACCATATAACACTTTTTCTTAGCATGTAAAAAAGCCGAAATATACAAACAGTTTCGGATCTAAAGCAAATAATATATTTTTTTTAATTATTGCAATTTTTGTCCCGTTCAACCCAAAAGAAAAGCTTTACTGGTTCATGGTTTACAATAATTTTTAAGGTAATTGTTAACAATATGCTTTCACCTTTAATTGCAATGCCTTTTGCTTAGTTTGGAAAAACCAAGATAAAGCATTTTTCTAAAAAGTCAAATATATAAAAGTAAGAATTTCCAAAAATTAGGTTTTGGTTTTTCTTGCCCCGTTCAACCCAAAGTTTAAAGGTTCGCCCTATAATCTCTGGTTAGAACTTATTGTTTTAAACTATTTTATTGCATAACCTATGGTTTTAGGAAATTATTTATTAGAAAATATAGTTTTAATTTTAATCATATAGAAGACACAGCTGGTTTTTCTAGTAATGGGTTACTTTTTTTTTCCGTCCAACCGCTTGAAATGGCCGCTCTGCCATTAACCTAAACAGAAGGATGAAGGAAAGGTGACTTCTACTGGTAAATTTGATTAACTTTCTCTGATCTTGAGTCATTTAAGACAAAGAGATATTTTGTTTGAGCCCAATGATCGTTTTGAAAGCACAGAATTTTGTTTTTGTCCGTATCAATTTTAAGGCAATTTTGATAGGTATACCTTTCCAATAATACTTTTAGCATTATCTGTAGTTGGATCTCAGAGGTCGAGAGCAGAACCAGGTCATCAGCGTACAATAGCAAGATTACTTCGACAAGGGCTCTGACACTTCACACTCTAGCCGTAAAGAAGTGCTTAATATCAGCCAAAAACACACTTAGTGTAACCATTTGCGGTTTTTATCTTTAAGGCAGCCAGATTATAGGAGCTTTTTAAAACAGACAGCAGTTCGGAAGTGATACCCTGATCGTTGAACTTTTTTCACATGAGACAATAAGAAGCATAATCAAAAGCGCGCCTAAAATCTACAACTGCTACGTACACTTTCCACTTCTTGAGTCTCAAATGGAGCTGCACAATCGAGTTTATGTATCAACACGTTATTGATACAACCACGTTTACTGCTAAAAGCAGATTGGTGGTCAGAAATAGCTTTATTCTACTGCAACTCTACTAGATGTTCAGGCACCCTTTATAACTCATAGAATTACTAAACCGCACGTCCATTGGCTAACTAATAGAATCAAGTCAAGAAAACATATCAACAGTTCCGTAATTTGACAACAGCAACAATAGCTCGTAAAAAAAGCATATTTTATCATACAAGCAAGTAAAATTTCTAAAGACATTTTGAAAACGTTAAAATCTTTAAACATAATGCAAAAACAAAAGCAAAACCTTTTGCCAGCAAATATTAGTGATATTGAAAATATTAATAAATATTTTATAGAGTCAGTAACCAATGGAATTACTTTCGATCAATATCGGGCAAAAGTGAGAGAAACCGATTTAAACCGAAGATTTGGACCAATGAGATGAATAGTAGCGAGAGAATTTGACTTTCCACTTCTTGAGTCTCAAATGGAGCTGCACAATCGAGGTCATGTATCATCACGTTATTGATACAACCACGTTTACTTCTAAAAGCAGATTGGTGGTCAGAAATAGCTTTATTCTACTGCAACTCTACTAGATGTTCAGGCACCCTTTATAACTCATAGAATTACTAAACCGTACGTCCATTGGCTAACTAATAGAATCAAGTCAAGAAAACATATCAACAGTTCCGTAATTTGACAACAGCAACAATAGCTCGTAAAAAAAGCATATTTTATCATACAAGCAAGTAAAATTTCTAAAGACATTTTGAAAACGTTAAAATCTTTAAACATAATGCAAAAACAAAAGCAAAACCTTTTGCCAGCAAATATTAGTGATATTGAAGATATTAATAAATATTTTATAGTCAGTCACCAATAGAATTACTTTCGATCAATATCGGGCAAAAGTGAGAGAAACCGATTTAAACCGAAGATTTGGACCAATGAGATGAATAGTAGCGAGAGAATTTGACTTTCCACTTCTTGAGTCTCAAATGGAGCTGCACAATCGAGGTCATGTATCATCACGTTATTGATACAACCACGTTTACTTCTAAAAGCAGATTGGTGGTCAGAAATAGCGTTATTCTACTGCAACTCTACTAGATGTTCAGGCACCCTTTATAACTCATAGAATTACTAAACCGTACGTCCATTGGCTAACTAATAGAATCAAGTCAAGAAAACATATCAACAGTTCCGTAATTTGACAACAGCAACAATAGCTCGTAAAAAAGCATATTTTATCATACAAGCAAGTAAAATTTCTAAAGACATTTTGAAAACGTTAAAATCTTTAAACATAATGCAAAAACAAAAGCAAAACCTTTTGCCAGCAAATATTAGTGATATTGAAGAAATTAATAAATATTTTATAGAGTCAGTCACCAATAGAATTACTTTCGATCAATATCGGGCAAAAGTGGGAGAAACCGATTTAAACCGAAGATTTGGACCAATGAGATGAATAGTAGCGAGAGAATTTGACTGCCATTTTCTCTCGATTCAAGATAGACCCCCTGGTAGGGAAGAGCTCTTAAAAGTGGTGTTAAAAATAATTTTGTGTTTTAAAATAAAAACCAAATATAAATTTTAATTATTTTGTATATTGACCATTGTACCCGGAAAATAAGTCAAGGGAATAGAAAAATATGTCTACGGGATACTACTAATTACCCACGTGTGTATTACCAAAGGCGGGTTTAAATAAATACCCAGTCTGTTTTTCGCGAATCTCTCACTAACACAACATTCGGCGGACCATGTTAATATTTTATACGTGTTTTCCTTTGCGAATAACGGATAAAAATTGAAGCTGGGTCTTGCTAAGTTTACGTGAGTTTATAGACGTATGCGGATAATCATAATGTACAAAGTTAAACAGAAAATTGGCATTTAAAATACTTGGTAAAAGTATAGTCAACTTTTCGTCTTTTTCTTGCACGCTTTGCTGGCTATTAAAGCTGTTCTAAGCACAATAAATGCATCATTTAGGGCAAAATGTGGTTGTTTTTGTTCAATATTTTAAAGTATAAAAATTGGAGAGCGCGAAGAGTCCACCATACAATCAATTATTTTATGTTGAAAGGAAATTAAAATATCTCAAAAACTGGAGCTTTGAAAGATTTGAACCTTATAACAAAATTTTTGGGTAATATTTACGAAAACCAAAATCTGAAAACCGCATATCAATAGCTGCTTTACTTCTAAAGTTATGATTTTTTCCCTATATTTTAACTCGGAAAATAAAGATCCCACGAATTTGGACTTTGTAACACAATTTTTAGTCCATATTCATGGAAACTTAAATCTGAAAATCGTATATCGTTACTTGCTTTTGTTCCAAACTTACAATTTTTTAAAATATTTTTTCCCCCTTTAACACCCCACCACCCTATCCAAAAGTTAATCAGTCCATGGTCTGCCGATTTCAAATTTCATTAAAATCGATTAAGGCGTTCTTGAGTTATCGCGTATACAGACAGACAACAGACCGACAGACGACTTTTTTTTTCGTCGTTTAAGGTGTTTTGGAACCTTAGTAACTAGTTTTTGATAAAATTAAGAAAAGTCAAAATTTCACGATTTTAATAGTCGCCCATACCATGTTGGTAGGGTGGACTAAAAAAGATTTGTGGCCTAGAGGGAAAAGGGTGAGGGAATGTGAATGTGTGAAAGAGTGAGGGAATAAATTTTTAAATTAAATTTAATTTTAAAGTATATACAGAAATTTAATTTTCGTTATTTCCACCCAAGATCTTTTGATCTTTTCTTTTTTAGTTTCTTTTCGGTTGAAGTAACTGATTTGGAGGTTTTCTAACTTCTTTTTCGTTTTAATTGCCTTAGGAGCATAATCCTACTGGAAATATTAACACGCCAGGACGAATTCGTATCAGGTAACTTGGATAAGTACCAGTGCGGAACGATGCCTATTTGTGAGTGGTTCAAGGTTGGAAATCAAAGTGTATGATGGTGTTTAATGACGTATAGTGGAGGGTGACCAGTGAAACTACTGATGAGCTCACGCTGGTTACCCAGGGCGAAACATCGTTTGTTCATTTCTCTTTTCGCTTTTATCTTTTGTGTGTTCCTTGTGGGATGCTCATCCAAGTTTGAATTTTCGTTATTTCCACCCAAGATCTTTTGTACTTGCTTTATTGCTAGTAATGGCTTAAGGTGCATTTAGACTGTGGTAGTGTCGTCGTAGTTGCGTTGTAGCTGTAGTGAATTGTTTTCCATAGATAATGTAGAATGGATTATTTTAATAGATAAATAGTTAACAATATTTTTTGTGCACATTTTTTAATATAATTTACTTTCTATATGCTTTAAACAAATAATGGTGGTAATAGACACTCCTTCTAAATTTTGGAATATGTTAAAAGTGTCACCTTTCCTATTTCTTTGGTATTAACCAAGTAAGTTCCGTTTTCTCTTAATATTTAAATAGCCTAAGTTCAAAAATGCTTTAATTGTAAAATTGAGGTTGAAATACAAAATTAAACTTGGGGAAAAAAGGAAAAAAAGGTAGCAATATTGTGTCTGCATACAGATAGACAGTCGATAGTGTGTTCAATGACACAAGCAATAAATTAACAAGATATTGTAAGTGGTAGTTAGGTATATTCCTATATATCCGCTAATCAATCATACTGGTTTATTATAATTACGAAGAAATTAGGGCCCTTTTTCTGTGTGCTACACAGTGACCATACACACCTCTCGTCTCCACGGATTACAAACTTTTTGTTTTAAATTCGAGAGGTGTATATGGTCACTGTGTAGCTTCAACTGCCAGGTACAATCCTATGACTCCTTGATGATTCCTAATAAAGATGAAACAGGTTTGTAGGTGTTTGGATTCTCCATTAGACATTGGAGGCCTGGTCATATTGAAGTGAGGAACAAAAACGCTTTGTCCGATATGCCACGAGTGTTACTTTAATTTTTATTTGCGGACACGAGATTCATTTTGTTATTTTTTTAAATATTTTGGCTTTTTAGTTCTGCCCAACAAGCCTCCTCCGGAGCGATTGCTTGCCGTTGCCTTAAAATTAGGGCCACGTAGTATGAAGCTCCAATTGGGGGCGGTGCTGCTGCCAACGTTACCTCTTTTTAAGAGTCATGTAACAGTGACCTTATACTTTTACAGGTTTCTACTTTATAACCTGGTGAAAGGTACAGGATTCTGTATGAACGGTGTTCTGCACTTTTCAATTTTGATGTTTTTGTTTCTCGGTTTATTCGACAGGTGGCGCACACAGTTACTACGTCTCCACGGATTACAAACTTTTTGTTTGAAATTCGAGAGGTGTGTATGGTCACTATGTAGCTTCAACTGCCAGGTACAATCCTATGACTCCCTGATGATTCCTAATAAGGATGAAACAGGTCTGTAGGTGTATGAATTCTCCATTAGACATTGGGAGCCTGGTCGTAATGAAGTGAGAAACAAAAACGCTTTGTCCGATATGCCACGAGTGTTACCTTAATATAATACTTTGTTCATTTATGGAAAATATATTCACTGTGTGCATTTCCACGAAATAACTCCCATGCTTAAAGTTTGTGTGTTCACGCCATCTCTTTCATGCCCGCCCGAAAATATTTCTGTGTGAGTGTTTTTTTTTACTACAACCACCGTGCACCGCTGATAATACGGTACTATAACTTTTCTAGAGGTTATTACTAAAGCAATATATCAGATTAAAAAGGTAAATTAGTTTATCTCTAATATCACTGAACACACTATTGACTGTATGTATGTATGCAAATACAAAATTACCACATTTTTTTCTTCCCCAAGTTTTATTTTATCCATCTTTGGTATCCAATCAACTCTAATTTTAAAACTAAAGCATTTTTGAACTTATATTAAGAAAAAACGGAACTTTCTCGGTTAATACAAAAGAAATATGTAAGGTGGATCTTTTAGCATTTTCAAAAATTTTACAGGAGGGTCTGTTATCACCAATATTTGTTTAAAACATTAAACAAGGTAAATTATATTAAAAAGTGTGTAACAAAAAATATTGTTAACTATTTATCTGTAAAATATCCTGTTTTACTAACCGCACCTTAACATTTCTTACCTCGTTATTCCATAACCCTACTACTTTTCACATTATATAATTATTTTTTTAACTGTTCATGTTGTTTTGTTGTTTGTCAATACTTTAAATTTTTTAAAATTCATTCTTCGCATAATTTTTTTCAAAATCAAAGAAAAGTATTTTTCGAGAATACCCTGTACTTTTAGGATCGTGCTTTATTCAACTGAACAAGAGGCAATAAAAAACGGGATACTCTACCCATTATTGCCTGCTTTTTAGCATCCCGACGCTCATTCTTTTATCCTCTGTGTGCCAAGGGATTACTCGCAATTAGAGAACAATTAAAAATACATTTTGAATGGAGATTCGGCTCAGTGTTTAAGCTATTTAATTTAAGAACTGTTCCGAACGTTTAGAAATTTGTTAGCAATTTCATTATTGCCGTATAACACAAAAAATGTGTAATAGTTGCATGGTTTTCGTTTTAAGAGAATCATCAAACAGCTGACTTATTTTCCTTTGTATTGTTCTCTTTGCGGCGTTTAATGTAACCGGCCTAACGAGCGCGAAAAGTTATACTTTTCAGCAAGCACTGGCGTTTGCAGAAACGACAAGCCAGCGGAGTTTGGGCAAGCCGTAATTGCGGCAAAGATGCTTTCCCCACGTGTTAGGTACAACATTTTTAAATAATTTTATATCATACATTTTCAAGAGAATCTTCTCTTTAGTTTTCTGGAACCGTACTACTTTTCCCTCCCCCGTGTCTCTTCAGGTTGGTTGAACTAGCTCCTGTGTTAGGTAACATTGTGGACTCTTCAAATAAAGGAACCCGGCAATATTAGACGGCATTTTACTAAAACTATTAATCAACAGAGTGAATCTCGTGTCCGCAAATAAAAATTAAAGTAACACTTATGGCATATCGGACGAAGCGTTTTTGTTTATCATTTCATTACGACCAGGCCTCCAATATCTAATGGAGAATCCACACCAGGGAGTCATAGGATTGTACCTGGCAGTTGAAGCTATACAGGCAACCATGCACACCTCTCGAATTCAAAACAAAAAGTTTGTAATCCGCGAAGACGTGGAACCTGTGTGCGCCACCTGTCGAATAAACTGAGAAACAAAAACATCAAAATTGGAAAGTGCAGAAGACCGCTTTCAGCAGTTTATAGGAAGAAACCTGTAAAAGTTTAAGGTCACTGTAACATGACTCTTAAAATGAGGTACCGTTCGCAGCAGCACCACCCCCAATTGGAGCGCGGATTACAAAATTTTGTTGTACATTCGAGAGTGTGTATGGTTGCCTGTGTAGCTTCAACTGCAAGGTACAATACTATGACTCCTTGATGATTCCTAATAAGGATTAAACAGGTCTGTAGGTGTCTGGATTCTTCATTAGACATTGGAGGCCTGGTCGTAATGAAGTGAGAAACAAAAACGCTTTGTCCGATATGCCACGAGCGTTACTTTAAAACTATTAATTCTCACACATTGCGTACTATATTTTTTCATGCTTATAATTCAGAAAAAATTGGTCATCGGCGTATTTGGAGAGCACAACAATTTGTATTTTTGATAAAACTGTAGATAGTCTATATTCTGTTCGTTAGGCCCAACAAACTTTCTTGAAAGATACGTTTTTTGTTTTTAGAATGGTAACAACTAGCTAAAGGTGACATCTTTAACTTCAATATCCTTGACACACGTACGTCAGTTCTTCGCGGCGACCGATAGGCCCCTGGCATCCAAAAAATTACAGCGAAAATTTCCCTCATATGTGTAAAATTATCGCAGAATTAATAAGTGATAATTCCCCAGTAGGTGATAATTGCACTGCTCTGACGCGATCTCAATAATTATGAAGCGCTGCAGGACACCCTCCCGCAAAGCATTATATGTATATCGCGATTGATATGGAATAAACAGAACGACTTACGGCCTTGCAACGCGTACCTGGAGTAAACAATTCGCCGACGCGCTGGGTTGCCGAGTTTTCCTAGTTTTGATACAAAATGGACCATTTCGGGTCCACAAAATACGTACCTACGGGTATATGCTTTGTGTTCGGGTCTTTATCCGAGGTCGAAATCGACTCGTACAAAAATTATAGCAGAGAACACCAAAAAAAAAGAGGTTTGTCTGGAACCAATTTATGGAGTTCTGCAAAGCGAGAAAATATGAATTGAAGTAGGAAACGCCGGTGAGCGAGATTGCAAACATTTTGAAGGATTGGGCACAAAATATGGAGAAGGGAAACAGTGAGGAGTATAAAGAAACTACCGTAAAAGCAATTTGGAACGTCACAGCAAAATTAATCATGGATGAATATTATGAAACATATGGCATAAAGCTTGAACCACTTCAAGATATAATTTTTAAATCTGCAAGACAAGCAAAAAACGCAGTCCCAAGAGGACAAGAGAAAACTAAGCTCAACTGCCTTGAAATTTGATGAAATGCAGAAACTAGTGAGTAGCTGTTATGAAGGGACATCAGACGAGTTGCAAAAGAAGTTGTTGCTGCAAGTTACAGTTTTTTAAAGAAGAAGTGGACAATGCAGGTGAAAAGACTAACTTAATTGAGTACAATCCAATTTTTGGAAAAACCACTTCGACTTTTTCATGCACTGAAATCAAAGAGAGATAGCGTTGAAAATGATCGCCTGTTTCTAACGATCAATCCGTTCTGGAAATTGGGACGTCAATGGTTTAATAACATACCCGTGGGCAAGAACGAGATGGCGAAGTGGACTAAAACGCAGGCTGCACAGGTGGGACTAGACGTGAAGAAAAAAAAGATTACAGATCACTCACTGAGGGCAACTGCTGTGTCTCATCTCGCAAAAAGCGGAGTTGCTGAACAGAAACTTATAAAGATGAGAGGTCATGCCTATCTATCTATCTACAGATGGATGAAGAAGGGCAAATTTTGAAAAATGAAAATCCGAATTTATGCATGACAGGGCAAGCAGTGTAACTTCAGATCTATATTACCGATAATTGTACAATTAATTACAATAAATAGTCTAATTTCTATAATATTAAAATTTTCTATCGAATACCATTCGTGCTTTGAGAATTAATTCTGAAAAAACGTGTTTTTCTTGAAAACCGCACTCAGTGATTTTTTACGTTGTATCAAAAATTTGCCCTCATCCTGCGAAGTCGGGCAATTTCTGCTTTGACACAACGGAAAAAATAAACTCGTGCACTTTTAAAAAAAACACGTTTTTTTCAGAATTATCGAAAATTCTCAAAGCACTTATGGTATTACCCCCGATAATTTACCTCACACATTATAAAAGCAGGTCGATTTTCACCTGATTATTCAGCGAAAATTTCCTGCTCAGGTAAAAATCTCCCTTGTCTAAACTGACAATTGCCGTTTTCAAAATTAAAATTACACGTCTGTACCAACAGGTTTTTATTGTCGATGTGTCGTTTGATGCTTTAAAAATGTTGTTCGTTTTTTAATTTGGTAAATAATCTTCAAAATTTATTTCGAGATGGTGAAATATCAGAAAATCATTGTTAGATTTTTTGCCATGATTTTCGATAATTTCCCCATCCCTTAATAAATTACTACAGATTAACATATTCTGGAGCTTCAGCAAGAAATTTTTCTATATCATGATTCTCAAAAATTTGAGATTTTTTTGAAACGATCCCATCCCTTTTTAAATACCTTATTAGTTTTTTTTATATTGAGCAATATCTGAATTCTTTAATTAGTTTTATTTTCAGTTTCAACTTCGAAAATTTGGACCATAGTGTCGATGGTGGACACGTCTTAGAAAAACTCAAAAATAGGCAAGAAAAAATACTCCCTCCTTTACAATATTTACGACATTTTTTTGACAAAAACTATTTTTCAAAAATATTTAATTTTTTTTGCTACCTCTCCCTGGATTTCTGAGGCACAATCTGTAAACTGGCGGTACTGGCTGCTTTTAGGATGTCCTCCGGGATCTCTGGATCATGATTTTTTTTATCATGTTCGCAATTTTTCTCTTTACAAAATGGGCGTTGTTGGCATAATTGTTGCCATAGGGACCGGTTTATTCAATTCAATTTAAATATTAATACAAAGTTATAAATACACAATGTATATAATTTACGGAGACAGCATGTATCCAGAGATGTGTATGTGTCTCTCAAATAATACCAGAAAATAAATAGTTTCAATTCTTATATTAGCAACATTTTTCTTGCAATAGCAGAGTAAGATATTATATTATACCAATACCAATTAAAGTTAATACAACAAAAAAGTCAGACAAATTTTTTAGAAACAACTTGAATTGAGCAAGCAATTTACACAATTTTTAAACGTCAAATTGAAAACAAATTATTTGTCATCGTCATATTTTGAAGTTAAAAAAATAAATGTTCTAAGAAATTTTAACTTTTAGGAAAAAAGTATAGTCAAGCCTGTAGAAATATGTGTACTCATAATACCATGGGATACCCAGAGATAAAAATATCTCATCTCAAAAGCTCGTTTTTGCTTCTAATTTTTATAAAGGAGTTTGACAGAAAACACAGTATGTGAAAAAATAAATTTCGCGCACGTCGTGTAGTAAAAATTTTTTTACGCGTGCCTTGTCGAAAAGGAACACATGTCGGAAAACAAATTTTTCATTAGATTGGGAAAGGCGCTTGTTTAATTTGAATAACTTAACTCAACAACCTAAGATATGCTCAAGACACTTGTCATAATTGTAGATACGCTTTAAGAGTTGTTGGATTAAACTGGCGTCAAAAGTTCGTAATTTGGGCTTAATTTGAATAATGGAAAAACAAAATGGATGGACAGCCAAAAGAAAAAATATTATTTGGGTCGTGTTGGGTTGCATGAATGAAGTCCGTGAAAAAATGGAACCGGCCACATCATCTTTTATCTATATTAAATCAGTGTTAGGTAGTCGCGATTACCACTCTCCGAATTCGTGTGTTCTGAAATGTGTTTTGTTTTCGTATTTTAAATCACGGCGTAAAGGCTTGCGCACTGACTGATGTCATGTGCAAAAGATTGTGTGCATTCGAGATGTGGTATTATCATAGAAAAGACAGAGTACGTAACGTGGTGGTTCTATTCAGGTTATATAAGCTTAGGTTAACTTTTATAATGAGTTTGTTAGATCGATGGTACTATCATACTCTGCATAAAATGTATGCAAGCCCCTCTTAATGCCCCCGCAGACGCTAGAAGCTCTGAAAATCCTCTAAGAAAAAACTGTGCAGGCTTAAACTTCCGGTTTTATGGACGTTTGTCGTAGAGAACTAAGCATATGTGGTAGAGAACAACAACACAAGATCTGTACAGTTTTTTCTCGAAGAGTATTTCCGAAAAGTCAATTTGCCATAAAAAATAAGGTAATTTTTGAAGTGGTATTTATGGAAAAAAAACGATTTAAGAATTGAAAGATGTGATGAATGGAATAAATTTTTATTAAAAAAAACTTTTAAAGAACAAGGCTTTTATTAAATACACTCAAAAGTAGAAAATAATTTTTTATCTTTCTTATCCAATAATAAAAGCGATGGATGGATGGATGGATTAACAAAAATTAATTTTTTATTTTTTAGATTTGTACAAACTAAATCTTTTCCCCTTCCCACTTCCCCAGTCAGAGGGAAGTGTGTATCTAATAATACCATATTATTGTATTGTCGCCGGAACTATAAACGCATACCAAATTTGAACACACACCCTTAATTTTTAGATTTGTACCCTTAATCGTCCATTTTGAATCCGCCATATTGAAATTTTTAAATTTGATCAAAAATTCATAATCCCCCTCCTTAAAAACCCCTGTATGCCAATTTTTATTAAAATCGAACAAACTAAATATTTTTCTTCCTCCACTTCCCTCGTTAGAGGGAGGCGGGTACCTGAGAATACCGTATTATTCAACTATAAACTCATACCAAATTTGAACACAATCGGATGTGGATAAGTCAGTTAAAATTGGTTAGCAAAACATGACCGAAAATAGTCCATCTTGAATCGTATTCTTTATCCCCAAAAGCCCCGTATACCAATTTTTGTTGAAATCGGACAAATTTAGGTGTTTTCCCCCCTCCACTCCCCTCGTAGGGGGAGGGGTGCCTAATAATGATATATTATTGTATTATCACCGGAACTATAAATATATGCCAAATATGAAGGCAATCGGATGTGTATAACTTAGTTAAAATTGGTTAGCAAAAGATTACCAAAAATCGTTCATCTTAAATCCGCCCTATTGAATTTTCAAAATCTGATTAGAAATTCGTTATCTCCATCCCCAGGTGCCCCAAGACACCAAATTTTAACGAAATCGGACGTACTTCAACTTTACTCCCCTCTACCCCCTTCGAGTAGGGGGGAGCTGTCAATTTCATCACACTATATTCTTGTGTTGTCACCGCAACTATATAAGCATGCCAAATTTGAAGCCGATCGGATGTCGGGAAGTTGGTCAAAATTAAGTTGCAAGATTCCACCCAAAGAACCTTGTCCGTACGCACTCTTTTCCTCTTCTCAAACTGCAAAGGGTGTATAGGAAAGGACGAATTTGGGGTGAATACTACTGAAAGTATGAAGAAGTTGCCCGAAGAGAGGTACATACAAAATAAACTATTTTCGCTTGATTTGGATTGCGCATGCGCAATACCCCTAATTAGATTATATCGCACAATAATTTAAGTAAATAAAAATTGTATAAAAACTGCCCATTTTCAGATTGGTTGAAAAAAACTTCTTGTCGGCTTCAAAATTAAAAACACCGCTAAAAGTTACAATTTCATTGTGTATTTTAATAAGTGGTGTCCGGTGTGGGGTCAGTGAATATTGAATTTCTAATGACATTCATATTAAGTCACAAATTCTAATCCATTAAGGTAGTTTAAAAAAATAACCTAAAATTGTCGAGTTAAAGTTGGCCGCGTCTAAACTCTTGTGGTTCGCTATGAAAAGTTACTGTTATTTACTACAAAGCTAACCTTATCTAACTAAATTGACTTTTACAGTGACTGACCAAATACACTTTATTATATTTAGCAAGCTGATCTAAACGAAATTTTGCGTTTAGTAAATTCAAGAAGAAACGCCTGGCGCCGTGGCGCGATTGGCTTGGCGCCGGATCCCGTGACGCCGCTACGGGATGGTCTAATTAACTCTTGTATAGAGGTCGCTGCTCGTGATGATAGAGTCCGGACACAGATTAGAAAACTGTACAGATAAGAAATACAATGCTGAATAATTCTTAAAAATTGTAGATTGCTGGTGCTGGGGGAGTCGTTCTATCGTTTGCAGAAATTTTGTACGTGGCTCTTCATCGTAGTCAAGAATTTTAGGCTTCTTTCAAAGGATTTTATTTTCTTGGAGCATAGTTGGTCCACTTCTTGGAATGATGGCAGTACACTATGTATTCCATGTTTAAGAATAACTCTATTAAAAATATAGTTGATGTAAGAATCTTAATCTTTTGTGTGCATTATTTAATACTTCAAACAACTATTTGCTTATTCTTAAATTTCAAGAATAAGTTATAAAATTAGTATTTTATAAACTTAAACCAATAATAACACAAAATATTTGGACTGTTGAAATAAAAATAACCCAATCTTAGGTTAACAAATACTTATTTAATTAAATAGGATATCTAGGTTTTGCAACAACGAATCTATGCTCTTAAATTTAGCTTAAATATTATACAAATAATCTCTCTCCCTCAGAGAGACTTTTCTGGAGACAAATAAGTATTTATACGCGAACAATTTTCTATTAGATATGTAAAGCTTGTGCTACTCCAAGGTGTCATTATATTAGGGTTTGGGTCGTCGTGGTTTAATTTATATTGTATTTCATAGTTTAGGTTATGTTATAGTTTGGTCGGATTTGTTGGTTTAAGAGTACAATATGTTTGGTTAAATATATATGATTCCTTGATTCAAGGAAAAATTGTGTGTTGGATTAAAAATTATAGGTCCAAGCAAGCAGTTTCGTCGAATAAAGGATATACTACCTATTTCTTTAATTCAAATAATTATTTTTTATGAATGGAGTATAAATGGCGTGGTTTAAATAATCTCTTTACTTTCCTCTAAGTATTAATTGGATTTGCGTTAAATAAGTTATGCTTGCCTTAAGAAGAGCCTAAATATCCATCCAAGTAGTTGTGTATACTTTTTCTAACGATTTGTGTTACCATGTATCCTCTTGGTACCAGTATATCTTTTTTTCTGTGTATGCCCTCGAGGTGATTAAGCCTTTTCCTGTGTTGGGCTTTTTTGTCGTCTTCTTTTATTACCTTTTTAATAATTCTTTTTGCTTTGGTTGGTCCCTTTTCCATTTTTAAATTTATTTTAGGACGTGGCTTTTCATAAAGCCACAGTAGATCACTCACAAATCATTCAAAGTTGGAAATCAAAGTGTATGATGGTGTTTAATGATGTATGGGGAGGGTGACCAGTGGAACCACTGGCGAGCTCACGCTGGTTACCCACAGCGAAACATCGTTTAATTCATTTCTCTTTTGCTTTGGTTCTTTGTGTGTTCCTTGTGACCTTTTGATCTTTTGTTTTTAGATTTTTTTCGGTTGATGTAACTGATTTGGAGGTTTTTTAACTTCTTTTTTGCTTTTTAATTGCCTTAGGAGCATAATCCTATTGGAAATATTATTAACACGACAGGAAGAATCCGTATCAGGTAACTTGGATAAGTACCAGTGCGGAACGATGCCTATTTGTGAGTGATTCAAAGTTGGAAATCAAAGTGTATGATGCTGTTTATTGATGTATGGGGAGGGTGACCAGTGGAACCACTGACGAGCTCACGCTGGTTACCCAGAGCGAAACATCGTTTAATCATTTCTCTTTTCGCTTTGGTTCTTTGTGTGTTCCTTGTGGGATGCTCATCCAGGTTTGAAGTTTCGTTATTTCCACCCAAAATCTTTTGATCTTTCGTAAGATTGGCAATCTTAAATAAATAAAATTACACCCTTTTAACTTTTAATTGACCAGATTTGTTATAGAGACGAATTTCTTCCTGTGTTATGGTGTAAAATATAAGCGTAGACTGAAATGTTTTAGATTAATTTTCTATAATATATCTTTCTATATAAAGTGTCTCATCTGTTTGGATTTTATAATATGTGATCATTTTTGCCTTATATTGTGAGAGCGCAACAGGCAGCACAGAGGTCAGGGCAACAGGCACAAGGCGTTGGAGTAGAAATAGGGAAGTTTTTATTGGAAAATAGTTATTTTTAAATGGAAATGGTTTGGTTGGAGACAACACGAGCGGGCATTAAATTTTTCGATTCGCATTTTTAACGAGTTGAAAGTAAACTGAATTTTGTATGTTTATTGTCATTTTAGACACAATAAAAGTCCCGTGCAGCGTCAATAGCCCTATTCAGGCAGTACAAGTAAAATAAGTTTTATATTGTTAGTCCTAACGAACATCTAGAAGGGGTACAAAAGCTCGTATGCTTGTGCATCTGGGAAGCTTTAAGAACAACCTCAACGGCATTGGAAGTAAAATTAAACTTACCTCTCCTACATATAGACAGAAGTGAGGGTGGCATAACACTGGCTTAAGCAAAGCCACCAGCCCACCATTTATTGGGAAAGGATTAAGAGCTGGAGACAGAGGCAATTATAGCAGACCAAGCATGACGGTCATCAGATATTCCGATAGTCAGGCTTTAAAAGCAATATGTGCACCTAAGAGGTAGGCCAGAACAACAAACGTGGTGCAGGTTACGTGCTAAAATAAACCTGTAAATGTTTCGGTGGGGAAAACAGAAAATAGCGCCAACTTCCATTAATTCTAGTTTAATCTAATGAATAATGCAAAAAAAATGCTTTTTTCTAAAACCAGATGTTAAGAGTTTTTAGTACTACGTTGGGTACGTCGCTAATATAGAAAAAATCGTGCATTTTTTTATTGAGAAATGCCGCTTTCAGTGATGCAAGTTGATGCCAAAAGACAACTTTTTAGATCCAGAGCCACGTCTGAATGCGTGTAGGACACCAAAATGGCGGCCATTAAAGATGGTTGCCATTAGAATCTTTAGGAAATTTTTTATCTTTCCCTGTAGTGGTCCGATTTCAATGTTTTTTTTTTGTTCGAAAGCTTTTTATGAAAATAATAAATTTTTATCTTTACAAGGTGATCTTATGAAGATGACCATCAAATAAATACTTGGTGTCTCAAAAAACCGGAATAAATTTAAACAGCTGCAGCTTTTTCAGTTTAAAACCGATTTGATTGACTGATGGGCTAATCAATAACATTTTTTATCGCATTTTAAAAAATTACCGCCATCTTTTAAACCAATACAAGAATTTTTGTGTTTGACACCTATTGTTTTGTAACCTTCTGTAAGACTTTTGTTTTTTTCCATGGCACACATTTTAAAAAATATGCAGAAAAAAGTCAAAAAATATATAATTTTCTTATTGAAATGGCATCATATAATTAGCATTTAATTTTCTGGATCATTTAGACCGCTCTACTACTTTTCTGGACCATTATAGCATAATTCACTGCTATCTTTAACGGGTAGGTAGCTCTCAGTGCAGATCATATCTCGTAAACTACAAGAGCACAAATTTTTTTAACTTGGCATTTAATTAGCACTAATTTTTCCAATCATAAAATATTTGCACTGCTGACTTTGTACTGCCACCTTAAGAAAATTAATTGAAATTTTTTTTTTAATAAATTTTTCAAATTACCCATAATTCTGTGGATGTGGACCACTAGCAGGAAAGATAGAAAATTTTCTACAGATTCTATCTTTAATGGCCGTCATTTTGGTGATCTACACGGATTCCGAGACGGCTCCGGATCTAAAAAGTTTTCTTCTGGCATCAACTACTTCCCCAGAAAGTGGCATACTTCAAGTAAAAAATGAACGATTCTTTGATGTACCCAACGTATTATAGTAAAACATGTCCTATGTAAAAACCACCCTTTTAGTCGGGCAGTAGTTTCATGAACAAAATCTCGATTGATCAGGGACATTCGATGAGTGAGACTATTCTAGCAACCGTACATAAATCTCTATGTTCTTTTTTTTTCGTTTCTGCATAAAAAATTTAACGTAATATTCCTTTTCACTTTACCCTAGTTCCGCCTCTTACAAAAAAACAATGTGTATCTGTAAGATACGCCGCGCAATCTTTTTTTAATCTGAGCGCGAGTAATGGAGTGTTAAATTTGCTTTAATAAAAACAATATTTGAAAATAAAGTATCTTTAATACACTCCATCGTTAAAAAACCTTCGAGAGAAGTCTGGGCGAGCCGTAATTTAGTTAAAAGATTGTTGCAGGATTTTTCGTATAATAATAATAATAATAATATAATAATAAAATTACTTTATTTACTTATAAACTCTACTTAACCTTACAAAATTAATTAAACAGATAAAACACAATAAAAAAAACAAACTAAAACAAAAACAAAAAAAAGGTATTATCCACTGCTATACATACAACACAATTCAATTTAAAAACAAATTAAAAAAAAACAACAATTAAATATGTCAAATATAAAAGTAAATTTTAAAAAAAAGCGTTAAAATAAAAAAAAATATATTTCTTTCTTAAACTTTTGTATCTTTAGGAATTTTAAATCATCATGCAGCGAATTGTAAATTTTAGTCGCATTGTATGAAATTGATCTCTTAAACATGGTGGTTTTAAATTTTGGGGTAAGGAGTCTATTCGTAAATCTCATTTCACGATTATGTGTGTCCTGTCTAAAAGTAAGTTTTTTTAATAAATAATCGGGGCAAGAGGTTTTAATGAGCTTATGGACAAAATTGGACAGGTACATCTTGTAGACGTCTTCAACTCTTAACCACTGCAGTTCTTTTAGTTTTTCTGATACGTGATCATACTTTCTTAACTTAAACACGAATCTACAGAAAGTGTTAATTAGTTTTTGCAGTCGGTTTTGGGTTATCATATCAAGGCAAGGAAAGTAAAGAATGTTGGCGTAGTTTAGAATAGGAAATATTAAGGTTTCACAAAGTTTTTTTCTAAGCTTAAAATTAATTATATTGTAGTTATTATAAAGACCTTTGAGTGCTAAATAACGTTTTTTAATTTTTTCCGAAACATGTTCTTTAAACCGTAACTGCTCATCAAGCAATAAACCAAGAGTTCGAGCACAGTTGATTTTAAAAGTTTTGTTTAAATGATATTAACTGGCTTAGCGCTTTCGTTTTTAATAAGTCATCAACCCGCTTCATCCTGGGCCATCTCGACCCAATCCAATCCAGAGTCTAAGATTTAGTTGTTGTTGTTAGCGTATCTTTGATGCGTTTGTGAAAGCGTCCATAAAAAAAAGAGTTAGTGCTTACAACGTACGACGCATAGTGGTTTATCCCTAGGAAAAAACTATGTATATTCATATCAATATTTTTTTAAATATTTCCATTTTTTTATAAAGAAATATCCCCTTAGTTTAAACCTATAATCGGTTTTTTCAGATTTATTTTGAATTTTCAGAAATTGGATGTCAAAGTAAAACTTTGTATTTATTTTCAATTTTTCTTTCCTTCTGCAACCTGTCCTTCATTCATCTCTAAAACAAAAACCTCTGTGTCAATTTCGCTCTTTTTTTTTACTGGTTTATAGGGTATATTTAACAGTTTTTTGTTAAGCCTTAAAATATTTTTTTTTGTCTTTAATTTAAAAAAAAAAACCTTAAAATAATAGAAAACACTACGTTGTTTTTCCGCAGCCTCCCGCAATAAGATTTTTTTGTGGTTATATACTACAATGTCTTAACTTTTTGACTGCATAGGTTGTAGCTGCCACTATCTGCCTATTTGTGGATTAGGTTCCTAAAATTCTGGCCTTGTTATTCAAATATATATATACTAGAAATACACACCTTTTGTTTGCTGTGTTAGTATGGATGTATGTATGGATTTTTAAGTTTTCTTATATAGGATGAAATAAGTTAGTGGAGAGCTAAAGGTCAGTGGCGCACTCAGAAATTTTTCACTACAATAAAAGTACATTTAAAAAAATTTTAGGGGGGGGCTAGTTGCGGACCTGCTAAAGGTTATATATAGTGGATTAAAATTAGAGCAGAGCGCTAAAAAGGAGGATATAGTAATTATGATATAATGATATTAATATCGCATAAACCATTCAAGGAAATGCTCAAGATTTTCCACAAATATTGACATTTTTAACATGCTTTTTGCGCCATCTGATCCTTTTATACTTGGGCTTAGGGCAGAGCCAAAAAAGTAGTATAAAATATCAGTCAATTTATTAGTTTTTTACTATATTTTTATCATTAAGTATATTTAAAAATTATTATATATATTAGTGGGATATTTTTACAACAAAAATATTTTTTTTTATTATTTTGGAAAATAAGAGTTAAGGAAGATTTTTTTAAATTACTTTCTTTTGTAGGTTTATTTAGAATATAAATTTTGGATAAATTAATTGATTTTTACCACTCTCCAAAAAAGTATTAAATATATAGGAATAACTAATAGTAATTTAATAAAAATGAATATTTTTCTTTTTGTTTGATTCTACATCGAAGTTAAAATTTAAGGGACTGTGGGAACTGGGAGAGCATCCGACCCCCTCTCTATACGTACACTTATGTCACGATACAAATGAGGGTGGAAGTAGTGTTTCTAAAAAATCAATGATCAATATAACTAGTAATTTTGAGTAATTCTTTACCTTTTTATCTATATTACACAATATTTATCCTACGTGCAGGAAGAGGGAGGGGTAGGTTTACCTAAGAAAATAACGGTAAATATATGTTGAATATATATACAAAATTTCAAGTTTATCCGATAAATAAACCCTTAAAGATATTTAGTTTTTTCCGAAATTTAACCGTTTTAAACCACTGTGCGACGTAACCAAACCAGTTCTTGTTTAGTGCTCGATGCAAAGTTTTACTTCATACCGCTCACTTTTATTTTCTTCCTTGTCAAAAAAAGTGAGAGGGCAATAGAAGGAGTGAAACTGTGGATCAGGCATTTATGAAAACCCACAGATAACAAAATAGTTAGGATACGCTAGCTGCGTACGTATACTGCAAGGGTGGTCGTAGAGGTAGGTGAGACGTAGTCGCTGTTGTCTGAGATACGATTACGATTAAGCACTCTATTTGTGCAACTTTAACAGTGGGATTTAGTCAAAGGGTTTAGTCTATTTTAGACCAACCCTCCTTGAGTTTTGGACATAGTTTGATTTATAAGAAGAATTTTAATAAATTTGTTTATTGAATAATCATCTTAACACAATCTTTTGTGGGGTTTAAGAAGACAGTTTCAATTTAGAAGAAAAGAAAATTAAAAAATTTAAACCCACGCGGGGCCCAAATAGTAAACACTCTGTAGAATTAATTAAAATTGGGGTTATGTGTCACTCTAATTAAAACTTACCATTGTTAATTAATTTTTTCAACTAATAATTGATGTCACAACGATTTAGATGGGTAACAATAAAATAAGGACTAGATTAATTTTGTATGTATTTAAAAGGTGTTTTTATTTATGAAATGTATTAAAAAACTTAAATGCAAGCAAGCATTTCTGTCACTGTCAAAATGTCAGTTTCAAAATATTAGCTGCGTTCAAATCACAAACAGTGAGTTCGGATCTCTTACCTCTGTTTGTACGTTGGCTTGCACCAACCTCTACTGATGAAAGTTACGGCTTTGAAATGAGTGGGCTTTTAGTAAGGAAAGTTTTTAGATAACCTCAATGTTTTAATTTGAGTTTGTACATAAATTAATTTAGTTGTTTTGGGTTGGGGTTTCACTTATGTTTTTTTTTTGCCTCGTAGTGCCCTCATAAATATATTTTTTGTGCTGAAAACGGGTTTAAAATATGGCGTTTCTCTGGACAAAATTGGAGGTGTTTCATTGGTTAATGAACAACTTGGGATATTAAATAAGGTAAATTGATCCTTGTAAAAACGTTTACGTAGGGAAATTATAAACGAACATATTACCAATTGATACAAAACAATCCTTTTTGGACGCTATAAATTTAAACCACCCCCCAGACGTGGTCTAAAAAATCACCAACTTTATAACCGCAAACATAGATAATAAAGCTATTATGTGCCAAATTATTGCACCATTGCAATTTTGAAAACTGTCAAAAAAATTAGTTTTAGGCCATTTTCTCCTAAAACTTTGTGACTTTTCTGTATGGGTAAGTTTTTTTTGAAAATTGGTTTTAAAATTTAGTACCCCCCACAGGTGTAAATATTTAGACCTGTGGGGGGTATTATTTTAGATCTTAGTAAATCCCACTGTAAGTGTCTATTATTCTAAGCACATATACACACAGAAACATGTGATCTCTTGACTATCTGGATAAAATTGTTTTATTACAGAGCGCACCCAAAATTTTTTTATCACCAGGTATGTAAGGTAACACAAAACATTATATTAAATAAATTTCCTTATGCATTTTAAACTATATCTGCTTTACTAGAATAATGTATTGTATTTATGCCATTTATTATAACATTGCGTAATTATAGGAAATAAAATAAGGGAAAATTATGGAAACTCGGCAACCGCGTTATAAATTTTCAGAATTTGAGACTAGGTGCATGATTTGCCTCAGGATTTTGATGCGGTTTCTATTTTGTTTTAATTTCTTTGGTGCGCTTTTATGATGGATACGCGGCCTGAAGAGCTGATTGCAATCGTTGTGTGCGTTGGTGGGTCCATAACGTTACGTACACGTACGCATCCACCGTAAAAGCAAGCCTGATTTAAAACAGGGCGTAAACAAGTGAAAATATGTAGTGTATTTTGACTTTGTTTTGAACGCGTTGAGTATACCGATGCGTTGAAATAATTACTTTTAGTGTGTAATGTTCATCGGTTGAAACAGTTTTATTGTTGTTAACACTATTTTTTTAATACCTTTACACAAAAAATCCAAGAAAAACAGGAAAATACTTTTTAAAATCTCTAACGAAGAGCACCTCTCGCAACACACCATCTTTACACTATAAATCAAGGCGGCTGGTAAATGAAACAACAATGATTTTCATAGCGATGTGCCTTATTACTTGGTGACGACAGTTTCATGTTTTGACGATGCTTTTAAATGATTTTTTCGTAAATACTTTGTGAGAAGTGGCGGAAATCGCTTAATTTTTAGGCAAGAATGATTAGATTTTTTCAATATTACTATTTTTCGTTATTTCTCTTTAATTTTGGGTAAAAAACGGTCAGAAATCTTTTTTTTGCACCGGTAACTAAAAAAGCCATGCTTTGGTTATCTGCAGACAGTTACTAAAATCATGTTTTTGATGAAGGTATAAAAATAGTACTTTTAATGACTAGTGGCTAAAATAGTGCTTTTTTTACAAGCGTTGGTTTAAATAACGAGCGCAGCGAGGTATTTAAAAACGCGAGTAAAAAAAAACACAGTTGAGCCGCGAGTTGTTAATACTATTTTTTTAATACCTTTATCAAAAAATCCAAGAAAAACAGGAAAATACTTTTAAAAATCTCGAACGAAGAGCACTTCTCGCAACACTCCATCTTTACACTATAAATCAAGACGGCTGCTAAATGAAATAACAATGCGGTTTCCATAGCGATGTGCCTTTTTACTCGGTGGCGTTCATTGTTGCGACATTTTAATCTTTAACAGTTTGAAATTTTGACGATTTTTTAAAATGATTTTTCCGTAAATACTTGGTGAAAACCGGCGAAAATTACTTAATTTTTAGGCAAGAATAATTAGATTTTTTTCAATAATACTATATTCCGCTATTTCTCTTTAATTTTGGGTAAAAAACGGACAGAACCTTTTTTTGCAGCCGTGATAAAAAAAAAAGTTTTTTTTGCATCGGTAACCAAAAAAGCCATGCTTTAGGTATCTGCAAACAGTTACTAAAATTATGTTTTTGATGAAGGTATAAAAAAAAATCTTTTTACTACCCGACTACATCCTTTAAATGAGGGACGGAATTCGCTTCCTCGCGGCGAGCGGCAAACAAATATTCATTTATAAATCCTGACAAGGAGCCGGAGGCGGCTAAGGTGACGATGGCAACCCGGTTGCTATCACGATGTCCCAGCTAATAATGGTCTTAGACGACCTCGCTTTTTTCCTTCAACGAGCAGGAAATCTAAGAAAACATAACAAATAGAGAGGACTTTTTGGGCCATCTTATTTGTGTGCTTCTTTCTAATCTTAAATTTTTATATGTTGTTTTGATTTTGAAAATGTTTTTGTAATCTGTGTTACCATTATTTTTTACCATTTCCAATCTCTAAAAATTGTGTCTAATGTTATGTGTATCCTTGGTGCGCAATAAGTGTACCTCTATCCTTTCCTATTTTGTATCAAAATAAATGATAGAGATACATTCAGTGCGCACTGGTGCAACAAAAGCAAAGTATGGAAGATAGCCGCGCGTATGCTACTGTTCGGACGGAGTCTGTCAGTGTCATAAAGTTGTCCGATTGAGTTTGGAATGAAGTTTACAGGAGATTTTGCTAGCTATATCCGCCGTTGGCAGAAAACTTTAATTTTCATTTTTATTGTGCTAATTCTAAATAAAAAACAGTAATTTTTGGGTGCAAGACTGACTGACGAAAAAAAGAAAATGGGTGCAGCGTTTTACAGAAAAATAATATAGTCGTTGCAGCGGGTGCAGCGTTTACAGAAAAATAATATAGTCGTTTTTACAACAAGTGTCCAAAATAGTGCTTTTTTACAAGCGTTGGTTTAAAAACGCGAGTAAAAAAGGCACAATTTAGCTGCGAGTTTTAATAGTACATAGGGACTAAATTGGCACTTTTAATTTCGAGGCGAAAAGGTTGTAGAATTTGCTGAGGGATTAAAAATAACTTTAGTCTCGTGGTTTATATACAATTTTATGAACTCTAGGACTAGAAGAACTAAAAATAAAATAAAAGTGGATGAAAGAGGGTAAGTACTCTCGTACTCATAGCTAAGGTGACCAACCGTACGGTATTTAGCCGGACAGTCCGGTATTTTGATGAATTGTCCAGTTTAAAAAATACGTCCGGTATGGTCCGGTATTTTTTTACATTGTCAAGTAAAATCCGGTATTTCACAGTTGCAACACTGCACATGGCAACGGTGCTCGTCTGTAGCTATTTTCACAGTTTACCGCGCACGGGTGAGGGGCAATGAGACATCACTCATGCATTTGCAGATTGCGATTGGTTGAGTTTATGCAGTTCCGCCAATCTCGGTGCGTAACTCTGCGTAAGGTGAGCCGCCTGTTAGTTCTTAGATCTAATTTTTTTTATTTTAGAATCTAAGTCTTTTTTGTCTTATTCGAGGTTGTGTGGTTTATAATTATAATCAAAGGTTTATAAATGTTACTTGGTATTATCAACACGCGCAGCTACACGCATCTAAGCGTATCAGTGTTAGTTCCAGGTGGGTCGAAGTATTTGAATTTTGTTCAAAAAATATTCTTGAATTTAAGAATGTTTTAATTAGTTTTAGTTGAATACTCTTTGGCCTTACCTGGGACTAAAGCAGGGTTGGAAAGGGTTTTTTCTTTGATCAACATGTGGACTGAGAAAAAAACCATACCTCTTGGAATGGAATCTAGTAATGACGCATCATTTTTAAGAAATAAATTTTAATAAACAAAAAAACAATAATATTTTACTGCATCATTTTGTTGTTCAAGAGTTGGTCACCGTATCGTAGCGGTACTCTAGTTTTAAAATGTCAACTGACTGTTAATAGGTGATAGAAAATGTAAAAATAAGAAAATAAAGTTCCTATAACATATGGGTTCAAAATCAATAGTTTTCGAGATATGGCACCTTAAAGTTTAAACAAATTGGCAACACTGTGGTGCGACAAATGACAGGACGGGTCAATACGATTGGCTACTTTAAAAATAAAAAGAGTGTTTTATAAGTGTTCAAAACGTCTTCCAGCACTTTAAATACGAGCCTAAATCAGCACGACGCCGTCGATT
The DNA here is from genome assembly GCA_963921995.1 of Oxystoma pomonae. Classification (NCBI taxonomy): domain Eukaryota; kingdom Metazoa; phylum Arthropoda; class Insecta; order Coleoptera; family Brentidae; genus Oxystoma; species Oxystoma pomonae. Next base: position 88,789,945 of record OY998163.1, read on the forward strand.
TTTACGAACTCTGCACTTTTACAGACTTCTCTGTTGTATTATCGCGGCACTATCAGTAAGTTTCTGTTTAACGGAGTAGTCTTTGGTAAACTTGCATCATTGTTCTTTCGTTGGGATGTGTTTGCTGTGGATAAATGCGACTGGCTAAAATGGCGTTTCTCTACGACATTTGCCATAATTTAATAGACACTTAATATCATACGGCGCGGTATACCGATACAATAGGCTAACTGCTTGCGAATACTGCATGGCTGGTCGTATAGATAGGTGAGGCGGCTACTTTAAAAATAAAAAGAGTGTTTTATAAGTGTTCAAAACGTTTTCCAGCACTTTCAATACGAGCCTCAATCAGCACGACGCTGTCGATTTTTACGAACTCTGTGGTCTGATTTTCGAATCCATACGAAAATATCCGTATACGTACACTAAATAGTAGACAATTTTTATGTCAGTCTCAGAGGCGAAAGATAAGATGGTATGTGTGAACCGCGTTCATATTCGACTGGTTTAAATCAATATTGCACGTGTGGGTGATGGCATTCGTGTTGTTTCGCATGAAAAACCGGTTATTCTTTCACACCCTACCCATGAATCACCATATCGGCATATCATTTGCCTCCTATTCTATACGGTATAGGAAGAGACGGAAGTAGTCGCATGCGACTAATTTCGTATGGTTTCGAAAATAGGACCCCTGCCCTTTTACAGACTTCTCTAATGTATTATCGCGGCACTATCAAAGGGTTTCTGTTTCACGGAGTGTACGGCGTATCCGTTCTGAGCATGCGCACTGAGATACGACAACGACTAAGCACCCTTTTTATGTGCAACTTTAAATGTTTATGGGTGAGACGTAATGCCGTATGGCGTTTTGAGCATGCGCACTGAGATAGGAAAAGGAATAAACAATCTTTTTATATGTAATCGAATAAACAATCCTTTTATAAATAACTTTAAGTGTCTATTAACGTATTCTTCGTTTGTAAACATTTTACTTAAATTTTTGTTAAAAACGCAAAAGCACATCCGTATAAAAACACCACTTTGAACGTGTCAACTAAAGAACGGGAACTGCAGGCAGAGATAACAAATATATAAGTAAAAAATATAAAATAATCGTGCAGCTCGCGAGTTTTTATCGGTAGCGCAGCGATGATGCTATTTTCGTTGTTGCTATGTTTATTTTAATACTGGTAGTGTCGGAAAAACATTATTTTTGTTATTGAGTTCTTTTTTAATTTACAATTTTATCAAAATTATGATTGTTTTCCACAAACAAAAAAACTACACTTTTTTGCACTCGACGCGCGTTTCGCTAACGATGTTAGCATCATCAGGAGATGATAAACAATGAACTAAATTAATCTACGCTCCATCTTATATACAATCCTTTAGTGGGCGGAGATAAGACTAATAATTGATCACGATTTTTAATCCTATCTCCCCTCAACCAAAGAATAAAGTGTACTAAACGGGATGGGTCCTCTATCTTTATTTAAACTATTTCTGGATTTAATGATTTCCATACTTTCATATGCATTCAAAAGTATTTTGTTTGGTACCCTTTTTAGAAGTTTTAGGTTATCTAATGTGAATCTATGATTGTTTTCAAAAGCATGCTCGGCCACACTTGACTTTTCTTTAAAACGTGTTTGAATAGAGCGTCTCGTTTGGCCAATATATTTTTTGTCACAATTCATAGGACCAAACCAAAGGTTCCAAATTCCCAACATAGTTACAATTTTATGATTTTTTTTACAGGGTTTGGTAAAAATTATGCCAGTTAGAGATCGCAATAAGTAATTTATTTATAAAATAGTATGCCGCCGAAAATGTTTAAGTTTTTATCTTTAAAGTCATTTAGAAAAAAAAAACTGTTCCATATGTTATAGGAACTTTTTTTCTTATTTTTTATATTTTCTATCATCCATTAAGAGACTTGCGGAGGGATCATTTACCCCTTGTATTGTTATTGATATCGAAAAGTGATGTACTGTTTGAAAGCGTTGCTATGGCGTTTGAGAAAAAATGCCAATTTTCAGGTTTTCTCTTAAAATTGAAAAAATGATGTACTTTTTCAATTTTATTCCCTTAGTGATTATAATTACTCTTAATTTTTGAGAGATTAAAATTGCTACTTAAGTCCCTCAAATGACGGATTAAAAGTTCCCTTTTATTCCGTAAGGTACATAAACACTATTTTTTATATACCTTTATCAAAAAAATCAACAGCAAAACTAAAAAATTCTTATATAAAACTGGAACACCACAAACACGGCCTTTTTTCCACTACAAGGGTGGCTAGTGGCTATGATTGACACAGAAGCATAGGTACGGCACGAATAGAATATTTCAAGGCCTACTCCCATTTTTTTAAATTTCGGCTTTACTGGAGGAGAAGAGGGCACTGATAACTTATCTTTGGTGAGTAAGAAATGAAGTTATTTTTGATTTAAAATAATTTACAAATACTTACATTTATAGTCTTGACTACTTTTAAAAGGCATAAGTGTTCTTAACAGAAGTGTCGCAGAATCCGTTTTTTCAACAACAAAAAAAACTGAATTAATGAGGAAAACAATTAAGGGGGGGCCAACCCTGATATTTACATTTTTTCTTTGTTTTTATTGATACACATTTTGCGATTCTTGGGTCGTTATAGGTTGGAATTTGTAGTCGAGCCTTGAGGCTTCCTCACGCCTTAAAGGCTTCTTCGGCACAAAATGCATTTTATGGCCGTCAAAGCAATGTTTAAAGATGAGTGAAGGACAAGGTAGGTCGCGAGCTACCTTAAGGCTTCCTTGCAAGGTTTTATAGGTTAGAAATTTTAGTTTGGCCGATTTTAAAGTTACACATTTTAATTATTAGTTATTTAATAAATATGTAAATATTTTTCATATCAAATCAACCAAAGGTTTTTCCTTCCCATCTCTTTGATGATTTTTGGTGTATACCTTATTGTTCAATAAAAAAATTAAAAATTTAAATTGACATACTTAGTTTTTCCAGGTACCTACTTACTTAGGCTAGTGTTAGATTTTTTAAAAAGTCTTTCAAACATTATAAAATTTTTAAGACAAAATGAAAAAGTTGTAAAAATTTTAGGATTATTAGTTTTTTCTTAAAAATTTTAGGACAGTTGTAACTTTAGGATTTAAGAACATTTGGGGACACTGTAATTGTAATACATGAAAACCGTTTTCACATGTTTAATAACTAAATAGAAAATTAAAAATAAACTAAGCAATTGTTATTAACATTGCGTAACATTTATCTTTTTATATCAAAATCTTTTCCACTATTTTTGAGATGAAAATATAATATCAGACAGGCATACAGTATTTAGAACTAATAATAACATTCTAATTTACCTGCAATAGAAACTTAAATCTAATAAAAGTCATAAAAATGGACTTATTACTAGAGGCTGAAGCTGAGAAATTTTTTAGTTGTATCTTCGGCTTGATAAATTATTTTACACAATTAATACTAAATCACGTTTTTCCCCATGGCTGATTGTGTATTACAGTGCATAAATTGATCCTTTAACTTGTACTTTATTAACAAAAACAGCCTAAACTCAAAACAAAAAATTATCCTTAATAAAACAGTCTAAACTTAAAACAAAAAATTTAAGTAAGTACCCATCTTTGCAAAAGCCCTTATACATAAAATCGGTGAAACCAATTTTTAATCAAAATCAGATTGAAGATGTTTTGTTTTTTCTTCCCAATATTTCTTTCCAGCTTTTACACAGGCAACTTTCAAATTATGGAGTTCTTCTTGTTGCTCCATAGCTTTCTGCAGCTTTTCAACTCTTACTCAGGCTTCCTTGTTAATGCAAGTTTTAGATGTTGGTTTTTTGTCCTCCCCCCTTATTCCCCTTTTAACAAGGGTTAATCTGAGACCAACTATTATAAAACTATAAACAAGACTGTCATTTTAATTTAAGGTCCAGTTATAGATTAGTGTATTTTTTGAAAGTGGAGTGACCCCAAAATTTTGAGGCAAGGGTATTCTCTAGATGAGTATTCTGCACAGAAAGGGCGCAACACAGGCCTTTTTGTTCACTCTGAAAAGCATAATGTATCATTATTGTCAATGCGGCACAGAAAGTTCAACAAACAAGAAGCAAACAGCTACCATCACTGTTTTCAGTGGTTGCCCACTTCTGGCAATTAGTGATTATAAACACAAACTCCCAAGTACATAGTCACATATAAATTGATTTTTTGAAACAATGATAGTCCCTTGAGCAAGGGGTGAACAAATTCCCAAATTTTGTACACCTCCCACTTATATTCTACGTCCTGCCAAGTATTTTGTACATCCCCTGCTAGATTGGTTCACCCCTCGCTCTTAGGAGCGAGGACCCCTAGGGCAAATCGTATTCTGGAAATCCTGGCTAAACAAAAAGTGCTAGAGGGCTGAAATTTTGCACACATACTAATTATGTGACTCCCAATTGCGCTACATATGTGCCAAATCTTAATTTGGAAATTTATTTTTTTTTAAATAAAGTTTTTTCTTAAAAAGCTCTCTGTAGCGTATTTGGAAGTGAAATTTTAGGCTTGTGTTATTTGGCTATGATTTCCGTAAAACGAAAATTGCTAATTAGCACAATATGGCAACCACTGTTTAAGGTATCTGAAACACTGAATTTCGATTTTATTTTCTACATGTAAAACTTCAATTTTTAAGCGAATTTCTTATTTCAAATTTACTTGGTTTGTCTACACTTTTATTTCAATCATAAACAAAAAATATATAAAACCCAGATTTATCAGTTTACTTAACATGATAGTAGCTTTGTGAATAAAGTATCCTTATTTCTGATAATATATAAACCAATGTGGCAGACATTTTCAGTGAGACTTTGTCAGTGATGGATAAAATAACCTAAATGTTACTTTTTCAAACAAGCGTTGCCATATTGTGGTTGTGCTATATAGTGGGATTCCCTTCTCTTAAGGGTCTGGTGTTGTGCTGGATTATATATATTACCTGTTTTAAATATCCCACAACTTTTTCAATTGTTCATAGGTGTGCGACGGTTGAATTTGGCGTTGAAATATCCAGTGATTTCTTCTCAGGTTCTCTGTTTTGGGCCAAACTACCACTATCGGTTTTTTTAAATTCCAGAATCGAAAATCTTTGGACCAAACCACACAAATATTCATTTTGCTGGTTCGAGTAAGGAGCTTTATTTTCGTTTTCGTTCTTTTCGCTGCTCATTGTTCTCAAACGTGAAAAAAAATCATAAAAAAGTAACATAACAAGAATAACGTCAAAATTAAACGTCACTGTCAAAAAAATACAATGCTGCCACCTATTACGCTTCATCCACTCGTCCTTGGACAAAGCTTCCTCAAGGAAAAAAACGGACTCGACGAGGAGCCTCCGAGGCGGCATCAGCCAAGGGAGGCCTCAAGGCTTGACTATAAATTTCACCTTCAGTATCTCATAGATTATATAAAGACACTTTACGCATGTGTTGGGTACAAAGATTTTACCTATAAGCCTCAGAATTGCCCGAAATAAAATATTTATACCTGTATTAAAATTTTTTCAAATAAACGTAGTCACTTTAAGGGCCATAACGTTTATTTTACCGCACAGTGTGCGGTAGAGTACAACTTTTCTACATTCTTGTTTATTTTGTTTTAATAGTTTTTAGTTAGTTAAACAAATAAAGACTTTTTATGTGAGCTGAAGACCCCGCAGCTTCGCCTTTGATTTACCCATGTTTCCCATTTTTCTTACTTTATATAATCATAACTTTTGTTCCCGTAAACCGATTTCGATAAAATAAAGCCTATGTCTAGCCCAGGACTCCAAGGAATCCAGTAGTGAAACTCCCATCAAAATCCGTTTAGCAGTTTTGGCATGATGATGGAACAAACAAACAAACAGACAAAAATTCTAAAAAAAACAAATTCAGAAAATTAGATTGGTTAGAAGCAAAAATCAAAATTTTTAAAAATTATTCAATGTGCAGTTTTTCTAGTGATTTATTATACGTATAGATAAAAAAATGTTTTATTTTCAAGTTACAATAATATCATGTCAAAGCCACTTTTTTAGGATGCCAGAAGAAAATAAATAAATACAAGATTTTTTTTCTGTCTTGTCTTATTAATCTAAACCGAGAAATCCGATACAGCCGGCAAAGTTATTTTTGGGGGACCCTCAACATCGACAGTTTGTTATTTTTTTTCGATATATAAAGGAGAATTTCCGATTTTCATCAAATTGAGTAGCCTTATTGAATTTATATAGAGGATCTTTTTCAACAAGCGCGCTACATTGTGGGGCGGGTACACCAGAAAATGGTCAAAATATCAGAATATTTTAAAAGTATGTGCAAAAAATTTGATTTAGTGACCAGAATTTTTATCGACCAAATTCACTTAACCAATTAATTTTTTTTAATACGTAAAAGTTATGATATTTAAACCTAAAACTTAAAAGAAATAGTTGCAGTAGTTTTTGAATTATAAGGTGGTTGACCTTATTAACAATTATTATGCAACCCATACGTAAAAAATAAGGAAATTCTTAAAACATTCATTGCAGCAAATATTAGCATAACCTATTTTTAAAAGGAATGCCCGTGCTAGTTGGTTTTAATTAGTTCCTGGAAAAAAGTTTGGTTGGTCTGCGTTCTCGCTCCTGTAGGTCGATATTACCAACCAACCAAGTCATCAATGCTGAATCTAAAATGTTAAAACAACCTGGGTCACTACACTGATAGTAAGATTTTTGGATCTATCTAAACAGATATTTCTCTGTGACAAAAGCATATTTTTTTGCCCTTTTGGGAAAAATAAATCAAAATTCTCTTCTGCCAAAGAAATATTCGTCCAGTCACATACAAAAATTGTTTGTCACAAAGAAATCACTCATCATGCTCTTTGAGAGTAAACTAGTTTCGAACTTCCATTGTCTTTATTTTTTACTTTTTCACAACGTTTTGAATGCTTATGTATCTGCAATTGCAACTACCTAATGTTATATACTAGCATTACACTTGGTTGGCTTCGCTCTTTCACAGTTCAAATCTGTTACCTCCGAAACGTATGGGTTTTAATATATTCTGGTTCCTCTGTATGAATGCTGTTTCTTTGAAGTTCCGCTTGAATATATTTTCCTCCTTGGCGACGATCTTTGCCTCTTTCCATTCCATATGATGTTGATTTTCCCATCAATGTTGAGCTATATCTGATTGTCTTTATCGTCTTTATTTTTTACTTTTTCACAACGTTTCGAATGCTTATGTATCTGCAATTGCAACTACCTGCAATGCAACTACCTAATCTTATATACTAGCATTACACTTGGTTGGCTCCGCTCTTTTACAGTTCAAATCTGTTACCTCCGAAACGTATAGTTTTTAATATATTCTTCCGCTTGGATATACACTCACATGGTACCTGGTAGATGCAGTTCTTGGTGTTGTGGCGATATAGTTCGGTTTTTGTTAATTGACTTCTTATTGTCGTGGTCCTTTTGAAGACAGTCCGAAGATGGTATTGGTTGCCTATTCTTCTTATCTTTTCTGAGATTCCTTTGATGTATGGAATTATAAGTGTCGCCTTCCTTTACATCTGTCGTCCTTTGTGGTGGTGTGGTCTGAAGAGTTTTATTCGCAGATCGGATCGAATTTTTGCCTTTTCTTTATTTAAAGCTTCTTCTGTATGGCAGAACAGATGTAGGTGCCTCGATCTATAAGAGATTTTACAATTCCCAGTTTGGTTGATGTGGAGTGGTTTGATTCGAAGTTTAGATATTGTCCAGTATGAGTTGGTTTGCGATATACGGTGGTTATGGTTGAATTCTTTTGCGTGACTAGAACGTCGAGAAAAGGGAGCTCCAGAGTTGTGTGCTGCAGTTTCTTATGGTGCAGACATGATTGAAGAATTGTTCTAGTGTATTGTTGTCCTTTTGCCAGATGATAAATATGTCGTTCATGTATCTTAGCCATACCTTGGGTCCCTTCCGTGATGTTCGCAGAGCTTCTTCTTCAAATGATTCCATGAAGATGTTGGCCACTACCCTTTCCTGGAAGTAAGAAGGACATGTATTTTCGACAGGTCTAGCCATGGAATCTCCACTTTCGCCGGTATTAATAATGACGCAGTTTTTCTTACAACTTTAGCATAAATATTAAGGACGCTGTGTTTTCATTTTGAATAAGTAAAAATCGTCACTTGCCAGAATTGTGACGGGTGAGATTTTTTGTCGTTTCTGATGAATCGCGACCGATATATCAAAATAAAAAAAACCAAGATACTTTACATAAACCCACATTCGTAACTAACCGCGTCATTAGGGTTAAGCTAGTTAGATCCAATTTCCATATACCTAACTCAATCTGCATTTACTTATCCGTTTTTTCATAATAGAGTCAGTAAATTTCCATTTAACAAACTGAAATGTAAATTAAAATATTGGAAAAGTAATGGCGATAAAAAACCGAATAAAAATAAAGACTGCGTTTAATCCTCTAAAATTATAGTTTAGATAAGGACAAAGGCTACATTTCTCACCTATTTAGCTTCGTAATTTTTATCACAAAATCAAATATTGGTATTTTGCTCATGTTTTCGAATAGAATACCCCACATTGCGCTTGGCTTATTAGGAAAGATGACAAGCTTATTAATATTTTCTTATAAATTGCTTTTTAACCGACTTCAACAATAAAGGAGGTTTATAATTCGAATTTTCGAAACATATTTCATGGAAAAAAGTTAAATGTCACTATATGTTTTTCTTCCAAAAATAATGTTGTAAATTGTAAGGTTTTAGGAATAGTTATTCTGATATATATCATAAACATTTGTCGGGTTTGTGAGAAGAAAAAAAAATAGGGGAGATCTTATCTTATGCCTTTAAGGTACTACGTACCATGCATGTATAAATGCAAACAAATTTACCTACATATTTTTTTTTTCAGGAATCGAAGCAATCATGTCAGAATTCTTCAACGACACCACCACAGCTTTTTACATCATTCTTATCGTGTGGATGGCGGACCAGTATGACGCTATTTGTTGTCATACAGCGATAACGAAGAGATATTGGTTAAGGTAAGTGTTGCACAATATTTTTGTTAAAAGTCACAGAAAAATATACAACATCATGAAAATGGTTTATTTTTACGCAATGCGCAGAAAATACTAACTTTATTTTGTCTAATGCATGGTATTATTTCTAAATGGGTCTAGGATAACTCGGCAAGGCCGATTCGGTGCTTTTTATGTAAATGATTTACAGGTATTTTGTCCTGATTGTGCAGTTATTTAAAGCCCTTTCATTTGACAGAAAATTCGATAAAAAGGAGTACTCTTTCTATCAATCGCAAATCTAGACGCTGTCACGTGTTCTCTGAATGGCAATCAAACAAGATCTAACACACTTGTGTTTATTATCGAAAAAATTAGGGGCTCAGGGTTTAAGGTGGAAATTGCTGATTTTATAAAGTACACAATTGTAGAAGAAAAAAACAAACGGTAACCAAGTGTTACTTTTTACTCCTGATATTTACAACATGAATAAAAACTAAAAGGAGTAAAAGCAAAGAATCAACTCATATTTATTTTGTAATGGAGATGATCCTAAAACTAGCGGTGAATTGGTCTTTTAATATCACTAAATAACCGAGATTTTTCTTTTCAAAAACTAAATCGGGTCACTATTTCGTCATCATACCGTCATCTGTTTATTCTTTTTGAATCTATCATACACCTCGTCTTAAAGTCGTTAAAGTTTAGGGCAATGCCCCAATTTTTTTAACGGAAAACATTTCATTTAGTCCTCCAGATACCATATGTGATGAATCGAAAATCATCCCCGGAGCTGTTTTTTGTAGAACCACATAAAACTACATTTTTTAGCGTAAAAAGAAAATTGCATGATTATTACTAGGTTGTGAAATAAATATTGTATAATACATCCCGTGGCTAAAACTACCGATTCTTTAAAAATCACCGGTGTATGCACTACTATTTTATTATCAAGATATTTTCTTTTCTTCAAAGCTCATATCAATCTATCTTATAGTGAAATTATGTAACAATATATTTTGATTAATTTATTTGAATTATTTATATAAAAGAATACAAATCTATTTAATGATTTCGAAGGATGTCTGCTATTATATTCATGTTCAGTTTTAGTTAGTCTCAGAGAGTGAATTTTAGGGGTGTATGTGAATTTAAGTAATGATAAATATTAAATCTGGATTATGATTCAAAAGACTGGAGACTTTTCATTGATTCTTCAAAAGTAGTAGCAGTAAATAGAGGCGGCCCAAGGCCTGGCAAGTAAGCGAATCGGTCCCTTTTTACCTTACCTCAGCCCAGCCCCTAATCCACCACCTGTACCGCTTGTACGGTAGTGGGCTCTCTGGGCCTTTCTGTTCTCTTCACGAAGCTCAAAAGTAAGTCTTAAAGCTATTTTACTCCATAATGGAAACAAGTTGCCTTCAGTACTAGTTGGTCATGCAGTGCATATGAAAGATATGTGTAGCAATTTGAAATTGTTACTGGAGACCCTACAATATGAAAGATATAAATGACATATTTGTGGTGATTTAAAACTTGTGGTTGAAGTGCAGCTAAATTATATCAAATACTGATCGGATTATTATAAAAATAAAATTTGACCACAAGAGTTATTTTAGCTAGGGAAAAAATGTAACCAGCGCGCCAGTAGTTCCCCCAGCAAAGATTTTACTACCCCCACTTCATATAAAATTAGGACTTAGGTTAAAAAATTTAGTGAAGACCATGAACAAAGAAGGCTTTTAGTTATTTAAAAGAAAAGTTCCCTAGAATCAGTGGCGCTAAAATTAAACAGGGAATATTTGTGGGTCTTCAGATTAGGAAACTTTTCGGAGATGCGCAATTCGATTCCCTACTTCAAGGCAAAGAAAAAGACCCTTAGAATGCATTTAAAATGGTTGCAACAAATTTTTTGGGAAACACCAGAGCAGAAAACTATAAAAACCTGGTTGCCCAACTCATTTTGTGTTACCAAACCTATTTCATTCATTTCTGGGATTCTCATCTGGACTACTTTCTGGAAAATGGTGATGCTGTAAGTGTCGAGCACATTGAGAGGTCACACCAAGATATTTTAAATACGGAAAGTAGATATCAGGGAAAATGGAACTGTAAGATGTTAGCCGACTAGTGCTAGATGATTACGGGAGATGCCCCAGAGGCTACTTTCAATATATATTTTGCGAGCCAACTTAAATCTTTAATTGGTATTTTTCGAAATACTTTTTGTTCAAGAAATAAAAAAAAAGTTGAAATTTGTTCCCTAGTGTGATCACATGCATTATTCCGAGACAGTTTTATGTATTTAGATATAAATGTGACGCCAAAAGTACGTATTCTATCTCAGCTCATGCAGATTTCAAAAAGATCTAGAAAAATACAAAGTGAAGAAATCGAACGTGAAATATACTGAAAACTGAACGTGAATATAATCTTTCGAATTGTTATTAATTAAACTAAATTAATCAAATTATATTGTTACATAATTTCGCTGAAAGAGAGATTCATATGAGCTTTGAAGAAAAAAATATCTTAGTAATAAAATAACAAGTGACGAAATGAGTGCTTTCTTAAACGGCTGATTTGAAGAACCGGTAGTTTTAGCTACGGGACGTATTATACAATATTAATTTCACACCTTAGTAAAACACATGTAATTTTCTGTTTTCGCTCAAAAATGGAGTTTTTGATTGATCACATATGGTATCTGAAGTACTCAAAGAACTATTTTGCGTTGAAAAAATTTTAACCTAAAACCTACCGTGGGTTGCGATTCTTCAGAAACGACAGAAAATCTCACCCTTCACAACTCTGGAAAGTGGCGATTTTTATTTATTGCCTCATTTAAAATAAAAACACAACGTGCTTAATATTTATCCTAACGTTGTAAGAGAAACTGCATTTTTTTTTAATAACATTTTGTAAATTTAATATTTTAAAGATATTCTACAGCTACTACGCGTACCAATAAACTACTACTAAATAAAATACATTTTTAAATAAAAAAAAGGGTTTTTTACAAAAAGTGCCCACAAAAATTGAAATTTACTGGAACAGTATTAAGAAACTAAATTTTAAGGAATATTAGCAAATAACTCCTGACAAAAAAGGAGTTACTGTAAACTCGTGTTTAAAAATCGTCAGATTTTTTGTAAGGGCGAGAATTTCTGACAGTTTTTGAAGAATCGCGAACATGTCAGTATCGCGAGGTGTTTTATTTTGATTAATTTTTGAAATGAAAAATCTGGGTTATTTAAAGTAATATCAAAAAATAAATTGAACCGCTAGCCTGAGGATCATTTCTACTACAAGATAAACACAACTTGTATTTTTGTTGTAGACTCTTTAACCTTTTTTGCCACAACATTTACAAATGCTACACATTTTTTGATACGCAGTTGATTCTTTGGGTAAAAGTCTTTCTTAGTGACGTCCAGAATAAATTCACTTTAACTCTTAATATTAGATCGAATCATTATATTAGATAATAAATTAACTTGATGGAGGTCTAGCGTAGCTACTCTGATATAACCATGTTCTTCATCATCTTCTTTTTGGCCATCATCAAATGTCGAAAAACTGTACATTTGAATTTTAGTAGAGTAAGTGGTACCTAATAGCGTATTCCATTGGTAAATTGAGTGCGCCACTGGTTGCGCACTGACACCGGTTTAGAGCTGGCAAAAAGTTGCCCTAGTGCAGTTTTAATGGAATACACTTCTAAAAAAGCTCTTTTAAATCTGAGGACCTTCAGCTCGCATTTATATTTCTTCCAGTCCACTTTATCTGGAGCATTAGTGCGGTCACACTGATATTGTTTAATGTCACTTTTTTTTAATGGGGAACCAACAATTGTTACCCTTCTCCCACATCTGCGGATCCCGGATCTAGACGGACCGGGCGGTTTTTAAGGAAAAAACAAGGAAAATCGGAAAATATTTTTCTAGGTTATGTTCAGCTGAACTGTCATTCTTTTTTTTAATCAGTTTTGGTTACATGCCCAACGAAGAATGGAGGCGAATTGCGAACGTTTGCACATATTACGTAGTTTAACGTTTGATGGTTAGATTTGGATAAAATTAGGGCTGCAAATCGGTGTCCTTTTCCAAATTAGTATTGACAAAAATTTTGTTCTTGTTTTTATTGAAAAAAGAACAATAAAAGATACGTAATAATGACTTAAAGATGCGTTTAGTATTATTCTTGAGTGATTTTAGTAATAATTACAACCGAAATATTTTTTTAAATATTTTTTTCTTTTTGCTAATTTTGAAGGGGGGAGTTATTTTTCGCCCCATCTTGACCAACTTTTTCAGTAAAGTTGCCCTCGCAGAAATATTTCGCGGTTAGTTACTCGGTAAACTGCCCTTTTTAATAATATTTTTCATGAAATAAAAAGGTGGCCATTTATTTTTTGTGAGTTATAATTCGTTAATATATATTTCACCTAAAATTTACTAAACAAGTACCACATTAAGTAATGAATTAAATAATATAAAATTACGTAAACTACTATACCATTGAAGTACAATAAGCGACATCGAGCCGACCCGAATTTGTCTCCCCATTTAGGTCGGATTGGGGTCGTATGGAACGAGATTTGTAGTCCGCTTGCCAACGTCATGGTTTTTAAGCTAACGAGTAGAGGACGTAGTTTGACGTCCAAATGCTACTTGGGTACCTTGTGCTAAACTATAAAAAGTAAGAAAACTTTAATTATCGGCTTTAAATAACGAAATTTAAACAACATTTTAAATTGTGTAAAAACTTCACAAAGTGCAGCACGAGCCTATAAAGCTGGTGCTTAAAAAACCGCACTTGGTTGGAACCCAAAAACTGAAAAATTGCAACTGAATGGAACAGATAAACTGATACAGTTTTGCCCTGGTGGCGCAGTATTTTTTCAAGGGAAAACGCTATTAGTGTATGGTATGTACGTAGCTCTTTCATTTAAATCAACTTATTTCGAAGCAAATTTTCTTTTCATTTTAAGTTGTGATATGTTTTTTCCATAGAGGGTGGTGGTGAAGATTTGCACATATGTCGGTGTGATGTGCGCCAAAAAAGGACGCAAAAAAATGTAAAAGACCACTTCTAAAAAACTCAAGTCGTCTCTCGGTTACTTTAAAATTTCGCAAGGCAAAAAACTAAAATAAAGGAGAACTCTTCTCTCAAAAATAATATAATTAATAAAAATCAAACAAAACTTTAACTCTGCAATAAATTAAAACAAGTGATAGTGCCACTTCGACGACTAAAAGACCCCTGGCATGCCAGAAGAAGATTGATGCGACTGAGCTACAACCTCGGCTACAACCAAGACGGCATATTGGTAAGTCCCTCAATATTGCATAGGGCCATATTACTACATTTGTTATAAGTTTTGTCGTGGTTTCAGTACTAAAGCGTTTTTTTTATATGATTTATCACTCTAGACAAGGTGATTTTCGCGCACCACCTTAAAGTGTCTTCTTATCCTTTACTTTTCGCCTTGGAGTGAAAAGTCCCACTTTTTATCACTTGATGTGTAATATACTATCATGCAGTGTTACAGAAAAAAAATCCTCGAACCAAACGAGGACCTCATAATGCAAAAAAATCGTTTGTCATTCGGATTTCCGGCTATTTAATCCAATTTTCGTATGTTCGCTCTAATCGAACTAAACCGAATGGGAGACTTTTTAACGACCACGTGTGTCGGCAGTAGTTTCACACCCCGGTGAGTAATCGAATTCCTATGTAATGCCCCCTTCATAAAGATAAATAGCTTTCCCAGTTTATAGAGCGGCGGGGAGTGACGCCGAAAGTTCTGTTTTAGATACAGGACTTTTAGGCGCGGATCTAGACGGACCGGGCGGTCTTTGGGGCAATATTTGAGATGATTTTAGCTCCATCATACAGGGTGATTCCGAATTCCAAATACAATAAATGGAATAAATAAATAAAAATACATTTATTTGCGACAATTTACATCTCTGCATGTTTACAATATTACTACAAGAGTGGAAAATGGTCACTTTTTCAGGAAAAGGCAAATTTGGTTAGTTTTTTTTTAAATTTTATAACATTTGCTTTTGGCTTTTGAAAACGAAAACTCTTAGCATATCGGACGAAAAGTTTTGTTTATCAGTTGATTATGCCCAGGTCTCCAAAATTCAATGGAGAATCCAGACACGTAAAATCCTGTTTCATCCTTGTTAGAAATCATCAGAGAGTCATTCTACCTGGCAGTTGAAGTCACATAAGCAACCACACCTTTTGAACTTAAATGAATTACTTTTTAATTCACAAGACATGGTGCTCATGTGTGCCAGCTGTCGAAATTAACTGAGAAACAAAATAACGATTTAAAAAATGCCAATAACACTAGAACCAAAATTTCCACATTAGCAGGAAAGAAATAACTTCTAAATTATAAGGTCACTGAAGATATCACTCTTAAAAAAATTAATTGAATAAAAATGTTTTCTAAAATAGTGTTCCAAATTCGATACTCACCATGCGAATTTCCTAAACGGTAGGAGATACGAAAATGTTTAAATGAAACTAAAAAAAAAGTTTATTAATTCCGGGTAGTTCCGGATATAGGGAAACAAAACCGAAATCTTCATTTTTAGTTTTTATTTTTCTGCGCCCTTATTCAAAAACGCTTAAAACTCTCTACAGGCACTTTTTTAAGATCTACTTAATGACAGGTCCGTTTTTGAGATTTAAACAATTTACAATTGCAGTAGTGTAGGCAACAGTAATAATTATGACAAAAGTTTTGAAACTAACACTTTCTTACGCCGCAATATTCCCATTCATGTCATCATTTCAATTTAGTTCACATTGCTTGATGATTGTCATGTCAGATTCGCTATAATCAGGGATAACAATTTAGGACCCAGTTTTTAAAGACCTGACCTATTCGAATAATTTTTTACATATTTTATACTTTTGAAAATTCCTTGTTAGTGTCCACAGTGTTCCAAGCTGAAGTAGCGGCAATACACCACTGTGTTGAAGAAATACAAATAGTAGAGGAAACTCTCACTCGGTAGTTATATATCCAGCTAGCCAAGCTGTACTTAAAGCTCCAGAAGCAGTGCAAGTGACGTCCAAACTAGTTTGGGACTTCAGAACAGCTCTAAATAGGCTGGTAAGCAACAAAAGGGTGACACTAGCCTGGATTCCAGTCCATCGGGGACACTCTGGGAACGAAAAAGCCGATGAATTGGCCAGACAAGGCTGGGCAATGAAGTTCACAGGGTCTGAACCAATTTGTGGGATCGCTATGGTCAGAGCCAGGCAATCTATTAAACAGTGGCTCACCAAAGAGACGAACGGTCTGTGGGAGCAAGCGAATGGACAAAGACAGGCCAAACATTTCATTAAGGAACGTTCACCGAAGCTGACTGCAGAACTTCTTATTAAGGAAAGGAAGCTTGTCAGACAAATAGTGGGGCTTCTAACAGGTCACTGCAAACTCAATAAGCACTTGTGTGCAGTGGGATTGGTAGAAGATGCAAGAAAGAGGAAACCTCATTACATGTCTTATGTCAATATGAAGGCCTAGGTAGAACCAGGATCTTACTGGGGGACCTAGAATGTCCGCGGCCTGAAAGCTATATACAGAGCACACTGGAAAAGCTTCTGGGTTTCATGACAGGGACAGGGTTTTGTAGTTCTAGCAAAGCAGGGAAGGAGGAAGGGGAATCACAATAGATCTAAGAAGGTCGAGGTGGACAGGTGTCTACACCACCCTATTCTAATCTAATTTAATCTAAATCCATCTTGATGGCAACAACTTTTTGAGTTCAATTTAACTCCTAAATGTGGAAGTCAAAATTGAGTTTCTGGGTTTAAAAAAAGTGAATAAGGAATGCTAGAAACTGTTGTTAGTTTTTGAATAATAAATATCTTTTTGTTAGTCAATAAAAACTGCAATATGTGCAAGTAGATAAGGATAAGTTTTAAGTAAGTGCTGTGGGATTAAGACAAGTATCTTCTTTATTGATATTGCCTAGTTAAAAGGTGTCAATTTTTTGATCAAAGAAAAAAAAACTAGTTAATGTAATGTAAGTTAAATAAAAGAGTTCTCTAAAACTTGCAAACTGTTAAATGACAAAAGTCCCACTTAGCATCACTTTCCGCGTTTTATGACGATTCCTTTAACCGCAATTTTCTGGGCTTTTTAGCTTGTGACATTCCAAAAGTTTAGAAATTTAATTTCCTTAAAATCTGTTGTCGCTTTATAAAATTTTTCTTTTTTGTTTTCCCGTCACTACAAATGCAATTATTCTCCTTTTCTTGTGTTGAAATTTCAAAAATTTTGTTAAGAAACTGACAAAACCCCGTAAAACTGCCTTTTAATGGAGTCGTTGGATGAATTTTAACGAAGCTACAAGGGATGTTTTTGACTTCGTACAGTGAAATATTTTTTGTGCTTCAAATTAATGAAGCCATTAATATTAGCTTCATTTTCGAATATGAGCAGATGCTAATTTTGACTTACACGTGAATTTGTAAACAAAATGTAAATACTAGTTTTCACAACTAGTGGCTAAAATAGTGCTTTTTTTACAAGCGTTGGTTTAAATAACGAGCGCAGCTAGGTATTTTAAAACGCGAATAAAAAAAGCACAGTTTATCCACGAGTTGTGAACACTATTATTTTTAATACCTTTATTAAAAAATCCAGGAAAAAACAGGAAAATACTTTTAAAAATCTCGAACTAAGAGCACTTCTCGCAAAACAAACCATTTTTACATTATAAATCAAGGCGCCTGGTAAATGAAATAACAATGGTTGCCATAAATACTTGGTGAAACCTAGCGGAAATGGCTTAATTTTTAGGCAAGAATAATTAGATTTTTTCAATATTACTATTTTTCGGTATTTCTCTTTAATTTTGGGTAAAAAACGGAGATCTTTATACTATAAATCAAGGCGGCTGGTAAATGAAATAACAATGTTTGCCATAGCGGTGTGCCTTATTACTCGGTGACAGTTTGATATTTTTACGATGTTTTTAAATGATTTTTTCGTAAATGCTTGGTGAAAACTGGCGGCGGGTTTAATTTTTAGGCAAGAATAATAAAAATTTTTCAATATTACTATTTTTCGCTATTTCTCTGTAATTTTGGGTAAAAAACAAAGAGAGAAATCTTTTTTTGCACCCGTGATAAAAAAAAGTCTTTTTG
Source organism: Oxystoma pomonae (assembly GCA_963921995.1). Taxonomy (NCBI): domain Eukaryota; kingdom Metazoa; phylum Arthropoda; class Insecta; order Coleoptera; family Brentidae; genus Oxystoma; species Oxystoma pomonae. The sequence continues at coordinate 88,808,198 of OY998163.1, forward strand.
CATCGGTAATCACAAAAGCCATGCTTTAGTTATCTGCAGACACTTACTAAAATCATGTTTTTGATGAAGGTATAAAAAAAATATTGTAATATTTAGATTTACTAAAATAAACTTTTTTCATGTAAAAGCTGGTATTTTGTCGTTAGGGAGCCTAAACAACATCTCTAGAGCCTTTTTAAAGTAATTTATAATTCATTTTATTTGTTTCTATTTCATAAAATCATCACGAATGTTTTTTAGGGCTAAAATCTGAATATTTCGCAGTAAACTGCGGGATAGAAAAGATCAAAATATCTTGGGAGGAAAGAACGAAATTTCAAGATCTTTTTCTAAGATCTTTTGATCTTTTCTTTTTTAGATTCTTTTCGGTTGATGTAACTGATTTGGAAGTTTTAAACTGCGGGATGTTTAAATTTCGACATTGGTTTGCGTGTGTGATGTAGGTAATTATCTCCTAGACCGGAAAATTGGTCCTTACAGATCGACACAGCAGGCGGGTTCTGTAAACCTGCGGAGACCTGTAAAGACACTTTCCGGTCGTGTATCGTACGTAGTTTTTTTCAAATGATAAGAAATAGTAGTTTTCACAACTACTGGCTAAAATAGTGCTTTTTTTACAAGCGTTGATTTAAATAACGAGCGCAGCTAGGTATTTTAAAACGCGAATAAAAAAAGCACAGTTTATCCACGAGTTGTGAACACTATTATTTTTAATACCTTTATTAAAAAATCCCGGAAAAAACAGGAAAATACTTTAAAAAATCTCGAACTAAGAGCACTTCTCGCAAAACAAACCATTTTTACATTATAAATCAAGGCGGCTGGTAAATGAAATAACAATGGTTGCCATAAATACTTGGTGAAACCTGGCGGAAATGGTTTAATTTTTAGGCAAGAATAATGAGATTTTTTCAATATTACTATTTTTCGGTATTTCTCTTTAATTTTGGGTAAAAAACGGAGATCTTTACACTATAAATCAAGGCGGCTGGTAAATGAAATAACAATGTTTGCCATAGCGGTGTGCCTTATGACTCGGTGACAGTTTGATATTTTTACGATGTTTTTAAATGATTTTTTCGTAAATACTTGGTGAAAACTGGCGGCGGGCTTAATTTTTAGGCAAGAATAATAAAATTTTTTCAATATTACTATTTTTCGCTATTTCTCTTTAATTTTGGGTAAAAAACAAAGAGAGAAATCTTTTTTTGCACCCGTGATAAAAAAAAGTTTTTTTGCATCGGTAATCACAAAAGCCATGCTTTAGTTATCTGCAGACAGTTACTAAAATCATGTTTTCGATGAAGGTATAAAAAAAAAATTTTTAATATTTAGATTTACCAAAATAAACTTTTTTCATGTAAAAGCTGGTATTTTGTCGTTAGGGAGCCTAAAAAACATCTCTAGAGCCTTTTTGAAGCAATTTATAATTCATTTTATTTGTTTCAATTTCATAAAATCGTCACGAATGTTTTTTAGGGCTAAAATCTGAATATTTCGCAGTAAACTGCGGGATAGAAAAGATCAAAATATCTTGCGAGGAAAGAACGAAATTTCAAGATCTTCTTCCAAGATTTTTTCTTTTTTAGATTCTTTTCGGTTGATGTAACTGATTTGGAAGTTTTAAACTGCAGGATGTTTAAATTTCGACATTGGTTTGCGTGTGTGATGTAGGTAGTTATCTCCTAGACCGGAAAATTGGTCCTTACAGATCGACACAGCAGGCGAGTTCTGTAAACCTGCGGAGACCTGTAAAGACACTTTCCGGTCGTGTATAGTACGTAGTTTTTTTTTCAAATGATAAGAAATAGTAGTTTTCACAACTAGTGGCTAAATTAGTGCTTTTTTTTACAAGCGGTGGTTAAATAACGAGCGCACCGAGGTATTTAAAAACGCGAGTAAAAAAAGCACAGTTTAGCCACGAGCTGTGAACACTGTTTTTTTTTAATACTTTTATCAAAAAATCGAGGCAAAAACAGGAAAATACTTTTAAAAATCTCGAATGAAGAGCACTTCTCGCAAAACACACCATCTTTACACTATAAATCAAGGCGGCTGGTAAATGAAATAACAATGGTTGCCATAGCGATGTGCCTTATTACGCGGTGACAGTTTGATATTTTTACAATGTTTTTAAATGATTTTTTCGTAAATACTTGGTGAAAACTGGCGGCGGAAATGGCTTAATTTTTAGGTAAGAATAATTAGATTTTTTCAGTATTACTATTTTTCGCTATGTCTCTTTAATTTTGGGTAAAAAACGGAGAAAAATCTTTTTTTGCACCCGTGATAAAAAAAAAGTTTTTTTGCATCGGTAAACACAAAAGCCATGCTTTAGTTATCTGCAGACAGTTACTAAAATCATGTTTTTGATGAAGGTATAAAAAAAAATATTTTAATATTTAAATATCTGAACTTTTTGCATGTAAAAGCTGGTATGTTGTCGTTAGGGAGCCTAAACAACATCTCTAGAGCCTTTTTGAAGCAATTTATAATTCATTTTATTTGTTTCTATTTCATAAAATCATCACGAATGTTTTTAGGGCTAAAATCTGAATATTTCGCAGTAAACTGCGGTATGTTTAAATTTCGACATTGGTTTGCGTGTGTGATGTAGGTAGTTATGTCCTAGACCGAAAAATTGGTCCTTACAGATCGACACAGGAAATTTACAGGGCGAGCCGCAGGCTTCAAATTTGGCATGCATTTTAGTTCCGGTGACAATATAATAATATGTCATTATTAGGTACCCCTCCCCCCTGCGAGGGGAGTGGAGGGGGGAAAACCACTAAGTTTGTCCGATTTCAACCAAAAATGGTATTCGGGGGCTTTTGGAGATAAGGAATACGAATTTTTTTTATCAGATTTTGAATGTTTTGCAAACCAATTTTAACTGACTTATCCACATCCGATGGTGTTCAAATTTGGTATGCGTTTATAGTTCCGATGAAAATACAATAATATGGTATTCTCAGATACCCACCTCCCTCTAACGAGGGAAGTGGAGGGGGAAAAAGATTTAGTTTGTTCGATTTCAATCAAAATTGGCATACAGGGGTTTTTAAGGAGGGGGATTATGAATTTTTGATCAGATTTGAAAATTTCAATATAGCGGATTCAAAATGGACGAATAAGGGTACAAATCTAAAAGTTAAGGGTGTGTGTTCAAATTTGGTATGCGTTTATAGTTCCGGCGATAATACAATAATATGGTATTATTAGGTACACACTTCCCTCTAACGAGGGGAAAAAGATTTAACTTGTTCGATTTAAATCAAAATTGGCATATAGGGGTTTTTCGGGAAGGGGATATGAATGTTTGATCATATTTGAAAATTTCAATATGGCGGATTCAAAATGGTCGATTTAGGGTACAAATCTAAAAATTAAAAAATAAATTTTTATTAAAAAAAACTTTTAAAGCTCTTATTAAATGCACTCAAAAGTATAAAATAATTTTTTATCTTTCTTATACCATAATAAAAGCGATGGGCGCAAATCATAAATTTTAACTTTACGGTGACAAAGAGAGAACTACAAATGAAGAACTAAATTCTTCTTCTATTCGAATGATAAACATAATGTTTTCATCTAAAGAAGCTGAGAACGGGTAAGATTGCCGTGCTTGCCAAGCCTTTGAAAATGTCCTTAGGTTACAGAATAATGCAACTGTTTCTTAGTTGAATTGTCGATGTAACCGACATACGATACCTAAAGTTAAAATTTTTAATTTGCGCCCATCGCTTTTATTATGGTACAAGAAAGATAAAAAATTATTTTCTACTTTTGAGTGCATTTAATAAAAGCTTGTTCTTTAAAAGTTTTTTTTTTAATAAACATTTTTACTCGGTGACGTTCATTGATGCGACATTTTAATCTTTGACAGTCTGATATTTTGACGATGTTTTTACTGTAAGACTTAATTTTTCGACAGGTGGCGCACACAGGTACTACGTCCCCGCGGATTACAAACTTTTTGTTTTAAATTCGAGAGGTGTGCATGGTGCCTGTGTAGCTTCAACTGCCAATTCCTAATAAGGATGAAACAGGCCAGTAGGTGTCTCCATTAGGCATTGGAAGCCTGGTCGTAATGAAGTGAGAAACAAAAACGCTTTGTCCGATATGCCACGAGGGTTACTTTAATTTTTATTGCGGACACGAGATTCATTTTGTTTTTATAAATATCTGTATTTTAATTTTCTGAAATAAACGTAGTCACTTTACCGCACGGAGTACGGTAAAGTGCCATAACGTTAATTTTACCGCACTGAGTGCAGTAAAGTACTACTTTCCGCACACCAATGAGTGCGGTAACGTGCAAAGTGCACTTTACCGCACTCGAGTAGGTAAATAAAGTAAACGTTGTGCGTTCGGCGTTTGCCTCGTAGACGCGCCGGTTTTTTGACTACGTGATCACAGATTAATTTTGATTTATTGCAATTAACGAATGCTCTGGATCGATTGACTACTTCAAGTTTTTTGTTAAAACATAATAGACACTTAAAGTTAATTTTCATTTTTATCAGCATTCGTATCCTTATCTCTATCGAGTCGACCAATCATGCAGGTGCACTTTTAAAATAATGGCGAGTGCGTGACAGCTCCAGCTGATTAAATGGACGAAAACCTCGTTAGGTACGCTAAGGGAGTCGTAACGTTACGACCGTCCCTGCATACGAAACGATGTTTTGACGCATTTGATCAGCTGGAGCCGTCACGCATTCGCCATTAGTTTAAAAGTATACTTGCTCGATAGGTCGACTCGATAGAAATAAGGATACGAATGCCGATAAACCCGAAAATTATCTTTAAGTGTTTAATTTGTCTTAAAGACGCGTACAATAATTTGGCTTTTTTCGATCATATAGCTGAATAGCAGGTTTTTTTTAACACTAAAGTTCGATTTTCACTCCTGAGTCCAAACTGAATACACCTAACCTCACAATCGCAAATTTATCTGTTTCATCGGCCAAAAACCTTCAAGCAAACCGATTTACGTGTAACTGACCGAAGCTGAATTACCGAACGGTTCGGATTTACCTCCCCTATATCTAGATGTAATAAACGAACTATTCGGATTAGACAGATCAATCTGACGTGAATAGCGCAGCTATTAAAAGACGTAAACCTGAATATTTTGGATATATTTTAAAAAACGACAAATATAATTAATAAAGAAGTAAACTTAAATTTCTTGGCCATATTTTAAGAAATGATAAATATGACCTTTTAAAGTTAATAATGGAAGGAAAAAAATAATAGCAGAATAAGAAGTCCGGGTCGCACCCGAATCATGTGGTATTGGTACTACGACACTTTTGAAAAGAGCACGGCACTTAGAAGAAGTTTAAAAACACTGATAAAAGAAATTAGATTAGTGAATTTACACAATCAATCACTGGTTTGTGTGTGGTCATATTAGTAAAATTACTTGCTAGGAGTAATTTTACAAAAAGGTTGTGAATTTACCTGACAATTTACATTATTTAAAACATAACTTTACATTATTTTAGAAAGTAAAATTCAACACGAATTAGGGATTATATCCCTTATATTGTAAAATTGTCACAGTATTTCATTTGAAAAGAAAAAATACAGTATCCGATATAATTTTTGTCGAAGTTTACACAAATGTTGTAAAAAAACGTTTTTTATCAGTGTAACTTTATTTTGCACCCCTTTCTAAAAATAAGCGGTAACAATTAGATAGCAATATTATTTCTGAATATTTGTTACTTATTTCTGAAGAAAAGTTACTTGTAGGTTTTATTTTTATTTTCATTGCGAGATAAGATCTTGCGGGTTGCAATAACTTTTTACCTGAGGTAATAAAGATACTTCTTTTGCTTGCTGATCCCCTACTTGAATTTTGAATAAAGCCAAAAAGGGACCTAATGTAGCTACACTATATCGCTGGCCCAGCGTGCCAACATGCTAAGTCCATTTGTAGTAAATCTCAAATAGTTTTTTGTATATATGTATACCATATGTATGTATTCAATCTCTGGTAGTTAGCTCTCTTAGAAAAACTGAACTGAGCTCGGGAATCTACTGAGATTGTGGAAAATTGGAAACCAAACTTGATTCAGACCTAATAGTATGACTTCAACTTATGCCACTTGCAGCTTTAGTGGAAGCCACATTTATATACAGGGTGATTCAAAATTCCCTAGAAAGATTTGAGCAGTGGCTAGATACAGAGAGAGCTTCAGGTTACTGCGAACATAGGGGGAATCAAGTCCAGGGTCGAAGCACGCTGCAGTGTTATCTTTTTGAAATTTATTTTATTTTTATTATTTTGTTTTATTTCTGCCTTGCTCGAAAAACAGATTGGTAAGTTCTTAAGCGAAATAATACATTTTTAAAACTAAAAATGGATGTCTACAAAGTTGCCGAAAAAGTGCAGATGGTCAAATGGTACTATCAAGGCAGACCATTGAGACTTATTCAAGAACTTTTTTTTGAGAATTTTGTAAATCGCCCAGAACCTAGTTTATCAACGATTCATAGGTTTGTGCAGAATTTTGAAAAGTTTGGTTGTGTAGCGCTAAGAAACCGTAAAAAATCCACTGTTTTGAATGACAAGCAGGAAGTACGAGATGTGATGATTTGCGCTGCAGTAGAGGAAAATCGAAAGTTAACTAGCCACCAAATTGCCGAAGCAGTTGATACGTCTTCAGCCACTGTCTTACGTGTTCTCAAAAAGAATGGTTATCATTCTTACAAAGCGTCAAAAAGGCATCAGATTTTTCCGGAGGGCAACTATCGTCGTATGGAATTTTGCGAAACAATGATGGGAAGGACTAATCGTGATGAAAAATTTCTGAGATCTATTCTTTTCACAACGCTGGTCTGCTGACAGGTATCATAACAGGTCACAACCGACTAAGGAAGCACATGACCCGGATCGCGGTAGAGAATGACTCGACCTGCCGGGCTTGCGGGCGGGCAGAAGAGACATCTCGACACGTTATAGCGAACTGCGAGGTATACCAGAGGACGAGATACCAGGTATTCGGTTTCCCGACCCTGGATGAGGAGGACCTGCACACGCTCAAATGGGACAAAATACTGGACTTTGCAAAAAGAACAGTGAAACCAGATGAGCAGACTCCCAGACCAGTGGTGCAGGCGGTGGATTAGGGGCAGGCTCGGGGTAGGGCAGAAAGGGCCCAAGGAGGCCTACTTCTACTATTCTTTTCACAGATGAAAGCGCTTTTCCAAAAATAAAGTTTACGGGCATGAAAGGGCTAATAATTTGGAAGAACTTCGGATTAAAATTCAAGAAGCTTTTCAAACTATCACCCCTGACATGCTTGAAAAAAACATTTGCTCTATTGGGAGAATCTTTTTGGTTTTTAGAATGTATTATTTTATTTTGCGAACTTGCTTTTATTTTGTTTCTCCTTATTATTTTCATTGTAACACGTTGTTAGTGATAAACCTGAGCAGTTGAAGATAAAACGCTCTAATTTATCACTGACAAACAACAAGAAAGTTACGTTATCAAAATTTGCGTATTTATTGATCAAATTCCGGTTTCATGGACTACACTTCACATTGTACTGTGATTAGAGGCGTACTAAACGCAAGCCGCGAACAGTGATCGCAAGCCTGAGTGTTGGTTGCTCCATTGATACGTGTGCGGTATCCCTGCGTGTACGTACACTGGAAAATTGGACTTCTTCCGTCCTATGTTCGCAGTAGCCTGAAGCGCTGTATAATTAATCTAAGGAAAGTTACGTGATTATTTTATTTAAATTTCATATTTTTTTCTCTGAATTTAGGAGGAAAATTTTTATATTTTATTGGGAATCGTCTTAACAAGCAAGTATACGTATGTGCTGACAATAAAATGTTTTAGGGTTTTTGCCAAGCATTTTGAAGTTGTCAAGTTTTGTTTTAAAAAGTTCATATTTCTACCACGTAGCAAAGGGAGCTTCTCAGGAAATATTAACAATTTTTAAAAGCAAATATCCCTAAAACGAAAGAATTTACAAAAATGTATTTTACTAATTCTTGTTCAGAACAGCAAATTCTACCTACACTTAAAGTCTTTCTAGGGAATTTTGAATTACCCTGTATTTGCACGAATATTGTAATATAACGAGGCGATATTGTGTACACAAGGTTTCATCCGAATAACATATTAGTTTATTCTTAAACACAACTCTATCCACGAAAAGTATTTACAACATCTGGAATGCTGACAATACAGTTACCAACTTAAGACAGTAGGGACTTATCGGTACCCAAAGGCGGCATAGCCTGACTTTAATAAAATCGGCACTATTTTTGACAGTTCCGCACACAAGTATCACATATTTATAGGCACTTTACCCACCACTATGAAATTACTGGAGCGAATCCTCGCATTTTTAGTTTCAATCACACCTCCTTCCCCTTGTAACAGTTTGTAACAATTTACACCTGCCCCTCTTCCCCACCTTGCTTAGTTACGTAATTTATGGATGGTCCCTAAGTTGGTTACCTAACACCCGGTTCCTACCTACGACTTTTTCGTGCGTGCCCGCTCACGCGTCACATGATTGTCATAACATTTCATATTGACAGCATGTCACGCTTGAGAGAGCACTCACGAGAATGTCGTTTAAAAAATCACCTCGTTTAAAAATTCGGAAACATAATAGAAGCAAAACACGCGGACAGGTTTGCTCAATTGTCTCAAGTTTGAATCAAGAAACAAGAGTAATTTAGCAAAAAAAATTGTCGTAAGAAAACGGTTTAGTAGGTAATCAGTGAGAAACTCGGGAATTTATTACCAGAAACGAGGTTGAAAAATTACCAGACTTGCAGCAAAATTAAAATTTTTACTGCAAAAAAAAAACTGAGTTGGTGTAAGAAAATAGCGGATTCTGATCTCGGCGATCTCGATAGCGGCTAACAAAAAGTCAAGCGCGGACCTTTAGCCTCTAGCCTCAAATCGGGGGGGGGGGAATCAGATTTCAAGTTGTAGTTGTTTATTTATCCTGCTTAAAAGCGCCGCAGGCGAAAATTTTTGAAAAATTTTTACTAAAATACTGTTTGACTTAAAATAAAATTAAAATCGCATATCAAGGCGTCATAGCGCCACAAGCGAAAATTTATGAGAAAATTACCCCAACAAAATCAATTTTTGAAACAATATAAAACTACAATCGTCAATATTGTTATAGCGCCGCAGGCGAAGATTTTTGCAATTTATGCAAAAAAGTCCTTAAAATTTTTTATTTTTGAAATGTTCTTCTAAATTATTTAGGGTTGTCTGCGCGTAGCGAAAGCAATTAGTGCACGGCAAAACCACTAAATCAAAGTAAATAGAGAAAATTATATTTGAAAAAATTTAGTCAAATGCAAAAGTGTTTATTTTTATTTATTACTAATTTTTCTAAATTATGGAAAATTAGGGGGTCGGTAACGGGTCATTACCGAGGATGGGATTCATGCCAAAATAATGGTAGAATCCGGTAATGGATGGTACTCCTGGCAATACTGTAGGTAATTTTAGGTTTAGGTAGGTTTGGCGTGATTTAGAATTAATGATTACAGTTTCATGAGATTTGCTAGATTTATCCTGGCCCCAAAATGGCATTATTTTATTTATTGTTATTTTTCAAATATGATTTTGGACTTGGTACATTTGTGCGCTAATCCTACGGTATTAAAGCCCTAAGAAGCTTCTTATTGAAGATTAGAAACTGAAAATTAGCTCCTTTCGCTTTTGTGTAAGACGCGTTACTTGAGAACGTGGCTTGTTCCGCGAATTTCAAAGGGAATTTTAACTTAATTACCTTTTTATAAATTTCTAATAAACTTGCTGTCATAAACACTGAATAAATCCCGGGCTTAACGATCCGTTCATTCAGAAAACTAAGTCTGACGCAGCTACAAGGTTGTGTCGGATACCTATACCTTCGGTAATTTTAAAGATAACTCTTACCTACGACACCGTCAATACATTTTCTATTGAAGGGAACATTTTCGGTCGTGTATTTGAAAGGACTAATTTAAAAACAGTATCGGATAGACTTGTCGGTTTAAGTGCTTTAAACTTCATCCGTAAATTAATGCTTTTATTTAAGTCACTCAAAGTTCTAAATTAGGAGTGGGGAAATATAAATCTGTACGAGATCCAAGATTTTATAAAATATTATTTAGAATTAAAGTGACACTCGTGGCATATCGGACAAAGAGTTTTTTGTTTCTCACTTCATTACGACCAGGAATGTCTAGTGGAGATCCAGATACCTACAGAACTGTTTCATCTTTATTAGGAATCATCAGGGAGTCAGGATTATACCTGGCAGTTGAAGCTGCTGCGAACGTTACCTCTTTTTAAGAGTCATCTTATACTTTTACAGGTTTCTTCCTATAACCTATAGGTACAGGATTCTTTATTTACGGTCTTCTGCACTTTTCAATTTTGATGTTTTTGTTTCTCAGTTTATTCGACAGGTGGCGCACACAGGTACCACGTCTTCGCGGATTACAAAACTTTTTGTTTTAAATTCGAGAGGTGTGCATAGTTGCCTGTGTAGCTTCGACTGCCAGGTACAATCCTATGACTCACTGATCATTCTTAATAAGGATAAATCAGGTATGTAGGTCATAGAGAAAGTAATAACTACGCGAGAGTGACCGATACTGTGTTATACTTGGGGAACATTGTTTGTCGGCGACACGAGCGCTGCCGGCGGCTACAGGAAGGAACTACTTGTACAGCCAGACGCAAAATTCTTTTGGTTAATTTTTTACACTTACTTATTTAATAATAAAAAGATATGAAAAACTTAACAGGCACAGTTTTTCCATACTTTTTAGTATATTAAAAAAGCAATGCATTCGCGAAAGGTTTTAGCTCTATACAAACCTTAACCAACTTTGTACTGTTCCATGTAGCTAAAAAAACTTTCTTTAGCTTACAAAAATTTTTTTGAACCCTTTAAAAATCTAAAATAGGAGGGGGGGGGGTTATAACTATGTTGAGGAATATTATCAAATATTAAAGGTAGCAAGATTTTCTTATATTATTTTCTTTTATTAACTAGTATCTTTTAGGTTAGCTCTGTATAAATCATCACAATATTTTCTTCAGGGATTTGGTTCGCCAAAATCCAGCCTGATTTGAATGGCATTTTAGACTTTACAATAAGTTGGTAATGCACTATATAGCTAATCTTATGAACTCGTGAGGTTTCCAACCAAAACTGATTAAAATATCTCACTTTTGAAAATCTAAAAAAACCGCTTGTCAGGCTTGACAGACTTTGACAAGCGGTGGCAAAAACCGGCAGGTACTAAATTAAAATTGTGTGAAATATATTTCGACATTGAAAAATGTTCTGCCTTTCTTTCATGATCATATAGAAAGAGATGGACGGAGTAAGGTAGATGTTTACTTATTACAAGCATTACTTTCACTCTCCGCCGCAATGCGCTATGCGCTACAGGGGGGCAATTCCAGTGGGCTATCGTTATGAGATAACGATCGCTATCGCCATTATTTTCACTGTTACGGCAACATCGCTTATTATTAATTAAAAAGAAGGCTTAAATGGCACGCAACCCGCAATACTTTCCCAAAACAACTGTCAAATGCTGACAGTCAGTCAAGTTTGTTTAGATTTTTGTGGAACTTGCGGCGAAATTTCGGGAAAATAATAATTTTCATGAGCTTTTTGCACGCAATATGGACTAAAAATCTGATCACAATGTGATGGTGGTCAACCGTTATCAATTTTTGATTGAATTTTGTTTGGAAAAGCCACGTTCTTTGTAAAGAAAAATCCTCATGGCCTTGTGTGGAAGTGCCTCCAGATTTTTTGTTTGGGTAAGTACTTATACTTACTTTATCTTATGTTCTATTCTGTTCTTTTTGGTGCTTAAAGAACACTACTTACATAATGTAAACAAAAAGATATAGTAGGTCAGTTTTTAAGTTCAGTTTATACATTTTGAAAAAACGTGAGCCAGTGGCCAGAAAACCGAAAAATAATTTTACAAAATATTCATACATTATAAGAAAAAAAAGTTAGAAATTCAAGAATGCAGGATTTGTTTGATCCAACGTTATTACACTGACTTTTTGTTGAAAAAAATCTGTCATCAATTAATATCTACCTATATATCGAGAAAAAATCAAATATAATTTATTTGGGCAGTTTATGCTTGTATTTTTTGTGGTTATCGCCAAATTACTAAATATTATGCCTTGCATAAATAATAGTACTTACAACAGAACGCATTGAGTACCTAGTTGAGGAGAGGCGGCTGATTCTGAATTGCTATGCACGATCAAGTAAAAATTTTGCATCCCTTCTCATACTGTCCCTCCTTCTTCACTGATTTTATTTGCACAGGATAGTAGATCTTTTGAACTCCCTCCCTCTGACAGACAGATAAGAATCATGTACCTAACTTTCGTACATTCAAATTGATTTTGCTAAAACAAATTCTGATGTTTACATTTTCTTTTTTTAAGGTTTGCAAATTTTTTTAGTGTTCTTTTTTTAGGTCAACTGTTGAAAATCTCCAAGAGCAGGACCCATGCTGTAGTGCTAATAAGAGAGAAAATAAATTATGAAGTTTGGGAATAAACACTTACCGTAGCTGCTCAATATATTTTGATAAATTATCCATAGAAATTAGTTCTGGTAAGTTTTCAATTCCAACACCTAATTTTAAATTTTTAGGTACATCTATTGTCAAGTAATGCAAACTATCCTAAGATTTTGCCCCATACAGTCAAGTATTGTCAGGTATTATCGAGTTTTCGTACACCTGTTGGAGGTGTTGGCCTCTCGGTTTTAGATTCTGAGTTTTAAAAATGTTTACTTAAATCTAGTAAACAAAAACTTCTGGTAAACAAAAACTTCTAGTAAATTTTACCATCAGTACCTATAGACATTAAGTCATTACTTTTTAAAACGACCAATTTGGGATTAATTTATTTCTCAATATTTTTAAAAATTGATAGTTTTTGACACTTATATACTATAATTTACATGTATTGGTTAAAAAAAACCTAGATTAATTTTTTTTCCCTGTTTGTAAATATGTACTTACTTGCTTATCATTTAAAATTGTCGTTTCAATAAAGCCGATCTGAAATTACATACATAATAGTAGCTTTCAAAAGACCCTATTTAATTGGTTTAATTTTTTTAAATATATTTTTTAGGGAAAAGAAAAAAATTTGTGTAAATATAATATTTTTGTGTAAAAGTAGAGTATTGTGGTTTTTGACGAAACATCATTTTAAGTTTCGCAATTATGTCAGTCATAAATAGTCATTTTTAAATATTTAACTTTTGCATTTCTACATAATTTTAAGACCAATTTTCTCACCTTTGTCAGAATCAAAATGCATAAAACTTTTAACTTTTCAAACTCTCTACTGTTGATCAAATTCCTGTCTTAAAAACTCTTTTTTATCTACTGTTTTACAAAGTTTACTAGTTCTTATCAGTAAATTATCTAACCCATCATCACACAAAATTAGTAAAGTTTAAAAAATTTAATAATAATAAATTGTAATTTTACTCGGAAATCATTTTATTGGGATAATTTCAGATAATTTTGTTTTTTTAACCGGTATCAGAGAGTTTTTACCTCGACTCCCCCTTCCTTTGGGACGCCACTGGTAACCATATATACCTATTTAACGAATCTAATGCATTTTTGTTAGATAACGTTTAAAAAAATTGGATTATTTAATTCATGTTACATTTTTTATGCAAATTTTATGGATGTCACTCATAAAAACAACAAGTAAAATTGATAATACAGTACCTAAAATGTGTTATAAAAATCTAAACTTTTTACGTGAAAAAGTTAGCTCATTTTTGTCCTCGTATTGAAAGGTCATTTATTCATTTTGATTCAGGCCTAGATGAGAAGATTAACTTTAAATTTGGCACAAAATTGGAAAAATATTGGGAAAAAAAAACAAAAAAAAAATAGCACATGGTATTGCTATTGTCTGAAGTATTAATTCAAGTGAACTAACTGGTTAGCTGCTTAGACTATAGATTTGCATACATCACACCTATAATAAATTACTTTAAATTTAATTTCAGATCAATGAATTCTCGTAATTATTAAGATGTATGATGAATACATTTAAGCAGACAGCACCCCACCCCACCTACGCAACTAAACATTTTAGCAGGACAGAACACATATGGTAAGCTACCTTCACATTAAAAAGAAAACATTTTAAAATCCAAAAATTCATCAGTAAAATTTAAAAAATTGGCTACTTTCATTTCAACCACACATAAATTTCGACTTCTTTATTGCTGTAATTTAAGTTTTTGTTTTGTACTATTTTTATTAGCCACCAAAACGTAAATATTTCAAATTTCATTAGTAAAATCCAAGGTGGAATAAAGTTTTAAGGTAACTTTTTATGTCCACAGGATATTTAAAAAAAACATTAAATAACAATTAAAGATCTTGGGGTAACTAGGGGATAAGCCACACTTATTTCGTTAATTTACAAGAAAAACTCAAGTCTTTTTCCACTGGATCCCAACTTGTTAGATTTTCTGAATTTGTTCCCTTTGTTTTCCCAATGTTTTTAATTACTATTCACTATCTTGACAGTTTTTTTGATCGACAGTTTACATTACTTTTTCTAAATAGTATATACAGGGGCCAAATTCATATCGTTTTTTTTTAACAGGCAAGTTTTTTTACGACCTTAGCCAGAAAGTTGTTTTATCCTCTCCCTTAATTTCTAAATCAAAGTGGTTGGACCAAATTCACACAAGCATTGACCATCACTTAAGTTTCTACTTTACCTTAAATATTAAGATGTCGGGTAAACAAAAGATAGTCAATAATAAAATTTTCAAAGTAGAATGTAATGTAAAACTTGGTTCGTACTTTTCTAAAAGAATCTAAATTGGCAGACAGCAATTAAACTGGTGGCCAAAAAATTGGTGAGATATAGTCGATGTAAGTCTAATAAGTCGGATTATACTTTTGTTCAAAGGGTGAGGTGATTAAAAGTTAATATTGGTGTAATTGATTGATTTTACAAACCAAACCTGAAATCTTTCAATCTTAAGTAGCCAGTTCACTGGCTTACATTTTGAAATATATCTTATTTTTTGTTTCAGGTTAGCAATGCTCAAGCTGTTGAAAGAAAAGATGCACTCCACCAATTATTGAAATATTAGAAAACAATTTGTAATTCTAAGTAACATTTAAACCAATAAGTAAAATAAATCAGTTTTTTTATCCCAAATTTTATTATTTTTTAATAGCAAGGTTAAGAGTGACAAAATCAACTCAAATCAATTTTTTCTTTGTAATATAATAAATTGGTAATATTAAATTAAAAACTAGTATAAAGTATAAATCTAGCCAAAAAATTAAATTTACCTAAATGCATTGTAAAAAACTTGTCATGTCAGTCAGTAAAACTTTAAAGTTAATTTAAAAATGCAGCATACATTTTAGGCCCTTTATTTGAAGTAGGTACTAAGTAGGTTTCTTAAATTATATTACTCAGCTTTACATTCATAAAGATTAATTTAAAGTATGGTATTTTCCAGGGTATTATTTATAAAAATAGGTTTCTGAGGTAACCATTTATTTGATTATTTAGAATCTATTATCTATCTATCTATTAGTTTTTCTGGTAGCCGTAAAAATAAGTTGACAAAACAAATATTAAAAAGGTATTAAAAATTAAAATAATTTGCTTAATTAGCCAACTGCTATATAAATATCATGCTATGCTATGTGTGTGTGGGAAGAAATATCATTTAGGTAATTTAAAAATGGATGTAAAATAATGAAGAAATATCATTCAGGTAAATATTAAATCACATCATTCCAATTTTTTAAAACTTCTTCATCAATTCTTTTTTATAGCATCAGAGCTGGAAACAACTTAATACTGTACTTAACTTACCCCACTAAACCAATCTAAAGGCTCTTGAAAAAAAACTCTGCCTTATTTTAAAAAGTTTGCAATAACTTAAATTAACATGTTTAAAATAAAGTGGTTTTACAGGTATGGCGGTGAGCAGTAACTGTGGCCCACTCTTTTTCGATGACTACCCCAAAAAATCTGCGAATGTTTATGAAAAAGTTCTAAGATCGTAGTTACAATAGGTCCAATGTTCTATAACTATCACTTAACTGACATTTAAATTTTTTGATTTAAACAAATGTGGCCTAACAATTTTATTTCTGTACTATATTTTACACAACTTTTTAATTCATTGAAAGTTATCTTATTATTTTTTAATGGGAGAACAAATAACATTTAGCATACATGTATATTGCATCAGTTTCTTCTGAAAGTTAGTTTCACTATGTCTATTGAACATCGAATCTTTGTCTAGTTTCATTTAGTGCCTTGGAAGGTTGGTCTGTGTCTTACTTGAATCCATCCATAGTTAATTTGTGGCCCGAGTTGTGGTCTTGTGTGGTACTATCCTACTAGAATGATTCTTACATGTAGCTCCATTCACATACCCTAGCATGTTATACCTAAAAAGAAGTATACACTTTCAGTTTTATCAAAATAGTACTTATCCAAAATCTGATCACAGCTTTAAGTAGTTATTTCTTTTTTGGTGAACTGCTAGAATCTAAGGCAGTAGTTTTTATTTTAAATAAACTATCTCAATGTATCACATTCTTGCCTAGCCTGACTTTAATTTAAGTAGGTAATAAACTCAACTAGTTGGGCCATGCTTATCTATATTCTGTCATAAGGGCTTGCGATTCCTTTTACACAAGAGTATAAAATATAAACCCAGCTTAAAATAGCAGTGTTGTACAAGTTTGGGATAAGTAAAACAAATATTTCCCCATAACAAAAGCTAATTCTACTTACTATGCCGCTCTTTGTAGGCTCCAAATATGGTGTGAACTTATTTTCGTCTTCCATTCGGGTGGTTGGAGAACACAAGATCACAGGAGAAACTAGGCAGCAGGAATTATAAAAAGTATTTTGTTTCCCGATGTCTGCAACCATCGCAGAAGAAATCATGTTAATTTTTCTCAATCAAATCAAAACTTATATTTTTGTGCGAGTTTAGTTGTCAAAGTTGAATTGATACGGCCGCGGCCATTGTGAAACAACAAAACAAACCGCGGTGTTTTTTGTTATTTTCTCTTCAAAAAATCTTAATAGTTCAACGTTTTGTCAGACCAACTTCAAATGTACCTCAAAATATTAGGCATGTATGTCAAATTCGATCCTTAGAGTTTGATGCAGTTTGAAGCTTGCAAAAATAACATACCAAAGGGCGCTATTCATCAAGTATTCAAGCGAAGAAGACCAAATTAGGTAAGAGAGATAAGAAAGTCAAGTTCAATAATATTGAAATTTCGGACTTCCATTGTCTATATTTTATTTATACACGACGTTTCGATCAGTACCATCTCTGATCGTCTTCAGGTGCAAACTGAAGACGAGTTCTCGTCTTCGAATTATATGAAGTCGAGTATAATCATGCACCGGTTGCAAAAATTGTATTTTTTATGATTTTTCAACCGCCATTTTCGAAAATATCATCTAAAACACCTGATCCAGAATATGGCAATGTATATCTTCTGCTAACGCTCTTATAGGTGATTTAAATGACTTTGTTGGCTAGACAAGTGAGTAGAACATAAAATTCACAGTTCCGAAGAAAAATATAGGTCATTTTTACCGGGGTATAGCATAAACATCTGGGACGCCAGTAAAAAAAAATGGTAGGGAGGTTTAAAATGAAGTGTTTATCTAAGGCTAACATATTAATTTAATCTCCGGAAGTTAAAGTTTTTGCGTAGTAGTAAATTGAGATTGACACTACAAAAAGATCATTTTTCATGTGTACATGGTATTTCCAAGGTCAATCAAGGTCATGCATCAACTAAATTTTTTTTCATAGTTAGCGGCGATAAGTCAACAAGAATTGATGGCCATCTTGTCAATTTTGCTTTTTTACGAAATAGGATAAAATGAAATGTGCTTATAGGTCACCATTTTGATATATCAGCCGCCATATTGAAACGCGTCATAGCTGAACCAAATTTTTTAAAACAATATTATTGGTCTTGACCTTCTTATCTTTCTTACCAAATTTGGTCCTCTTCGCTTTAATAGTTGATGAATAGCGCTTTTTAGTATGTTATTTTTGCAATATCTTAATTTTACTGGGATATTTTTCAAGATCATGAAGTTCTAAACTGCATCAAACTCTAAAGATCGAATTTGGCATACATGCCTAATAGTTTTATCTGACAAAATATCGAATTATTAAGATTTCGATTTCAAGGTCATTTAAAGTCGGATGACCTTGAAAGTATATTTTTTGGAATCCTCGCCCTCGATTTATATGGAATTGAGTATAATAACATAATGCCCTATTTGCGAAAGTTGTATTTTTTGGCCGCCATCTTGAAAGATGACGTCTTATCAACTCCTTCTACACAGATGCGAACAAAACACCCGCTAACACTTGATTGTGTGACTAAACAGCTATCAATCGTACATAGTCACAAAACTCCTTCATTCAAAATCCCACGGACTTACACATACCTCTTCACTATAGGTAAAAACTACACAAAAATTTTAATAATTAAAAACTAAGGGAGTTACTAAATCCTTATCACTTCGAGATTTACCTCATTTCAGAGGTCGTGGAAAAATAAATATGCTGTTGTTTGAAGGTGGTAGACATAGTTGAACTGGAGAGTAAATTAGTGTTAGAGTCTCGAACTTCCATTGTCTTTATTTTTACAACGTTTCGATTCCTAATGTATCTGCAAGGTAAATAATAACAATAACTAAGACTACCTAAGCTTATGCAGAGTGGTCCAATAAAGCTGACCACCGGATGGTTGATTCAACGGATTTATCTGGGAAACTATGACTCGCACAAACTTAAGAAAACAAATTTCTTCCCAAAGTCTAGTTATAAGGGCTCTTAAACTTTTCCTTTTTGGACCACCCTGTATATTACTATGTGTTCAGTAAACCATGAAGATTACGCTCGGGTGGTTCCGCAGTTAAAATCTGGTACCTCCAAAAAAAGTATGGGTTTTCAAACATCCTTGGTAATGACTCTGTATTAAAAAAATACACTCTGGTTCCTTTGTACGAATGCTGCTTCTTTGAACTTTCATTTGAATAGATTTTTCTCCTTAGCGACGACCTTTGTTTCTTGTCATTCCATATGATTTGATTGTCCCATTAATCCAGCTGTATCCCCTTCTTGAGTTTTGCGTTCTGTGTTCTTTACGATATAGATATCCCCACACTTGCACGGTTCCTGTTGGTTGCATTTCTTGGTGTCCTGTCATTGTGGTTTGGTTTTAGTAAATTGGCTTCTCTTTGGCATGGTCATTTTGAAGACAGTGCGAAATTGCTATTGGTTGTCTTTTTTGAGATTCCTTTGATATACAGACCGCTTCAAGCTACTGCGAACATAGGGGGAATCAAGTCCAATTTACTCTCCGTGCCGTACGACCGAGGTGGATTCGAAGCACGCTGCAGTGTTATCTTTTGGAAATTCATTTTGTTTTTATTATTTTGTTTTATTTCTGCCTTGCTCGAGAAACAGATGGGTAAGTTCTTAATTGAAATAATACATTTTTAAAACCAAAAATGGATGTCTACGAAGTTGCCGAAAAAGTGCAAATGGTCAAATGGTCAAATCGTCATAACCCAACACACGTTCGATATTGGTCGAGGGAAAATTTGCATTTGTATTTTGACTTAAGAACACAGTATCCCCAAAAACTAAATGTTTGGGGGGGGGGTATTATAGGGGAACACGTAATTGGGCCATTTTTTATTAACGGCAATTGCAATTTGAATGGTCCTAGATACTTGGATCTACTGCAGCAGCACATTATTCCAACTGCTAGGCAGTTGTTAGGTGTAAGATTTGGTGAAACATGGTTTCAACAAGATGGTTGTTCCGCTCACAATGTTGGCCTTGTTAGGGAATATCTTGATAATGTATTTCCTAATCGGGTTATAAGTACACGGGGAACTATTTTATGGCCAGCTCGATCTCCCGATCTTGCTCCTAATGACTTCTATCTGTTTTTGAAGAAGCTTTTCAAATTATCACCCCTAACATGCTTGGAAACGTTAGAAGGGGTTTTTATAGTAGGCTCGGATATTGTCTAGCCGAGCAAGGAGGACTTTTCGAACATTTGCTTTAATTTTTTTTTGACTGGGAGAATCTTTTTGGTTTTTAGAATGTATTATTTTATTTTGAGAACTTGCTTTTATTTTGTTTCTCCTTATTATTTTCATTGCAACACGTCGTCACTGATAAATCTGAGCAGTTGACAATAAAACGCTCTTATTTATCAGTGACAAAAAATAAGAAAATTACGTTATAAAAATTTGCGTATTTATTGACCAAATTCCGGTTTCATTGACTACGCTCCACACAGCACCGTGGTTAGAGGCGTACTAAATACCAAAGGAAAGTCATGCAAGTGGTGATCGCAAACCTGAGTATTGGTTGCTTCACTGATAGGCGTGCGGTGTCTCTGCATGTACGTACACTGGCAAATTAGACTTCTTCCGCCCTATGTTCGCAGTAGCTTGAAGCGGTCTGTATAGAATTATAAGCGTCGAACTCCTTTCATTATTTGAATTCATTGGTTTATTGTCTTGGTGTGGTCCAAAGCGTTTTATTCAACGTGTTGATGTAGGTGGCTCTCCCAAGTAACAATTTTGGTTAAATTGTGTAAATTTTTTCCTTAAATAAGGAAAATTATTGGGAAATTTCCTCACAGTTTCCCATTTTGAAGAGTAAAATAAAGAACACTTGGAAGTAAAAAATTAGTCACGGAGGTTTTTATACTTTGGAGGTTGAGGACCAGCTTACCCTTTGTCGGACATATTGTGGTTTTAAAGAAGGCAATGTTCCCACAGTTTGCTTTTAAAATATCTTTACATTAACTAATTGAATTAAATAAGGGAAAATGGAGAAAAAAAATGGGAAATTTTATTATATTCAGAAAGATATTATAATGTCAGTAAATTTCTACAAGAAACAAAAAATATGTCCCCTTAAGAAATATAAAGCCAAGAAAATTAATGATTATCATATTTAAGTCAAAAATCATTTGCCATGGAAGAATTTTTCTGCAGAATCTCATTACGATCTTATAAATTAAAGAAACCTCTTATATAACTCCTCATTTAAAAATAAATCAAATATTATAATTTTTTTTTCTTATGAATGCGTAAAATATCTTTAAAAGTGCTTGTTAAAACAGCTTCTTTACGCATTTTAAAACTCTTGAAACCACTTAAATGGAAAATTAAATAATTTTTTACACAACTGCTCATGAACGAAAAACGAAGACCAACGAAGGATTTGACAACTCTCATGTTTGGACCTTCAAGGAAAAAAATTTGATGGCGAGTTTTTAAATACACCGGTACCAACAATAGAGTTCTCAAAAATTTATGTGTCCACCGATAGAGTTTGTAAATCTCTGATGGATTCACCGATTGTTGGCACCGATGCTCACTATTGTCCACCTAACCCAAAGGTTGGTGGAAAGGTTTTATGGATGATGTAACCTCAAAAACTACCAGCTGAGTTTTGTTGTTTTTTGTTTTTTGATCAAGAGGGTTTATTTTTTTTTGTGATCAGGGATGGAGCATAAATTAAAAGGAGTGGTTGCACAAATGTTCATGAAACTCTCTCAAGAAACTAGTTCCTCTGATGATGAGGAACTGGATTTAACTTTGTGATGAAAAAGACATGCTGAAATTGAGAGTAAGTTAGAGTTTCGAACTTCAATTTTCTTTATTTTTTCATTTTTTCACAACGTTTCGAATGCTTATGTATCCGCAATCGTCATCAGGTGAAGATTGAGGGTAGTCAACACCGTAGCCAAATATGATTTGATGGACTTTAAATCCCATATCTGACATCCACCGGTGCTGACGTCACTTCACCAATTTCACCAAACTGATGCAATCGAAGTGACCAAGTCAATGGTCTTTAAAAACTCGCCCTCTTTTAATTAAATAAAGTGTTCCATTTCACACATTTTTGATGAAAATTTCACGGTTATTTCAAAACTAATATTTGATTACAAAAATTATAACAGGTTTTCTGAAATTTTGCCACTTAGGTCAATTCGTCAAAAAGAGTGCTTTTTTGTTCCGACCGGATTTTGTAATTTGACCTTGTCTGTCAGAGAATAAAACAGTTTTAGAACTATATAGGCACCTTCACCATAATCTCCGCGGAAAGTTTTCAAATGGAAAGCGAGCCTACCATATAGCATGTTTCCACATCGCATTCAATACGTATCGAAAATGAAGCATCTTTTTCTTTCATATATCACGCTGTTTTTCGGAAACGTGCTCCATGAAAGAAAAATAAGACATTATTATCAGTACGTATTGAGTACGATGTGAAAAGATACTAATAGTTACTATTGTTCTCTCCTTCCAAAATGCATTCGTCACTCTTTAACCTCGCTTATCTGTCAGCGACAACTATGTCAAGAAGATAGTTAGATCCTTGTGGGTCTACAGGCAGGTATTTTTCCTGGTACGACGTGGATCTCACTCAGATGAATACTTTTAGAAAAAATAACAATAGTAACTATGTTAGGCTCGCAAAAGCACGCATAAAGCAACTTTTACAGATATTTCCGTTTGTTGCTTGAGTAAACAGTTCCCCATGCGCACTCACCCTGACTCTAAAAACGCATCACGTGGTACGACAACGATATAGATATTAACTCTGTGTTTCGGACTTCCATTGTCTATATTTTATTTATACACGACGTTTCGATCAGTACAATCTCTGATCGTCTTCAGGTGCAAACTACTCGTAGTTTGCACCTGAAGACGATCAGAGATTGTACTGATCGAAACGTCGTGTATAAATAAAATATAGACAATGGAAGTCCGAAACACAGAGTTAATTTCAAACACATCATTGTCTCAAACTTTCAAACAAACGATATAGATAGCCAAATACATATCACACCACGTTTTTAGAGTGAAGCACACATGGAGAACGCGTAGATGGGAACCGGGTTTAATGCCCGGTGCCCACCATGACGTTCTCTATGTCCCTGAAGCTCGGTTGTCATCCAGACCCCTGTGTGCTGACACAAATTTATATTTCGATTGTGATATCGATTTAGTTAAGTTTTTTTGGTTCAACAAATATTGGAAAGTAAAACCAAAATTCGGTTTTACTTTTTTTGTCTTCGAGGGTGTTTCTTAGAACTACAGTTGAGTATCAAAAATTGCTTTTGTCACCAAAGGCATAATTAAAGTAGTATAGAGTCGTATTATTTTCGCTACATTATGTCTTCCCTCGGGAAATCCTACGAAATGAACGAATCCTCTAGTTTTTGACCTAACTTATGAAAATATTTTCCTGATAGGTAAACAAGCTCAGTATTTTGTTTTTTTTAAAGCTAGAAAGCCAAAGCCAAATTTATATAATGTCAAACTTGATATTTTCTAAAAATCCAAGATGGCAGACCTATTTAAAAAGTAGGAATTTTTAACCCCCCTAGATTTTTTTTGTGTGCAACACTGAATTAAATCTGAAACATCGGTTACGAAGCCGCATTCTTTTGAAACACATCGATATATCATTTTAAAAATTCGGACAAGAAATAAGGAAGTTTGCAATTTTTAAATAGACCAGAATTTACCTGGAAAATCAAGCTTATTAAGAAAAAATCTACTTGTTTAACTAGCAATAAGTTTTTCAAAAATTGATCGATTTTGATAAGTTTAAACTTTTTAAAAGTACGACCTTCATATTTTATAGAACTAATGATAAGACTGACATTTATTAAAAATCCAAAGCGAATCTATTTTAAAAACAGGCATTTTTAAGCAGAAATGTGTCGTCTTTGTCATTTTGATATTTAATGACATTTAGTAGGTTTAAAAGAACAGAAGGTGATCAGAAAAGGGTATTTTTACTAAATGTGGCCAGAAATGTATGTGGAGTGGTTTGATTTAAAATTTAGATATTGTCCAGTGTGGGTTGGTTTACGATATACAAATGTTATTTTGGTATAATTCTTTTTGGTGACCAGAACGTCGAGAAATGGGAGCTGATTTTCTGTTTGGGTATCTGCCATGATGTTCGTAGGGCTTCTTTTTTAAAGAATTTTATAAAAATGTTGGCTAGTGTACTACTGGTGAAAGTGGTAGGGTCCTATGGGTAGACCATCTTACTGTCAAAAGTGTCGACCATTTTCGTGTAGGTACGTAAGAATTCTGCAGAGAGCATTTTTACAATTCCGGAATGGCACTGACTAAAAGAAGACCTTAACGAGGGGATAAATTTGGATCAAAAATAGCACAATATTGGCGGAAGATACATTTGGATCAAAAATAGCACAATATTGGTGGAACCATATAACTATGAGATAATATAAGGGCCCTTCCCTTTCTTTTCCCGAGAAAAATGCATACCGATAATAACTCTCCCAATCAAGTTGGCCTGGAAAAAACCCTAGAGACGAGGAGTGTGATGGGCAGGCGCGTCGATTGCGTCAAAAAAAAACAAAAGGCAACCATCTGATAGCGAAAATTTAGGTTTATGTTTAATATTTTTTGTTTACTTTTGGAAAATTTATTAAAACAGTGGACACTATCGTAAAAAAAATTAAAAAGTGGGGAAACACTGAACGTTTCCCGTAATTTCATATCACTAGAAAATTGGATTCCTCTAGATTTAAACATGAACAAAACAAGATTAGAAAACCAAAAGCAGGATCCTTGAGTTTTAATTGGTGAGTATTTTAATGCGTAGTTTATTTTAGGAGGCGAGGTCAATAAACAAAATGGCAAAACCACACCTCGTCAAAAAAGTAAACATTTCGATGATGCCGAGTTTTCTCATGAAGTGGGTTCGGCACTTCTTCCCTGCTAAGGTAAAACAGTATATCTGGAAAAAGTTAGTTTTAAGAAAAATTAACTTATTCTTTTTTGGTGCCATTTTTATAATTTTTCTTAAATATAGATAATTTTTGGTAGAAATATAAAAAAAAGTATGCCAAACTTAACACAAAAATATAAAATACAATATCTGTCACTGCTGTGATTTTAGCGGTTATAAACTGTTTTACCCTTGTATAAATTGCACCATAGAT
Source organism: Oxystoma pomonae (assembly GCA_963921995.1). Classification (NCBI taxonomy): domain Eukaryota; kingdom Metazoa; phylum Arthropoda; class Insecta; order Coleoptera; family Brentidae; genus Oxystoma; species Oxystoma pomonae. The sequence continues at coordinate 88,833,332 of OY998163.1, forward strand.
GTAACTATTTTTTTGGCAATAGTACCGCTGATCTCTTTCAAAAAGAGAGGTTTTAATTATTCTTTTTTAATTTTAATAAAACTATCTCTCACATTTAGTTAGTTAAGTTAATATACTAATAAGCTCAAAAAAAACCATGTTTTGAAGTATTTAAATTTCTTTTTCGTATTCGGCATTTTATACTATTTTGCTTGAAATGAGATAGAAATTTAAATACTTCAAAACATGGTTTTGCAACTAAAGTTTTATAAGAAAATAATTTTTTTATTCTTATGTATAAATTTGAGCTTATTAATATATTAACTTAACTAACTAAATGTGAGATAGTTTTATTAAAAGTAAAAAAGAATAATTAAAACCCCTCTTTTTGAAAGAGATCAGCGGAGTTTTTATTTTTCTAGAGATTAACCCAAAATTATTAATTAAGTACGTAAGTAATTATTAACGAAGACAATAAATAAAATAATATGGTGCTGTCCTTCTTTTCACAAAATAACTAAAACGTGTGGCGAAGTACGACAAAGTAACTCGCACAGACTACGTAAAAAAAATTGCATCACCTTTTCTGTAGAAGCGGCTGGCGCCGCGGCGCCGGCACGCCCGCATATGTAGTTCGAATTTCTTGTTTAACGTTAGTAGGTACTTTCTTTATAACCCATGTTCCAAAAATATCTATTGTGTCTGAAAACTCTCATAAGAAAGCTAACCTCAAATCCACAAAAAAGTAATTCTTACCTGAAATTTAATTCTCCGAGCAATCTCTACAATTCTCATACATCTTGAAGATATTTTGCACCAATCCTAGTTTTTTCTAACCACGAAATAATTTAAAAATGAAAGGAAGAACCAAAAACAAGAAATTTTCGTCGTCTGTCCTATGGTAAAACAGTGTACAAACGTTTATAACATTTCTGGTGGCAGAAAAACCCCCTAGTTTCAAATGGAAACATAGTATATAAACCCTTCTATTGTTTTTCCATAAATAAATATATATATTTTTGTCTTGTTTTTACTGACGGTAAAACAAAACATGTACTTTTAAACTAAGTTACCTCAAAGAACAACAAAAAAATATCCTCAATGAATCTACGGTAAAAACAAATATAATTTTATATGTCTTTTTACCCTCGGGTCTTTTAAAAAATTTAAAAATAAAAAAAATATAAAGCTTTACATGCTGTTTTGTCAAAGTAACCTATTTTTTTTTGTTCACATATACTGTTTGGTCAGCTTTGTATATTTAGAACTAGAGAAGATAGAACAAAACTAAAACTACATATGAGAAGATAAACTTAAAGCAAACATTTTTAGCGAAAGAAAATTTAAACGTGATATGTGCACATACACTGTTTTAGCTTCGCAGGGAAGAATTGTAGACTGAAACGAGTAAGGTTAACCTTGCGGTTGGAGATTTTTTATCCATAATATAACAAATAAATTCAATTAAATAAATTCAAAGTTTTCGGACAGATGATATCGTAATCACTGTCACCAAATTAATACTTTGTCATTAAATTGTCGTAAGGTCACTAACGATACTGACATGACTTTGTTAGTGCATGCGCAGTAGATTTTTTGCGTATAGCCTGGTGGCCCAAACAATGCCAAAGCCAACCGCGATTTTGAATTTTCTTCTTTGTTTTTTAAAGTTATTTTTGTTATACATTTTGCAACACTTGGGCCGTTAGAGTATCTCATAGTTATGGGTGGAACAATCAACACTATATATCGAATGAAGAGAGGCAAAGGTCGTCGCCAAGGAGGAAAATCAATTCAAAGAAAGGTTCAAAGAAGCAGCGTTCATACATAATTAAAGAATTTTGGATATCCATACTTTTCTAGATAACAGATTTGAACTGCGGAACCAACCAAGCGCGAACTTCATGGGCGTCTGAAGACTATTGCTATGTTTTCATGGGTATTGAGTTCGTTTTCAAAACTCATTCTATCTTTTTCTTTTTTATAGCGTGTTCTTGCTCTTGATAAAGAACACGCTCTATAAAAGAAGAAGATACAATGAGTTTTGAAAACGAACTCAATACCCATGAAAACATAGCAATATTAGTGTATAAGCTTAGGTAGTTTTAGTTTCTCTTAGTATTGACTTAATTTCGAGACTCTACTTTACTCTCAAGAAATAGGCTAGGGAATTTTTCCAAATAAATAGTTAAATACCATACTGTATATTACGAAGTTATTATTCTATGAATTAAGCATGGTTTTATGGTTATTGCCTCTTTAACCATTTAGTATACCTCATAAATGTTTTTGTTATTAAATTCAATTTATTTTTTAAAATTAAACAAGATATTTTTTTGTCTTCGATTTTGTTTTGTGGAAATTCAAGCCATGCACTATTTTAAAAATTAAAGTATGCGCTACAAGCGTCTGCCGTCGTTGAGGTTAATCTAAGAAAAACAATTGTTTGCCCTGCAATCTGCTAAAAATTGGATTTTTCGCACACTTATAAAAATACATAATATTCAGCATATACAGGCGAAGCTTGGAAAATAATTCCTACGGTTTTACGTGGAACTGATGCATTTTGAACACGATTTTAGTTTTTCACAGATTTTTTTTCGTATCGTACCGGTTTTTTTTATTACATTTCGAAAACTAGAAAACAAACATACAGAACAACTTGGATTCGCTTTTCGATTCGCGTTTTCACGATAGTTTCATCGTTCATACTCGAAACATATTTACATATTTGACATCCACTTTTTCGTATTTTTCCACATATTTTACACATTTTTAACGAAGTAAATGTTTCTTTGAAAATGTAACCAGATTTCGATTGATTTTGACAGGATTTCCATGAATTTTAAAATAAAAAGTTTTCTCAAAAATTTTTGACTCCGGCGCATATTTTTTCCTTGAAGCTCGTCCGTTTTTGGAGTGGACCTGTTCACTCTTCACTAATTAACATGAAGATGGATGTACCAAAAACCACTAAAATATGTTAAAAAAATAAAAATACATATTAAGAGCTTGGGATTTTTTTTATTACTGTAGTAGTAGGAAGATTTTGATTTTCTTTAATTTAATAACAAAAAAAATAACTTTTCGGATTTGCCCAGTGCAAACTATAAACTAAAAAAGGATATAATTTGGGAAGTTTTTTTTGCTATGTGTTAAAACATATTACATAATATTTTTTATAAACTGCTCCTTTCCAAGATGTTTGCATGAATTTTTATAAAAACTTCTAAAATGACAGAATAAAATTACAGGATAACAAAAGAACAAAATGTATACATTAGTTTTCTAAAATTTAGATAATTACAGTAAAACCTCTCTGAATGGTCAGTTCTTTATAGTGCAAAGCTCTATTAATGGAGATTCAAAATTCCCTAGAAAAATTTTAGCAGTGGTTATATTTCACTCATCTAAGAGATAAATAAATATTTTTTTTTATTTCATATTTTTCTTCTCAAAATTTACGTGTAAAATTTTTGTTCGTTTTTTTTTTTAAATTATCTTCAAAATAGTTTCCTTTGTATTAGAAATTCCAAGCACCAAGCAAAGTCTAGTGACAACGACATGTTTTATAGCTTTTGTCAAGAATATTGAAGTTTTCAAAGTTTTGTTTTCAACAGTTTTTGCTGGTGGTGAGAAACTAATACGTAAACGGTGCTGCTCAGAAAATACCAGCAAACCAAACCAAAGGGTTTTAAAAATAATGTTTTACCAATTCTTGTTCAGGAAAACAATAAGTTCTACAGACATCTAAAATATTTCCAGGGAATTTTCAATCACTCTGTATAGAGGACGCCGACACTCCGAAAAAACGTCCCTATTATTATTATATGTATTTTAACCTCCTTATAGTAGACACCTTAAAATTTTTATTATCAATAGAGCTAAACAAAATGTATTTTATATCAATATTTTTAAAAAAGCCGAAAAGCTAGTTTTCTACCTGTCAGATCTTTTGTTTTTTTCAGTTATTTTTAAGTCAAAAAAAAAATTTGAAGCATCAGGGACTTATCGGACATTATAGGCTGACTTAAATAAAGTCGGCACTATTTTTGACAGTTCCACACAAAGTTAAACAATTACTAGATATGGATTTTCTGTCAGTTTGGTGTCAATATGGCACCGACCATAGGCTAAAGGATACTAAAACGAAAATGAGTTAGCTGGCTTTTTAGTTGATAACAGTTGAGAACGGTGTTGGTCGGCATAGCCTGACTGGGCACTATTTCTGACAGTTCTGCACGAAGGTTGAAAGGTTTCTGACATTTTTGTCGTATAAACATGTTATCTAAACATGCTCATATTGTGCTATTCTTGAAGTTGATAAATTAAAGTTAATGCCGCCCTTTATTAAAGGCAGGCACAAAAATTATGAAATTCGACATTATTTTGATAGCAAAGATGACATATTGAGACAACAAGAATGTCAGAATCCTTTTAAACTTCGTGCGGAATTGTAAATAGTGCCATCTTTATTAAAGTCAGGCTATGCCGACATTATGTACCGAAGAGTGCCTAATACAGGACGAAATTAACTGTAATTTGTCAACTTTATGGATGGCACAATATAAGCATGTTTAGATGACATGTTTATATGACAAAAATGTCAGAAACCTTTTAACCTGTGTGCGGAACTGTCAAAAATAATGCCGAGTCAGGCTATCCCGTCTTTATGGACCGATAAGTCCCTATTAGATAAATTTGAAATTAACTTTATAGCAGGTCGGTATAAAATTAAGTGATGATTGCAGATTTTTCGAAAATACCGAAAGCTACTTTAAAAGCGTTTTGGTTTTAGTTTAAATCTTGATTTGTCTTAAATCAGTTTATCAAAAATTTCGCAAAAGCGAAAACGGCTGTTTTTCAAAGAAGGTTAATATCGAGGAAAGTGAAAAATGTCGGATTGGTGTGAGAAAACTATGGGAGACGTTTAGTGCGGATAAATCTCAGATTGAAAGAAAAAAGTGAACTGAAAAAACTTCTTAAACAAGGATTACCAACAATAGAAAAGTAGATTAAATAAATTTATGGTCAAACGTATCAAAGTTTAAAAAAGTTCAAAAATGCCGTTCAAATATTTTTACTTCAAACGGAAAGAAGGTATATTGGTGACTTTGTAACACTAACAATTATTGTTTAATACTAATACTGAGATAATGATCACTGTAAAGTGTGCTTATTTATTTATGTATTTGGGTACCTACTTAAATATTGTTTGTTTCTTATATTATTATTTATTTTAATTGTAATTTTTTCCCGACTGTGTCTTAAACACACTCAACTTGCAATGTAATATGTTTGTTCGGGTGAAATCTTGCAACTTAATTCGGCATCCGATCGGCTTCAAATTTGGCATGCTTATATAGTTGCGGTGACAACACAAGAATATAGTGTGATGAAATTGACTGCTCCCCCTACTCAAAGGGGGTGGAGGAGAGTACAGTTGATGTACGCCCAATTTCGTTAAAATTTGGTGTGTTGGGGCACTTGGGTATGGAGATAACAAATCTCTAATCAGATTTTGAAAATTCAATATAGCGGAATCAAGATGGACGATTTTTGGTCATCTTTTGCTAACCAATTTTAAGTAACTTATACACATCCGATTGCCTTCAAATTTGGCATGCATTTATAGTTCCGGTGTATTAGTCAGTATTAGGCACCCGTCCCTCCTACGAGGGTAGTGGAGGGGGAAAAAGATTTAGTTTGTTCGAGTTCAATCAAAATTGGCATACAGGAGTTTTTAAGGAAGGGGATTATGAATTTTCGGTCAGATTTCAAAATTTCAATATGGCGGATTGAAAATGGATGATTAAGGGCACAAATCTAAAAATTAAGGGTGTGTGTTCAAATTTGGTATGCATTTACGGTTCCGGCGACCATACAATAATATGATATTATTAGGTATACACTTTCCTCTAACGAGAGAAGTGGAGAGGGGAAATGATTTAGTTTCTTCGATTTAAATCAAAATTGGTATACAGGGGTTTTTTGGGAAGGGGATTTGAATTTTTTAGAGTACAAATCTAAAAATTAAAAAATAAATTTTTATTTAAGAAAACTTCTAAAGAGCAAGCTTTTGTTCACTCAAAACTGGAAAATAATCTTTTATCTTTCTTATACCATAACGAAGGCGATGGGCGCAAATTAAAACTGTACGGTGACAAAGAGAGAACTACAAAAGCAGAACTAAATTCTTCTATTCGAATGATAAACCTAATGCTTTCATCTAAAGAAGCTGAGACCGCGTGAGATTGCCGTGGTTGCCAAGCCTTTGAAAATGTCCTTAGGTTATAGAGTAATACACCTAAAGTTAAAATTTTTAATTTGCGCCGATCGCTTTTATTATACTATCAGAAAGATAAAAAATTATTTTTTACTTTTGAGTGCATTTAATAAAAGCTTGTTCTTTAAAAGTTTTTTTAAATAAAAATTGATTTTTCCTCTACAGTGTCTTTTACCCGAATGTGACAATTATACCCAGTTGCGACCAAACAAACCGAATTTGAGAAAAACTTTTATGCGCCTTGTATTTATAACACTTCGGTGATTTGTATGTTTATTTGCGCAAACAAAATTTGTATTAGCTCTTCAGATAAATGTATATCTTGAATATACACATCTATTCTATTCTATCTATATTTGTGTGTCCACTATAGAGAGGTTTTACTGTATTTCAAAAAAATTTTATTTGCGGCATTTTTTTTGGTTCAATATTTAAATTAAACATTAGATTCCTTAATTTTTTTTGTCACCATCTGGTTTTCGAAAAGCTGTATTCGATTCTGCATAAATAATACACTTTTTTCAAAAATCGTTACATAAAATTACATATTTCTTAAATATCTCATTTACATAATACAAAAGGGTCAAACTGAGTATGGACGCTGTAGTTTTGAAAGTGAATCGTATTGAAAACGCATTTGGTTCTACATGAAAACGTAGTAAGTGTTACGGGTATTATCCCACGTCACCAAATCTGGAGTGGCTTGCATGAAAACCGAATTATGATGGGTCAAAGGAGAAAGGGATTTATATGACTATGGAAGCGACGTTTCAGATCTACTTTTTATGTTTCTCGGGGATTCGTATGAATTCTAAGGAGTAGCGACACAGAACCACTGCTGGATCCTTAGAGAAATAAGTAGAAGAGACGGATTTCGATTTGGTTATTTTTTGAAGTGATTAGACACTTGGTGGGATTTACTAAAAGGGTTTAGTCTATTTTAGAACGGTCCTAAGTTTAAGTGAAATTTTTGGTTTTAAGCATTTTAAACCCTCTTTGAGTTTTGGACGTACTTTGATTTATAAGAAGAATTTTAATAAATTTGTTTATCGAATAATCACCTTAACACAATCTTTTGTTGGATTTAAGAAGAAAGTTTCAATTTAGAAGCAAGGAAAATTAAAAAATTTAATCCCACGCGGGGTTTAAATAGTAAACACTCTGTCGAACAAATTAAAATTGGGGTTATATGTCACTCTAAATAAAACGTACCTTGTTAATTAATTTTTCCAATTAATACTTAATGTCACACAACGATTTAGATGGGTAATAATAAAATAAGGAGTAAATTAATTTTGTATTTATTTAAAAAGTGTTTTTATTTATTAAATGTATCAAAAAACTTAAATGCAAGTCTGTCGAAATGTCAGTTTTAAAATATTAGCTGCGTTCAAATCACAAACAGCGAGTTCGGATCTCTTACCTCTGCCTGTACCTTGGCTTGCACCAACCGCTACTGATGAAAGCCACAGCTTTGAAATGAGTGGGCTTTGAGTAAGGAAAGTTTTCTTCACTGAGCTCGTTTTAATTTCAGTTTGTAAATAAATTAATATAGTTGTTTGGGTTTTTTGTTTGATATATATATTTTTCGTGCATAATCAGTTATCTTCACTTATGTTTGTTTTGCCTCGTAATGCCCTCATAAATATATTTTTGTGCTGAAAACGGGTTCAAAATATGGAGTTTTTCTCGACAAAATTGGAGGTGTTTTATTGGTTAACGAACAAAACAAAAATTAATCCTTGTAAAAACGCTTACTTAGGGAAATTATAAACGAACTTATTACCAATTCTGGGGACTATAAATTTAAACCATCTCCCAGAGGTGGTTTCAAAAATCACCAACTTTATAACCTCAAACACAGCTAATGAAGCTACTATGTGCCATTTTGAAACCTCTCAAAAAAAAATTATTTTAGGGCATTTTCTCCTAAAATATGGTATATTTTGAGAAAAGGCAGTTTTTCAGTGGTATTTTGCAAAAACAATACAAAATAATCAATAACTTTGTGTCTTTTCTGTATGGTTAAGTGATTTTTGAAAATTGGTTTTAAAATGTAGTATTACCCAAAGGTGTAAATATTTAGACCTGTGGGGGGGGGGGATAAATCTTAGTAAATCCCACTGTTAAAGTAATTATTTTAACGCATCGGTATCGTTATAGCGCGTTCAAAACAAAGCGAAAAGACACTACATTTCTCACTTGTCTATGGCATGTTTTGAACGAGACCCGCTGTTATGGTGGACGTGAGGCCTGAACATCAGCTGAATCGTTGCGTTCGTTGCTAGGTCCGTAACGGTACGTAAATTCCTCCGTACGCAACGAGTGAAGTCGGCTGTTCTCTGTAAAAGCAAATCTCGGTCGAAAATGCCGTAAACAAGTGAAAAATGTAGTGTCTTTTGACTTCGTTTGGAACGCGTTAGGTATAGCGATACCGATGCGTTGAAGTATTTACTCTTTCAATCCGTTTAGCGCAATGCTAATCGAGAAAAAAAATAATCTCAATTTTGCTAATTGATCCAATCAACGATTATGAGGTCTTTTACACTCATCTTGTCCAACAGGAGCGATACCTAAATTTATTTAAGTGTTATTGCCTGATTAATTTTAACCTCTACCACATCACAGAAAATATCAATTTTTTTTCTATTATTTTATTTATTGGACCTTAAGGTTACCTTACGCTTACGGAATTTTTCTTCGTTAAAGTTAAAGTGCGCAAAAAAAATTTCTGCTGACGAGATGACAGATCCGCCTGCTAACCAAACAATTTTTTTTTTGTATGGTCGACTGACAGGCGCATCTGTTTTGTTAACTGTGGTTCTAGCGTTTTGTTTACCAATAAAGATAGAACTTTTTGTTCGTTTTTCTTAGATATTTTTAACGTAATAATGCAGTGAAAACCCTATAGAAAATGTTTTGAAACGAAAAAACAATGTGTTTTAAAAAGTGTTATGTACCTGGAGGCTCTATACACCCTAATACACGACAACAAAAAAATATAATAAAAAAATATTACAATCACAAAAATTTAAACAATATTCGACTGAGGCGCATCTGTTTTGTTAACTTTGGTTTTGGCGTTTTATTTACTGTTAAATACAGAACTTTTTGTTTGTTTTTCTTGGATATTTCAAACGTAATAGTGCAGTGTAAATCCTGTATGTAGAAAGTGTTGTGAAAAGACATAAAATGTGACTAGTTGTAGTACGCGATAACAAAAAGTAATTACCAAAAAAAGATTTTCGTAGAAGAGAATGGAGACAATATTATGGTAAAGCCATGATGATAATTTAAGGCTTAAAATATTTTAGCATAATTTAAGGGGTAACGTTTTCGTTTATGCAATTTTTACTATGTTTTTCACATTTTTATGTCATGATTTTGCTCACATTTTAAAGCTTTTTTTCCAAACTTTCGATTTCTAGAATAAAAAACTCAAAGTTTTTACTGTGTTTTAGGCGTTCAAAAAAAAAGGAATGCCAAAAAACATTTTTTTTTGTTAAAATGAAAGATATTTAGAGATAGAGCAGAATTTTAGAGGTAGATGGAGAAATAATTTAGTAAAGTGCAAAAATATTTAAGGTTTTTGAAGAGAGACAGCAGGCTATAAAAAAGTATTTTAGAGAAAGATGAAAATAATTTAAGGCAATTGTTTTATAAATATTTATGTTATGTCATCTGTCTATCATAGTTAGTGGTGTCGTGCATATGCTTTTTATTTTGCCATTTTTATACAAAAAACAGCAAAAATATTCAAAGCATGAAGTGTGTGAGACATAAGGTGGTATTAATTTATTCCAATCAATGTTCTTTACAGTCTTTAAATTTACCAAAAAGCGTGTCCTACTAGAAGTTTATTTAAGCATATCGAAATAGTAGTTTTCACAACTAGTAACTAAAAAAGCACAGTTTAGTCGCGAGTTCTTAACACTATCTTTTTTAATACCTTTATCAGAAAATCCAAGAAAAACAGGAAAATACTTTTAAAAATCTCGAACGAAGAGTACTTCTCGCAACAAAATATCTTTACACTATAAATCAAGGTGGCTGGTAAACGAAACAACAATGGTTTCCATAGCGATATGGCTTTTTACTCGGTGACGTTCATTGTTGCGACATTTTAATATTTGACAGTTTGATATTTTGATGATGTTTTTAAATGATTTTTTCGTAAATACTTGGTGAAATTTTAAATTTTTAAGCAAGAATAATTAGATTTTTTCAATATTACTATATTACGCTATTTCTCTTTAATTTTGGATAAAAGGCGGACAAATCTTTTTTTGCACGCGTGATAAAAAAAAAGTTTTTTTGCATCGGTAAACAAAAAATCCATGCTTTAGTTATCAGCAGACAGTTACTAAAATCATGTTTTTGATGAAGGTATAAAAAAGTATAAAACTGGCAGTATTGCACCTTCGAGTACCGCGATATACCTACATGCAGCCTGATGCAAACGCATTATCGATCGAGTCGGGATTTGTTCAGGCAGGATTTGTTCGGTATGCAAAATTATTGGTCGGTCAAATTCCGTTTCGGCCGAATGATTTTCGCATAAAATTTTTTTTAGCTATTTTAGTTTCGGCAGAAATACGTTTCGAGTAATTTATTTTCGGGAAAATTACGTTTTGGAAACTGTTTAGTCGGCCATTACTTTCAGTTTAAAAAAAGACTGTTCAATATCTTATATTATTTTGTGATCTTAGACACCGAACTTTGATAAATTCTTTTGTGAAGCGACCGACTATAAAAGCCTTAGAAAGATAAATCAAACATGACTGAAATTCGCAAACATCTTCCGGGCTCATACAATACAATATATACAAAATCTGGTTATTGCATAAAAATATATGTTTCTTTTGGTTTATACGGCATGTTTAAAGAACCTAATGTAAAAAGTTTCGTTTACTATTTGTTTATTCTTCATTTAAAGGCCCTAAAATTAAAAAATGTGATTAGCATCAAAAAGCTGAATCATGCACTGAGGTTTTTTAAGCGGGCTCATTGTGCCCAGAAGTCTACTGAGAGTTTAACTACAGTAATGAAACACATACGACCCAGCAAAATAAAACTCCTGCAGGTTACAAAAAATATATACCTATGAGATACTATAACGGCCCAAGTGCCGCAAAATGTGTAACGAAAACAACTTTAAAAAACAAAGAAGAAAATTCAAAATCGCGGTTGGCTTTGAAACTTTTTGGGCCACCAGGCCATAAACTAAAAATCTACTGCGCATGCACTAACAAATCCATGCCTGGACGCTTATTCTTGACCGACCGTGAGGTGAGGTGAGCGAAATTCCCCGTGGAAAAAGGTGGTGAAAAAAGCTCACCTCACCTCGCGGTCGTTCAAGAATAAGCGTCCTGGTGTCGTAGATTATGGATAAAAATCTCTAACCGCTAGTTTAACCTTACTCGAGGGTTTCAATCCACAAGGTAAACCCGTTCCTGAGAAAACTGGGCATTGTCGAAAAGTTTACATTTCTGACGAGGTATGGTTTTGGCATTTATGTTATTGTGCAGTTTTTGTGTTTTAAAATTTTGAGGCGGTATTTTCTGTGATTGCGTGCGTTATTATTACTGGAAACACCAGACAACACTTTTTCAATTTTTTTTTACGGTTGTGTCCACTCTTAATAGATTTTCCAAAAATAAACAAAAATATTAAACATAAACCTACATTTTTGCTGTCAGATGGTTGTCAGTTGCTTTCACTACTGACGCAATCGACGCGCCTGCCCATTACACTTCTTGTCTATGGGTTTTTTCCAGGCTAACTTGATTGGAAGAGTTATTATCGTTACGCATTTTTCTCGAGAAAAGCAAAGGTAGGCCCTTCTGTATTATGGGAATTTTAGCTTACCCGGCTAGAAAAAAACTGTTGTCCCGTTTTCGATATTTTTTCAATTCCAATTATTTTTGCATTCAATATTTCTTCCGCATCTCATCTCTTCTCTTTTTACTTCTTAAAATAAATGAAACTACTTCGAAATCACTCTGTATGGTTTTTGGCTCTATTTATTGCATAAAATTTGACCATAGTTATGCTTATTTTTATTAAAGATAAAGTTAACAAATTTTTAAGTGATCTTGAATCTGGTGATAGTGAGCTTTATTTCTTTTTTTGTGACACTGAGGACCAATTGCAAAATGTTTTCGCAAGTTTTTAAAAACATCGCAAAATATAAAAATTTCAGGTCAGAAATAAGCACAATAAAGTTGGTCGGTTTGCCTATTTCATCTACCTCCCCTCTTTTTGCTTAGTGGGTATAGGCGCGCAAATAAGTATGAGCACAGAAAGTGTTATTTTAGGTGACTCAAAAAGTTCTTATTAGGGATATTTTGGAACGCTTATTTGACACTTCGTAGTGGTTATGCTAATAACTGCGTCTGCGCAATAGCTAAACGTCATTCCGTTCTGGTAATTAACCACTACCACTGCCGTAAGATACGAATCCATTTCGTTGTGGTTGTTGTTATTTTTCTGATTAGTTTTAGAGAATTTTGGCGTAATTAATTTTAAAAATAATAAAATATTATCAGGTTGCACACTTATTTTGTAAAATTAAGCCAAATTTTTTATTTTTCCTCATCTCGAAATTTTTTTACAAGTGACAGTTTTTAATGTGTTTCAAAAAACTCTGGTAAAATCGATGAGTGGTAGTGGTAGTGGTTGTTAAACACTACCACAGCGGCTGTCAAAGTTGTCAAAATTTGAAGCGTTCCAAAATATGCCTATTAAAGGATGGTCGTTTGGTATGGTAGTGGTTATTTTTTTAACTTTATTTTACAAACTTTGCCGAAATTTATGTTCGAAATTTTTAAACAAAGAACAATGTAACATATAATTACATATACAGGGTTGACCATTTAAAATGGTTCACCTGGATTTTTTCAAAAACTGTAAATTATTGCAGAAAATGCTGAAACACGTCGATTTTGTTGATAAAGGGGACACTTTTTGGCTCTTGAAATTTTTATAGCGCGCATCCCCTTTGAGGGGTAAACTTTACCCCTATATTTTGAATAGGGAAAGTGGGTCGAGTGACACCTTGTTTTGAAGGTCTCTTGAATGTCATGACAATCGTGTAACCACTACCACTGCCGTAAGATACGAATCCATTTCGTTGTGGTTGTTGTTATTTTTCTGATTAGTTTTAGAGAATTTTGGCGTAATTAATTTTAAAAATAATAAAATATTATCAGGTTGCACACTTATTTTGTAAAATTAAGCCAAATTTTTTATTTTTCCTCATCTCGAAATTTTTTTACAAGTGACAGTTTTTAATGTGTTTCAAAAAACTCTGGTAAAATCGATGAGTGGTAGTGGTAGTGGTTGTTAAACACTACCACAGCGGCTGTCAAAGTTGTCAAAATTTGAAGCGTTCCAAAATATGCCTATTAAAGGATGGTCGTTTGGTATGGTAGTGGTTATTTTTTTAACTTTATTTTACAAACTTTGCCGAAATTTATGTTCGAAATTTTTAAACAAAGAACATTGTAACATATAATTACATATACAGGGTTGACCATTTAAAATGGTTCACCTGGATTTTTTCAAAAACTGTAAATTATTGCAGAAAATGCTGAAACACGTCGATTTTGTTGGTAAAGGGGACACTTTTTGGCTCTTGAAATTTTTATAGCGCGCATCCCCTTTGAGGGGTAAACTTTACCCCTATATTTTGAATAGGGAAAGTGGGTCGAGTGACACTTTGTTTTGAAGGTCTCTTTAATGTCATGACAATCGTGTAAAAATTTCGGAAATCTATCGAGTCGTTTTTGAGATATGTACTTTCAAAGTAAGCTCAAATTGTACAGGTCAACTTCACCTCTCGCAGGAATGTATCCTAGAAGAAAAAATGCAATGATAAAATGTACTATTAACAAAAGAAAAGTCGACTATCGCGGGATTTCTCAAAAAATAAAAAAATAAATTCAATTTTCATTAGTTTTTGAAAAAATCCAGGTGAACCCTTTTAAATGGCCAACCCTGTATATATTTGGAAGACAAATCGAAGATGGCTGTTTATTTTAAAGTTTTTTGAACATAAGACATGCTGAAAAGGTCAATTAGTGGGCTCATATTACAAAAAACCTACCATTATTCGGCAGAAGACTTCCTGTTTCGAGGTCGTTGACCTCGATCAACATTCTTAATCCTTCATAGGTTAACACTACTTGGTATTTTTCTTCTATTTCTTAATCCCAACAAAAATTATCACAGGGAAAAAACAACAAACACCTTAAAAAGCTATAACCAAAAGATGAACCCAAGTCCAGAGTCTGGTTATAAATGGGGAATACCAAAAGCAAATCAGCTGATCCGTTACGTTAGAATTTCCCCTACTTTGATTAAAACCGAAATCGCCGAAATGCATTGGTAAATACCAAAGAAAGTAAAATAAACTAGAAGGCGCACTCCATATATTAAAGGCTAATTATCCAAATCAGTAACCAAAACTAAGGAAATTGCTGAGGAACAGTTATGGCTTTAGCACATTGAACTACTAGAAGGAGCTTTTTTTCAGAACTAGGGCAGGGTGTTTGAGTTCAACATCTTCAACCCATTGTTGTCATGTTAACTTAATACGTTTTCTCCTGTTTTTAATATATTATATAAAATACCTTTAATAATTTTTAGTTCCGTTTAATTAAATGGTCTAGTTATAGTAATAAAAATCTGTTTGTATAAAATAAAACCTAAAAATGTATTCAAGTAGGATGTACAACTATAAAAATAAGAAAAAGGTGCTATGGAAATCTCTATTTACACTGAAATTAATGACAAGCCGTCAACACAGATTTCCTACGTTTGTTTACCAAGAATGGCCAAATATGACGAATTCTAACCCAATAGTTAGTTCATATTTTAATTTAACGTACCTGTGTCCCCCGGCTTCTGTTTCAACTTGCATATAATAATACACTTCGGAACCATTTTTTAGCACAAACTTTTCACAAAAATATTAAAAAAACACTATTGACAAGTGCTGAAACTTTCACTTTCAAAACAATAATGACATTCCAGGAAAAATCGAGAAACCGCAATAAACAATCAATGTTGCCACGTTGACTACAAAAGAAGATGTTTAAGGAACACACATATTAAATTTTCAAAAAACGTCGAAAGTTTTAAATAGGTTGTGAGTATTATATATTGTGTATATTAGCTTTTTCAACATATATCTTAAACATCTTTAATTAATTAATAAATAAGCGTCAAAACTTAATCCAAATTTAATAAGTTTTTTTTGCATAATTCTGTTATTAAAATTGGCAACACAGATTTCTTTCTCCCCTTTCCCACTGTAGATGTTGCACTCAAACAACCAGTGTAAGCAGACAGACCAGACTCCTTCTAGTAGTTCAATGTTCTAAGGTTATGGCAGCATTGTAGAGGCGCGTTCTGATTGGTTCTGTTTACCCGTGAAAAATAGTTCCGGCGTCTTTTCGGCACTTTTTTATCTAAGGCACACTTCTTATGCAATTTTTATAAGTCTTAAAACAAAAATATAACAATGAAAATTGCAAACAACACAAAAAACTATCAAAAATCCGACGGATCGGTCAGACCTAAGATGGCAAAACGTGTCTCGACAAATCAATAACCTTTTTGCCCTGGTTGTCAAAATGTAGGGAGTAAATGGCCTAATTCTGATTTGAATAATTGTTTGTAGAAGATAAAACAAAAAATTATGTTAAACAAACTTCCTTATGCATTTTAAACCTTAGATTAAAAAGAGACAAGATACCTGATACTTACGGAGACTTTGGTTATATTATTACATTACATGGAACAATATTTACCTTTCTGTTGTTTACAGTGTTATTATGACCTAGGTAATCTGTGGTTATAGGGGCCTTTTTTACATGGGAAACATATATGTAAAACTATATAATTTTATGTTTATTTAATTCCACAAAAGCATATTTTATTTGAAATAGAAAATTTAAGTAGGTACTTATAAATAAGATAAAACATTGTAATTTTTGCTCTCGTGATCCATGACTTAATAACCTACAATAATATAAGTAAGTAATACATCTAACACCTTGTTTTAAAGAGCCAGGTTTTAACTACAGTTTACTGCTATTGAGAAAACAAACCCAACACATATCAAGGGAGAGTAAATTGGTACATCTTATGCTAATCTGCAAGTTTAAGAATTATATTAAGGTATATATGGTAGGTATATATCTATATTATATACTGTCTCGAGGCAAAAAATTTATAACCTGAGCAAAGCGAGGAACCAACTGTAATTTGCCACGAGTGTTACTTTAATGTAATTTTAATTCGAAATTTTTACTATCATTAAAATGATTTCAAAAAGTCTTAGAATTACCGAAAATAAAGAAAAATTTTAAAAAATATTCAATGCACTTTTGTTTTATAATACCTTATACTACCTATATTATCAACGGCTATAAAATGTGTGCTAAATTTCAGTTGAGATTCTTATTATGCCAGATATAGTGCAATTTCCCCAACAATTTCATACTAAAAGTTAAAATATGAACAAAATAAAGAACAGCTTAACCAAAATACATGTACTTATTATCTCCCTTAATATGATTTGATATACATTGAACAATATACCAGAGACCAACACTCATCTTTGTATCACAAAGACTTATGCTGTCGCCGTTGGAGACTTAAATTTTGTTATTTTTTCTGGTCATTAGCAGAAACTTACTTAAATTGACTTCTTCAGTACACAATAAAGTCAATAATGCTTAGGGTATATGAAGACAACTAGATAGGACAGACATATTCTGATAAGAGGTAAAATATTCTTACAAACTTTACCTACGTTTACTTTTTAGTCTTTATAAAAAAAACCTTTGAAAATATCTCATTTGCGCATTAGCTACTTACTTCATCAAAAGTATGCTTTATTTTATCGTCTTTATAGAAAAAACCTCGAAAAAACTCTTCGAAAATATCTCATTTGCTGCATTGAAAATTAAAAAAAAAACGTGTTGGTTGATATTTTAATCTGAGGATCTACTAATTTAAGTATATTTCATTAACTTTTTTTTGTTTCCTGTGCACCTACCGGCATGTACCGTCACTGACTGATTTCACTTGCTCTTCCTTTTGTATTCAACACATTGAACGATGAAATAAACTCCTACTGGTAAAAAACACACTATAAACGTTTTTTGACAAAATGTGGTTTTAAAAACACTTCCAACCTGCTTAAACATAAATTTTAAAATAAATAACACGAAAAAGCTTTTGTCAATAAAAATATCGTCCGACCGTCTGCGCTCTGCCGACTTTCCCCGCCCACAAGCTAATCATGACCTAAAGTGGCTGAATTCTCTGTCCCTATCGTTCTAACATCGTTTAAAAGGATAGAAAAATAATCGACGTTTCTCACCTTTGTTTTGTTTTAATTTTATTTGTGAATAAACAGTGGTGCTGTAATTTTTTTATATTTTGTAGTACTCGATCAACAAAGCACAAAAATAAAAAAAAAACGAGGGAGCAGGATTACTTTCTGAGATATATAGCTTTAAGTTTGACGTGTTATAGCCTTAAAACACGTCAACTTTAAAGCTCCATATCTCAGAAAGTAATCCTGCTCCGTCTCTCGTTTTTTTATTTTTGTGCTTTGTTTATTGAGTACTCAACATATAAAAAAATTATGACAATTAGCCAATAGCCATTTCCAATGTAATTTGTGTAGGGTTCTTTCTTTGCAAGCAATTTGTGTTTAGTTTTTAAAAATATGCTTTTTTACTAGACACAAAACAAAATTGTTACTTATGTTAAGTTAAAATAAAAAAGCATGTTTTTAAGAAATAAATACAAATTACCCATAATAAGACACTTGTAGTACAAAACCTCTGGTTGTTTTATTATAAAAGTTTATGGCATATTTCAAAACATTTTAGTTTATATTTTTGACAATAAAGAAAATATTACAATATGATCTTGTCTGTGCTTTTTTAAATATTCAATAATTTTCTTTAAAATATTTATATCTTGTTTTTAGTACATAAAAAACAATAAATGCCACTCTTTTGTATTCCAAACTAAATTTGTGAAAATGAAAAAAATAATTTTAATCTCAAAAAAACTTTACTGTATATGTGGGGCAACTTATGGTAAACCCACACATTAGAAAAAGTCTTGGTGTAAATAATATGAATACCCTTGGTTTGGAATACACAAGTGTCGCATTTTCTAACTTATTATTGATATCCACAAAAATTAGCCATACTAAACTTGATGAAATAAGGAAAGGGAGTTTTAACACTATATATATATATATATATATATATATATATATATATATAAATGGTTAAATGGAGTCCAAATGCAAGTGTGGGACATCACTCTCTAAGACCTCTGCGTCCAGTCTGCAAAATGTCCTCTGGAGCAAAATATTTATCACACACGTAAAATCTGTTATATATTTCATCAGCACTTAGTTTATTCGCGTTTAACGGCTTCACTATACTTCTGAAAAATTACAGGATTGCCTTTGGGGAAACGATGTCTTCCCGTTTTTTTATTGGGATCATGGCACGGTCTCCGCAGCTTTGAATACAACACATTCTAACTCTTTATTTCTCAGCCATTGTAATCGACGGATAAAATCACAATTTTTTGAACAGAAATAATCACAAAATCACTTTTTAAAAACCTTGGCAAACCTCCGTTTTCAAAATGGAACTCAAGGAAGTTATGAGTCATAACCGACATTCTGTCACTTTTGTCATAATGTGCCCTCTGACGGACAACCCTAGAAGGGTAAAGAAGAAGAGCTGCAGATTTCTAGAAAAAATATTGCCAACCTAAATATTATTATGTTGGCAGTTCCTTTGCACGCGGAAACATAACCGCACTTTTCGCGAAAAATAATTATTGGCGGGAAGGGTGAACTGACGGATCTATAGTTCCTTAATCTATGCTGATGACTGACGACCAGTTATGGCCGACCATGGCCAACTTATCAAGCAAAATAGTGATAAAACAACTTATGAAAGACGGATTTCTAGGTTTTTCCTTTATTTATCTATATTTATAGTATACTTACTTTGAGCATTAAATATTCTTCGTCATTCGCTTCTTGAATAAACTTGACAATTTCTTCTCCACCAAAAACTCTTGCCTTTTTAGGCTTGTATCCAGCAGATTTTTTCTTCAAAAAAGCAATCAGTTTAAAAAAGCGGCTGATATCTATATTTCTTTTGACGGCCAAGCAACATTTAAGTGTAGAGTATAGACTCCACAAGCTTGATGCCTTTAATGTGGTTGATTTTTTTGAAAAATATGCGACCAATACAGATTCATGAATTTTCTTAATATTTTTTGATTCACACCAGTTTATAAATGCATGAAAGTTTCGCTGGTAGCGTTCTTTAGATTTTTCAGGCAGCAAATCGAAAGTGACTCTTGAAGCAGGTTCTATTATTTCCTCTGGATTCAACTCATTTTCTAGATCTGAGTCCTTTCTTGTAACCAAAACTTTTGAAACAAATTTAAAAGAGCTTTTTTAGAAGTATCAAAACTGCCAAAAAAAAACAAAAGCTAAAAGCTGTCAACAAGAAGTCATGGCCAACTTGGTCAAAAATGGGACCGGAAAAGGATCAAGGGACCGGAAAATTGATCAAAAAGGTCCTCTCTTGTGAGTGGAAATTTTGAAAGAACATGCCTTGTAATGTAGAACTTTCCGTACGAAAAATGATACGGAAAGTGGCTATTTTCCGGTTGTTTGAAAAAAAAAGTATAAACTACAGCAATTTGTCTTTTTTTAACGTTGATGTTTAATTGTTGTCTTGTTTCTACAAAAAAGGCAAGAAATCTATTTTAAAGCTCAATTTATGAATTCTGCTGTCCAGTAGGCGTCTGCGTTCGCCATTCAAGAAAAATAAATTCATATTTTAAGGTTCCAAAATGTCCTTATAAATTAAAATAAAAACCGGGCTTATTCGAGAGAACGCATTTTAATTTCAGGTAAAGCGCATTCAAGTTCAGCGTATTTTTATTATTATTATTTCTTTATTTTATATAAAAGAGCAATTAAAATTCTTTATTACAAGGGTACGGTTGAGATTAAATTATAACTACTTAAGAGAGATTTAAACAAATAATTCAAGAGAGCCAAAAAAACTAAATTTTGTATAATGTTGATGGTACACTAATAAAGAAAATGTATTTAGCGAAAGCGAAAAGAAATTTATGACAGAATCACTGTTGAAATTAATAGTTTCTAATTACTCAAAAGTAGAAAATTATTTTTTGTTTCTCTTATACCATAATAAAAGCGATGGGCGCAAACTAAAAATTTTAACTTTATGGTGACAAGGAGAGAACTACTAAAGAAGAACTAAATTCTTCTTCTATTCGAATGATAAATATAATGCTTTCATCATGCTTTAAAATTTTTAATTTGCGCCGATCGCTTTTATTATGGTATAAGAGAGATAAAAAAATATTTTCTACTTTTGAGTGCATTTAATAAAAGCTTGCTCTTTAAAAGTTTTTTTCTTAATAAATATTTATTTTTTAATTTTTAGATTTGTACCCTAAATCGTCCATTTTGAATCTGCCATATTGAAATTTTCAAATCTGATCAAAAATTCATATCTCCAAAAATCCCTGTATGCCAATTTTGGTTGAAATCGAACAAACTAAATATTTTTCCCTCTCCACTTCCCTCGTTAGACGGAAATTGTGTACCTAATAATACAATATTATTGTATTGTCGCCGGAACTATAAACGCATACCAAATTTGAACACACACACTTAATTTTTAGAGGCATTTTCTTACATTGAACCCGTTTTGAAAAACTTTTTCAATAAATACGTCATTGACTAGTGACGTCACAACTCTGAAGTCTCGTATTATTAGTGCTTAAAAACCAGTTACAACCTAGAAAATTCTGTATTTCTTCCCAACAATTTAGTAAAATTCTCATAAAATTCTCGCTCGTTATCAATGACGTCACTTTTCCACCAATTTGAATGATTTCGAAACGAGCTCTTTGTTCGTTTCGAACTCCATATTGAAATTTTGTTCCGCTGCCATCTATTGCTTCTCACTCTTTTCGACAAAGAGAGAAATATAAATCACTGGCAAGACGTTGGAATGTAAACTAGGCATTAGTTAACTCTCAAATACTGTGGCTAACTTTTGGTCAACTCAGCGTCCTTATTTTTGTTTTTCCACCTTTTCCACAAAGATTTTCTATATAAATAGATTTGTGAAAAGATTCCTTTTATATTTTTACTTTTTTAAGATGGTGACGATGAAACATTAGTTCATTCGAGCCACAATCGCCTTGTCAAAATGTGACGTAGTATGTGATGTCATTGTTTTGAAACTTTTTTGAAATAGTTATAGATTTGAGAACTTAATCATCCATTTTGAATACGTCATATTGAAATTTTCAAATCTCATAAAAAATTCATAATCCCCCTTCTTAAAAACCCCTGTATGCCAATTTTGATTGAAATCGATCAAACTAAATCTTTTTCCCCATCCACGGGAAACTTTTCTGACATTTAAGAGTGGATCTTCCAAAACGTCCGGACTTAAAATTAAATTTCAAATTATCCCCGTGTCTTGCACGCCTGGCGTCAGTATTTTCCTTGTTTTCTCATAATTCTTCTCAACCATAGGCATGCAGACCGTGACCACAGCTTACACATCTATAAGCAGCAATCAAAAAAGTCCCGACCTTGAAATATGCAATTTTTAATAATTTCGACACCATCATTTTTTTATAACCTTTTCAATATTGTCAGAAGGGGTTTTTGTGACTGAGTTGTATTTATTAATTGACCTAATAAACCAAAACTACCCGATTTCATTGGATTTATTGTAATAAAATATAAAAGACTTTACTTACATGATACACGGAAAAAATGTTTTTATTTTTTTTTCAACAATTGATCCATTGGCGAATGCGCTATCAATTTAGCAAATATTTTCTGATAAAGAACGACTTTGACGAAATCCGGTTTTGATAAATAATGAAATCCGGTTTTGATAAAAATTCCGGGTTTTATTAAAAATGGGTTTTACAAATTACGAGTTTGATATTGAATGAGTTTTGATGAACAATAGTTCGATTAAAAACGGGTCTGTTAAATTTCGAATTTGTTGTTTATGAAATAAGGTTCGGATAAAAAATTGGTTTGACGAATTGCAGTTTCTATGGTGAATCGTTCTTACGATAATTTTTTTAAAAAAGAATTTAAAAAAACCTCCGAATCAGTTACTTCAACTGAAAAGAATCTATAAACAAAAGATCAAAAGATTTTGGGTGGAAAAAATGAAAATTCAAACTTGGATGAGTATCCCACAAAGAACACACAAAGGACCAAAACAAAAAGAGAAATTATCGAATGAAGTTTCGCCTTGGGCAACCAGCGTAGGCTAATCAGTGGTTCCACTGGTCACCCTCCTCAAACATCATTCAACATCATCATACACTTTGATTTCCAAATTTTAATCACTCACAAATAGGCACCCGTTTCAGGTGACTTAGATAAGTGCCAGTGCGGAACGATGCCTATTTGTGAGTGATTCAAATTTGGAAATCAAAGTGTATGATGGTGTTGAATGATGTTTGGGGAGGGTGACCAGTGGAGGTCGATTTTAAAACGTGAAAGGGTCGAATCCAACCTACACCACAAACCAGCTGGACACAAAACAACATTAAGTTTTTGACACGCGAGTAGAAAAACTATCTATTCATTCACATTTTAGCACGGTCGATATTTTGACAAAATATAAAGTTACAAGATAATGTTTTCGGCTAACTTCTACGTGTGTGTGTGTGTGTCTGTGGAACGATTATTCTGAGTCTTCCAGTTCTCTGAAATCATAGTATTGTTTTTAGTTAAAAATGACTTAACAACATTGTCTTTTTAAAGGTAATATTTTTCTAACTGTGCATATTTCCTGGTTGCAACAATAACCGTAATCTTGGAGCAAATTCCCTTTTAAATGTTATTTATTATATTATACCCCAAAAAGTTTAAGAGTCAAACCAATATAATTATGAAATACTATAACGGTCCTGCCGTTGCATTTTCCGCAAAAAATCCATAAGGTACCGATAATAACCCTCCTAATCAAGTTAGTCTGGAAAAATGCAGAGCTAAAAACTTCTGGGCGCACACAGTAGAATCTTCGTCTTTGGCCTTGCCCAGTGCCAACCCTGTTTTTTCTATTATTTTCTTTGTTTTTTAGAAGTATTTTTGTTACACATTTTGCAATGCCTGGGCCATTATAATATCGCATAGTTCTGTGTCGGTGCCAGTATATGCCTGTTTCATAGATTATGAGAAAGCCTTTGATCGAGTCCAACACGAAAACCTCATAGAATCGCTAAAAGAGGTTCATCTAGATGACTGAGATCTAAAGATAATCGGTAATCTATACTGGAATCAGACTGCTCAAATAAAGGTTGATAGCCAACTGTCCGAAGAGGTCCAAATAAGAAGAGGAGTACGCCAAGGTTGTATATTGTCTCCGCTGTTGTTTAATATCTATAGTACGACACTGTCATAATAGCAGACACGCTGGAAGGCCTACAAGAGTTGTTGAATCAAAATGCTGCCAAAAGTTCGCAATTAACTTAAATGTTGGAAAAACAAAATGGATGGTCATATCCAAGGAAAAGGACATCCCAGGCCAGATCATGTTTTATCAAAATGAAATCAGTGTTGTGTAGTCGCGATCTTAATACCACTCTCCGAATTCATGTACTCGTGTTTTTAGCATCTTATAGTATGGCATGACACTGACTGAGACCATGTACAAAAAGTTGGAGGCATTCGAGATGTGGTGTTATCGTAGAATATTAAGGATATCTTGAATGGACCGAGTAACTAATAGGGATGTTCTGTCTAGAATAAATAAAAAGCTTGAAGTTTTATTTACCATCAAAAAACGAAAACTTGAATATTTTGGCCATATTTTGAGAAATGACAAATATAAACTCTTAAAATTAATAATAGAAGGCAAAATTAAAGGCAGAAGAGGTCCGGCTCGTAGACGGATATCATGGCTTAAAAATCTTAGACAATGGTATGTGTTAGTACTACGACATTTCTGCGAAAAACAGTGGACAGATTGTTGAGAGCATGGCACTTGAAGAAGAAGATAGTTATGTAGTCAAACCTAGAGTACCTCTACAGACCGCTTCAAGCTACTGCGAACATAGGGCGGAAGAAGTCTAATTTGCCAGTGTACGTACATGCAGAGACACCGCACGCCTATCAGTGAAGCAACCAACACTCAGGCTTCCGATCGTCATTCGCTGCCGTTCGCCGCCGTTCGCCTTGTATTTAGTACGCCTCTAACCACGGTGCTGTGTGGAGCGTAGTCAATAAAACCGGAATTTGGTTAATAAATACGCAAATTTTTATAACGTAATTTTCTTATTTTTTGTCACTGATAAATAAGAGCGTTTTATTGCCAACTGCTCAGATTTATCAGTGACGACGTGTTACAATGAAAATAATAAGGAGAAACAAAATAAAAGCAAGTTCTCAAAATAAAATAATACTATATTCTAAAAACCAAAAAGATTCTCCCAGTCAAAAAAAAATTAGAGCAAATGTTCGAAAAGTCCTCCTTGCTCGGCTAGACAATATCCGAGCCTATTATAAAAACCCCTTTTAACGTTTCCAAGCATGTTAGGGGTGATAATTTGAAAAGCTTCTTCAAAAACAGATAGAAGTCATTAGAAGCAAGATCGGGAGATCGAGCTGGCCATAAAATAGTTCCCCGTGTACTTATAACCCGATTAGGAAATACATTATCAAGATATTCCCTAACAAGGCCAACATTGTGAGCGGAACAACCATCTTGTTGAAACCATGTTTCACCAAATCTTACACCTAACAACTGCCTAGCAGTTGGAATAATGTGCTGCTGCAGTAGATCCAAGTATCTAGGACCATTCAAATTGCAATTGCCGTTAATAAAAAATGGCCCAATTACGTGTTCCCCTATAATACCCCCCCCCCCCAAACATTTACTTTTTGGGGATACTGTGTTCTTACGTCAAAATACAAATGAAAATTTTACCTCGACCAATATCAAACGTGTGTTGGGTTATGACGATTTGACCATTTGACCATCTGCACTTTTTCGGAAACTTCGTAGACATCCATTTTTGGTTTTAAAAATGTATTATTTCAATTAAGAACTTACCCATCTGTTTCTCGAGCAAGGCAGAAATAAAACAAAATAATAAAAACAAAATGAATTTCCAAAAGATAACACTGCAGCGTGCTTCGAATCCACCTCTGTCGTACGGCACGGAGAGTAAATTGGACTTGATTCCCCCTATGTTCGCAGTAGCTTGAAGCGGTCTGTATACATTTGACAGTTGTTGTTTTACCAGAGGTGGGCAACTCATATTGTCCTTTATTTCTAGTTTTTTTCATATTTGCATGTAAAACCGATTCTATGATTTTATAATCTCTCTAGACAGTTTTTGAATGATGATGACTTTTTTGGTTAGTAAAATATGTCAAGCTTTGACAAAAAAAAACAGTAAAGTTTACGGGAGATTTAAAAATGTGAATAGTATTTATTCCTCTTTTTCTTGAAGTAATAATAATATATAATATTGACTTATCGGTACATAAAGTCGGCATAGACTGACTCGGCACTATTTTTGACAGTTACGCAGGGAGGTTAAAAGGTTTCCGACATTTTTGTCATATAAACATGTCATCTAAACATACTCATACTGTGCCATCCATAAAATTGACAAATTAAAGTTAATGCCGTCCTTTATTAAATGCTGTCACAAACATTATG
This sequence comes from Oxystoma pomonae, assembly GCA_963921995.1. NCBI lineage: Eukaryota > Metazoa > Arthropoda > Insecta > Coleoptera > Brentidae > Oxystoma > Oxystoma pomonae. The sequence goes on from OY998163.1 coordinate 88,859,411, forward strand.
TTAAGTCAACATTATTCTGACAGTGCCGCCATCAAAAAAGCTCTGGCTGGATAGCCCAAACGTTGGTTTTGGATAGCCCTAGCAATCAAGAAGACCGTTGTCCGGTAACAAATGTGTAAGTGCCTAAAAATATGTAGTAATTGTTTACCTTTTTGTGGAACTGTCAAAAATAGTGTCGACTTTATCAAAGAAACTACGTTCCTGTAGCGCATTGCGGTACGTCGTTGAAGTTGGATTTGGATTCAGATTTAGATTTGTAAATATTACAGTGGACCAAATAAATCAAGAATAAATATTTTAAACGCGTTTATCTCTGCAATAAACTGCCCGATTTTGACGAAATTTTTAGGATAGTCTCCAAATACCTCCCCCTTCATAAATGACGAGTGTAAGGTTGATGCGAGTTCGCGTACGAGCAGCAGGCGAGTAACAACTTTAACTAGATTTTAGGCTTATGGGACACAAAATTTTGACTTATATATATCCGATCGGCTTCAAATTTGTCATGCTTATATAGTTGCGATGACAACACAATATCATAGTGTAATGAACTTGATAGCTCCCCCCACTCGAAGGGGATGCAGGGGGGTACAGCTGAAGTACGCCCGATTTTGTTGAAATTTGGTATGTGGGGGCATTTGGGGATGGCGATGACAAATTTCTAATCAGATTTTAAAAATTGGGTATGGCGGATTCAAGATGGACGATTTTTGGTCATGTTTTGCTAACCAATTTTAACTGACTTATACACATCCGATTGCCTTTAAATTTGGCATTCATTTATAGTTCCGGTGACAATACAATCATAATTATGGTATTATAAGGCAGCCCTTCCCTTTCCACGAGGGGAGTGGAGGGGGGAAAACACTTACGTTTGTCTGATTTCAATCAAAATTGGTACAAGGGGGTTTTTGGGGATAAGGAATACAAATTTTTGGTCATGTTTTGCTAATCAATTTCATTTTTGGCCTTTTTAGATACTTTAAAAACCTTTCAAACGAGGTACAAAATGACCCCCCAGCAACAGTCCTTAATCCCAAAAAATGACCTTAAATTGGAAAATGGGACAATTTTGAAAAAAATGCATTTTTCAATCTCGACGTGTCCATAGAATTTGATTTTTTGGTTTGATAGACGCTTTAAGGCGCTTTCTAATGACGTATGACATGACCCTCCAGCAACCGTCCTTCACCACAGAAAACGAATTTGATTTTTGGCTTTGATAGATACTTCAAAGACCTTTCAAATGACGTACGATATCGCCCCCCAGTTACCGTCCTTAACTCCAAAAAATGACATTATATTGCAAAATAATAAATTTTGGAAACAACATGCATTTTTCAATCTCGACGTTGTCCATAGAATTTGATTTTTGGCTTTGATAGACACTTTAAAGACCTTTCAAATGACGTACGATATGACCCCCCAGCGACCGTCGTTAACCCCAAAAAATGAACTTATGTCGGAAATTAGGACAATTTTGAAAAAAATTAATTTTTTAATCTCGACGTTGTCCATAAAATTTGATTTTTGGCTTTGATAGATACTTTAAAGACCTTTTAAATGACGTACGATATCGCCCCCCAGCGACCGTCCTTAACCCCAAAAAATGACATTATATTGTAAAATAATAAATTTTGAAAACAACATGCATTTTTCAATCTCGACGTTGTCCATAGAATTTGATTTTTGGCTTTGACAGACACTTTAAAGACCTTTCAAATGATGTACGACATGACCCCCCAGCGACCGTCGTTAACCCCAAAAAATGAACTTATATTGGAAATTAGGACAATTTTGACAAAAATGAATTTTTCAATCTCGACGTTGTCCATAGAATTTGATTTTTTGCTTTGACAGATACTTTAAAGACTTTTCAAATGACGTACGATATGGCCCCCCAGCAACCGTCGTTAACCCCAAAAAATGAATTTATATTGGAAATTAGGACAATTTTGAAAAAAATGAATTTTTCAATCTCGACGTTGTCCATAAAATTTGATTTTTGGCTTTGATAGATAATTTAAATACCTTTCAAATGACGTACGATATGACCCCCCACCAACCGTCGTTAACCCCAAAAAATGACATTATATTGTAAAATAATAAATTTTGAAAAACAACATGCATTTTTCAATCTCGACGTTGTCCATAGAATTTGATTTTTGTGTTTGATAGATACTTTAAAAACCTTTCAAATGACGTGCGACATGAGCCCCCAGCAACAGTCGCTAACCCCAAAAAATGAACTTATATTGGAAATTAGTACAATTTTGAAAAAAATGAATTTTTTAATCTCGACGTTGTCCATAGAATTTGATTTTTGGCTTTGATAGATACTTTAAAGACCTTTCAAATCACGTACGATATGACCCCCCAGCAACCGTCCTTAACCCCAAAAAATGACATTATTTTGTAAAATAATAAATTTTGAAAACAACATGCATTTTTCAATCTCGACGTTGTCCATAGAATTTGATTTTTGTGTTTGATAGATACTTTAAAGACCTTTCATATGACGTACGATATGACCCCCAGCAACCATCGTTAACCCCAAAAAATGAACTTATATTGGAAATTAGGATAATTTTGAAAAAAATTAATTTTACAATATCGACGTTGTCCATAGAATTTGATTTTTGGCTTTAATAGATACTTTAAAGACCTTTTAAATGACGTACGATATCACCTCCCAGCAATTGTCCTTAACCCCAAAAAATGACATTATATTGTAAAATAATAAATTTTGAAAAAAACATGCATTTTTCAATCTCGACGTTGTCCATAGAATTTGCTTTTTCGGTTTTATAGATACTTTAAAGGACTTTCAAATGACGTACGATATGGCCCCCCAGCGACCGTCGTTAACCCCAAAAAATGAACTTATATTAGAAATTAGGACAACTTTGAAAAAAATTAATTTTTTAAACTCGACGTTGTCCATAGAATTTTATTTTTGTGTTTGATAGATAATTTAAATACCTTTTAAATGACGTACGATATCACCCCCCAGCAACCGTCCTTAACCCCAAAAAATGACATTAAATTGTAAAATAATAAATTTTGAAAAAAGCATGCATTTTTCAATCTTGACGTTGTCCATAGAATTTGATTTTTTGCTTTGACAGATACTTTAAAGACCTTTCAAATGACGTACGATATGGCCCCCCAGAAACCGTCGTTAACCCCAAAAAATGAACTTATATTGGAAATTAGGACAATTTTGAAAAAAATTAATTTTTCAATCTCGACGTTGTCCATAGAATTTGATTTTTGGCTTTGATAGACAATTTAAATACCTTTCAAATGACGTACGATATGACCCCCAGGAACCGTCGTTAATCCCAAAAAATTACATTATATTGTAAAATAATAAATTTTGAAGAAAAAACATGCATTTTTCAATCTCGACGTTGTCCATAGAATTTGATTTTTGTGTTTGATAGATACTTTAAAGACCTTTCAAATGACGTACGATATGACCCCCAGCAACCGTCGTTAACCCCAAAAAATGAACTTATATTGGAAATTAGGATAATTTTGAAAAAAATTAATTTTACAATCTCGACGTTGTCCATAGAATTTGATTTTTGGCTTAATTAGATACTTTAAAGACCTTTTAAATGACGTACGATATCACCTCCCAGCAATCGTCCTTAACCCCAAAAAATGACATTATATTGTAAAATAATAAATTTTGAAAAAAACATGCATTTTTCAATCTCGACGTTGTCCATAGAATTTGCTTTTTCGGTTTGATAGATACTTTAAAGGCCTTTCAAATGACGTACGATGTGGCCCCCCAGCGACCGTCGTTAACCCCAAAAAATGAACTTATATTAGAAATTAGGACAATTTTGAAAAAAATTAATTTTTTAAACTCGACGTTGTCCATAGAATTTGATTTTTGTGTTTGATAGATAATTTAAATACCTTTTAAATGACGTACGACATCACCCCCCAGCAACCGTCCTTAACCCCAAAAAATGACATTATATTGTAAAATAATAAATTTTGAAAAAAACATGCATTTTTCAATCTCGACGTTGTCCATAGAATTTGATTTTTGGCTTTGATAGATACTTTAAAGACCTTTTAAATGACGTACGATATCACCCCCCAGCAACCGTCCTTAACCCCAAAAAATGACATTATATTGTAAAATAATAAATTTTGAAAAAAGCATGCATTTTTCAATCTCGACGTTGTCCATAGAATTTGATTTTTTGCTTTGATAGATAATTTAAATACCTTTCAAATGACGTACGATATGACCCCCCAGCGACCGTCGTTAACCCCAAAAAATGAACTTATATTAGAAATTAGGACAATTTTGAAAAAAATTAATTTTTTAAACTCGACGTTGTCCATAGAATTTGATTTTTGGCTTTGATAGATACTTTAAAGACCTTTTAAATGACGTACGATATCACCCCCCAGCAACCGTCCTTAAACCCAAAAAATGACATTATATTGTAAAATAATAAATTTTGATAAAAGCATGCATTTTTCAATCTCGACGTTGTCCATAGAATTTGATTTTTGGCTTTGATAGATACTTTAAAGACCTTTTAAATGACGTACGATATCACCCCCCAGCAACCGTCCTTAACCCCAAAAAATGACATTATATTGTAAAATAATAAATTTTGAAAAAAGCATGCATTTTTCAATCTCGACGTTGTCCATAGAATTTGATTTTTTGCTTTGATAGATAATTTAAATACCTTTCAAACGACGTACGATATGACCCCCCAGCAGCCGTCGCTAACCCCAAAAAATGATATTATATTGTAAAATAATAAATTTTGAAAAAAAACATGCATTTTTCAATCTCGACGTTGTCCATAGAATTTGATTTTTGTGTTTGATAGATACTTTAAAGATCTTTTAAATGACGTGCGATATGGCCCCCGAGCAACCGTCGTTAACCCCAAAAAATGAACTTATATTGAAAATTAGGACAATTTTGAAAAAAATTAATTTTACAATCTCGACGTTGTCCATAGAATTTGATTTTTGGCTTAATTAGATACTTTAAAGACCTTTTAAATGACGTACGATATCACCTCCCAGCAATCGTCCTTAACCCCAAAAAATGACATTATATTGTAAAAATCTCGACGTTGTCCATAGAATTTGCTTTTTCGGTTTGATAGATACTTTAAAGGCCTTTCAAATGACGTACGATATGGCCCCCCAGCGACCGTCGTTAACCCCAAAAAATGAACTTATATTAGAAATTAGGACAATTTTGAAAAAAATTAATTTTTTAATCTCGACGTTGTCCATAGAATTTGATTTTTGTGTTTGATAGATAATTTAAATACCTTTTAAATGACGTACGATATCACCCCCCAGCAACCGTCCTTAACCCCAAAAAATGACATTATATTGTCAAATAATAAATTTTGAAAAAAACATGCATTTTTCAATCTCGACGTTGTCCATAGAATTTGATTTTTGGCTTTGATAGATACTTTAAAGAACTTTTAAATGACGTACGATATCATCCCCCAGCAACCGTCCTTAACCCTATAAAATGACATTATATTGTAAAATAATAAATTTTGAAAAAAGCATGCATTTTTCAATCTCGACGTTGTCCATAGAATTTGATTTTTTGCTTTGACAGATACTTTAAAGACTTTTCAAATGACGTACGATATGGCTCCCCAGCAACCGTCGTTAACCCCAAAAAATGAATTTATATTGGAAATTAGGACAATTTTGAAAAAAATGAATTTTTCAATCTCGACGTTGTCCATAAAATTTGATTTTTGGCTTTGATAGATAATTTAAATACCTTTCAAATGACGTACGATATGACCCCCCAGCAACCGTCGTTAACCCCAAAAAATGACATTATATTGTAAAATAATAAACTTTGAAAAACAACATGCATTTTTCAATCTCGACGTTGTCCATAGAATTTGATTTTTGTGTTTGATAGATACTTTAAAAACCTTTCAAATGACGTGCGACATGAGCCCCCAGCAACAGTCGTTAACCCCAAAAAATGAACTTATATTGGAAATTAGTACAATTTTGAAAAAAATGAATTTTTCAATCTCGACGTTGTCCATAGAATTTGCTTTTTCGGTTTGATAGATACTTTAAAGGCCTTTCAAATGACGTACGATATGGCCCCCCAGCGACCGTCGTTAACCCCAAAAAATGAACTTATATTAGAAATTAGGACAATTTTGAAAAAAATTAATTTTTTAAACTCGACGTTGTCCATAGAATTTGATTTTTGTGTTTGATAGATAATTTAAATACCTTTTAAATGACGTACGACATTACCCCCCAGCAACCGTCCTTAACCCCAAAAAATGACATTATATTGTAAAATAATAAATTTTGAAAAAAGCATGCATTTTTCAATCTCGACGTTGTCCATAGAATTTGATTTTTTGCTTTGATAGATAATTTAAATACCTTTCAAACGACGTACGATATGACCCCCCAGCAGCCGTCGTTAACCCTATAAAATGACATTATATTGTAAAATAATAAATTTTGAAAAAAGCATGCATTTTTCAATCTCGACGTTGTCCATAGAATTTGATTTTTGGCTTTGATAGATACTTTAAGGACCTTTTAAATGACGTACGATATCACCCCCCAGCAACCGTCCTTAACCCCAAAAAATGACATTATATTGTAAAATAATAAATTTTGAAAAAAATCATGCATTTTTCAATCTCGACGTTGTCCATAGAATTTGATTTTTGTGTTTGATAGATACTTTAAAGACCTTTCAAATGACGTGCGATATGGCCCCCGAGCAACCGTCGTTAACCCCAAAAAATGAACTTATATTGAAAATTAGGACAATTTTGAAAAAAATTAATTTTACAATCTCGACGTTGTCCATAGAATTTGATTTTTGGCTTAATTAGATACTTTAAAGACCTTTTAAATGACGTACGATATCACCTCCCAGCAATCGTCCTTAACCCCAAAAAATGACATTATTTTGTAAAATAATAAATTTTGAAAAAAACATGCATTTTTCAATCTCGACGTTGTCCATAGAATTTGCTTTTTCGGTTTGATAGATACTTTAAAGACCTTTTAAATGACGTACGATATCACCCCCCAGCAACCGTCCTTAACCCTATAAAATGACATTGTATTGTAAAATAATAAATTTTGAAAAAAGCATGCATTTTTCAATCTCGACGTTGTCCATAGAATTTGATTTTTGGCTTTGATAGATACTTTAAAGACCTTTTAAATGACGTACGATATCACCCCCCAGCAACCGTCCTTAACCCCAAAAAATGACATTATATTGTAAAATAATAAATTTTGAAAAAAGCATGCATTTTTCAATCTCGACGTTGTCTATAGAATTTGATTTTTTGCTTTGATAGATAATTTAAATACCTTTCAAACGACGTACGATATGACCCCCCAGCAGCCGTCGTTAACCCCAAAAAATGACATTATATTGTAAAATAATAAATTTTGAAAAAAAACATGCATTTTTCAATCTCGACGTTGTCCATAGAATTTGATTTTTGTGTTTGATAGATACTTTAAAGGCCTTTCAAATGACGTACGATATGGCCCCCCAGCGACCGTCGTTAACCCCAAAAAATGAACTTATATTAGAAATTAGGACAATTTTGAAAAAAATTAATTTTTTAAACTCGACGTTGTCCATAGAATTTGATTTTTGTGTTTGATAGATAATTTAAATACCTTTTAAATGACGTACGATATCACCCCCCAGCAACCGTCCTTAACCCCAAAAAATGACATTATATTGTCAAATAATAAATTTTGAAAAAAACATGCATTTTTCAATCTCGACGTTGTCCATAGAATTTGATTTTTGGCTTTGATAGATACTTTAAAGACCTTTTAAATGACGTACGATATCACCCCCCAGCAACCGTCCTTAACCCTATAAAATGACATTATATTGTAAAATAATAAATTTTGAAAAAAGCATGCATTTTTCAATCTCGACGTTGTCCATAGAATTTGATTTTTTGCTTTGACAGATACTTTAAAGACTTTTCAAATGACGTACGATATGGCCCCCCAGAAACCGTCGTTAACCCCAAAAAATGTACTTATATTGGAAATTAGTACAATTTTGAAAAAAAATGAATTTTTTAATCTCGACGTTGTCCATAGAATTTGATTTTTGGCTTTGATAGATACTTTAAAGACCTTTCAAATCACGTACGATATGATCACCCAGCAACCGTCCTTAACCCCAAAAAATGACATTATTTTGTAAAATAATAAATTTTGAAAACAACATGCATTTTTCAATCTCGACGTTGTCCATAGAATTTGATTTTTGTGTTTGATAGATACTTTAAAGATCTTTCAAATGACGTACGATATGACCCCCCAGCAACCGTCGTTAATTCCAAAAAATGAACTTATATTGGAAATTAGGATAATTTTGAAAAAAATTAATTTTACAATCTCGACGTTGTCCATAGAATTTGATTTTTGGCTTTAATAGATACTTTAAAGTCCTTTTAAATGACGTACGATATCACACCCCAGCAACCGTCCTTAACCCCAAAAAATGACATTATATTGTAAAATAATAAATTTTGAAAAAAGCATGCATTTTTTAATCTCGACGTTGTCCATAGAATTTGATTTTTTGCTTTGACAGATACTTTAAAGACTTTTCAAATGACGTACGATATGGCCCCCCAGAAACCGTCGTTAACCCCAAAAAATGAACTTATATTGGAAATTAGGACAATTTTGAAAAAAATTAATTTTTCAATCTCGACGTTGTCCATAGAATTTGATTTTTGGCTTTGATAGATAATTTAAATACCTTTCAAATGACGTACGATATGACCCCCCAGCAACGGTCGTTAACCCCAAAAAATGACATTATATTGTAAAATAATAAATTTTGAAAAAAAAACATGCATTTTTCAATCTCGACGTTGTCCATAAAATTTGATTTTTGGCTTTAATAGATACTTTAAAGACCTTTTAAATGACGTACGATATCACCTCCCAGCAATCGTCCTTAACCCCAAAAAATGACATTATATTGTAAAATAATAAATTTTGAAAAAAACGTGCATTTTTCAATCTCGACGTTGTCCATAGAATTTGATTTTTGCTTTGACAGATACTTTAAAGACTTTTCAAATGACGTACGATATGGCCCCCCAGAAACCGTCGTAAACCCCAAAAAATGAACTTATATTGGAAATTAGGACAATTTTGAAAAAAATTAATTTTTCAATCTCGACGTTGTCCATAGAATTTGATTTTTGGCTTTGATAGATAATTTAAATACCTTTCAAATGACGTACGATATGACCCCCCAGCAACCGTCTTTAACCCCAAAAAATGACATTATATTGTAAAATAATAAATTTTGAAAAAAAAACATGCATTTTTCAATCTCGACGTTGTCCATAGAATTTGATTTTTGTGTTTGATAGATATTTTAAAGACCTTTCAAATGCCATGCGACATGACCCCCCAGCAACAGTCGTTAACCCCAAAAAATGAACTTATATTGGAAATTAGGACAATTTTGAAAAAAATGAATTTTTCAATCTCGACGTTGTCCATAAAATTTGATTTTTGGCTTTGATAGATACTTTAAAGACCTTTTAAATGACGTACCATATGGCCCCCCAGCAACCGTCGTTAACCTTAAAAAATGAACTTATATTGGAAATTAAGACAATTTTGAAAAAAATGAATTTTTCAATCTCGACGTTGTCCATAGAATTTGATTTTTGGCTTTGATAGATAATTTAAATACCTTTTAAACGACGTGCGATATCACCCCCCAGCAACCGTCTTTAACCCCAAAAAATGACATTATATTGTAAAATAATAAATTTTGAAAAAAACATGCATTTTTCAATCTCGACGTTGTCCATAGAATTTGATTTTTCGCTTTGACAGATACTTTAAAGAACTTTCAAATGACGTACCATATGGCCCCCCAGCAACCGTCGTTAACCTTAAAAAATGAACTTATATTGGAAATTAAGACAATTTTGAAAAAAATGAATTTTTCAATCTCGACGTTGTCCATAGAATTTGTTTTTTGTCTTTGATAGATATTTTAAAGACCTTTCAAATTACCCCCCCAGCAACCGTCCTTAACCCCAAAAAATGACATTATATTGTAAAATAATAAATTTTGAAAAAAACATGCATTTTTCAATCTCGACGTTGTCCATAGAATTTGATTTTTCGCTTTCACAGATACTTTAAACACCTTTCAAATGACTTACGATATGGCCCACCAGCAACCGTCGTTAACCCCAAAAAATGAACTTATATTTGAAATTAGGACAATTTTGAAAAAAATGAATTTTTCAATCTCGACGTTGTCCATACAATTTGATTTTTGTGTTTGATAGATAATTTAAATACGTTTTAAATGACGTACGATATCACCCCCCAGCAACCGTCCTTAACCCCAAAAAATGACATTATATTGTACAATAATAAATTTTGAAAAAAACATGCATTTTTCAATCTCGACGTTGTCCATAGAATTTGATTTTTGGCTTTGATAGATACTTTAAAGACCTTTTAAATGACGTACGATATCACCCCCCAGCAACCGTCCTTAACCCCATAAAATGACATTATATTGTAAAATAATAAATTTTGAAAAAAAACATGCATTTTTCAATCTCGACGTTGTCCATAGAATTTGATTTTCGACTTTGATAGATACTTTAAAGACCTTTTAAATGACGTATGATATCACCCCCCAGCAACCGTCCTTAACCCCATAAAATGACATTATATTGTAAAATAATAAATTTTGAAAAAAGCATGCATTTTTCAACCTCGACGTTGTCCATAGAATTTGATTTTTTGCTTTGACAGATACTTTAAAGACTTTTCAAATGACGTACGATATGGCCCCCCAGAAACCGTCGTTAACCCCAAAAAATGTACTTATATTGGAAATTAGTACAATTTTCAAAAAAATGAATTTTTTAATCTCGACGTTGTCCATAGAATTTGATTTTTGGCTTTGATAGATACTTTAAAGACCTTTCAAATCACCTACGATATGACCCCCCAGCAACCGTCCTTAACCCCAAAAAATTACATTATTTTGTAAAATAATAAATTTTGAAAACAACATGCATTTTTCAATCTCGACGTTGTCCATAGAATTTAATTTTTGTGTTTGATAGATACTTTAAAGACCTTTCAAATGACGTACGATATGACCCCCCAGCAACCGTCGTTAACCCCAAAAAATGAACTTATATTGGAAATTAGGACAATTTTGAAAAAAATGAATTTTTCAATCTCGACGTTGTCCATAGAATTTGATTTTTGGCTTTGATAGATACTTTAAAGACCTTTCAAATTACGTACGATATCACCCCCCAGCAACCGTAGGACCGCGTAAGGGCAACAACTTTACGTCTGGGTAAGCAGCTATATTAACACTTGCTGCTTTTTTCTAAAAGACTCAAATTTAATAAAAATAGCAAAATTGACGGATTTTCGCAAGGATCAGGAATAGAAATTCGTAAGGGCAACAACCGTACGTTTATGTCTGCAGGTATATTAACATATGCTGCTTTTTTGTAAAAAAACCCAAATTGCATAAAATAGCAAAATTGATGGGGTTCCGCAAGGATCGGTAGTAGGACCGCGTAAGAGCAACAACTTCTATTTTCCAATGTAAGGTCGTTTTCTGTGGTGAAGGACGGTTGCTGGAGGGTCATGTCATACGTCATTAGAAAGCTCCTTAAAGCGTCTATCAAACCAAAAAATCAAATTCTATGGACAACGTCGAGATTGAAAAATGCATGTTTTTCTCAAAATTTATTATTTTACAATATAATGTCATTTTATGGGGTTAAGGACGGTTGCTGGGGGGTAATATCGTACGTAATTTGAAAGGTCTTTAAAGTATCTATCAAAGCCAAAAATCAAATTCTATGGACAACGTCGAGATTGAAAAATTATTTTTTTTTTCAAAATTGTCCTAATTTCCAATATAAGTTCATTTTTTGGGGTTAACGACGGTCGCTGGGGGGCCATATCGTACGTCATTTGAAAGGTCTTTGAAGTATCTATCAAACCGAAAAAGCAAATTCTATGGACAACGTCTAGATTGAAAAATGCATGTTTTTTTCAAAATTTATTATTTTACAATATAATGTCATTTTTTGGGGTTAAGGACGGTTGCTGGGAGGTGATATCGTACGTCATTTAAAAGGTCTTTAAAGGATCTATTAAAGCCAAAAATCAAATTCTATGGACAACGTCGAGATTGTAAAATTAATTTTTTTCAAAATTGTCCTAATTTCCAATATAAGTTCATTTTTTGGGGTTAACGACGGTTGCTGGGGGGTCATATCGTACGTCATTTGAAAGGTCTTTAAAGTATCTATAAAAACACAAAAATCAAATTCTATGGACAACGTCGAGATTGAAAAATGCATGTTTTTTTCAAAATTTATTATTTTACAATATAATGTCATTTTTTGGGGTTAAGGACGGTTGCTGGGGGGTGATATCGTACGTCATTTAAAAGGTATTTAAATTATCTATCAAACACAAAAATCAAATTCTATGGACAACGTCGAGTTTAAGAAATTATTTTTTTTCAAAATTGTCCTAATTTCCAATATAAGTTCATTTTTTGGGGTTAACGCGGTCGCTGGGGGGCCATATCGTACGTCGTTTGAAAGGTCTTTAAAGTATCTATCAAACTGCAAAAGCAAATTGTATGGACAACGTCGAGATTAAAAAATTCATTTTTTTCAAAATTGTCCTAATTTCCAATATAAGTTCATTTTTTGGGGTTAACGACTGTTGCTGGGGGGTCATATCGCACATCATTTGCAAGGTCTTTAAAGTATCTATCAAACACAAAAATCAAATTCTATGGACAACGTCGAGATTGAAAAATGCATGCTTTTTTCAAAATTTATTATTTTACAATATAATGTCATTTTTTGGGGTTAACGACGGTTGCTGGGTGGTGATATCGTACATCATTTAAAAGGTCTTTAAAGTATCTATCAAAGCCAAAAATCAAATTCTATGGACAACATCGAGATTGAAAAATGCATGTTTTTTTCAAAATTTATTATTTTACAATATAATGTCATTTTTTGGGGTTAAGGACGGTTGCTGGGGGGTGATATCGTACGTAATTTGAAAGGTCTTTAAAGTATCTATCAAACACAAAAATCAAATTCTATGGACAACGTCGAGATTGAAAAATGCATGTTTTTTTCAAAATTTATTATTTTACAATATAATGTCATTTTTTGGGGTTAACGACGGTTGCTGGGTGGTGATATCGTACATCATTTAAAAGGTCTTTAAAGTATCTATCAAAGCCAAAAATCAAATTCTATGGACAACATCGAGATTGAAAAATGCATGTTTTTTTCAAAATTTATTATTTTACAATATAATGTCATTTTTTGGGGTTAAGGACGGTTGCTGAGTGGTGATATCGTACATCATTTAAAAGGTCTTTAAAGTATCTATCAAACACAAAAATCAAATTCTATGGACAACGTCGAGATTGAAAAATGCATGTTTTTTTCAAAATTTATTATTTTACAATATAATGTCATTTTTTGGGGTTAAGGACGGTTGCTGGGGGGTGATATCGTACGTAATTTGAAAGGTCTTTAAAGTATCTATCAAACACAAAAATCAAATTCTATGGACAACATCGAGATTGAAAAATGCATGTTTTTTTCAAAATTTATTATTTTACAATATAATGTCATTTTTTGGGGTTAAGGACGGTTGCTGGGGGGTGATATCGTACGTCATTTAAAAGGTATTTAAATTATCTATCAAACACAAAAATCAAATTCTATGGACAACGTCGAGTTTAAGAAATTAATTTTTTTCAAAATTGTCCTAATTTTCAATATAAGTTCATGTTTTGGGGTTAACGAGGTCGCTGGGGGGCCATATCGTACGTCGTTTGAAAGGTCTTTAAAGTATCTATCAAACTGCAAAAGCAAATTGTATGGACAACGTCGAGATTAAAAAATTCATTTTTTTCAAAATTGTCCTAATTTCCAATATAAGTTCAATTTTTGGGGTTAACGACTGTTGCTGGGGGGTCATATCGCACATCATTTGCAAGGTCTTTAAAGTATCTATCAAACACAAAAATCAAATTCTATGGACAACGTCGAGATTGAAAAATGCATGTTTTTTTCAAAATTTATTATTTTACAATATAATGTCATTTTTTGGGGTTAACGACGGTTGCTGGGTGGTGATATCGTACATTATTTAAAAGGTCTTTAAAGTATCTATCAAAGCCAAAAATCAAATTCTATGGACAACGTCGAGATTGAAAAATTCATTTTTTTCAAAATTGTCTTAATTTCCAATATAAGTTCAATTTTTGGGGTTAACGACTGTTGCTGGGGGGTCATATCGCACATCATTTGCAAGGTCTTTAAAGTATCTATCAAACACAAAAATCAAATTCTATGGACAACGTCGAGATTGAAAAATGCATGTTTTTTTCAAAATTTATTATTTTACAATATAATGTCATTTTTTGGGGTTAACGACGGTTGCTGGGTGGTGATATCGTACATTATTTAAAAGGTCTTTAAAGTATCTATCAAAGCCAAAAATCAAATTCTATGGACAACGTCGAGATTGAAAAATTCATTTTTTTCAAAATTGTCTTAATTTCCAGTATAAGTTCATTTTTTGGGGTTAAGGACGGTTGCTGGGGGGCCATATCGTACGTCATTTGAAAGGTCTTTAAGGTGTCTGTCAAAGCCAAAAATCAAATTCTATGGACAACGTCGAGATTGAAAAATGCATGTTGTTTTCAAAATTTATTATTTTACAATATAATGTCATTTTTTGGGGTTAACAACTGTTGCTGGGGGGTCATATCGTACGTCATTTGAAAGGTCTTTAAAGTATCTATCAAACACAAAAATCAAATTCTATGGACAACGTCGAGTTTGAAAAATGTATGTTGTTTTCAAAATTTATTATTTTACAATATAATGTAATTTTTTGGGGTTAAGGACGGTAGCTGGGGGGTCATATTGTACGTAATTTGAAAGGTCTTTAAAGTATCTATCAAAGCCAAAAATCAAGTTCTATGGACAACGTCGAGATTAAAAAATTCACTTTTTTCAAAATTGTCCTAATTTCCAATATAAGTTAATTTTTTGGGGTTAACGACTTTTGCTGGGGGGTCATGTCGCACGTCATTTGAAAGGTCTTTAAATTATCTATCAAACACAAAAATCAAATTCTATGGACAACGTCGAGATTCAAAAATGCATGTTTTTTTCAAAATATATTATTTTACAATATAATGTCATTTTTTGGGGTTAACGACGGTTGCTGGGGGGTCATATCGTACGTCATTTGAAAGGTATTTAAATTATCTATCAAAGGCAAAAATCAAATTCTATGGACAACGTCGAGATTGAAAAATTCATTTTTTTCAAAATTGTCCTAATTTCCAATATAAATTCATTTTTTGGGGTTAACGACGGTTGCTGGGGGGCCATATCGTACGTCATTTGAAAGGTCTTTAAGGTGTCTGTCAAAGCCAAAAATCAAATTCTATGGACAACGTCGAGATTGAAAAATGCATGTTGTTTTCAAAATTTATTATTTTACAATATAATGTCATTTTTTGGGGTTAACAACTGTTGCTGGGGGGTCATGTCGCACGTCATTTGAAAGGTCCTTAAAGTATCTATCAAACACAAAAATCAAATTCTATGGACAACGTCAAGATTGAAAAATGCATGTTTTTTTCAAAATTTATTATTTTACAATATAATGTCATTTTTTGGGGTTAAGGACGGTTGCTGGGGGGTGATATCGTACGTAATTTGAAAAGTCTTTAAAGTATCTATCAAAGCCACAAATCAAATTCTATGGATAACGTCGAGATTGAAAAATTATTTTTTTTTTCAAAATTGTCCTAATTTCCAATATAAGTTCATTTTTTGGGGTTAACGACGGTCGCTGGGGAGCCACATCGTACGTCATTTGAAAGGTCTTTAGAGTATCTATCAAACCGAAAAAACAAATTCTATGGACAACTTCGAGATTGAAAAATGCATGTTTTTTTCAAAATTTATTATTTTACAATATAATGTCATTTTTTGGGGTTAAGGACGGTTGCTGGGTGGTGACATCGTACATCATTTAAAAGGTCTTTAAAGTATCTATCAAAGCCAAAAATCAAATTCTATGGACAACGTCGAGATTGAAAAATGCATGTTTTTTTCAAAATTTATTATTTTACAATATAATGTCATTTTTTGGGGTTAAGGACGGTTGCTGGGAGGTGATATCGTACGTCATTTAAAAGGTCTTTAAAGGATCTATTAAAGCCAAAAATCAAATTCTATGGACAACGTCGAGATTGTAAAATTTATTTTTTTCAAAATTGTCCTAATTTCCAATATAAGTTCATTTTTTGGGGTTAACGACGGTTGCTGGGGGGTCATATCGTACGTCATTTGAAAGGTCTTTAAAGTATCTATCAAACACAAAAATCAAATTCTATGGACAACGTCGAGATTGAAAAATGCATGTTGTTTTCGAAATTTATTATTTTACAATATAATGTCATTTTTTGGGGTTAAGGACGGTTGCTGGGGGGTGATATCGTACATCGTTGAAAACGTATTTAAATTATCTATCAAACACAAAAATCAAATTCTATGGACAACGTCGAGATTGAAAAATTAATTTTTTTCAAAATTGTCCTAATTTCCAATATAAGTTAATTTTTTGGGGTTAACGACGGTCGCTGGGGGGCCATATCGTACGTCATTTGAAAGGCCTTTAAAGTATCTATCAAACCGAAAAAGCAAATTCTATGGACAACTTCGAGATTGAAAAATGCATGTTTTTTTCAAAATTTATTATTTTACAATATAATGTCATTTTTTAGGGTTAACGACGGTCGCTGGGGAGCCATATCGTACGTCATTTGAAAGGTCTTTAAAGTATCTATCAAACCGAAAAAACAAATTCTATGGACAACTTCGAGATTGAAAAATGCATGTTTTTTTCAAAATCTATTATTTTACAATATAATGTCATTTTTTGGGGTTAAGGACGGTTGCTGGGTGGTGACATCGTACATCATTTAAAAGGTCTTTAAAGTATCTATCAAAGCCAAAAATCAAATTCTATGGACAACGTCGAGATTGAAAAATGCATGTTTTTTTGAAAATTTATTATTTTACAATATAATGTCATTTTTTGGGGTTAACGACGGTTGCTGGGTGGTGATATCGTACATCATTTAAAAGGTCTTTAAAGTATCTATCAAAGCCAAAAATCAAATTCTATGGACAACGTCGAGATTGAAAAATTAATTTTTTTCAAAATTGTCTTAATTTCCAATATAAGTTCATTTTTTGGGGTTAACGACGGTTGCTGGGGGGTCATATGGTACGTCATTTGAAAGGTCTTTAAAGTATCTGTCAAAGCGAAAAATCAAATTCTATGGACAACGTCGAGATTGAAAAATGCATGTTTTTTTCAAAATTTATTATTTTACAATATAATGTCATTTTTTGGGGTTAAGGACGGTTGCTGGGGGGTGATATCGTACGTCATTTAAAAGGTATTTAAATTATCTATCAAACACAAAAATCAAATTCTATGGACAACGTCGAGATTGAAAAATGCATGTTGATTTCAAAATTTATTATTTTACAATATAATGTCATTTTTTGGGGTTAAGGACGGTTGCTGGGGGGTGATATCGTACGTCATTCAAAACGTATTTAAATTATCTATCAAACACAAAAATCAAATTCTATGGACAACGTCGAGATTGAAAAATTCATTTTTTTCAATATTGTCCTAATTTTCAATATAAGTTCATTTTTTGGGGTTAACGACGGTTGCTGGGGGGCCATATCGTACGTCATTTGAAAGTTCTTTAAAGTATCTGTCAAAGCATAAAATCAAATTCTATGGACAACGTCGAGATTGAAAAATGCATGTTTTTTTCAAAATTTATTATTTTACCATATAATGTCATTTTTTGGGTTTAAGGACGGTTGCTGGGTGGTGACATCGTACATCATTTAAAAGGTCTTTAAAGTATCTATCAAAGCCAAAAATCAAATTCTATGGACAACGTCGAGATTGAAAAATGCATATTTTTTTTTCAAAATTTATTATTTTACAATATAATGTCATTTTTTGGGGTTAAGGACGGTTGCTGGGGGGTGATATCGTACGTAATTTGAAAGGTCTTTAAAGCATCTATCAAAGCCAAAAATCAAATTCTATGGACAACGTCGAGATTGAAAAATTATTTTTTTTTTCAAAATTGTCCTAATTTCCAATATAAGTTCATTTTTTGGGGTTAACGATATCGTACGTCTAAAGTATCTATAAAAACACAAAAATCAAATTCTATGGACAACGTCGAGATTGAAAAATGCATGTTGATTTCAAAATTTATTATTTTACAATATAATGTCATTTTTTGGGGTTAAGGACGGTTGCTGGGGGGTGATATCGTACGTCATTCAAAACGTATTTAAATTATCTATCAAACACAAAAATCAAATTCTATGGACAACGTCGAGATTGAAAAATTCATTTTTTTCAATATTGTCCTAATTTTCAATATAAGTTCATTTTTTGGGGTTAACGACGGTTGCTGGGGGGCCATATCGTACGTCATTTGAAAGTTCTTTAAAGTATCTGTCAAAGCATAAAATCAAATTCTATGGACAACGTCGAGATTGAAAAATGCATGTTTTTTTCAAAATTTATTATTTTACAATATAATGTCATTTTTTGGGGTTAAGGACGGTTGCTGGGGGGTGATATCGTACGTCATTTAAAAGGTATTTAAATTATCTATCAAACACAAAAATCAAGTTCTATGGACAACGTCGAGTTTAAGGAATTAATTTTTTTCAAAATTGTCCTAATTTCCAATATAAGTTCATTTTTTGGTATTAACGACGGTCGCTGGGGGGCCATATCATACGTCATTTGAAAGGTCTTTAAAGTATCTATCAAACCGAAAAAGCAAATTCTATGGACAACGTCGAGATTGAAAAATGCATGTTTTTTTCAAAATTTATTATTTTACAATATAATGTCATTTTTTGGGGTTAAGGACGGTTGCTGGGGGGTGATGTCGTACGTAATTTGAAAGGTCTTTAAAGTATCTATCAAACACAAAAATCAAATTCTATGGACAACATCAAGATTGAAAAATGCATGTTTTTTTCAAAATTTATTATTTTACAATATAACGTCATTTTTTGGGGTTAAGGACGGTTGCTGGGGGGTGATGTCGTACGTAATTTGAAAGGTCTTTAAAGTATCTATCAAACGCAAAAATCAAGTTCTATGGACAACGTCGAGTTTAAGGAATTAATTTTTTTCAAAATTGTCCTAATTTCCAATATAAGTTCATTTTTGGGATTAACGACGGTCGCTGGGGGGCCATATCATACGTCATTTGAAAGGTCTTTAAAGTATCTATCAAACCGAAAAAGCAAATTCTATGGACAACGTCGAGATTGAAAAATGCATGTTTTTTTCAAAATTTATTATTTTACAATATAATGTCATTTTTTGGGGTTAAGGACGGTTGCTGGGGGGTGATATCGTACGTCATTTAAAAGGTATTTAAATTATCTATCAAACACAAAAATCAAATTCTATGGACAACGTCGAGTTTAAGAAATTAATTTTTTTCAAAATTGTCCTAACTTCCAATATAAGTTCATTTTTTGGGGTTAACGCGGTCGCTGGGGGGCCATATCGTACGTCGTTTGAAAGGTCTTTAAAGTATCTATCAAACTGCAAAAGCAAATTGTATGGACAACGTCGAGATTAAAAAATTCATTTTTTTCAAAATTGTCCTAATTTCCAATATAAGTTCATTTTTTGGGGTTAACGACTGTTGCTGGGGGGTCATATCGCACATCATTTGCAAGGTCTTTAAAGTATCTATCAAACACAAAAATCAAATTCTATTGACAACGTCGAGATTGAAAAATGCATGTTTTTTTCAAAATTTATTATTTTACAATATAATGTCATTTTTTGGGGTTAACGACGGTTGCTGGGTGGTGATATCGTACATCATTTAAAAGGTCTTTAAATTATCTATCAAAGCCAAAAATCAAATTCTATGGACAACGTCGAGATTGAAAAATTCATTTTTTTCAAAATTGTCTTAATTTCCAGTATAAGTTCATTTTTTGGGGTTAACGACGGTTGCTGGGGGGTCATATGGTACGTCATTTAAAAGGTCTTTAAAGTATCTGTCAAAGCGAAAAATCAAATTCTATGGACAACGTCGAGATTGAAAAATGCATGTTTTTTTCAAAATTTACTATTTTACAATATAATGTCATTTTTTGGGGTTAAGGACGGTTGCTGGGGGGTGATATCGTACGTCATTTAAAAGGTATTTAAATTTTCTATCAAACACAAAAATCAAATTCTATGGACAACGTCGAGATTGTAAAATTATTTTTTTTCAAAATTGTCCTAATTTCCAATATAAGTTCATTTTTTGGGGTTAACGACGGTTGCTGGGGGGTCATATCGTACGTCATTTGAAAGGTCTTTAAAGTATCTATCAAACACAAAAATCAAATTCTATGGACAACGTCGAGATTGAAAAATGCATGTTTTTTTCAAAATATATTATTTTACAATATAATGTCATTTTTTGGGGTTAACGACGGTTGCTGGGGGGTCATATCGTACGTCATTTGAAAGGTATTTAAATTATCTATTAAAGGCAAAAATCAAATTCTATGGACAACGTCGAGATTGAAAAATGCATGTTGTTTTCAAAATTTATTATTTTACAATATAATGTCATTTTTTGGGGTTAACAACTGTTGCTGGGGGGTCATGTCGCACGTCATTTGAAGGGTCTTTAAAGTATCTATCAAAGCCAAAAATCAAGTTCTATGGACAACGTCGAGATTAAAAAATTCACTTTTTTCAAAATTGTCCTAATTTCCAATATAAGTTAATTTTTTGGGGTTAACGACTGTTGCTGGGGGGTCATGTCGCACGTCATTTGAAAGGTCTTTAAATTATCTATCAAACACAAAAATCAAATTCTATGGACAACGTCGAGATTGAAAAATGCATGTTTTTTTCAAAATATATTATTTTACAATATAATGTCATTTTTTGGGGTTAACGACGGTTGCTGGGGGGTCATATCGTACGTCATTTGAAAGGTATTTAAATTATCTATCAAAGGCAAAAATCAAATTCTATGGACAACGTCGAGATTGAAAAATGCATGTTGTTTTCAAAATTTATTATTTTACAATATAATGTCATTTCTTGGGGTTAACAACTGTTGCTGGGGGGTCATGTCGCACGTCATTTGAAAGGTCTTTAAAGTATCTATCAAACACAAAAATCAAATTCTATGGACAACGTCAAGATTGAAAAATGCATGTTTTTTTCAAAATTTATTATTTTACAATATAATGTCATTTTTTGGGGTTAAGGACGGTTGCTGGGGGGTGATATCGTACGTCATTTAAAAGGTCTTTAAAGTATCTATCAAAGCCAAGAATCAAATTCTATGGACAACGTCGAGATTGAAAAATTCATTTTTTTCAAAATTGTCCTAATTTCCAATATAAGTTCATTTTTTGGGGTTAACGACGGTCGTTGGGGGGTCATATCGTACGTCATTTGAAAGGTATTTAAAGTGTCTGTTAAATCCAAAAATCAAATTCTATGGACAACGTCGAGATTAAAAAATTAATTTTTTTCAAAATTTTCCTAATTTCCGACATAAGTTCATTTTTTGTACGTCATTTGAAAGGTCTTTAAAGTGTCTGTCAAAACCAAAAATCAAATTCTATGGACAACGTCGAGATTGAAAAATGCATGTTGTTTTCAAAATTTATTATTTTACAATATAATGTAATTTTTTGGAATTAAGGACGGTAACTGGGGGGCGATATCGTACGTCATTTGAAAGGTCTTTGAAGTATCTATCAAAGCCAAAAATCAAATTCGTTTTCTGTGGTGAAGGACGGTTGCTGGAGGGTCATGTCATACGTCATTAGAAAGCTCCTTAAAGCGTCTATCAAACCAAAAAATCAAATTCTATGGACAACGTCGAGATTGAAAAATGCATTTTTTTCAAAATTGTCCCATTTTCCAATTTAAGGTAATTTTTTGGGGTTAAGGACTGTTGCTGGGGGGTCATTTTGTACCTCGTTTGAAACGTCTTTAAAGTATCTAAAAGGGCCAAAAATGAAATTGATTAGCAAAACATGACCAAAAATTTGTATTCCTTATCCCCAAAAACCCCCTTGTACCAATTTTGATTGAAATCAGACAAACGTAAGTGTTTCCCCCCCTCCACTCCCCTCGTGGAAAGGGAAGGGCTGCCTTATAATACCATAATTATGATTGTATTGTCACCGGAACTATAAATGCATGCCAAATTTAAAGGCAATTGGATGTGTATAAGTCAGTTAAAATTGGTTAGCAAAACATGACCAAAAATGGTCCATCTTGAATCCGCCATACCGAATTTTTAAAATCTGATTAGAAATTTGTCATCGCCATCCCCAAATGCCCCCACATACCAAATTTCAACAAAATCGGGCGTACTTCAACTGTACCCCCCCCCTGCATCCCCTTCGAGTAGGGGGAGCTATCAAGTTCATTACACTATAATATTGTGTTGTCATCGCAACTATATAAGCATGACAAATTTGAAGCCGATCGGATATATACAAGTCAAAATTTTGTGTCCCATAAGCCTAAAATCCAGTTAAAGTTGTTACTCGCCTGCTGCTCGTACGCGAACTCGCATCAACCTTACACTCGTCATTTATGAGGAGGGAGGTATTTGGAGACTATCCTGCAAATTTCGTCAAAATCGGGCAATTGATTGCAGAGATAAACGCGTTTAAAATATTTATTCTTGATTTATTTGGTCCACTGTAATATTTACAAATCTAAATCTGAATCCAAATCCAACTTCAACGACGTCATTGCGGTGGAGAGTGAAAGTAATCCTTGTATTAGGTAAACACCTATCTTGCCCCGTCCATCTCTTTTTATATGAACATAAAATAAAGACAGAACATTTTTCAATGTCGAAATATATTTCACACAATTTTAATTTTGCCACCACTTGTCAAAGTCTGTCAAGCCTGGCAAGTGCTTTTTTTTTTAGATTTTCAAAAGTGAGTTATTTTATTCAGTTTTGGTTGGAAATCACGCGAGTTTATGGGATTAGCTATGTAGTGGGTTAACAACTTATTGTAAAGTCTAAAATACCATTCAAATCAGGCTGGATCACTACCATTAAAGCTAGAGAGCATGAGACTATTCGAAGAGTGCCAAAAATTGGAGGATTTTTGCGAACTAAATCCCTGAATAAAATATTGTTATGATTTATACAGAGTTAAGCTAGAAGATAATAGTTTCAACTACAACAAAAGAAAAGAGATATAGGTTAAAACATTTATAAAATCTGCAAGACTTTTATACTGGGATTTTTTCTTAATTATTAGAAGAAAATAACATACTAAAATGTTGTTACCTTTAATATTTGATAATATTTTATTTTAGATTTTTAAAGGGTCCAAAAAACTGTTTTTAAGCTAAATAAAGTTTTTTAGCTGCATGGAACAGTACAAAGTTCGTTTTTATAGATCTAAAACTTTTTGCGAATGCATTGCTTTTTTGACACCAAAAAACATGGAAAAACGGCGCCTGTTAAGTTTTTTCAATATCTTTTTATTATTAAATAAGTAAGTGTCTGTAAAAATTTAAGCAAAAGATTATATATATATTTTATTACCACCGGCTGCGCTCGTGTCGCCGTCAAACAATGTTCCCCAAGTATAACACAGTATCGGTCACTCTCGCGTAGCTATTACTTTCTCTATGGTTAAACCCACTCATGCCACAAACCTGCGGTAACTTTAATAAAATAAGATTTTTGACACTGCTAAGTTCGATATAATAGGAACTTATCGGTAAATAAAATCGGTATAACCTGACTTTAATAAAGTTGGCACTATTTTTGACAGTTCTGCACGAAGGTTAAACCACTACTACTTACATATTTTTACGCATTTTACCCACCCGCTTCCAGCTACCCCTCCTGTCCCCCCACCTTGCTGTGTTACGTAATTTATGACATTGTTGTCATCTAAACATGCTCATTATCGTTACACCTATAATGTTGACATAATTAAACTAATTGCCGTCTTTTATTTAAGGTCGGTAGAAACAAGTGAAACAAAGCTCTGACCGGATAGCCCTAACGTAGGTTTCAGATAGCCCCTTAAATTTTGTCATAATAATCAGTTTTGATAAGAATAACTGTGTTTTCCTGTTTATAGTCGAATAAGAGCACTTAAAAGTGAAAATTTAAGCAAAACTTTCCTAAAAAACGCGAGGATTTGTTAAAGTCAAGCTATGTCAACCTTATGTACCGATAGGTCAGTAATTTATGTTAATGTCGTTAATAAATCCAAAATATTTTTATATGTTCTCGTAAATAAATCATGTTTTAAGCTAACTTCCAAATGTGTATGTGGACAGGGTGTATATTTTGACCCCCCATAATTTAAGAAGCGGTTACCTGTCTAAAATAGATAAATGTCATTGCAAATGTCAAATTTTCACACCAAGTTTGTTGTTTTAAGCATAATGTGCTATAGAGAGATTAAAGTTTAGGTTATAGTAAGGATTTTTTGTAATTTTTCTCGCAAACTAATATAGATAGAGGTAAGATATTTGGTATATTTTGGATCAGAAAGGAACGGCTGATTCAAAAATTTTATACATTTAAAAATTCAAACTTGTTCTTAGAAATTGCCATTTGTAATGGCACTTTTCGTTTGACAGATATTTTTTTTAATATGCAAAAGTTTAAATTCAAAAGTTATAAAAATTTTTTTTTTAATATGCAAAAGTTTAAATTCAAAAGTTGTAAAAATTTTGCAAAAAAATATCTGTAAAAAAAGCAATTTCTAAGTGCAAAGTTTGAATTTTTAAATAAAACACGCTGTATTTTGTAACATTTTTAAATCGGCCGTTCCTTTCTGATCCTAAATATACCAAACATGTTACCTCTATCTATATTAGTTTGTAAGAAAAATGACAAAATCGTTACCATAAGGCCAATGTGTTAGAGAGAGAATAATGTACGCTTTAATCTCTCTAACACTTATGGTAAGGATTTTTGCATTTTTCTTGCAAACCTATATAGATAAAGGTAAAGTGTTTAATATTTTTGAAATTAGAAAGGAAAGGGCGATTCAAACGTTTAACAGTATACGGGGTGTTTCATTTAAAACAAAAAACTTGGTGTGACAAGTTGACATTTGCAATGACATTTAGCTATTTTAGACAGGTAACTCTTAAATTATGCAATCAGTTATACAAGTTTTGCATTTAACCTTTTTTTCTAACATTAATAATAACGGCGCTAACTGGGGGTTCAAATATAGTGGGACACTCTGTACCCACTTTTCTGTCTCTTCCAGTACTATAATAAGTAACAGCATTATTATTTTTAGAAAAAGATGGCTTAAGGCTATAGTTTCTTCTCAGATTTTAAGTAAAAAAAAAGTACAACTGGCAACGCCTTGTTCTTTAATTTTTTTTATCTTTTGTCAGAGTGCACAGGGAAAACTAAACATCAGAATTAGCTGAAATTTTGCAGGGGTGATCATTTTTAAATGCTTAACAAAAATATCTGAAGGATTTTTGAATATTCTCAATTATTTTTTCTTCGAAATAAAAGCTATGGTCCTGTCATCTATCCCAAAACCCTCAAAATAATTGTGGTTTAGAACAAATCCGATTTACAAAAAAAAAACAATAGAGAAATACTCACAAATTCCTCTGGATTACATTTTTGTTTTTAATATTTCCTTGCTTTAGCGAAAATAAAAACTAAGTTTACTTTTTTCTAAAAGCCTGTGCACTTCGGAAAAGAAAACCGATCAATCAATCACTCCTCATTGAATTTGTGAGACACACGCATTTCAAGTGTTGGTCGATAGATCGCAGAATTTATACGATTCCATGGTAACTGCAGGTGTTTTGTCAACAAACTTCAAATCGGGCTGCAGTGGGACAGAAGAGTATTTTTACGTTTTCTGACAGAAAACCATTCGAGGTTATGTTTATCTTTCAAAAATGTGTTTTTCAAAAACATTGTTCTACAACAAATATGAAACCACTCGGCGTGTGCGGTTGCCCTCCGAAAAAGGCCTAGCGCTGCGCGGGCATTACCCCGAGTCTATCAAAGAACCAAGAGAACTTTACTGGCTCGGTGGGATTACTAGGAATTCGCATAGAAACATTCGGCGCCCATAACGCAACATAATTTTGTTTTTATTTTGATTTAACCATTTTTTTTTTAATTAAAATTATTGCGGCATAGCTATGTGCAAGTGTAATAGTGAAATCTTGGAGTGTAAGAACCTCAATTTCAAAAATACACGGATACTTGAGTACTAACAAAACAGGTCAGTAAAACTCCATTTAGAGGTCGTTGACGCTTCTGTTTAAAATAGAATACGATTATTTCGTCTAGCGCCAGTAGCCGATTTTTAAATCTGCATGCCTTTAAGTTAACCTGTTGTCGATATCAGCTAGCGGGAGTATTTCAAGTTTAATTATAAATGCACCTGTAAATGCAACCTTAAACATTACACACGATTATACTTTAATACGATAGTTGTTGGGTAGCGTTTTTTTAGTAGGTAATTCTGCAGTAAAGGATTTTCTTTTATTTTAGTATTTTCTTTGTTGTTTTAGCGGCGTAGAACGCGAAAAGTCAAAATAAGTAACCTAACCCCAAATTTTTGACTGGGAGCTAAAAAATCTCTGGTGTCCCACTGTGGATAAACATAAATAAAGTCTCCGAGTTGCCATGGAAAACAAATTCAATGACGTAAAATTTTGCAGAAAAATCAGGTCGACATAGTTAAATTGATTTCCCGTACAGTGTTGCTAAAAACAATTCGCCAGATTGTAACTACCACTTTAAGAAACATTGTCTTTTTAAATTATAGGCACTGTCGTTATTTGAAAGTAATTTTTTTCAAACAACGGTGCTGTGCAGATTTGGTGGCTGTGACATATAACCGTAATCTCGGGGCAAGTTCCCTTGGGATTTTTGGGAACGATCTCTCTTTCTCTCTTTCTCTCGATGGCAATCTTGCCATATCACGGCCCCGTTGCGGACCACGCACCCTCTTTATTGGATTATTGCAGTGTCATATTTCCAGTTTCATCTCGGTCCGCCGGCCGGTCACTTATGCCAGAAACGAATGAAAAATGTAAACTAATTGACTGATCATATGATACTACAAGCATAGAAATAGAGAAGAAGCCATAGATTGAGCATCCTTTTCAAATAGGTGTTAGGTATGTTATTTATGGAATTTTATATTGTTTATAGCCTTTCCAAATTCTTCCAATCGTATGTGCGAGTAATTTTCTCATCCAAAGCACAGACTTTGATCATCTCCTCTCCTTTTCTCAGCACCATAGTGATTTAGTGGAAAGGATACCCCTATTTTTGCTGGTTTAAATTTTAATGAGTGAAAATCCACTTGCAAGGATACCCTTGCCCGACATTTTTTTTTAATATTGATTTATTTCATAGACGACGAGTATCCTGCGCACTGTGGGCGAGAAACCCCTTAAAATAGTGAATTATTTGAAAATATTATACTGCAAATATCTTTACTTTGGCGGATTTGTTATTGTTAGCAGTTATTAATTAATCTTAGCAAAAAGTTGCAGTTTATAACCAGTCAAAACTTGTTGTTCGTGAATTACAAAATATTTCGTGATGAATAGCATTCAAGCAGGTGATTTTTGTAACACATTAGTTTTCTGTCATTCATTTGGGGATGCGAGATTATTTGGACTATTATACCCTACTATAACTAATACTAATAACGCTCTTGGGCTGCGTGAAAAACAGCTTAACTTTAAGCGTACATTGGCAGGCGAGAAATGAACTAATATCGTGATGATTTTTCTTTAAATACTGAAAATTGAGTCTAGTTTAATAGTCAAGTATCGATGGATGTCTCAGATGCACTGGAAACGTGCTACGCGCGAAAAAACCGGGCAAAAGAACTTTCGGAAAAGTACTTTTATCTTTGGACAATAAAAACTCGTACGTCGGAGAGTTTAACTTAAGCTGGGTTCATACAGAAATAAAATAACATAAGATAACATAAGATAAGATAAGTTCAAAATAACATAAGATAACATAAAAAAAAATTGGGTGTTCACACAGAGAAATAACATAAAATAAGAGATTAGTTCCAGCCAATCAAAACGCGAATTTTTGCGCATGCGATTTTTTATTTTACTATCACTGTATTGTCTCCTGTCATTCGTTCGTCGCGTTCACGTCATGGTCATAAAATAAAATAAGAAGATAAAAGTGTGCCATCTTTCTGTTATGTTATGTTATCTTATCTTATTTTTCTGTCTGTATGAACGCCGTCAAGCACCCCCATAAGGTGAACTCTTATTTTTTATTTTCTCTTATCTTATGTTATCTTATGTTATTTTTATTTCTGTATGAACCCAGCTTGAATAAGGACTTAAATTATGGTCGGGGGTTTTTTCAAACCTATAGGAGCATTTTTGGTGATTTTGTTTTAATTTGGCACACACTCAGGCATGACTCCGGGGACTACCAAACCAATATACATTTTTTCAGCGACGGCGTACGTAAGCGTCGCGACGCCCTAAACTTTTTTTAGGTCATAGGGCCATTTAGACAGCTGTATCTCGGTCAAATGTCAAAATTTTAAATTTTTGGTTCCACCTCTTAAAAGGATATGAAATGGCCTTTAATATGGTATGCAAAACATGATATTTTATTTCCGGTTGATTGCATAAAAAAATAACCAATTTAAAATATTTAAAAAAAATTCTAAAAATTTACAAAAAAAAATTCTATTTTCCATTTATGAACGGCATTGTGCAAATTCGTTTTAAAGTGACTATGAGAAGGTCCCAGCTATTCGTCGGTTTAAAAAAACTGCAAATTCATGCCACGGAAAAATCACAAAAACATTGGAAATAGCCTTTTAAAAACACCAAACTTGAATCTTGAACGCCTTTAAGTCGCCCAATTTTACTTAAAACACCATTGCTTCTTTTTGTTATTTTATTCACTTTTGAGCAGTTAAGTATTTTTTTATCAATGTGGGAGCACCTAATCGGCAATACGTATATAAAAATAACATTTTTTACCGCCCTCTCTTCACTCGTCTCTCCCATTTGACGGTTTAATCCATAATAATATATGGGGAGGGTCAGAAAATCTTGGACTGATTTAATTTTCTAATTACTTTTTTGTTCCGTAGCCGATTTTTATAAAGTTAGGCATTTTAGGAAGTCAAAAGATAAAAGTTTACTATTTTTGTACAAAAGATGTAAATGTCAATAATTCAAGATGGCGGACGTAGTCAAAAATTTGGTCTGGAAAAAAAGATCTGAAACTTTTTTCCAACCTCCCTGTAATTTTCTATTGCCAAAATAGGAAACCTTATGCCTTTTCACGTCTAACGAGGTAGCACACATAAAATTCCCAAGAACTTTCTTATTCTTATAAAAACTTTTATTTCAAATGTAGAAAAGAATTTCACGTTTAACGAGGTATCACTCATAAAATTCGGTTAAGTAGTACAAAAGTATAAGAATCGTTGTTTTCGTTAAAATTAGCTTTTTTCGGAAAAGTAATTTTTGACTAGGCATGTTCGCTATCTTGGGTTTTTGACATTTTGACTTGGTTTATTTACCTTTTCAGAAAGGATACACCTGTAAAAATCCCATGAGAAGTAAGAAAGTTCTTGGTAACATTATGCGATATGTTGAGCCAATGCGACTTTTGTACTACTTAACCGAATTTTATGTGTGGTACCTCGTTAGACGTGAAAAGGCATAAGCTTTCTATTTTGGCAATAAAAAATTACAGTCGCAAAAATGTTTTTGAGATCTTTTTTTCCAGACTAAATTTCTGACTACGTTCGCCATTTTTAATTTTTGACATTTTACATCTTTTGTACAAGAATAGTAAACTTTGTTCTTTTAACTTTCTAAAATGTTAAACTTAATAAAATTCGGCTGAGGAACAAAAGAAATTAAATCAGTCCAAGATTTCCTGGCCCTTTCTATATTTTATTATGGATTAAAAATGTAATTTTTATGTACGTATTGCCGATTAGGTGGACCCACACCGACTCAAAACTGAATAAAATAACAAAAGAAGCAATGGTTTTTTTAAGTAAAATTGGACGACTTGTAAAAATCATCTATGTTTGTTTGACAGATCACAGACAAAAATCCTGAAGGCGTCTAAGATTCAAGTTTGGAATTTTTAAAAGTATATTTCATTGTCTTCAAGCAGCTGTAAAAATTTCGGAAATACCCTGAAAAAATTTCTAAATACAGGACAAAATATAAAGTGTGACATAATTTTTGTTATTTTTGAAGTTTTTAGCAAAAAGCTTTTTTATGTATGTTATTTAATTTTATTAAAACGTGGGGGCCCATCGTGACTTGTTAGATTTAATATTACGTATTTTATAGCCTTTTAAAAAACATATTTGGCAGGTCTGTAAAGGGAATGTGGATTAAAAAATTTGAAGTTAAGCAGCCGGGGTCAAAAAATTGAGATTTTGTAAATTTTCTGAACATGCGTCAATTTCCAATTTTTTTGTGATTTTTCCGTGGGATGAATTTGGAGTTTTTTTTATATAAAAAAGAAAGGTTCGTGGCATGTCGGACACACATTTTGCTTTTCAATTCATTACGACCAGGCCTCCAAGATCTAATGGATAGTCCAGAAACCTACAGGTCTGTTTCATCCTTGTTAGGAATCATCAGGGTAACATAGGACTGTACCTGGCGTATGAAGCATAACATAAACAACCACACCCAGCGAATTTAAACAACTTTCGTCGTCAAATAACGCGGGATGCTGGATGGCTATATGCAGCGCGCTGCCTAATAATAAAGCGAAAAGCAAAACGTTAAAGGATGCAAATATCAATAAGAATGAAATTTGCGAGCAGGACAAAAAAAAGAAACCTGCGAAACTGTACCGGTTACTGAAAGAAGACCGTTCAAAATACAACGTTCGCAGCAACTCCACCCCCAATTGGAGTTTATACTACGTCGCCTTATATTAAGGCTCAGCAACAATCACTCCGGAGGAGGCTTGTTGCGCAAAACAAGGCAAGTAACGCGCTGCATATAACCATCCAGCATCCCGCGTTATTTGAAGACGAAAGTTGTTTAAATTCGCTGGGTGTGGTTGTCAGGTACCGTCCTATGTTACCCTGATGATTCCTAACAAGGATGAAACAGACCTGTAGTATCTTGGAGGCCTGGTCGTAATGAATTGAAAAGCAAAATGTGCCTCCGATATGGCACGAACCTTTCTTTTTATTTATTTTTCACGGAAAACAAATTCTTTTTTTAAGTTTTTTTATATCGACAAATAGCCTGGACGTTCTTATAGTCACTTCAAAAAAGTAGACAACAAAGATGCTGGTGGTAACTCTGAGGTCTTTGGAGAAAAGACGAAAATTGCAGAACGTTCCTTCAAAGACATTCTAGATTCTTGATAAAAACATTCTTGGATGTATGTCAGTAAGTAATGCTTTGTCAGAAAGAAGCTTCTCCTGCCTTAGAAGACTGAAAATATAAGTACGTAAAAACACTATTACGGAAATTCTTCTGACGGACTTAGCGTTGCTGCATATTAACAGACATATTGAAATTGACATTAAGCGAGAGCCATTGACCGGTTTGCCAAAAAAACTTGAAACGAACTTTTTTTTGAGATAGGCATCTTATATTTGAGATATGCAATATAAAAGGTAATGTTTCAACTTAATAGTAGTTTTCACAACTAGAGGCTAAAATAGTGCTTTTTTGGCAAGCGTTGGTTTAAATAACAAGCGCAGTGAGGTATTTAAAAACGTGAATAAAAAAAAACACTATAAATCAAAGCGGCTGGTAATTGAAATAACAATGGTTTCCGTAGCAATGTGCCTTTTTATTCGGTGACGTTCATTGTTGCGACATTTTAATCTTTGACAGTTTTATATTTTGACGATGTTTTTAATTTTTTTTTTCGTAAACACTTGGTAAAAACTGGCGGAAATGGCTTAATTTTTAGGAAAGAATAATTAGATTTTTTCAATATTACTATTTTCGGTTATTTCTCTTCAATTTTGGATAAAAAACGGACAAATCTTTTTTTGCACCGGTGGCCAAAAAAAAATTTTTTTGCATCGGTAAACAAAAAAGCCATGCTTTAGTTATTTGCAGACAGTTACTAAAATCATGTTTTTTAGATCTCAAAAAAAAGTATTTTTAGCTATTAGGTTTTGTTTGTGGTTTGTTTGTACCTATGTCTTTTATAACTGAAAAAATTATACGTATTCAAGCGCAGATTTCCGTGGGGTAAGGGGGTAATAAACCCCCCTGGATTTAAATTTTTTACGAAAACATTTTCATACCTTTGATATTTACGGTATTAGTTTAATTGTGTATTGACAATGGCATTTGTAGTGTCACTTTCTTAAAAATTTTCGCTGGTTGCGCTTTGAAACCATTGATATATTTACAATTTTAGTTCAATTTTAAATCAGAAAATGAATTTTCAGTGCAATTTTCTCAAAAATTTTCGGCTGCGGCGCTATGATACGTTGATAGTTGCATTTTTAATGTAATTTTCTCAAATTTTCGGCGCATTGAAACATTTTTAAAAATGTATGACATAAACAGCTTAAAATCTGAGTACCCCTTCCCCTAGATTTGAGGCCAAATCCGCGCTTATAGTTGCTAAGTTTTGTTTGCATATATTGATATGTTCCTCATAAAAGCTATGCTTTTATTCTAGTTTTTTTTGTATCAAAACGGCCCCTCCATTCTCAAATAGCTGGGACCGCCACTGGCTGTGGGATGATAAGAACAAAATATAATCCAAGATGGCACCGAAAGGGTTAAGTGAAGGTGTCTATCGAAGACTTTCGGATGAGTAACAAAAAAAAATTTACCCGAAATTTTTGGGTCACAATATAAAATTTTTCTAATTGCACTGGACTATCTTTTGGTAAAC
Organism: Oxystoma pomonae; assembly: GCA_963921995.1. Classification (NCBI taxonomy): domain Eukaryota; kingdom Metazoa; phylum Arthropoda; class Insecta; order Coleoptera; family Brentidae; genus Oxystoma; species Oxystoma pomonae. The sequence continues at coordinate 88,892,577 of OY998163.1, forward strand.
ATTGCAATGTACAGGGTGATTCAAATTTGGGCACTTTTATATGGGTAGAGGTACTTCTAGCGGAAATAGAGAAAAACCAACCCCTATTTGCGTGGTCATTTTTGGTGAAAATCGCATTTTGATATGTCCACCCATCTTTGAGCTACGGGGGCTTTTTGAAAAGTTTGCATTTTGGGATAGGGCCTGTAACTTTTTTATTTACGAAAATTTCTTTTTGGTATGAATTGCTTTTTTGTAGATCTTTTAAAGCATAATCCAGATCATAAACTGGATTTTATCCGCCACTTTTAGAAGATATAACGCAAAGTTACCTTTTTTCTTATGCAACACCCTGTTTTTATTATATATTTGTGTTCAGAATTAAATTCTAATCAAAATGATGTATCATATGTGATATTTTGGTTAAGTAGTTTTTGATCTCCGCTAGAAGTATCCGTACCCATATAAAAGTGTTCAATTTGAATCACCCTGTACAGTGGACATTAACAGTGGGATTTACTAAGATCTAAAATAGTACCCCCCACAGGGCTAAATTATTTACACCTGTGGGGGGTATTAAATTTTAAAACCAATTTTCAAAAAACACTTACCCATACAGAAACTACAAAAATTTATTTATTGTTAAATAAATTGCAAAATACCACTGAAAAACTGCTTTTTTTCTGAAAATGTACACTATTCTAAGAGAAAATGCCCTAAAACTAATTTTTTGGCACATAATAGCTTCATTATCTGTGTTTGAGGTTAGAAAGTTGGTGATTTTTTAGACCACCTCTGGGGGGTGGTTTAAATTTATAGCCCCCAGAAAGGATTGTTTTGTAGCAATTGGTAATAAGTTCGTTTATAATTTCCCTAAGTAACCGTTTTTACAAGGATCAATTTACCTTATTTCATATCCCAAGTTGTTCATTGACCTATAAAACACCTCCAATTTTGTCCAGAAAAACGCCATATTTTGAACCCGTTTCTAGCACAAAAAATATATCTATGAGAGCTCTACTACGCAAAACAAACATAAGTGAAGGTCACTGATTATGCACGAAAAATACAACAAACAAAAAAACCCAAAATAACTATATTAATTTATTTACAAACTGAAATTAAAAAATTGAGGTTATCTAAAAGCGCACCCAAGAAAACTTTCCTTACTAAAAGCCCATCCATTTCAAAGCTGTAGAGTTTTCATCAGTAGAGGTTGGTACAAGCCAAGGTACAAGCAGGGTTAAGAAATCCGAACTCGCTGTTTGTGATTTCAACGCAGCTAATATTTAGAAACTGACATTTCGACAGTGACAGAAATGTAGACAAAACTTGTATTTAAGTTTTTTAATACATTTCATAAATAAAAACACCTCTTAAATAAATACAAAATTAACCTACTCCTTATTTTATGATGACCCATCTAAATCGTAGTGTGACATCAAGTATTAATTGGAAAAATTAATGAACAAGGGTAAGTTTTAATTAGAGTGACATATAACCCCAATTTTAATTTGTTCTACAGAGTGTTTACTATTTAAAACCCGCGTGGGTTTAAATTTTTTAATTTTCTTTTCTTCTAAATTGAAACTTTCTTCTTAAATCCAACAAACAAATTTATTCATATTCTTCTTATAAATCAAACGTGTGTAAAATTCAAGGAGGGTTGGTTTAAAACGCTTAAAACCAAAAATTTCACCTAAACTTAGGACTGTTCTAAAATAGACTAAACCCTTTTAGTAAATCCCACCGTTCGAATGTATTCCTTATTTGGTTATTCATATTGCTTGACGAGGATTTGTTTGCTTAGTAACGGTGATAGCGCTTTGCCATTTTCTTTTGCGAATTGCCGAACTGCTAACTGATGTTTAATCACATTTTATGGGAACAATAAAACCTGATGTAAATAAATTTTTATTAAAAAAACTTTTTAAGAACAAGCTTTTATTAAATGCACTCAAAAGTAGAAAATAATTTTTTGCCTTTCTTATAGCATAATGAAAGCGATGGGCGCAAATTAAAAATTTTAACTTTCGGTATCGTATATCGGTCACATAGATGATTCACCTAAGAAACAGTTGTATTACTCTATAACCTAACAACATTTTAAAAGGCTTGGTAAGCACGGCAATCTCACCCGTTCTCAGCTTCTTTAGATGAAAGCATTATGTTTATCATTCGAATAGAAGAAGAATTTAGTTCTTCTTTTGTAGTCCTCTCTTTTTCACCGTAAAGTTAAAATTTTTAATTTGCGCCTATAGCTTTTTTATGATATAAGAAAGAAAAATAAATATTTTCTACTTTTGAGTGCACCTAATAAAAGCTTGATCTTTAAAAGTTTTTTTTAATAAAAATTGGGTTTTTAATTTTTAGTTTTGTACCCAAAATCGTCCATTTTGAATCCGCCATATTGGAATTTTCAAATTTGATCAAAAATTCATATCCCCTTCCTGAAAAACCCCTGTATGCCAATTTTGATTTAAATCGAACAAACTAAATCTTTTCCCCCCTCCACTTCCCTCTTTCGAGGGAAGTGTGTACCTAATAATACCATATTATTGTATTGTCGCCGGAACTATAAACGCATACCAAATTTGAATACACACCCTTAATCTTTAGATTTGTACTCTTAATCGTCCATTTTGAATCCGCCATATTGAAATTTTCAAATGTGATAAACTGTATGCCAGTTTTGATTGATATCTAAAAACTAAATCTTTTTCCTCCTCCAATTCCCTCGTTAGAGGGAGTTGGGTACCTGAAAATAGCATATTATTGTGTTTCACCGGAACTATAAACGCATACCAAATTTGAACACAATCGTATGTGGATAAGTCAGTTAAAATTGGTTAGCAAAACATGACCGAAAATCGTCCATCTTGAATCCGCCATATTGAATTTTTATAATCTGATTAAAAATTCGTATTCCTTATCCCCAAAAGCCCCCGTATACCAATTTTGGTTGAAATCGGACAACTTAGGTGTTTCCCCCCTCCACTCCGCTCGTAGGGGGGAAGGGTGCCTAATAATGACATATTATTGTATTTTCACCGGAACTCTAAATGTATACCAAATTTGAAGGCAATCGGATGTGTATAAGTTAGTTAAAATTGATTAGCAAAAGATGACCAAAAATCGTCCATCTTGAATCTGGCATATTGAATTTTTGAAATCTGGTTAGAAATTCGTTATCTCCATTCCCATGTGCCCCAACACACCAAATTTCAACGAAATCGGGCGTACTGCAACCGTGCCCCCATCTACCCCCTTCGAATAGGGGGGAGCTGTCAATTGCATCACACTATATTTTTGTTTTGTCACCGCAACTATATAAGCATGCCAAATTTGAAGCCGATCGGATGTCGGGAAGTTAGTCAAAATTAAGTTGCAAGATTCCACCCGAACATTGCAAGTTAAATAAAAGCTTGTAAAAAATAGCCTCCAAATGGAAACATCTTCTGCACCCAAGCCCTTCTGGAAAGCTTAATATCCATCTGACCCATTCCTTCTGCAACATCCTCTATAGTAGAGTTCTGATGATGAAAATGTTTTTATCGGAAAGGGTTGTATAATTATCAGAGTATGTGGTAATTAATGCCACACTCATCCATTAATCATGACCGTTATCTGCATGAATAAACCAATAAACCTAAGTAATTGACTTTGATGACATCGAACTTTCGAAACGAAAAAAACCATTAATGTTTATGCTAATGGTCAAAAACTGTAAAATACACTCATAACAGTAATTAAATGAACTAGCGATTTTTTATTTTTAATTGGGGTAATTACAGGGTGTGAGTTCTAATTCCAGTAACACATTGCACATTGTTGAGGTTAATTCACATATTAACTATGAAATGGATTTTTTTTATTTAGTTTGCTGGATTTGCTCATTGCATGCACACCGAAAACCAAGCAACAAAATCATTTGTAACGCAGCACTAATAGAGTTAAAATCAAAAGATCAAAAGATCATGGGTGGAAAAAACGAAAATTCAAACTTGGATGAGTATCCCACAAGGAACACACAAAGGACCAAAGCGAAAAGAGCCTGGGCTCATCAGTGGTTCCACTTAGGGTCACTGGATCTTGAAACCTGCGGTCCCAGGGGTAGCGACACGAAACATAACCTAATTTGTGCAAAACTCAAATTTGACACTATCACAGGCGGCGATTTCAAAAAATAAATAAAAATAAATTTTGATCACTTTTAACTGATGCAAACAACACATTTGTCAAAACTGATATGAAATTTTTTTAAACATTTGCATACATTTATCCACGCGCGTTTTCATACCTATACGTTCATAAATCCTCTAACATTAAAAAATACTTAAGTATCGCCATTCGCGCGTGTCCATCTAAGTGTCTATTTATATATTTTCGCGTCAATGTAAGACCATGCCGCTAGTATTACACAAGAATTATCGGATTAATTTCGGTATAAGGATGTTTTTACGTAGAGTTTGGACAGGTAATATAATCGTACAAGCAAGTTAAGAGAACCAAGTACCTACTACTGAAGATTTAATGAATAAGAACATTCACAGGATCTGTTTTGGACATTCTCGTATGTTCCCAGAATATTTACGCAAAATATAAATATTTTTTCTATATATGTGGGGTTGTTCGTTAGGGCTTTGTGAAATTATTTTAAGTACATGAATACATTATCACAATCACAACCAAAAAAGCTTTGTATTTTCTCACACCACACGTCACACCAAGCCTTATCCCAAAACCCATTACGAACTAGCAACTTACATTTTAGGTTTTTCCATATTTTTCTATGTAGTTTTGATCTTACAGAAATTCGACTGTATAATAAAATAGATATAGGTACCTATCTTAATATAGTTTTGGATATTCGGTATATAGTGAAGGGGCATGTGTAAGTCCGTGGGATTTTTAATGAAGGACGAGGAACGAGGATTCCAAAAAAATTACTTTTAAGGTAATCGGACATTAAATGACCTTGAAAATCGCAAAAAACAAGATTTTTGCCATTTTCTCTTCAAAAAATCTTAATAATTCGACGTTTTGTTAGACCAACTTCAAAGGTACCTCAAACTATTAGGCATGTATGCCAAATTCGATCCTTAGAGTTTGATGCAGTAAAATTAACAAATTGCAAAAATAACATACTAAAGGGCGCTATTTATCAACTATTCAAGCGAAGAGAATCAAATTTGGCAACAAAGATAAGAAGGTCAAGTCCAACAATTTTGTTTAAAAAATTCTTGTTCAGCTATGACGTGTTTCAATACGGTATATCAAAATGGCGACCTATAACCACATTTTATTTTATCCAATTTCTGGTCCTCAATTCTTGTTTACATATCTTTGCTTACTATAAAAAAAAAAGTTTAGTTGATGCATAACCCCGATTGACCTTGAAAATACCATTTAAAATTGAAAAACCCGCTTTTTGTAGTGTTTTTTCCAATTAGCCACTACGCAAATACTTTTAAGTGCCGGAGATGAAACTAAAATCTTAGCCATAAAAAAAACACTTTATTTTAAACCTCCCTACCATTTTTTTTTGATCTATCGTTCCAGATGTTGGTGTAACAAAACGTTAAATTATGAAAATTTTTTTTAAAGAGAAAATGGCAAAAATAGTTTTTATAGGCATATAGGTCATTTTTACCGGGGTATAGCATAAACATCTGGGAAGCCAGATCAAAAAAAATGGTAGAAAGGTTTAAAATTTATGGCTAAGATGTTAATTTCATCTTCGGCACGAAAAGTTTTTGCGTAGTTGTTAATTGTAAAAAAACTACAAAAAGCTGGTTTTTCAATTTTACATGGTATTTTCAAGGTCAATCAAGGTCATGCATCAACTAATTTTTTTGTTCATATTGAGCAGAAATATTTTGAGATATCAGCCGCCATATTGAAACGCATCATAGCTGAACAAAATTTTTTTAACAAAATTGTTGAACTTGACCTTCTTATCTTTGTTACTCAATTTGGTTCTCTTGGCTTTAATAATTCATGAATAGCGCCCTTTAGTATGTTATTTTTGCAATTAGTTAATTTTGCTGGAGTATTTTTCAAGGTCATGAAGCTTCAAACTGCATCAAACTCTAAGGACTCAATTTGGCATACATGCTTAATAATTTGGGGTACATTTGAAGTTGGTCTGACAAATTCAAAAAAAAATTTTTTGAAGAGAAAATTGCAAAAATCTTGTTTTTTGCCATTTTGTCCTAAAATTTTAAATAAAAGAGAGATATCTGGTCAATCTGATTTTTTAGTAATAAATTTAAAAATAAGAGATTTCCCCGAAAAATTTTCTTTTAAATATTTTTTTAGAAAGGATAGGTCATGGAAATTTTTTTTAAAAGACCTTTAAAAAATCTAGCACTAGCCTCAATTTTTACTGTATTTTTTGAGAAATTGCCATTTTTGTCAGTAGGTAGGTACCTGGAAAAACTGTATGAAAATTGAAATTTTGGATTTTTAATTTTCTATTGAACAATTAGGTATACCCCAAAAATCATCCAAAAGATGGAAGGGAAAAACCTTTGGTTGATTTAAGATGAAAAATATTTATATAATATTTTATAAATAACTAATAATTAAAATGTGTAAGTAACGTTTCAAAATCAACCAAACTAAAATTTCTAACCTGTAAAACCTTGCAAGGAAGCCTTAAGGTAGCTCGCGACCTACCTTGTCCTTCACTCATCCTTAAGCATTCCTTCGACGATTATAAAATGCATTTTATGTCGAAGGAGCCCTAGGCGTGAGGTTACCTCAAGGCCTGTATTTGTCTACGTACACACTAACCCCAACCCTATACCTACTAAACCGTCTCTTATGTTCCAAAATTCTTTAAAAATATATAAATAGGTCTGCTTCCCTAAAATTTTAGCTGCCCCCTCAGGACTGAGACAACTCGGACAGTACCGACCACTTCCAAATTCAGATTATTCGCGACAATTACACTAAACATATATTTGTAGTACAAGAATAATTACAACGCTTACGTTAAGTAACCCAGTTAGTAGACACCTAAAGTAAATATTTCAACGCATCGGTATCGGTATACGTAACGCGTTAGAAATAAAGCTTGACTTGTTTATGCGATGTTTCGAACGATGCCCGCTTTCTTGAATGGTGCGATGACAGAACTGCTGATTGAAATCGTTGCGTATGTTCGTGGGTCCGCAACGATACGTATATTCACGCAACGAGATTCTGTCATCACACCCGTCAAAGAAGCAGGCATCGTTCGAAACATGGTATGTACAAGTCAAAAATGTAGTGTATTTTGACTTTGTTTCAATCGCGTTACGTATACCGATACCGATGCGTTAAAATATTTACTTTAACAGTGGGATTTACTAAGATCTAAAATAGTACCACCCACAGGTCTATAATAAAAACCAATTTTCAAAAAACACTTACCCATACAAAAAAGACACAAAGTTATTGATTATTTTGTATTGTTATTGCAAAATACCACTGAAAAACTGCTTTCTTTCTCAAAATACACCATATTTTAGAAGAAAATACCCTAAAACTAATTTTGTACGCCAAAAATTTGGCACATAATTCATTCATTATTTGTGTTTGAGGTTATAAAGCTGGTGATTTTTTAGACCACCTCAGGGGGGTGGTTTAAATTTATAGCCCTCAGAAAGGATTGTTTTGTGGTAATTGGTAATAGGTTCGTGTATAATTTCCCTAAGTAACCGTTTTTATAAGGATTAATTTACCTTATTTAATATCCCAAGTTGTTGATTACCCAATAAAATACCTCCTATATTGTCCAGAAAAACGCCATATTTTGAACCCGTTTTCAGCACACAAAATATATTTATGAGGGCACTACGAGGCAAAACAAACAGAAGTAAAGGTCACTGATTATGCACGAAAAATATACCAAACAAAAAAACCCAAAACAACCATATTAATTTATTTACAGACTGAAAGTAAAACATTGAGGTTAAGTAAAAGCTCAGTCAAAAAAACTTTCCTTACTGAAAGTCCACTCATTTAAAGCTGCAGCTTTCATCAGTAGAGGTTGGTGCAAGCCAAGGTGCAAGCAGAGGTAAAAGATCCGAACTCGCTGTTTGTAATTGAACGCAGCGCTAATATTTTTAAACTGACATTTCGACAGTGACAGAAATGTAACAGAAACTTGCATTTAAGTATTTTATTACATTTCATAAATAAAAACACCTTTTAAATAAATACAAAATTAATCTACTCCTTATTTTATTATTAATTGGAAAAATTAATTAACAAGGGTAAGTTTTAATTAGAGTGACATATAACCATGTTAATTTATTCTACAAAGTGTATACTATTTAAACCACGCGTGGGTTTACATTTTTTAATTTTCTTTTCTTCTAAATTGAAAATTTCCTCTTAAATCCAACAAAAGATTGTGTTAAGATGATTAGTCAATAAACAAATTTATTAAAATTCTTTTTATAAATCAAACTACGTCTAAAACTCAAGGAGGGTTCGTTTAAAATGCTGAAAACCAAAAATTTCACTTAAACTTAGAACCGTTTTAAAATAGACTAAACCGTTTTAGTAAATCCCACTGTAAGTGTCTAGTACCTAAATAAATTGATCACTCGTAACAATATTTAGTTTATAAAAAGATGGCGTAAAATGTCGAGAGTTCAAAACTGATATTGACGTCTCTGGAGCAATCATGATTTCAGGCAAGGAACGTGACACCAACTATCTGTATTTGTCTATAAACACCATAACCCGAAAACGTCTCGCAGCTAATGAAATTCTCCCAAGAGCCCGAGAAAAGCGACGCTACACTATTTGCTAAGATACATTTTGGGGAATTTCTCCTCCTCAAAGTTAATCAGCGAGAAACTAGCTGTAAAATTCGGTTATATTGAATCAAATCAGGGAGGCTTTATTATTTATATAAACAGGGTAATATCATAAAGAATAAGAAAGCTTATTGGAAATACGTGTGGTAATATGTAGTTAGATAAAAATATAATATACTGGGTGTTCCAATAAGTGACCACCGGATTTTTATCAAAACTATCTTTGTGTGTCTTAGCTTTCCCAAAGCCAAGTTATAAGGGGCATAAAACTTTTTCGAGATAAATCCGGTGGCCAACTCTTATTGGACCGCTATTTATGTAAAATAGCCTAAAGTTGGCGATATTTAAACAAATTAATTAATTGGGGAAATAATCCTCATATCGTAAGCCACCTGCTGAGCCGGGATGATTCTGAAAGCCTACAAAATCACAGATTTCCCACATTACAAATTCCTATCACGCGGTTTCGGTTTTTTCAGCAAATGCCTTTTAGATTTGCTAATGGCTTAAATTCGGGATAGCACTGACCATGGTTCTAAAAAATATGTACTGATAGTCTTCATTTTTCATGAGTCGTTGGAAAAAGTATACAGTATAAGTATATAAACTGGGCGCACTATGAAACACATATTTTATATTTAGGAGAGTATTTTAAACCTCTGTAACTTTTTTAGGTTTTAATATTTTTAAATGGGATTTTTGGTCTCGTACAGCTGATATTTTTTTGTAACCAAGGGTTAAAATCGAAGTTTGCCATCTTGTATTTTATTCGGTATACAAGGTGTGACAATAAGTACTGTTTTTTTGTCAAAGTTTAAAGTTAACGAAAATTAAAAAAAAAATTGGGAAAAATTTAAAATTATCAAGTTGGTTATCAAATATTTCTTAACAAAATTAATTCTCAGAATTTTTATTTTTTCTTTTGTTTTAGATATATGATTTTTTTCAAAATTTATGCGTGTTTTACATTCTTTTGCCTCGTGGATTTGACCGGATTTCGCAAATAATTTTAAATATGCATTTTCGCAATCTCTCGTAGGCCTATTAAAAATAAAACGTACCCAAAGTTATTTTGAAAATTAATCTTGATTACCATGGCGTCCAAGTTGTGGATTGTAACAGATGTTTGAAAAAATACTTTATAAATATGTTTCACATCAATTTTCTCGCTAATAATTAAAAAAAAATATTATTTTTTTCAGTTATTAGTAACTAGTGATCATTGTTACCAAAGCGGATTTTTATTTTTTTTTAAATGTTAACCAGGGGCGGATCTAGATTTTTTTTCAGAATACACTTTTATTGATAAAAAATGTTTACATAAATTAGAGAAAGCAGGTTCAGCTTATAATTTAACCATGGGTCCAGTTGTTCTTTTGTTAAAAATTCCAAAAAATATAACATTTTTAGGACATGAAAATATACCAAAGGTTCTTGCCAGGTCGAAAATAATAAAAATAAACCAATAAAAAGTTGGACAATATGAAAAAAAGCAGTGGGGGGGGGGTGGCAGTAAATTCTAATTGCATGGTGTTTTTAAGATCTGCTTAAAAAGTCTTATTTTCAAAATTGTTAAGTTGAATTCTGCCAAATATAAAAAATACGTGTATAGTGTGGGATATTTTTTATATTTAAGCCGAAGATTTGGACCAATGAGATGCATAGTAGCGAGATAATTTGACTCTCTGGGAGTAAAATTTCTATCAATTCGAGAATAAGCGCACTGGCTTCAAATGATTACCAAAATCAAACGGTTTAAAAAGTACCGTGTGAATTATAACCATTTTTTTTATACTTGTGTTATCCATATATTTTTGCAATATGACTATAAAAAATTGGTGCTAGACAGCACGGATAGTCCACCATACAATCAATTATTTTATATTAAAAGGAAATGAAAATATCCCGAAAACTGTAGCTTTGAAAGATTTGAACTTTATAACAAAATTTTTGGGTAATATTTACGAAAATGAAAATCTGAAAACCGCATATCAATAGCTGCTTTACTTCTAAAGTTATGATTTTTTTAATATATTTTAATGTATTTTCAAATAACTCGGAAATTAAAGCTCCCACGAATTTCAACATTATAATAAAATTTGTAGTCCATATTCATGGAAACTTAAATCCGAAAACCGTATATCGATTCTTGCTTTTGTTCCAAAGTTACAATTTTTTAAAATATATAATCCCCCTTTTCCCCCCTTCAACTCCCACCACACTACCAAAAAGTTAATCAGTTCAGAGGATTTTTGTACTAAATTTCGTTAAAATCGATTAAGGCGTTCTTGACTTATTGAGACAGACAACAGACAGACAGAGAACTTTTTTTTTGTCGATTAAGGTGTTTAGAACCTTAGTCTAAATCTAAAAATCTAAATCTAAAAGCGGTAAAATTGACCACCAGTTCGAAAAATCAGATTTTACTATAGTGCATTCATACTATACGCCCATATTTTTTTTTATTAAGGTGCGTCCTCACTGATGCGCCGGGCCGCGCCGTGCATTGCAAGACGTTTGCGAACGTTCACAAACAAGTTGCTTCTAGGACGCCCAAACTGCAGCAACATTTAGCAGTTCGTTTGTGTTTGTGAAGGGTCCAGTTTTCTTCCGCGCCTTTTCATTAATTAAAATCAAAATAAACTTCCATATCGCCATGGACGATGCTGCCTTATTAACTGCTGGTCTATCAAAAAAGCCGACAAGAAAATTTGCCAAAAAACGCCGTTACTGTATGACACAGTTATTAGAGTAGGAGCAGATACAATGGAAGTGATTTTCTAAATGATTTAGCTATTCAAGACACTGTCCCGTTTAAAAATGTTTGTCGCTTATGAACAGTGTTCATCAAGCACATATCTTTGATGTACCGACACCTGATGGATCGTGTTTGTTGGTACGTGTTTTACAGATTTTACGAATTCCGGTTTTGAGAAATAATGGTTCGACAAATTCCGGGTTTTACAAATTACGAGTTTGATATTGAATGAGTTTGATGAACAATGGTTCGATTAAAAACGGGTCTTATAAAAAACCCCGCACGAAATACATTGAAAAATTATTTCGGTGAAATTTTACGAAATTTTAGTATGTTATAGTGCGTTATGAAAAGGCATTTCCTGACCGAAATAAAATAAGTGATCGACGAATATGGGTTACCGAGGAACCACACATGAACTTCCTTATTATTTTGTTGTTCAAATGTTAACAGGTTGTATACAGGTACAGTAATAGTTACTTTGTCTTACATGTTTTTTTCAATTTTTTTACTATAAAAACTTGACAAAAATTGTTTCCTACTACGAAATAATTATTTTGCAACTTAAAAATATAAATATTATTTTGCATTCAGTTAAAGTGATGAGCAAATAAACTTTAAATAAAATAGATTTTATTTTATTATTTTTTCCTATCTACGAGGTACATGAAAAAAGTTCTATATCATTAATTTTTATAAAAAAGTAGTAAATATTTAATTTCTTTAAAACTGATCGAGGGTTTTTCATTTAATTTTGCGTACGACTTTATCATACTTTTATCTAATACACGGTGCAATTTTTTTATCACTTTATGTTTTGCATCTAGAATTATGATGATGTTTCTGGGCCCTCTGGGAGGTTTTAACCCCCAAAGCCCCCTTCTGGCTACGCCACTGTGTAGGTATAAGGGAGAGCAATTACCCATAATCATAATATATGTTAATTTATTGTTTGTTTCATAATTTAGCCCCACCAAAAATGTTAAACAGCAAGTAAAGTAACTTTAGAGTACCCTGAGAAACCTTTAAAAAATCATCATCCTAGATGCAAAACATAAAGTGATAAAAAAATTGCACCTTGAATTAGATAAAAGTATGATAAAGGCATAAGCAAAATTAAATAAAAATCCCTCGATCAGTTTTAAAGAAATTAAATATTTACTACTTTTTTATAAAAATTAATGATATAGAACTTTGCATGTACCTCGTAGCTAGGAAAAAATAATAAAATAAAATCTATTTTATTTGAAGTTAAAAATAATAGTTAGATTTCTAAGTTGCAAAATAATTATTTCGTAGTAGGAAACAATTTTTGTCAAATTTTTATAGCAAAAAAATTGAGAAAAATATGTAAGACAAAGTTACTGGGAAGAAAAACTGGTTCAGTTTATCTAGAAAATACTAAAACATTAATGTTTGCTCCAAAATAATTTTTTAATTCTTTTATACAGGAAAATAAAAATGTGTCAAAAAATGATTTTTTTGACTAGCCCCTGTATACAACCTGTTAACGTTTTACCAAGAAAGTAATAAGGAAGTCAATGTGTGGTTCCTCGGTAACCCATATTCGTCGATCACTTATTTTATTTCGATCAGGAAATGCCTTTTTGAGCATACCCAATATACCCCGAAACGATGTTTTTTTAAACTTTGACCCTCTATATCTCTGGAACTAATCATAGAAATCAATTTTTATTTAAACATTTTTCTGATCTCATAACGCTCTCCATACTAAAATTTCGTCAAATTTCACCGAAATAATTCTTCAATGTATTTCGTGCGGAGTTCTTTCGAATTTGTTATTGAATGGGTTTGAAGAAATAAGGTTCGGATAAAAAATTGGTTTAACAAATTGCAGTTTTTATGGTGAATCGTTCTTATGATGAAAATTTTTATTAAATACGGTCTGATAAATTCCTGGTTTGATAAACCATAGGCGTTCTTCCATACCAGCAAACATTTGAGCGTGGCGCGGCGCTTCAGTGTGGACCATATATGTATGAGCTTAAATATACGCCCTTGCAATGCTTTCGGCGTGCACAACTTTGTAAGCAGAATGTCTTATATATAAGCCTATACCTTTCTCTTTTACTCTTTTATGACTCTTTATTGTCTCTTTCTGGCGTCAAAGCTTAGCGGCTCTGCACATGCGCGGCCATCGTCATCGGTTAACTAACCAAAATCCAGAAAGGCAGCTGGGCATTTGTCAAGATTTTTTATTTTTTTACGTTTTTAGAAAATCAGTCTTTTCTATTTTTGTATAAATAATTGTATGGATAGAAATAATTTTTAGGTATTTTCACTTTTTTCCTTCAAATTTTAAGAAAAAATAGCTACCAACCTGTGGATCCGAACTTCACTTTTGTTGTTTGGCGGCATCCACAAACACATCACGTTTTTTTATGCGGCGACATCTTAAGCTCCAAGATATAAACAGTTTTTAGTATAACTCCTAAAAACTTTCGCGTAACCAAAGATTAAAAATATCACAATAAAAAAATTTGCATAAACGAAAACGCGGAAAACGACTATGTGTGATCAAAACAAATCAACAAAAATGGCGTCTCGACCGAAGACGAAGATCGCGAAACCGGCCGCCTCGTAAAATTTTCGCGCATGTACATAGGCGCGGAGCTAAGACGGCTCCATGGCCTGCTAGATTTTAGATCTTGCTTACAAGTTTGGCCTAGGAAATGCCTATATTTAACCTCATACATATATGGTGTGGACCCACGGTCTCTAGAATAAACACGGTCTGGTAATTTTTTTGCTCCATCCACCTGATGACGACACAAAGATATCAGCCTGATGGGTGACATTTGGGGTTATATTAATTATGCATAAATTTTTGTAATAAAAATTGTATTTGTTCATCATTTCTTTTCTTCTGGCCCTAATTAGGCAGGTAGCTGTATTTATGCGTTTTTTAGTGAAAAAGCGCCTCATTAAATAATGAAAAAATAAAAAAACACAGGGCACCTTATAGTTTTAAATTTGCAATCAGATTTATTGCATGTAGTATGCACAACTTAATAAAAAAATAATCACTTTCCCAAAAATGCTTGACAAAAATAAAGTACAAAATAAAATAAATAGCTTCCAAAACAGGAAAAAAAACAACTACATAACCTAACTTCTGAACTACGAACACGAGCTAACTCCAACTCATCCGATGAGTGTACTGACGGAATCGATTACCAACTAATGATCTTAATTTCTCTTTGGGGAAAGATCAACGCATCCAGGCCAAAATCAAATTATATTTACTTATACACAAAAAGTTATAATAATAAAAGATATAAGCAAAAATAGGTCTAGCATCAATCATTTAAACAAAAAAAAGAAAAATCCGAAAAATTTATTTAATTTGTCAAGCCTTCATACAATTTTTAAATGGCGGATAAAAATCAGCTGCTATCTTTGTGTCGTCATCGGTTCGAAGAGTGGGGCACAATTACTAGACCGTATATATTTACATCATTAAAAAAATACAATCAAGTGATAATATAGCCAGAGCTACTTGGGACGCGGTACGGAAGCACACTTGTAGTAAAAACCAACAAATACACTACCAGGATGCAATGACATTGCACAATTAGCAGACCAATTTAATAACTATTTCTTGGGCGCTGCCTCTAATTTATTAAAAAACAATGGCCTTGTCCAGGATGGCTCTAAATATATTCCAAATTTTCAACATGACAAAAGCATGTTTATTAGATCAACTAGCTCAAAAGAAATCATTGAAATCGCCACAAAATTAAAAAACAAAAATAGCTTTGGTGCTGATGGAGTGCCATCAAGTTTGTTAAAAAAATGCATACCTCTTGTCGCAGAACCTTTGTCATACATATTTAATCATAGTATGAGTACAGGCTTATATCCTGATCAGTTAAAGATCGCAAGTGTAATTCTAATATACAAAAAAAATTATCCAAACTCTTTAGGTAACTATAGGCCAATTTCTTTGCTCTAATCATTTTCAAAACTGTTTGAGCTACTTTTACATCACAGATTATTGGAATACTTTTTATCAAACAATTTAATAAAATACTTTCAATATGGGTTTCTTCCAAAAAGATCTACGGAGACAGCAACTTTGGATTTTAATAAAACATTTTTAAAGGTTCTAGAAGAAAAAGCAACAGCTTGCGGTATTCTGTTGGATCTGTCCAAAGCATTTGACACAGTAAACCATAAAATACTTTTAAAGAAATTTGAGGCCTATGGGGTTGGGGGAATTCCTTTAAATCTGTTTAAATCCTATCTTACGGATAGAAAACAAAAAACAATAATAAAATCAAACAAGGGAGTTTTAGAATCAAATGCAAGTATAATATGCACTGGCGTACCCCAGGGAAGTGTTCGGGGTCCTCTACTTTTTGTGATATATTTGAATGACATGGATAGGGCCTTTAAAGAATCAAATTCTAACACAAATTCTGCTGACGATACAAACGTTGTGGTACTAATATAAAAAATGGAAACATTGACGAAAAGTGTAGTAAAGTCCTTATGCAAACAAAAAAGTGGCTTGACATAAATCAATTAATTTTCTAAAATCATCAAAAATCATAGTTTTTAGCAATGAAAAAAAAGAATACAACGGCACCATAAGCTTTAACAACACAGAAATTGAGTTGGTAAAAAATGCTAAACTACTAGGACTAGTTATAGACAAGTCACTAAATTATTCAGAGCATATTCAGGGACTATGCGCAAAGTTGAGTAGGGCATCCTACTTTGGGGAAGTAGTAGCTATGCGCAAAATGTCTTCATTTAACGAAAAAAAGTTATGCGCATTATTTTTAATCTTAAATTTAATGAAAGCTTTAGAGGAAGATTTAAGGCAAATAGGTACCTAACGATTTTAGGTGTGTACATATATGAATGTGTAACATATCTTAAAAGAAACCTACACAAATTTAATCATGTAAAGCCTAGTCATGCATTTGACACAAGAAGGAAAACACAAAAAGATTTTCTAAACTATCCAATTCATAGGTTGAAATCAACAGAGAAGCGTTTTGATTACGTATCAATTAGATATTTTAATAAATTGCCAGAAAAAATTAGGTAAGTAACGAAAAAAAGTTATGCGCATTATTTTTAATCTTATATTTAATGAAAGCTGTAGAGGAAGATTTAAGGCAAATAGGTACCTAACGATTTAAGGTGTGTATATATATATATGAATGTCTAACATATCTTAAAAGAAACCTACAAAAATGTAATCATGTAAAGCCTAGTCATGCATATGACACAAGAAGGAAAACACAAAAAGATTTTCTAAACTACCCAATTCATAGGTTGAAATCAACAGAGAAGGGTCCTGATTAGGTATCAATTAGATATTTTAATAAATTGCCAGAAAAAATTAGAGAAGTAAGCAAAAGAGCTTTAATAAATTAGTTTTAAATTTGAACCGAAAATCCTGTTATTCCTACAAACTACATACTAACGATCGTTATCCATTAAAGAAGTAAGCAACTACAAAGCATTCAAAAAAGACTGCTTTAACTTTATTTGTAACATTGAGCCGTACACCATCGACGGATTCTTAAATTTTAAACTATAAAAATATTCCAGTCACCAAATTTTTAACCAATTTTAAATATATGTTACTTTTTAAGTAGTCGTTTTTAATATATAAGTATTTTTGTATAATATCGAGCCGGACACCATCGACAAATTCTTATATTTTAAAACGTAAAGCTATTCTAGTCACCATATTTTAAGCAAATTGAACTACATGTAACGTTTTCAGTGTGTTAGTATACTTGATTTGTTTATTTATTTTAATTTAAAACGAAAAGTTTAACTTTATGTTTTGTTTGTGTAATATGTCAAATTCGTGCTTTTGGGATTGACCACTGTTTTATCGTTTTTTTTTGTTCTTGAAAAAATTTGGCGATATTATTATGCGTGTATGTATAAATGTATTATAATACTTAATTGTTTTACATTTTTTTTAATACTTTTATATTGTATTGTTCTAAATTGTAAAATTTGACAAACCATATTTATATAATATCTGTATATTTTATACTTAATATAGGAAATAAAGATCTATCTATCTATTCTAGGAACCGTGGTGTGGACCCACCTTTACATAAAGCAACCCTTAAAACTTGGGACACAAATATTTGAATGTCAGTTGAAATTCTTAAGTTTGAGCATACTTCTAAAAGTGATATCTCGGTAAACGCAAGACCTTTGAGATCGTTAGCGACGTAATTCTAAAGTGTATTATTTATATTAGCTAATTTCTTACTTTAAAACGGCTTCGCAAACTGCCTTTTGAGAATTTTCAAGACTTTAAATATTCTTATTTACGTACAACAGAGCGCTCTGCTCGCTCCACGAAATACAGATTAGTTAACGGAACTTGATTATTCCCGAAGTGATGTTTTGCCTGCCTGAGGGATGTGTTCAATTAAACGCCCTTATCTCGTAAACCCACTTCATCATCATTCCATCCCTTTCTATTTGCGTGGATAAAACAAGGTCGAAATTGATCCGTCTAAGGTGTGGGGTGTGACCTCACTTAATCGCTAAAGCTGCAGCTTTCCTGCAATTTGGCTGCGAGCAGAAGCGTCTTTATCCCTTCAGTGCATTAGCATTTATTATTTCCTAGATATTTTTTTTCGTAAAAATAGTTTGGTTCTGGTATACGACGCGACGTCTATGTAACGAAAGTCTAAAAGGCTAATTTGGGCTGGATAGTTTTTTAATAATGCAGTTTGTTAGCTAGTCTGGGTTTTTCGTCAAAGTTCTGCGTATTAATTGGGTTTATTTTTACTATGTTACTATTTGCTACAAATCGCAAAACTATACACTTAAAGTGCTAGAGATTTTATGTTGTTAGATGTTGGAAAAAAATTTAATAAGTACTAAAGGAATCCCTAACTATTACGTAAGATCTTGCTCTTTTTTACCGTCTAAGAATCCTTCATAAGCAGTATTACTATGCTAGACCGAAAACAAGTCAAGTATTGGCTAATTGGGCAAAAAAATTTGTGCCGTTTTTTACTTATATTCAGGGGCGAATTTAAGCTATAATGTAGCTGTTTTTTACCAAGTAGTTTGCCTTTATAGTAAGATACTTTTTGAATATCCGCGGTACTCACAAATTGCCTATTAGTGTAGGGGCATATGTCGATAATTTCTATCCCGTGGGATTTTGAATAAAAGAGTTTTGTGACTAAGTGGGATTGATAGCTTTTTAGTCACACAATCAAGTTTTACCGGATCTTTTGTTCGCATCAGTGTAGAAGGGGTTTTAATACGACGTCATCTTTCAAGATGGCGGCCAAAAATCATAAAAAATACAACTTTCGCAACCGGGGCATGGTTATACTCGACTTTATATAACTCGAAGACGAGGATTCCAAAAAATTTACTTTCAAGGTCATCTGATCTTAAATGACCTTGAAAATTGCAACAAACAAAATTTTTGCTATTTTCTCTTTAAAAAATCCTAATAACTCGACGTTTTCTCAAACCAGCTTTAAATGTCCCTCAAACTTAGAAGAAGTCCAAGTATGATTATACTATATTATATATAATTCGAGAATGAAGATTCCAAAAATTTATTTTCAAGGTCATCCGATCTTAAATGACCTTAATAATCGCAAAAAACAAGATTTTTGCCATTTTCGCTTCAGAAAATCTTAATAACACGACGTTTTATCAGACCAACTTCAAATGTACCTCAAACTATAAGGCATGTATGCCAAATTCGAACTTTAGAGTTTGATGCAGTTTGAACCAACTGAGCACACGCTGGATACCCAGGGCAAAACATCGTTCAATCATTTCTCTTTTCGCTTTGGTCCTTTGTGTGTTCCTTGTGGGATGCTCATCCAAGTTTGAATTTTCGTTATTTCTGCCCAAGATCTTCTGAACATGTGACATGTTATGACATATATTGTTGGACCTGACAAGGATGTAACTAATTATATTATTACCTACTAAAAATTATTTCAGGCCTTTTGTAAATCAAATATTGTTTTATTTTTTACGAATTTGGAAACATAAAAAGATGTTGTGGTTGCGAGTTATCTTTGAAAATGTTTAGTTACAAATTAGATAATTTTGTCAACTTTCCAAGGCCCTCTTTGTCAGGTCATAAAGTCAACGTCATTTAAAATGGAATTTATGAATTCCCAAAAGAAGGAAAAGTTAATAAATACAGAAGACATAAAAAGCACCTAAATTCTACCAGCTGGAGGTGTACTACCACTGGTGACGATGAAGCCAAACCTACCGCAGAACACAATAATGTACCTAATATTGGCCAAATCAAGGCAGATGTAAAAAAAAACTTAAATTAAAAATACAAACCCGAACCACAAATGATAGACCTAAAAATATTATTCAGGCAAGGCAGGAGTTACTTCTGCAAAAACAGCAGTGCTACTAGCGCCATAATGTAATGCGCCATTTTGATGCATGCTTTTTTGTAGCACGCTATTTTTTAAAGCGCTATTTTTTAAGGTGCTATTCTGATATAGAGCCTCTTTCTTTGGTTTTAGAATTACCAAAATAACTGAAAATATAATAACAAATATGGCGGCCGATCGACGTTTGATGTAACAAGAAGAATTTGACATATTTCTTGCATCAACTCGATCATCCAAAATTTCGATCAACAATATAGTGAAGGGTCATGTGTAAGTCCGTGGGATTTTGAATGAAAGAGTTTTGTGACTATGTGAGATTGATAGCTCTCTAGTCACACCATCAAGTGTTACAGGGTGTTTTGTTCGCATCCGTGTAGGAGGGTTTGATATGACGTCATCTTTCAAGATGGCGGCCAAAAATCATAAAAAATACAACTTTCGCAACCGAGGCAGGATTATACTCTTCTTCTTCTTCAAGTGCCGAACGTTGGCTATCATCAGCGCGATCTGTACCCTGTCTACTGCTTTTCGGGAAAGTGCCGTAGTACTAACACCATATCATTGTCTAAGATTTTTAAGCCATGATATCCGTCTACGACCTGGGCCTCTTTTGCCTTCAATTTTGCCTTTTATTATCAATTTTAAAAGTTTATATTTGTCATCTCTCAAAATATGGCCAAATATTCAAGTTTTCGTTTTATGGATGGTAAATAAAACTTCAAGATCTTTATTTATTCTAAGCAAAACATCCAAGTATTCTACGATAACACCACATCTCGAAAGCCTCTAACTTTAAGATGCTAAAAACATAACACCGAATCACACGAATTCGGAGAGTGGTATAAGGATCACGACTACACAAGACCGATTTCATTTTGATAAAAGATGATCTGGGCTGTTCAATTCTTGCACGAACTTCTTCTTGCACGAACTTCTTGCATGTTGTCTCAGTTCTCATTGAGTAGGCATCCCAAGTATTTGTATAAATCCAAACGTTAGACTTGCTGCCCATTTACTTTTAACATGACTCTGATGTTATTTTCCTTGGATATGACCATCCATTTTGTTTTCCCAACATTTAAGTTAAGTCTGAATTGCGAACTTTTGGCAGCAATTTAATTCAACAACTCTTGCAGGCCTTCCAACGTGTCTGCTTTTATGACAGTGTCGTTTCTAACATATTGCTCATTAGGCTGATTAGGCGGTAATCACTACACTCCTTTGCTGAATGTTTTTGAGGCAGTGTAACAAAGGTTGATTTTAGCCAGTCATCAGGGATTTTACCGCTACGATAAATCAAGTTAAAAAGTTTGACCAGCGTAATTACCGAATCTTCGTTTTTTATTAGCTTTAAAACCTGAGTGTATACTTCGTCTTGCCCTACTGCTTTTCTGTTTTTAGCTGAAAACATTGCGTGTTGTACTTCTTCTAGTGTTATATCTATGCCTTGGTTTAAGAATTCTTCGTGCTATTCGGATCGGTTATCGGTAAAGAGATGTTCTATGTAGCTACACCATTCTTTTAGTTTTTCTTCGGTATCCGGTATGATTTGTCCCTGATTGTCCACAAGAATTCCAGCTTGTCTTTTATTAAATAATTCGGCTGCTTCCGTTATGCGTTTGTGTAAATTGAAAGTATCCTGTTGAGCATCTAGATCTTCTATTTCTTCACATTGTTGTGTTATTCAGTCCTTTTTTGCCGACCTTATCTTTTTTTTTGTATCTCTCTATTGATTTTATGATACTGATCGCGGCTTTTTTTACTACTTCTTTTATCCATCAACTCAAGGATTTCAGCGGCCATCCAAACTTTCTTGTTATTTCTTGTTTCATCCTTGCCTCGGAGTGTTGTGCTTTCGACTACGGCACTTTTAACCTTTGTCGACTTTAAATTTAGTTGCTACCATGTTATCTTAAAGTTCGTCCAACCTGGGTCTAAGCTTGTTATTTGTACAAGTGAAAAACCAGCTTTTTGTAGTGACGCCAGATCAAAAAAAATGGTAGGGATGTTTAAAGTGAAGTGTTTATTTAATGCTAAGCACTTAAAGTTTTTGCGTAGTGGTAAATTGGAAAAAACACTACAAAAAGCTGGCTTGTCATTTGTACATGAAATTTTCAAGGTCAATCAAGGTCTTGCATCAACTAAACTTTTTTTTTCATAGTAAGCGGCGATAAGTCAACAAGAGTTGATGGCCACCTGGTTATTTTTGCTTTTTTATGAAATTGGATAAAATAAAATGTGGTTATAAGTCGCCGTTTTGATATAGCAGCCGCCATATTGAAACGGGTCATAGCTGAAGCAATTTTAAAAAAATAATATTGTCGGACTTTCTTACCATGTTTGGTCCTCCTTGCTTTAATAGTTGATGAATAGCGCCCCTTACTATGTATTTTTCGAGGTCATGAAGCTTCAAACTGCATCAAACTCTAAAGGTCGAATTTGGCATACACGCCTAATAGTTTGAGGGACATTTGAAGTTGGTCTGAGAAAACGTCGAGTTATTAAGATTTTTTAAAGGTCATTTAAGATCGGATAACTTTGAAAAAAAAATTTTTGGAATCCTCGTCTTCGAGTTATATAAAATCGAGTATAATCATGCCCCGGTTGCAATTGTTGTATTTTTTATGATTTTTGGTCGCCATCTTAAAAGATGACGTCGTATCAACGCCGTCTACACGGATGCGAACAAAAAATGCGGTAATACTTAATTGTGTGACTAAAAAGTTGATAGCTTTTTAGTCACAAAACTCCTTTATTCAAAATCCCACGGGATAGAAATTATCGACATATGCCCCTACACTAATAGGGAATTTGTGAGTACCGCGGATATTCAAAAAGTATCTTACCATAAAGGCAAACTACTTGGTAAAAAACAGCTACATTATAGCTTAAATTCGCCCCTGAATATAAGTAAAAAACGGCATCAATTTTTTTCCCCAATTAGCCAATACTTGACTTGTTTTCGGTCTAGCATAGTAATACTTCGACTTAGGATTCTTAGACGGTAAAAAAGAGCAAGATCTTACGTAATAGTTAGGGATTCCTTTAGTACTGATTTACTGAACCTAAAATGCTGCTTAAGAACTTTCAAATTTTGGTAAAATTAATTTTTTTCCAACATCTAACAACATAAAATCTCTAGCACTTTAAGTGTATAGTTCTGCGATTTGTAGCAAATAGTAACATAGTAAAAATAAACCCAATTAATAAGCAGAATTTTGACGAAAAACCCAGGCTAGCTAACAAACTGCATTATTAAAAAACTATCCAGCCAAAATTAGCCTTGTAGACTTTCGTTACATAGACGTCGCGTCGTATACCAGAACCAAATTATTTTTAGGAAATAATAAATGCTAATGCACTGAAGGGATTAAGTGAGGTCACACCCCACACCTTAGACGGATCATTTTCGACCTTGTTTTATCCACGCAAATAGAAAGGGATGGAATGTTGATGAAGTTATGAACACACGCTGGTTACCCAGGGCAAAATATCGTTCAATAATTTCTCTTTTCGCTTTGGTCCTTTGTGTGTTCCTTGTGGGATGCTCATCCAAGTTTAAATTTTCGTTATTTCCACCCAAGATCCTCTGATCTTTTGTTTTTTTTGTTTCTTTTCAGTTGAAGTAACTGATTTGTAGGTTTTTTTGACTTCTTTTATGTCACATGTGTTAGTGTAAGTACTTCGATTATAAGTCAAAAACGACACCATATATTTTTAATCGTTTTTTTTTTAATAAAAACGACTTTTCTAGTTAGTTTTTAAATTGGATTTGCAAAATATTTATTTTTTATAAAAGTGGAGGGGGTAGTACATTAAAAAAGGGTTTAAATCAAAAAAGTTTATTATTTTTTTCCCTAACAGTGTTATTCCTTGTTTGTTTTTTTATTTAACTTTCTGTTAATAAGTAACTTGTTTATAAAAAAAAAATTTGTTGCTTGGGATTTAATTCAGAGACTGTTCTTGTAGAATGGTCAACTGATCTCGTACATTTTTCTGGCAGCATTATATTGTAGAATTATTATTTTTTTGTACTTTCCGAAAAAAAGTCGTAGCGATAATAACTCCCAATCAAGTTAGCTTGGAAAAAATGCAGACCCAAGAACTCTTTTGGGCGCGATCAGACTACGTCAGATATGCGCAGTAGATTTTTATTTTTTTTTTCTTATAGTTATATGCTATTACCTAAACTATTTCACATCGGTGTCGCCGGTTCATCAGCCAAACGTTTGTGTTCGGTTGTATCTGCTGAACGATCCTGAATAAGGTTAATTACGATACTTTCAGCAGACTACCGCCCAGTGCTCATATCATTACCTAATGAGAACAAATTGGAGCTCCAGTGAAAGAGCTTCTGCCAGAAACCCTCGGATCACTTTCCTCAATTATTAATTTTTACCATATTTTCATGATAGGATTGAATCGTATATGAATCCGATCTGAGCATTCTACGATAGCACCTTCAATTTTTTATATATGGCATCAGTTAGCCTCTACGCTGTAATAATGCTAAACATAAAGTCGGAGAGTAATATTAAGATCCCGACTAAACAACTTTAATTTAATTTTAACAAAAGATGACTTCTTGCATGTTGTCCCAGTTTTCATTAAGCTGACCATTTACTTCTAATATGCCTCTTATGTCTCTGTCCTTGGCTATAAAGCTAAAAAGCGAACTTTGGGCTGCAATTTGATTCAACAACTCTTGCAGACCTTTCAGCGTGTCTTATCTTGTTGTGAGTTTTTATGCCATTTATATATAGTTAGACCATTTTCACCGTTCCGACATGCAATCTCTATAATGTTATTAATGTAGATGTTAAACAATAGCGGGGTCAATATGTAACCTTGGCGAACCTCTCCTTATTCGGACCTCTTCGGACAGTTCGCAATCAACTTTTATGTGATCTGTCTATCTCAAGTATCATAATATAATTAGACATATCCTGGTGGTAAGATCTCGATCTTCCAGACCAACTTCATTTCTTTCGTGTTCGACTTGATCAAAAGCTTTCTGATAGTCTATGAAACGAGAAACAAACCAATATTCGAATATAATTGTAGAAGTTAGGTTGTTCATTTATTTCAAATAACGTATACATATCTCCTTTGCTGACACAGAGTCTTTTTGCCAGATACACCCTTTAATTCAATCACGGCCGCATATTTATTTGAGCGTGGCTTGGAGTGAACCGCGAACATTATAATTTGTTTGATTTTCTGATGTATGTGCTATTTGATGAGCCGCCCCCTTTGCTTTGTTCAAACAACAATGCTCGAAACGGTAATGGCGATGCGGACACTCCAATGACAACCGAGGGCGATGCGATTAACAATTTATAGAAGCCTGATTCAATATGAGATCAAATTTTGTTTTATTTGAGCTAAATTCGCTTTACCAACGAGGTTCTTTAAAAAAACCTAAGCTACCCACCCAGCAAACATCGATCTGCTGGTACTTTACTAATATTGTACCTTTTAACTATTGGCAATTGCTGGCACAGGCAATGATGTGCATTTTTTATTATTTTTATACAGTGCATTCTAGAAAAGTGCCAAAAAGCAGAATTTCAGTACCTTGTTTTCAATAAAGCAAGAAACTGTACTTTATTTAAAAAAACTAAGTATCTCGAAACAAATGATTTAAAATTATTTTAGTATAAGCAAGAAATAAATAAACTTTTAGATGTAAAAATAGAACATGAAAAAATATGTACAAAGAAATTTCAAAAAATCAAGCATATTATTAGTAGTGGCTGTTTAAATATTTTTTTTCTGTAGAAGATACCATTATTATATATATTTATATAGACAGCGAGAAGTTTTTACACTGTGAACTTGAATATTATTATCATGAAGTTTAGGAACATGATGGTGATACATCTAAGAATCATTATCCTCTTCTGACGTTATGCGGTTTGGTATTTGAGCTAAATGAGTCCTGTGGAACATTTAGGACATAATAAATAAATAATTGTTTATTAAGTACAAAATTTTCGGATAACAAAAAATGTTAAATTTTACTTGACTGCAGGGTTTTTTTCATCTACTTGATACAACCAAAGCATCCAGATCTATACCTACTGAAATAATAAAATAATATTACAATAATTTAAGTCTAAGGATACTTATCTAACTTGAATTAAATGTAACAATTAGGTTTAAGTAAATAAATAAAAAAAAGCAGATTTAACATTTATTAATCAATAAAGAAATTTGAAAAAATATCAGAGGTAAAAAATTAGTAACAAATCGTAGTAAACATTCTTGGGATAATTCTAAACAGCCCAAATTGTTATTCTGGGGAAGTATGTCCCTGGGGGTACTATTAGTGTGTGAGATTATGATGTTTAAAAAATACCTGCACTGATAAAAAATTTATTTGAGTTAAATCAAAATGGATTTGATTCAAAGAAATATTTTTTTAAATAGAATGAAACAAACGTGGTCTTAAATCAAAGTCATTATTTATTTGTATCAAGCCTCAAAATGGGATTTGAGTGAAACAAATTTTTGTTTAGTCTTAGTAAAAATTTATTCATAATAAATAAATTAGGTATTTAACATACCAATTAGATTAGATTCTTTATTTCCATAAAACAATTACAAAAATTGTGTCTAAATTGTGTGTGTTTTTCCTACAATCTAAATACCTACTTAAAATTTAAAAAAAGTGACAAGCAATAAATTCTTATATTATAAAAGTTGTAAATACTCATCTACTAGATTAATAACACCTTTGTATTAAGAACTCTTTTAATCCATCTTGAAACTTATTAAGGGTTTTTACAAGCATTAATGTTACCTGGTAATTTATTAACTAGAAGAGGGCCTAAATTATTAGGTTATCTAAATGCTACCTTAGATTTACACACATTTGATATGGTATTAATATTATGTATATCACAGTTTTTTTTTGAAATTTTTGACATTTTTAAAAACATACAGGCACATTTCATGAATAAACAAAGACGGTAACGTTAAAATATTAAAATCGACAAAAAGCTTGCAACTATGTGAAGGTGGAACACCAGCAATTGAACGTATACATCATTTCTGAGCTAAAATACATCCTCAGAGAGAACTGACCAACCCCAAAAGCACACCCCATACCTTAATATATATACATACAATATACTGCTCTCTATATTCCATTTGATGTCAAAATTTATCAAGTCAAATTGACGACATTTTTAAACTAAATTAAACTGTGCATTTAAAACAAAATTCTCTATTCATTGCTTGGATTCCACTATCAACAACATAACAGTATTATACTGGTCAGTGGTTGTCACATTCCCAGAGTAGTCCCATAGTATCATCAAGAACTTCATATATGATTAGTTGCATTTTTTTGCTCCAAGTATATATGCAAAATCCTTCAATGGATGCCGTCGAGATGTTGAACTGGCATTAGGTAACGGTAAGCGTAGAAGCTCGTGGTCGGCCAGAGATCGGTAGCTGTGTGAGGCGTTGCTCTATACTTGCAGGGCAAATGGTATTTTCTACATAATTTTCTAAATTTGAAAAATGTTTGTCACATAAACGAATTGTCTGCTAAACTGTCATCATGCTCTGGCAAAGAATTCCGATGGTCAAGGGTATAGTTGAACCTTAATTTTGGAAAGTCGGTATATTAATAATACCACCAATTGAGAAAGCATTGGCATACGCAGGGGCGGCTTAGAGTCTCAAGCCGACCCCGAAGGCTGGATCTACATGCATGTGGGATACGCATCTGTTTTGTACCACGTGATCAATTCCAACCAATTAACTTTGAAGGGAATAAAATGATGGACAATTGGTTGATTTTGATCACGTGGTACACAACGCATTCGTATCACATATGCATGCATCATCAGGAACAATTTCTGCGAACGCCACTGACTGGAGAAATTGTAATTATCTTCAGGCGAAAGCTATTTTGTAAGAACGCGTAGAAGAAATTCACAACTTTTTTTGAAAATTCACTACTTTTTTTGAGAATTCACTACTTTTTTTGTGAATTCACTACTTTTTTTGAGAATTCAATACTTTTTTTGTGAATTGTCAACTGTTTTTTTTTTTTAATTCACAGATATTCTGACTTGAACTCACCCTAACTTGTATGCAAATAACCCAGTGGCAAAGAGTGACTAAGTAGACTACTTGAACATTTGACCCTTGGCCATTTAGCCAATTTGCTATTTAGTCATTTGGCTCGTCATTCGGCCACTTAACCACTTGGCCTGTTGGAGATGTAACCATTCGGCCAGTGGCCATTTAGCCAATTGGCTAAATGGCCAAGTAGTCACTAAGCCACACTTGCCCGCTTGTGAATTCACAGAAAAATTTGTGAACTCATCGAAAAATCTGTGAATTTGCAAAAAACTTGTGAATTTACAGAAATAATGTGTCGCTGGTATGAGTTCCGGGATATTCTGGGCATCGGGGAAATGAGACTGCCGCCCAGCTGGTGCGTGAAGCGGCCCCTGTGTCTTTATTGGCCCCAAACCAGCCTTTAGAATAGCATACAACACAACACAAATCTGTGAATTTGCAAAAAAGTTGTGAATTTACAGAAATATTGTGAATTCACAGAAAAATCTGAATTATTAAGAAAATCTGTGATTTCACAAAAAAAAGTTGTGAATTCACAGAAATATTTGTGAATTCACGAAAAAATTAGTGAATTAATAAAAAAAAGTAGTGAATTCTCAAAAAAGGAATGAATTCACAAAAAAAGTAGTGAATTATCAAAAAAAGCAGTGAATTTCAAAAAAAATATATAAATGTGTCCTTTCTACGCTTTCGTAATTTTGTCTCGACTATCAGTCCAAAAACAACTTATATACATAATATAAATTCGCCAAGTTTACTACGTTCATTTGCTGTTTGGCACTTATATGTCCTGGCCCGTGCTCGTAAACTTTTATGTCATAAATATAAATCAATAATCGACGCAAAATCGGTATTTTATAGTGGGATTTATATGTGCATGGGCGGAAAGGTTTTAAAAATTGTTTTGATAATAAAATTGAGTAAACAGAAGAAGATTTAGAAAAAAATATCAGTGTACAAAGTAAAATAAATCAAGTAAACATTTTCTTCAAAATCCTCTCCCTCGCTCACAGAAATAAATAAAGAACCATCTGGGTTATAACGTCGTGATTTAATATTGTTAACGTGGGTAGTCTTGCATATACCTAAGTAGATTTTGACATTAAGTGTAGATGAATTCTAGGTCATATTTTGTACTTGACATATTGTAGCATCAGTAAACCAAAATTTATTTGCGCATGGGCATTCCAGTAAGCAAAAATGAAAAAAACGTTACTTTCATAGTGAAAAAAACGCTTAGTAACCCATTTTTTAACGTTAAAAAGAAACGTTTTAATAATATTTAAATAAAGCGTTTTCTTCACTATAAAAATAACGTTTTTTTTCATTCGTGGTCAGTGGGATTACGAATTATCGAGATCTTGACTGTAATTGGCTTTTGAAAATAAAATAATTAAAAGTCATGCAAGAATCAACGGTATGTCGCGTCGCCTCAATACTATTGTATTAAAGGGTAAGTTACGGGCTATAAATAAAAGAGGTAGCTCCCAGGGGGTTGGTAGAAGAAAGCTTCAAACTTTTAGGGTTCTATCATAAGGACCAACTAGTTTGCATGCAGTTAGGTAATCTACTTTTTAAATCTGTAAAATCCGGTTGCCATCTATGTATTTTGCCTATCTATGTCTGCGTGTGTCTAAGAACCACGTGATACGGTCTTTAACTCAAGATGGCCACGCATGAGAAACGCGCAGATGGGAAGTGGGTGTAATACGGACTGAATGACAGACAACGGTTTAAAATACAAATAGTATTATAGAGTTTCAATTTATTAACAAGTTTTAGACAAAATCATTTCGGACATAAAATCAAGGTTCAATATATAACGAGACTCTTAAGTATTTTGGACCTGAACATATTCATACCAAGTTTTATACAACGTGAAGCCAAAATCAGGGCAAAATTAACTAATGTCATTTCCAAATACTATAAACTGTTTGATTAATACAAACAAAAATTCTTGAGAGAAGTCAATATTTGGAAACAATATTTGTCAGTAGTGAACAAGTGTGGCGATATTTTTCCGTTGATAAAAACATTATTGAATGTTTGTCAGTAACTAATGCTTCGTCAGAAAGAAGCTTCTCTTGCCTCAGAAGATTGAAAATATAAGTAAGTACTTAAAAACATCATGACGGCAATTCGTCTGACGGGCTTAACGCTGTTGCATATCAATAGACATATTGAAATTAAGATTGAGTCATTTACTTTATTTATACGGGCCTCTTAAAACGCTTTTATGTAAGGACGGTTTGAAAATGTTGTCGTAAAGCGATTTAAGAAAGCGATTTATCGCTTAAAATAGTAGTTTTAACAACTAGTAGCTAAAATAGTGCTTTTTTACAAGCGTTGATTTAAATAACGAGCGCAGCGAGGTATTTAAAAACGCGAGTAAAAAAAACACAGTTTAGCCGCGAGTTCTTAACACTATTGTTTTTAATACTTTTATCAAAAACTCCAAGAAAAACAGGAAAATACTTTTAAAAATTTTGAACGAAGAGCACTTCTCGCAACACACCATTTTTACACTATAAGTCGAGGCGTCTGGTAAATGAAATACCAATGGTGGTTTCTATGGCGATGTGCCTTTTTATTCGGTGACGTTCATTGTTGCGACATTTTAATCGTTGACAGTTTCATATTTTGACGATGTTTTTAAATGATTTTTTCGTAAATACTTGGTGAAAACTGGCGAAAATGGCTTAATTTTTAGGCAAGAATAATTAAATGTCTTCAATATTACTATTTTTCACTATTTCTTTTTAATTTTGGGTAAAAAACGGACCTAAATCTTTTTTTGCACCCGTGATCATAAAAAAAGTTTTTTTTCAACGGTAACCAAAATAGCCATGCTTTAGTTATCTGCAGACAGTTACTAAAATCATGTTTTTTATGAAGGTATAAAGAAACCCTTTTAGGGTCGTTATAAATATTTGAAAAACGCTATAGCGCATTTGTTCTAACCTAGAGAAAACTCCACCCTGGTTTTCCGAAATATCTGTTGTTAAGTAAGTTGTTTTATTTGCTTTTTCTTTAAACTGACATATTTAATGACATTTAATGAAGGACGTATAAACCCTCGGAGAAAGCGATTATATTTAAAACCGTCCTTATATTAAAGCACTTTTAGGTGCGTATAAACGTACTAATTGACCAGTTTTCCCAAAAAAACTGGAAACGAACTTTTTTTGAGATAGGCAATATAAAAGGTAATGTTTCAACTTAAAAAGGATTTTAGATTTCAAAAAAAAGTATTTAGCTATTAGGTTTTGTTTGTGGTTTGTTTGTTATCTATGTTTTTTATAACTGAAAAAATTTTACGTAGTTACTGAAGCGCGGATTTCAGGGAGTAGGAGGGTAATTAAACCCCCCCCCTGGATTTAAATTTATTGCTAAAATATTTAGAAAATTAAAAGGAGGCCATAAATTGCGGCGCTATAACAACTTTCTTTTTTCTGTTAACAATGGCATTTGTAGTGTCATTTTCTTAAAAATTTTCGCCTGCTCCGCTTTGAAATCATTGATGATTGATTGATTACAATTTTAGTTTGATTTTAAATAAAAGAATGCATTTTTCAGTGCCATTTTTTAAAAAATTTTCGCCAGCGGCGCTATGATACGTTGATATTTACGATTTTAGTTTAATTTGACTCAAAAATTGCATTTTTAATGTAATTTTCTCAAATTTTCGGGGCATTTAAACATTTTTTTAAATAAAAAATTTATGAAATAAACAACTTAAAATCTGAGTACCCCTCCCCCTAGATTAGAGGCCAAATCCGCGCTTGTAGTTACTAAGTTTTATTTGCATATATTGATGTATTCCTCATAAAAGCTATGCTTTTATTCTAGCTATTTTTCGTATCGAAACGGCCCCCCTCCTTTTTAAAAGTCTGGGACCGCCACTGATATTATTATGTTCCTCATAAAAGCTATGCTTTTATTCTAGTTTTTTTTCGTATCGAAACCGCCCCCCCCCTTTTCAAATGGCTGGGACCGCCACATATCTATATATAACGTCAAAAATCTTAATTCCGCTAAATTGATATTTTTATAAGCTTTCAAACGGTATTATATCACAAGGTAAGAATTTTTTTCATGATAAAAAACTTTCCCACTAAACAAAAAAACATTTTAATAACGTTTAAATAACATATAGTCGGAAAACATAACGTTAGCCTGGATGTTAGTTCTAACGTTATATCCACTGTGAAAAATGCGCTTAATAACCCGTTTTCTGACGTTAGAAAAATAACTTCATGTTTTTCTAATAATTAAAAAGAAAATGTTTTTCTAACATTGAAAAAAAAATGTTTTTATAACACTGAAAAAAATTTGTTTTTTTAACATCGGAAAAAAAATGTTTTTTTAACATTGACAAAAAAATGTTTTTATAACATTATTAAACAATTTGAAATTAACTTTGTTTTTCGGACTTTCATTCTCTATATTTAAAATATAATTAAAAGGTAATATTTTTAACCAGATAAAAATGTTTTTGCACTTCTGCAACTAACAACGTGACAAAGAAGACAATGTTATTCATAAAAACTTTTTTGCACTGGACCAATGTTTAGATTTATTTATAGTTCTTTGGTAAAGCAAGAAATCCTTAAAATTAATAAACAAAGAAATCAAATTTAGGGATTAAAATGAAATTTTAGAGTAAAATAAAATTTTAGGGACAATAAAATTTTAGGGAATTAAAATTAAATTTAGTAAATTTTAATTTAAAAAAATATATTAAAAACAAGGTGACCTTGAACCCTTTAGGTAAAAGTGCAAAAAATAGTATACATTATAATTATTAAACCTACCACGCATTTTTATCACTCAGCGAAATGTAGCTCTCGTTTTGTTCAGGCTATAAATTTTATGTCACTTTAGTTCCTAGCTATAATATAACTATTAAATCCGTTTTTTATGCCTTCAAAACCTCGATTTTAGTCAATGTCCGCATATACTTAACAAAACTAAGAAAATTATTTTAAAAAAATGCCATTATTGTTAAAATAAATTTAACATTTAACGTATTTAAATGGTACATAATACTTACAGTTAGACAGAAAAAGCAGATTATTTAAACGTATTCTCATACGTATACCTAACGCGTTTGAAACAAAGGCAAAATAAACTAGGATTCTGATTTATATGGCATGTTTTTAATGAGGCCCTATTTTATGGTAGATGCGGTGATAGAACAGCTGACTGCAATCGGTACATATGTAGATGTGTCTGTAAAGTTACTGCCATAACATTGTGAAATAACTAACACTAAACCGTAGCTAAACTAGCATGATCAATTAAAGGTGTGGGGCATGTGTTTTGGAAAAAAATTACTATGTAATGAACGCCACTGTGTTTATATTAAAATAATAATTGTAAGTCAGGACACTAAAATACAAAAATATGTCCAGCGATAAGTTTTGTTGTTTAAATAAAATTATATAGATTAAAAAGAAATAAGACATTCTGTTTATAAAGTTATTGTTTAAATAAGTAACAATTTTTATTTAAATTAATTTAAAGAAAATTTATTATTGTTGGTAGTTAAATAACTTTTGGTTAAAACAAGAGAGTCAAAAAAAATAAACATTTTATTTGAAAACATTTTAATTAAATACAAAAAAATTAACTTTCTCATTGTCGCTTATTTTTAAATAGTCAACTTAAACAAAAAAAACATCCCTTAAACTATAACTAAGTGGAATAACCGTGTTTCTAAACTAAAGATTCCTATGGTAGGAATGTTTAAAATAAAAAATTTTATTTACAATTGCCAATATATAACATTATCCAAGAACAAAGTTCTTTTTTTTTAAAAAATATATTTACATGGGAAGGAATGTTGTCTAAAAATTTTCTACAATTGTCTACAATGGGGCTTTCCCATAAAAAAAAAGTTACCTTTTTTTTGGAATATACAGAAACATAAAGGTCCAAGAAATCCATCTAAAAACTTTTTTCCCCAAAAAATTTTGGTTTTCTATGTGAAAAATAATGTTTTTAATCGTCGATTCAGTGGCCTTACGATTTTTCAAAACGAATATAGGTGACGTCATAATCAATACAGGTGACGTCATTTTTGGCTGGTCCATTGTAATTTGTCAAGTGCAGTTTTTATTTGGACCACTGGGTTGCGAACTGCGGCCTGCGGCTAACTTTAAGTCATACTGTCAATTCGTTTTTTTGTGTTTTGCTTTTTTGGTTGTGATTCTTTTGAAGTTAATTTATAAAATTATAAACATTTAGTAGTGCGGAAGTTTATATTGTCGTTTAGAAAGCCTACAAGTAATATACAACTATATATGTAGTGAATGTTATTACAAACAGTACGGTTCCTGTCCACCATAGCCCTAGCTGCTAAGAAAATTTAAGCTGGGTTTATAAGCTTAATTCGGAGACAAGAAGAATAAGAACTTTTGATTGCGATTTTTAACAGAGTGTGCGCATACAAATTTTGATATTTGGTAAGTTTTTTTAAGTAATTTTATATAAGGGAGTGTCTATAAAGAGCCGACAATTCGGCTGAATAGACGTGAGGGTAAAGAGCCGACAATAATTATTTATTATGTGTTTCATATTTTCATATTTTTTTAAACTAAATTAACCCAACCTAACCTAAACAGACTCAAACCAACTTATTAAAAGCCAAAACAACCCAAACATTTTTTTTATGCCAAAAAAAGATGTAGGGGTTTTAGTGTGTTTTTTTGGGCTGTTTTGGCTTTGAATAAGTTGGTTTGTTTAGGTTAGGTTGGGTGAATTTAGTTGGTTTGAGTCTGTTTAGGTTGGGTTAATTTAGTTTAAAGTGTGTTTTTTTTGGGGTGTTTTGGCTTTTAATAAGTTGGATTGAGTCTGTTTAGGTTAGGTTGGGTTAATTTAGTTTGAAAAAAAACGAAAA
Source organism: Oxystoma pomonae (assembly GCA_963921995.1). Classification (NCBI taxonomy): domain Eukaryota; kingdom Metazoa; phylum Arthropoda; class Insecta; order Coleoptera; family Brentidae; genus Oxystoma; species Oxystoma pomonae. The sequence goes on from OY998163.1 coordinate 88,927,536, forward strand.
TATGAAAAACACATAATAAATTGTCGGCTCTTTAGACACTCTCTTTATATAAAGCCGCTTTCTGATGCATCGTCAAAAACCACCATAAAAACTCAACCCCAGATCCAAGAATTTTCATGCTTGCTACATGTCTATTAGAAGACAGAATTTTCTCCTAAAATCTATATCTTTTGATAGCTTTTCTTATTTGCTTGCAAAAGTGTAGATTCATACTAGTAACATTATAAAAACTTCGTTCTGCTATTGTTTAAAATCTGTATATTGGTACAGCCAACGGGTGAAATGATCCCATATTTTGTACGTCTCCTGTAAAAAGTGTCCATATTCCAGTTCCTCCTGGGTTTAGGATAAAATGAAACTAATAATATAGGAAGCCTGCAAGTGCTAAAATATAGTTCCTGCCAAATATTTTGTGCACTTGCTGGATTGGTTCACCCCTTGGGTACAGCCATGATGGTATTTTCAGACTTCAAATATAGCTATCTATTCTAAAGCGATAATATTCTGTTCTTTTAATTTTTTTGCACTTATTTTAAAGGTTTCAATATTTATATTAAAAAAAGTATTGATAAAAAGATTTTTAAAGAGAGCTGTAGGTAAGTAGTTTTTTAACTTTTTGAATTTTGTTAAGATTTTTTCTTGATTTTTTTTTAGAGAATATGGCTCAGAATATGGAGAAGGGATTTGTGAAGGGTGATTCTAACAACTTACCCAAAGTGGATCATGAGATGATTAATTTATATTATTTGGATAATATGGATTTCTTTAGCGCTGAGATGAAGAATGTTAAGACTGGAAGTGAGTATGGTTTAACTGCGCACATTAAAAATCCAAATTGTGTCAAAATATATGAGTAAGACTGTTAAACATTTATTATAAAAACCTTGTCAAGTGACTTGAAATATGATTTTTGGACACCCTGTACATATTTTTTTAAATTTAACTTTTTTTTCCCCGATTACAAAAATTCAAACCTTGTTACTTTTTTATGCCAAGTAAGAAAAAGCAAGGTAACTTTTTGAGAAAGGACCTCAGCACAAGTAATTTAATTTATTTATTTATATTTATAGGGAACAGAAACCCCATTAAAATCAATACCTTGTCAAAAGAAAAAAATTTTACATAGTCAACACTGAATACTAATTAATAAATAAAGACATGAAATATAGTATAGTAGGAGTTATAGTATGAACAATGCAAAATATTTGAAAACAGACACACAACAGTATAAAATTTAACTAAAAAAAATATTTAGTCTGGTAAGATTCTTTTTGTTAGTCTTTTTAAGGAGTTAACAGATACATTAAAAACATTAATAACTGGTTACTGAGTTAAGCAATAAAGTTCTTTCAATAAATTATTTTTTTGTCCATAATCAGTTGTATGAAAAGTAATGTGAAAAGTATGATGATGTCTAACAGTCAGTTAGACCGTTAATTAATTTATGCATCAAACAAATGTCAGTAATTTTTTATGCCTCTCTAAACTATCAAGATTGAGCTAAATTCTGACATGATGATAATTTAGTGCCACATTACCATCAAATTTCTTTACTAACACATTAGGCTTATGACAGTAAAGTTTTTTCAGAAAAATGCAATGTTAATTTCAAGGTTAATTTATATACTTAGCAAAAGCTAGTTTAAAAAAAATACAAAAGAATGTCAATAAAGTAAAAAACTAAACTAAAAATAAATATTTAAAATTAGGATTTTGGGTTTAATAAAACCTGATGACTAGCTTATTAAATCATTCAAGTATCTTTCAAAGAAAATCCCAAACATTTAATTAAAATGACTTTTAAAACAAAACATTATATAATAGTCAATTAATTTGTTGTGAAGAGGGTGGAATTGTAGCAGCTAGCAATTACATTTACGTTGAAGTCAGATCTGTAGTTCTTGAAATATTCAAGGAAAATAAAATATACTTTTAGCAGCTAGCAACACACGGTTTTAATATTTAGATGGATAATTACAGTTCCAACAAAAACTATATCAGATTTGTAGTTTTTCAGATATTCAAGGAAATATTGGACTCAACAGGATTTCTTACTAGTTTTGACCAAGGTTTTGAGCAACTTATTAAAAGCAAAATATAAATGACATTAAATAAGTAATTTATTACAGTTACTATATTTTAAACATCCTGGATTTTTTTGTAACAGTGAAAAGCTGCAAAATGTGAAGATAATAAAAAAGTCATTTGTAGGTACACCTAAAATTTTGCTATAAAATTTAAAACAAAATGTTAGAAAAGCTTTATCAGAAATAATTAACCACAGCTGTAAAATCTGGGAAAACTATTTTGAGGTATATAACTAAGACAGATTTGTAAAAATATAAAAAAAAATTGTATTTTTTTTATCTTATATTTTTAATCTCAAAGAATTTCCAAATTTAATTCATGTTATGAAAAATATCATAGCATGAAAAATTAACAGCTAATGAAGTGTCACCACATGCCATTCAGTGCATTACAAAAAAAATATGATTTCTAAACTTTTGCCATACCTAGAGGACTCATGGTATGTAAACTGGACATATGAAGTTTTGTCTATCTATCAGTTATTCTCGTGTCATATGAGAGTTGCAATTCTACGTGTATATGAAATTATTTTTACTTTGTTTGTACCTTAAAAATGTACATGGTCTGGTTGATTTGGTGTTAAAAGTGAGATGATTGAAGGCTAAGTGTTATTGTTTATTTTAGAGTTACGAAGGAGGTCTATGGTGACAAGTTAAGAGAGAAGGAGATGTTTGCACAGTCAAGGCGAAAATAACTCCGGAGCACAGAGTAAGAAATACTCCTTATACTGTGGAAATTTCTGTTAATGAGAAGGAGGAAAAAGTGCTGCATTCTGAGTGCAAAGATTGTTCTGCTTCTGCAGGTAGTTTTAAAAACTTGAAACTATACACATTTTACATTACATTTAAAAAAAAATATTTGGTTAATCTCTTTTTAAAGTCTTCTTAAAATTACTTAATAATTGTTATTATTTACATTTTTTGAGAAAAAGAGGTAAAATTATAACTTTCAGAATAGCAGCTGGCACTATTTTGCAATTACACCTGGTAGGAAAATTATATCTTTAAGGTATCCAAACTTACAGAATATTAGGCGCTGCTCTTTTTTTTGTACATATCTGGGGTGGAAAATCCAAGTAAAACTGCTTTAAATTTTTTAAAAGTTGACCTTTATGCATAGAGTTTTTAGAGCATACCAACACAAAAAGTTACGTTTGTTAGGACAAAATGAGGAGCTATGAACATTGGAATAATTTTTTTAGACATTAAAAGGTTGTATCCCCAAACCATCTCCGAGACTTGTTTAATTATCAAATTTCGGCGTCATTTCACATTTCTCTGGTGGGGGGCATTCCTAACTTCAAAAAAAAAATATGTGCGAAAAAAAAACACTTTATTTATACCAAAATAACTCAAATAAACATGAAAGACCTAAATACAAAATTTCTTAATTGGTGCCTGCCTGTCTGTCTGGACAACGATGACTGAAAAGCCACTAAAGTTAACCGATTTTGATGAAATTTGGCACAAAAATCCTTTGGAACCAAAGAATGAGCTGATTAGTTTTTGATGGGGATGAGGGTTGTAAAGAGGGTAAGAAACGGGGTTGAAAATCATAACCCACAAACCGTATCAGCTAGCAACACACATACAGTTTTCACATTAAAAGAAATAATTATATTTTCAACAAAAATTAGCAGATCAGTAATTTTGGAGATATTGAAGAAAAATAAAATTTATACATGCCTGCTGGTGCCATGTTTTAAAAAATATTTTTCTGGTATTTTCTAACTATGATGTATTTTTTGTACCAGTTTCTGTTAAGCTAGGAACACACAATGCAAATTTAGTTTTCACAAGATAAAAAAAGACGCAAGCAGAATGTGTCTCCTTTTAACCTGTTATTAGAAAATTGTTAACTGTTTTTAACTTTTCTTTTTTGATACTTACAGGGGGCTGCAAGCATGCCATTGCTGTCCTTTTTTGGCTTCACAGAAGAAGTGAAGAACCAGCCTGCACCTCTACAATGATGTTGGAAATGCTAAAATGGATTTGCAGTCACTTAAACGAAGACGTGCCAGCCCTCGGACCAAAAAGTCATAATTATGTGTCTCAATTGATGTAAATCTGCGCAGATAACAAAGGGGTAATATATACCATTTTGCGATCTGAAGACAAGTACACCTATATCGATGTATACCAGCTCTGGTTCAAGTTTAAAACTGCAGAGAGAATGGACCAAATGGAATGTTGACAGGTTCATTAATTACATGCGGTCAAATATGAGCGATTCCTTGTGTGTCGAAGCTGAAACGGATACTCGACTTCAAGCCAATTCTCCATTATGGCACAGCTTGCGATTTGGCAGAATAACGTTAACTGAGGCTATTTTTGGCGCTTGTAAACACCTGGGCACTGAGGCAGTGGAGAGGGGGAAAAAGTTAAAGATGATGTCTTGAAGGAAACTCAAAAAATTAAAATTTCAAAATCAGGCTTGTACCTGAGAAGCCAATACCCATGTTTTGGTGTGGTGTCTTTTTGTTACATTAGTGGAGAGCTGCTAAACCGATTTTTATAAAAAAATTACAAAATATCTTTGGCATCAAGCAATGAGTTTTTAATGGTCGTGGGAGGTTGGAAAGAGGGTTGAACTTCTAAAAACATCCTTACTTACTGTAGCTGCTAGCTAGAGATATTCAAGAAAAGGTTCTTTGGGCGATATATGTGTCTGCTAAAGCACTTTAAAAAATCCGTGTTTGTTTAATTAATATCTGCGTTTTTTTTTTGTTTTTTAATGTTTATATTTTTTTAAAGTCTCATTCGTTACTTAAATATCTGGTCATAAAACAAAAATTTAATCTCAAAGTGCCATAAAAAATGTAGATATCTCAAAACGCGCATACTTACAGTAATACCAAAAATATAGTTACTACCTAAACTAATGCAAAACATTGAGTTGTTTAATAAAACGCGGAAATTATTTATAAAACATGGATTTTTTTTTGTGAAAATCACAAAAATATATGATAAACTCCAAAAAATGTTGTCAGCCTGAATTTTTTTATCTCTGTAGAAACTTCAAAGTGATAGATCACAAATGAACCCCAAAGTGAAGTACCGTTTTTTATCAAATCTTGAAGTGTTCTATGTGAAACATTGTTTTTCGCCAATTTGAATAACATTTTTTGTTTCATGTAAACCATTTATAATGTACAGGGTAAATCAGATATCGTGATTAAAATTTAAAACCTGCTATTAATATATTTATAGTTTGATGACCCAAGTACTCAGATTGCTAAAAAATCAATGAGCATAACTACTAAAGACTTAAAATAAGTGTTATAAAACACTTTTATGAAATTTTCGTTATGATTTCTGTATTGTGTATTTTGACTATGACAATATACTAAAATTTTATACAAATTGGTGGAGCACAATTTTTTACAGAGGAGTCTTATGACAGGACTATCAAAAACTTAAAAAAACTGTTAAGAGATAAAACCTCAATGTAAGGTACCGCCAAATAAATTATAGGTTTTTGGTATTGCTAAAAAGGTCTTTTGACAAAGATTTTGAAAGAAAAAAAATCTTCACTGATTGATGTTAATACATTGTTTTGATTCCCTGTACAAATCTTGGCATAATAAGAACCGAAGACAGGCTGTTAGGATAAAAAATTGTCTCTCTGAAGAGATATTAGTGAAGTCTGGAGTACCACAAGGGGACCTATGTCTACAATTCTTTTCATTTGTTTTATTAATGATATTTCAGACTGTTTCTGTTGCTGTCTAATCCTTCTATATGCAGACGATTAAAAGATTTTTAGAATTGTTAAAGATTTTAGGGATTGTGAAAGAGTGCAGAATGATCTCAACACTTTTTCACAAAATTTAAAGACTTAAGGGTATTATTTGACCCAAGCTTAAGCTTTAAAAATCACTATAACTTTATCTGTAACAAAGCTTTTAAACTACTGGGTTTCTTAAAAAGGAGCCTATCTGAATTTAAAAATATAATCTGTTTTAAAAATGTTTATTGTTCTCTTGTTAGATCAATATTAGAATATTGTAGTTCAATATGGTCCCCATTCTATAAATGTCATGTAGAAAATCTGGAAAGGGTATTGAAGAAATTCTTATGTTTTGTAGCTTTTAAACTTAAAATTCTATCTGGGGAAATAGTTTATTGTGATGTTTTAAAATTTCTAAAGGTCACAACTCTTGAAAACCGTCGAGTAATGTCTTGATCTAGCTTTTATTTTCAAGATTTGAAATGCAATGTTTGATTCTCGTCAATTAATACATAGAATTGGCTTAAGGGTTCCACAGCGGAGTACAAGAAATAGGAATATTTTTAACTTAGAATATTATAATACAAATTACAACCTTAATAGACCTATACGAAGAATGTGTAGCTCTGCTAATAATTTGGATATTTTTTTCCACCTCTCTGGATTCCTTCAGATATAAAATTAAAGTTTTGTATATTTAGAATAATAAAAAATTGTATAATTAAAATAGTACATTTATTTATTTTGTTTTATTAATAATTTACTATTTTCTTGTGTATCTAACACTCCTTTTGTTTAAATAGTACGTATTTTTGACCATATTATTTAATAAAACTATTTAACTTTAGTCTTGATATTTTTTTGTCCGCCTTTAAAAGCTTGAGTTTTAGGATACATAAAACATGGTAAATTTACAGTAGGTATATATTTATTTCTTACAAAACAAAAGAACAGGCAATGATTTTATTTCACTTCACTTATTAAAAATAAAAATTATATAAAACTATTGTAATATTAAAAATGACAATTTTTTCCATTGAAGGTCCCAAAATGAATCTTATTTACAGAACATGCTTCTAAAAAAAGATTGAAACAATTTCAGACAGTATAAAACCACTAGGCGCCCACCCCAAACATCATTTTGAATCACTCACAAATAGGCATCATTCCGCACTTGTACTTTATTATAAGTCATCTGATATGGGTTCGTCCTGGCGATGGCGTGTTAATATTTCCAATAGGAATATGCTCCTAAGGCAATTGAAACAAAAGAGAAATAAAAAAAAGAAGTTAAAAAAAACGCATCCAATTTTGAATTTCGTTTTTCCACCCAAGATTTTTTTCGGTTGAAAGTTATGAGAAAAAAGTCTTCTTGGGTGTTTGCCAGACATCTGTTATTTGACGGCTCATATGTCCTATCATATAAGATCCTCATAGAATTTCACTATTTTGACCTTTGGTACAATACATTAAAATACGGTTACATTTTACAAGTTTTTGTGCAGGGGGGAAAATAATGTCATTTTTAATATCATTTTTCACAAATTTTCGTCTGCAATGCATTAGTAACTTGATTTTCCCAACATCTAAAATTAAGACGAGATTCGACCCCAACCCAGTCCTTGGCAGGTAAACTAACCCAGAAGTTTTTGGTTTAAGAAAAATTTGGGAAGAAACATTGACTCTTGCTAATCAATGCATCTCTCTAAATTACTTGCTATGAACTTCTTAAACTACAAAAAAATTAACCCTGAGGCAATAAATTTAAATATAAGTTTAAAAAAATTCCACTAAACTTGAAGAAAAAATATTAGAAAAAAAAATAACTTGAAGTGATTTACCATATTTTTTCACTCCCATCACTGGAGCTAAAAAAAATTTTTACAGAAGTTTTATACGTCCCTAGATTCCCATAAAGGTGGGGAGGACTGACCTTATCAGACTTTTCTATGTCATAAGTGGGAAGTTTGGCTCGGTCAATTTTAAATAAATCTTTTCTTTCCAGTTTTTAAGCAAATCAACAAAAGTCTTATTACAGAATGAGATATAAATTCCCAATGTCTATAGTGGAGTTAAATATAAATAAAAAAAAAGAGTTTTACCAACACAAAACTATTGGATTTTTGGCATCCTCCACTAGTTCTACCACTGACTGGTTTCAAACAAATTCCCACTATCCATAGTAGCCATCATTTCTCATCCTGTTATCTATAATGTTTTGCCGAGCATTTGTTCATGACTTGTTGGTTTGATCGTTCGTATTATTTGTCTATAAAACCTTATGGCGTACCGATGATCCCCAACAAGGGTGAAACACATGTTTGCGTTTATTCTCCAAGTCACACCCGGTATGTATTCTTGTGGTACTCCGGTGTATTTTGTAAAGTTCATTGTTTTTGTTATCGATTCGTTATAGTTGAAGGGCCGACTGGTGGATGGACTGTGTCTGAAACCAGTGGTGGTTGGTAAAACTCTTTTTTATTTACTTTTTTATTTAAAAACTTTATTGCTATAAGAATAATGGGTTAAACAAGAAGTGAACTAAATTTTACTTGTCTTAACAGATTGTATGAGGGTTATTTTACGCGAGAACCATCAAAGGTAAACCTATATTTTTTTACATGATCATGAAATATTTTTTTGTAAAGAAAAATTTTTCCTTTGGGTGGCGATGTCTCTAATGGGGTTGTATTTGAATTTCAGCTGTGATCTTCACACACTATTGCGCCCAGCCGTGGATAATTTTTTCAGCTTTAGTGCCTCTAGAGCCACAATTTTCTTCTTGGTTACAAAGGGAAGGGCAAAAATATCTTAAATTTCCAGGGGAATTCTGACATTTATTTATTTTCACATCCGCGGAAAACGCACTTTTTCATTTTGATGCAGAAAAAGCTCGAGAAAAAATAAATACAACTTTTAACAGATTGTTTACTAAACAGAAATGACATTTAGTGACAGCTAAGCATTAAACTGAAGTTAGGAAGAGGCTGAGAAAAAGGTCACCACTCGCTACTTTTCTCGTAAAGTTAGTTGGCTAAAAAATTTTTTTGAGCGTTTTTGTAGAACTCCAACTTTAAAAATTTTTTTCTACAAAACCAAGAGTTTTTCAGAAGAAATAATAAATGCGTTTTGGATAACTCACTCTAAGGTACCAAATTCCGTTGCTTCCCAAAAATGTGGGAAAACCCCATTGTGTAGAATCGTCGAAAATTGTGCACAACTTAGGGGCTTAAGAAAATAAATACTTTCTTATATTTTCTTCGAGGTATCAGGGAATCATGACATCTAGTCGCCGCCATAAAATCTACAAAGGTACACCTGGGAATTGTAGGTAAGTTAATTTAAGGTTAAAGTAATAAACTTAATATTTATAAGGGTAAATTAAGGAAAGGTAACATTTTGCTAAGGTACAGTTAAATAATTTTAACTTTAGGTAATGTACTTTTCTGGTACTTACTAGGTTTAATAGCTTAAAGTTTAAATAAACACGGAATAAAAAGCACAGAAAACACACAGCATGGGGTATACATTCCAAAAGGTAGGTAGGTATACAGGCCTGAGTCTATGACATTCAGTAGACAAAACTCTGCAATTGATGGCAAGCCTCTCAAAGCTGTCCAACACAGGCACGACAAGGGCATTGGTCACAGCAGGTTCTAAGCAGCACCTCTGGAGGTAGGTCTGTAGCATCATCAGGTAAAGTAGGCTGGCATGGGTGATAGTTGACTCACGTAGGGAAGGCATGTCTATCAGAAAAACGTCTAACGTTTTAGGAGACTTTCAGAAATATCGTCGATGGAATCCATGGAGGAATCTACGGAGAACCCTATTCAATACAAAGTACACACTCTTAGAAGAATAGTTCAGATAATAAAGTAAAAAAAATCTAACCACACTTATATCTATAAGAAATATATAAAAAGAACATACCTTTCATCAGAGGGTTATCCATCACAAAAACTACTCAGGCAATCGTAATCTATTTAATTCGAAAATTATAAAAAATAATTTTAATTTAAATAAACATAACTGATTTTTGAAATAATGCCAGAATAATTTTTTGAAACAGGAAGAAACAAAGGGCAAAAGTCAAAAAAATTGAAGTTACAATTTCTTATCAATCAAAAATCATGTTCTCTTTTATTTCTATCTTTAGCCGTGGCGACTAAAGCTAAGGCCAGAAAGCAGAGTCTGCTAGACACCAATGAAGAGAAAAGTAAATAGGCAAGAAATAATATCTTGAATTCAAAGAAAAAGAACTAAGGTGAATAAAAGTGCAGCATCAGAAATAGTATAGTTGAACTTTCTAGGATTTGATCGAGATAGTAAGAAAAGAAAATGAAGAAAACAAGGACCTTCTGGGCCACTGGATCAGTACCGTTATTTTCCGGCCTGCACGATAACTAGGAGGCGAAATTGAAGCGAATCAGCTGATGACTGCTGGGCCTTTAAAATGCAAAATTAAACAAATCGAGTTTTTAATAACATTTTGGTAGAAATTAAATAAATAAGAAGTTGTCATACGATAACAATATTAAAAAGAAGTAGGTTGTATAAAACAACATTTTAGATTATAAAAAATCATTTTAATTTAAATAAACATACCTAATTGATTTTTTTAGAACGGTCTTTTTATTTTGTTTTTCGCTAGAAAATAAACTATTAAAAAAACAATTAAAAGAAAACATATCTTAATGGACTTTTTTGGATGTTATAAATAAATTTTAGTTAATCCCATACATTAATTAATAATTTGTATTAAAAAGTTTAAAGTGAAAAAAACATTCATTAAATAAACAAATTTTTATGGTGGCCTTTTAATGTCACAAAAACAATTATATTTATACCTTATTCCATCCTAAATTCATGTTCGAAGTATTCTCTGGTTAATGACATATCAAAAATAAACATATATTTATGGTCTTTTCTTTAATGTTAATAAAATTAAGGTTCTTTAAATGTTTGTTTATTAATGTTTTTTATAATATATATTTTTAGTCATGCTTTTGCTTAAAATTTGAGGTAAGTTTTCCTACATTTTTCTTAAATTCAAAAAGATGCATTAATTCTAACACTGTTTAGTGTTTGAAAAAAAACATCTTTTTTTCAACATGTATTTGACGTTTAATACGATTTTGACGTTTAGTGGGTTGGCGTGATTTTTAAGAGGAAAAAGGAAAAATTATGTACAAGAAGCTAGCAGCGCAACTTGCGATTTTTTTATTAGAACCTATATAACTAATTAGAACTAATTTAGTGCTAATTTTGTTCCGCAAAAAAAATTAGAGCTTCCCTTTTTAAAACTTGGCGCATGCGCTGCCAGGTTCCGTGAGAAGCCAGCAGCGCATGCGATTGCATTCTAATTAAGAGAATTCAGAAAACCAAAGACCTACATAATTAGTGCTCCGTAGTTTCATATATATATTTTTTTAACTATATAATACGAAAAATATAATACTACTTAAAAATTTTGGGATAATATAATTCACAGGCCAACAAAATAAAAAAAAATTTTTGGTGCCTGAGATCTAAGAACTGATTTTAGATATACTTAATGTGCTGATTCTAAAACTGGCAGCAGATTTTTTCTATCAGCTCAAGATTTTGAGATATACACTAATTGAATTTAGTTCTAATAAAAGGCAAAAATAAATAAATCAACATCTCTTTAAAATTCAAAATAGAAATTTGGTAATGATTAGGATCTAATTAGACAAGTATACCTGAAATTGTCCGTAAACCAATATTCCTAGACCTGGTTAACCCGCATTACTTAATCCTATTAATTTTATTAGCTATTTTATATTTGGAATTCCCTATGATCCGATCTCCCCATACCTGCTCAACCCCGACTAATTGGTTTTGGAAACATAGTACCTTTTGTCTACCTTTATCCTTCTCAACTTTTTTGTAAATTTTCGTCGTTCTATAATGTTAAAACTAAAACAATGGCATCCACAAGCAGGCGTAGCTGTGTAAACCATCCAGATGTTTTTTGTTATGTACGTGGCGAATACACTTTGAGAGAAAGTAGAAAAACTATTTCTGAATTTGTGAGAAGGTCTTATCTTGCCTAATTTGGCGTTCATTTGGTCTTGAACATTTGCGACAGTGGACGACTGGAAACAGAAAGTGCCTGAAATTTTGTATACCCATGGTTTGGAGGGAACCACGTAACCATTATGATCACTGCTATTTTTGTCTCGTTAATATTAAAGGCATAAATAGGAACAATCGACATAAATGGACATATCCTGATCTAAATTCTGCAAGAAGACCTGTACCGCACTTTAAGGAAATAACCATTCCAACCTTAAGCAGTCTTCCTGAAATCCGGGAAGATGATACAGAAACATCAACGCCTGATGAAGTTCAAAGAATGCAATCAGAAAACGACAGTGAATTTGAAGCATATTTAACAACTCCTCAGTGTTTTAATCAACAAGAACTGAACGATCTCGTGAGAAACCTATACCTCTCAAAGGAGTGTGCTGAATTACTTGCATCCAGATTAAAAGAAAAGAACCTTTTTTATCTAGACACTAATGTTACATTTTATCGTAAGAGAGAAAAGGATCTGCTGCCTTTTTTCACTCAGTAAAATAAGCTGGTATTCTGTAACGATATAAAAGGACTCTTAGAAAAAAATGGATTTGCCAGAATACACTTCAGACGATCGGCGCCTTTTCATTGACAGTTCAAAACGTAGTTTAAAATGTGTCCTTTTACATAACGGTAACAAATATGCCTCAATTCCTATTGGACATTCTACAACCATGAAAGAGGAGTATAAAACAATAGCACAAAACAAACTAAATACGAAGAAGAACATCAGTGGGCAATTTGTGTTGATTTGAAAATGGTGAACTTTCTCCTTGGACAGCAAAGTGGATATACAAAATAAACCTGTTTTTTATGTCTTTGGGACAGCAGAGCTAAAGATCAGCACTGGCTTAAGAGAAATTGGCCTTTAAGAGATGGTTTAAGGAAAACAAAACGTAGTAAATGAACCTTTGGTTACTAGAGAAAAAATCTTACTACTACCCTGGAATATCAAGTTGGGGCTTATGAAGCAGTTTGTGAAAGCGTTAGATCGAGATGGAAATTGTGTTGGGTACTTGTCACGTAAGTTTCTTGAAAATAGCATGGAAAAACTGAAAGCTGGTATATTTGATGGTCTTCAAATAAGGCAACTTATTAAAGATCCACAATTCACCACATCAATGAATGAGACTGAATCTAACGCTTGGGGTTTATTTGTTCAAGTAGTTAAAAATTTTCTTGGAAATCACAAAGCAGACAATTACATAGAATTAGTGGAAACTATGCTTTCAAATTTTCATATTCTCGGTTGTAACATAAATATAAAAGTTCACTACCTCTACAGCCACCTAGATCGCTTTCCAGAAAATTTAGGTGACTGTAGTGAAGAACAAGGAGAAAGATTCCATCAGGATATTAAAACTATAAAAGATCGATATCAAGGACGATGAGATAGCCACATGATGGCCGACTACTGTTAGAGCCTTCAACGAGACTACACCAGTAAACTCCATGCTAGAAAGTAGTATAAAAGAAAATTTGTAGGTGATAGTGACTATAGTGTATGTTATTATACTACTTTTTATAATAAATATTTAATTATATGGGTTTTTTTTGTTATTGGCAATAGTCATAGTTATAACGTAAAATATATATAGAGGTTAAAAAAAAAGTAAATAACTCCTATTTTAAAAACTAGATCTGATAGACAAAATCTGATGGTTATTTCGAATTCTCCACCCAAAAATTACCCAGGAACAGTAAAAAAATCGCCGGCACTAAAATGTGTGTTGGCATATGAGATATATGAGATAGACTTAAAATCTAATGCATTTAGGAGAATTTGCCCGAGAAGTAGTTTTTTTTTTGTAAAAATGATATAATTCCGTAGCACTCAATCGGTCGTCATGATTCATGTTACTTTTGGAGTTAAATCACCTTTCGTTTGCGTACAATCACTTGCGCGCTCTTTGTTTAAAAATAGTTATGTTAGTGTTAAATAATCTTATTGATTCACTGTAAAATAAAAACGATTTGTTTTGATAAGAAATGAAAAATGAAAAAAGAATATGAAACCATGGAGCACTAAATTAGCTTTAATTATGTAGATATCTTTTGTTTTCTGAATGCTCTTAATAGCCGTGCGCCGTGCGTACGCGAACAGAAGCTCTAATTAGTTTTATAGCTTCTAATAAAAAAATCACAAGTTGCGCTGCTGGGAACCTTTGAAAGGTAAGTTGCGTGGTATTTTTTGGGGGTAGAGTTGAAAGGTTTGAATAGATTGATATGGCTGCTTTGTAATTTGAATCGGATCATTTTAACTGATGGATTAATTATCTAGATCAAGTTTTGCGATTTTGATATTTTCAAAAGTGTTTAAACTGGAAGCAAAATACTCACTAACATAACAAGAAAACTTTTAAAATAGAGAACTAAGTTTTAAGGTTCTTTTTAATACTAATGAATCGACGTAAACCTTTTTAATTTGGTTAAATGGTTACCATGTTTGTCAGCACGTTTAATTAAAGTATAGACAATGTTTGGCATTGCATTTTACCTAGTCTCATTTCTAGAAAGGAGTGACCCCATACATCTTCACTAATGTCTTAACTAGAAAGAAAGCTCCTATTACCTTTGTTCTCGACGTTACACTAGCTCGAGGGGTCCCGTTTCTCTTGACGGATATTATATTTATAAGGGCAGAGCTTTGTAACATCCGAAAAATAAAAGGGAAACTATACCGTCAGGTTTCTTTTGGCCTAATGGGCTTGTTAAACGGATAAAAATGTTCCGGATATAAAGTCTTTGTTGATTTTGTTGACCCTGAATTGGATCCCTCGAGATAAAATAAATTTTTGAAATAATAAAAACCCAGTTTGAGAGATAAATTCATTAGCCCCAAGTAGCAACTTCATTTAAATATGGGACGAGTGAACTGTCTACTTATAATCTGGCCATCGATCTAGGAGATTCATTATTAGGGACCCACTTAGTATTGTAATAGATCAGTGAATTTCTACCACGGATTACTTTAAAGGTGAAGAAGATAATTTTATTGACGGTTCGGTCTAACAATTTTTTTTTAAATGAAAAAATTATTTTAATCTAATAGACACTTCCTACACCTACAAAATATATTTGCTCCTAGAATAAAAAACACAAACATAGGTTAAATTTATAAAATTAAGTTTAACAGGTACATACATATATAGTACAAAAAAAGACGGGATAGTAAAGAAATTAACAAATTTTAACTTAAGTCAGTTTCACTGTTACTGGCGTCATTAAAGTGATTTTTCTCTGGATAGCAGATCTATATTTACATATGATTTTTCTATTTTGTCCCAGATTTTACTTAAAATATTCTGTTCCGCCAACCTAATTTAAGCTACCATAGAAGAATTTAAAGTGGGCGAAACATTATTTCTTTTAACTGCTGGTTTTAGCTCATGCCATATGTGTTCAATTGGATTACACAACACTGTATGGCCCATTTCTTGCGGCAAACTATCACAATAGTATTGTTTTTGTACTGAAAATGCTTTAATTATTTCAAGCAATTGTTTTTTTGCTGTGGCTATCCTCAAAATATATATTATTTTGTATATATTTTTGAGTTATTTAAATACGGAACTTTATTTAGCCTTCTACTGTGGTAGCTTGCATTATCCATCACAAGTCAGTATGGCAATCCTTTATATTTTTGGCTGATAAGGCCAACGCATTTGGTATTAAACCCATTTTTTGCTCCAGCATGAATTATTGTGATACGCTTTCCTTTATTTAATGAAGCTTTAGTTATGCAGTGACCAGACGAATCTACCTAACCGTTATCTGTGGGTGTCAAACCAAGTTTCATCGAGATAAACAATATCCCTATTACTTTCTCTATACTCGTGTATTGCATCCATTTTTTTAAACGGGCCGATTCAATAATCACTTGCCGTTTACGAATTTTTTTGTTTTAAAACCGTTTTTTAAAATACATTTTCTCAGTGTCTCACGGCAACACTATTCCTGTATCATCTTTTTTTATTCTTTGAATTAATGTTTGTAAAGTAGGAATCATTTATTTCCTATACATTTGATATATTTTTCTACGAATGATATCCACATCACTCATGTCCAATTTCTTAGAAATATTAGAATCCTTCCTTTTTCTTCTCCCAACTATCGGTTTATTTACTACACGCCACACTGTTTTTACCGATATTTGTGTTAAAGCTGCCGCTTCCTTCACTGCACCAAATTTTGATAACCTACGTTCAAGAAGGGTGGTATAAACGTCAAATATCACTTTTTTGTATCGAGTGATAAAATATCGCGTTTAAATTGTTTTGATCACTTATTTCTCTTGTAACGCCACTATTCCCCGTATCTCCACGTGACGTACTCGGTTGTTCCCCCCACGGACGAAGCATTTTTCATAAAATCACAATTAACAACAAATAACTTCTTTTGTAACCAAACACCAACTGCTAACTGATTTTTAAAACTACAAATCAGCTTGGTATCTTAAGCCTGTCCTTATTATTTTAAGAAAATTAATTTGTAACGTAATCAAACCCTAAATTTTAATTCGGCCAAAAACGCGTACTTATTAAGAAATAATTACACTTTTTTTTTATTTACTTTCACACCCCGAAAAATAAGTTATTATTAGAGTAAGGGATTAGCATTTATAATGAGTCTCTTAGATCTATGGTCGTACTTTTTTTATACCATAAGTTTACTCACATACTTAAGGTTATAAAATAACATATTGGCCCACTTTGTCACTTTGGATTAAGTTATAACTTCGACTTAAGTGCTTGCTTGTCTCTTTTAAGTGGCACTTAGAATTTAAGTGGAAGGTGAGAAAGTGGTCCATTAACCATAAGTAAAAACTTCACTTACCGTAACTAAAGTATCTACTAACCGTTAGTAAATCTGTAGTAGAGCAAAACCAGTATAACTCCTAAAATATGTTTGTCCATATCCAATACACCCTAAGAAAAAAAAATAAAAACAAATAATAAAAGAACGACCGAATTCGAACCGACAACCTACAGGTTGATAGACCAATGCTATATCCACTGTACCATGCGCTTATAAAAAAATAGGTTGATGATTAAAGCTTATCAGATAATTTTCGCGTTTGGTGGATATATATGGACAAGCATCTCTAAACCAATGGTTACCGGGTTCGTTTCTGGTATCGATTTTTTTTTCGAGTTTTTTTAACTTATTACCATCATGATCTCCCTATAAAACCCGCTTGACATGGAGCAATGTAACTTGCAGTTTCCTGCAATTTGGGGTCATTCTAAAATATTGTTCTAAAATTTTAATGTTTTTTCTTTTTTTACTCCCGCCTCCTAATGTCTCATTTTGTGTTGTGAAAGGGAAACATAACAAACAACACAACACAAATTGTGACATTAAGAGGGAGGAGTAAAAAATACCTAAAAAATGTGTGACATTATTTTGGAATTACCCCGAATTGCAGGCAATTGCAAGGTATATTGCTCCATGTCAAGCGGGCTTAAATAGAGCAATGATCGTTGCAAATGGGATTATCGAATTCTTATGATGGCAATACAAGGATGAATATATTTTTCCGCGTGATTTTTCAGTATTTGATATCTTCACTTGTCCTTGGTAGAAAAATTCACTAACCGTAAGTGAAGGGAAATTTAAGTGACTTGTCACGTATTGGTAAGTAGATAAATCATTAAGGGTTAACAAACTAGTAAAAAAATTCACTAAACCTAAGTGAAGGGAAAGTTAAGTGACTTGTCGCATACTGGTAAGTAGATAAATCACGAAGGGTTAACAAACTCGGGTCTAAGTAGGTCGTTTTACTTATAGGTTTTAAATTCATCACTTGGGGCTAATAGAAACTTCACTTACCACTAACAAAAAAAGCTAAGTAGACTTCACTTGCGGGATCGTTTTCTGAGTGTGGTTGGATTCTTGGTGCACCAATCTAACGGCCGGAGGTAAAGGGAAGTTTTTCGGTTTTCACCTTCAACCAACCTTTTCGAAGTGGCAGAAAACAACGTTGTTTCGTCTTTCTTTGTCCCAGCGTGGTATTTTTTCACGAAGGATAAGCCATGAAGGTCATATGATCCAGATATTAGGAACTTATTGGGCGTTACTCTATAAGGTTTTACCATAATAAGGGAAAACCGTATTTTATTTAGGTTGAACCTTAACCATACTTTAAAAAAAAGTCTTATTGGAAGTTGCATTACTTTTTCTTATTCCTAACCTAAAATTTCTAACCTTGTAGGGATTTTCCCTAATAAATTCTCGCAAAATAATTATATCGTCAGTGTAGCTGAACATCAACCTTGTAGGTTTCTCCAATTTATATTATTATATTTATTTATTAAAACACCGTTTTTGTTTATCAACAAAAAACTATAAATTCAAAGAATATTAAAAAGTCGTGTCGAAAAACAAACCAACCATCACTATTATCCGTACTAATTGAGGTTAAGTCTAAAGATAAGGGACGTACGGTAACTGTACCGAATTAAGGGAACACTGTATTTTATTACGGTTCCCTTAATAAAAACGCAGGTCACGCGCATGCTCAGATGTCTGTAATAGCAGTATATATTCACACCAAAGCATTTTTACCGATGACAAAAGAAATTTTTCTATACCTTAACCAAAAACATTATTTTCTCACTATCCGCAAATAACAAAATAAATGCTTTTTTGTTCACCGATGCAAAAAAAAGAAAGTGTTTTTGTTGCGGGTGCAAAAAAAGTTGTCTACAAATGTCGAAAAAGTTAATGGCCAAATGCTTTTGTGTAGCGTCATAGTTTTATAGTATAAAATGCTAATTTGTCAACAGTTTTCTGTATATTTTTTCGTTTTTTTTTGATGAAGGTATTTATCATTTATAAAATATATATTTATATAAACATATATTTTTTAAGTTGTTACAAAAAAAAATGGCATAAGGTCGGATTGAAAAGAAACGCAATTACAAAACCATTTAATAGTTTTCCGCTTCCTGGACAATATCTCTTGGTTTAGAGTCAAGATTCCAAATTAATGTAAAATATTTCCATTAAAACTGAGGCAGTAGGTACAAAATTTAGAATTTTAGGAGGCTGTGAAAAAACTGTACTTTTGTGTCATATTCTTGATTGAGAAAACGTGATACGACATGCGTTTTTAGAGTCAGGGTGGTCAGGCATGGGGACTGTGTTAAAATCGGGTGTTAGGAAGCCGTAGGAAGCTTTTTCCAATTGATTTCGGATGAGGTATTTTTTTATATTGATGTTTCATAAAAGAAATTTTCAGTTTTCGCAAGCCCGAAAGAAACATAATAACAAAGGCAGCAAATTTCTAAGGTATGCACCCTTAAAAATGTAAAACGCGAGGCTAATTTGTTTGCGCTCTTCACAATGCCTGAATATTTTCCATTTCGAGATGGGATTTTAAAATGTCATCTCGAATTTACCTTCCGCGTATTAACGCAAACGTAAAAGACTCGGCGACGACTCGCTCTCTTGTTATGATTATTATTATCATTTCGCATCTTATCCAGCTTGCTGACGTCTTATTAGACCAGTTTCGGAACTGTTCTTCGAAACAAATTAAAAACACTATTAAGTTAACACCAAAACAACACTCGGGTGCAAACAAATTCACTTCCTTTTTTTACAAAAATTTGAAGAAAAATAGCGTAAAATGGTAATATTAAGAAGTTCCAATTATTCTTACCCCAAAATTAAGCGACTTTATTAATTTAGTATTCAGACTAAAAAATCAATACGACAAACTAACAAACCGTCAGAAGTTAAAATGACCCACAACGTAGGGTTAACCAGAGAAACCATTGTTTTGTTATCCACAGCCGCCCTTGATTGCGAAAAACTCGAACACAACATCTACTGACAGCGCATCATTTTTATGCTATAAATCAAGGACAATTGGTCCCCTTATTTAAATATTTAAAATGCACATTAAAATAAACTCGAGAGTGACTATGGCTTCAAGATGGGGGTAAACATATAGGTATTAAATAAAACAGCAAACAAACTGACATTTATAATCCGAGTTAATTTATCTGGTTGGTAACACTTACTACTTTATTTTCTTGAAGACATGGATGAAAACTGTGAGATAGGATTATCTGTTACTGATAACTGAAGTGCCGACAAACAAAAAAAATCTTCCGTGCTATTTTTTTACATGTTTTAAGTACAGAGTACCGAATGATCCGTGTTTAAAACCCGTTTGACACGGAGCAATAAAACAAATCGCCTGTTCTCGTCTCGCTTTAGTAGACGCAGTAAAGCGAGATGGAAAAATAAGACTTGTATGCAATTTACAATTTATTGCAGGGGGCGTTATGAGTATTTCTAGACCTTTTATTTGATGCGATGAAATACAATTTTAAAAGATTAACCTAATATTGAATATGCTGCGCGATAGCAAGCAGTGCTCGAGTCTCATAAATACAAATCATTTCTAAGACGAATTATTTGGTTTTTCTTAGTAGTATTATAGGGGCGGGCCGTGGGCCTGGCAATTAGGCCTCTTCATGGGCCCTTTCGGGTCTTGCCTAAGAGCTATTTAGTTCTGGCTACATTCGGACCATCCACGAATAGCTTGGACTGTCTGCACTTTGACTCTTGCCTTCAGGACGTCTTCAGTTCATTGTTCGCCCATTTGTTGAGCTCACTCTGAACCTGTTTCCTTGTTATTCCCAGAAGAGGTTCCGGTCCAATGTATTGGGTTTCGGCCCCTAGTCTGGCAAGTTCGTCCGTTTTCTCGTTCCCTAGTATTCCCTCATGACCTGGGACCCACATCAGTGTCACTCTTTTGTGTTGAGCCAGTGTTTGCAGTGCTTCAGCGCACTCCTCCACCTGACTACTGACTATTTTGGGGGCACTTAGAGCCTTCAGGGCAGCCTGGCTGTCGGAGCATATGTATATATCCCTCCTGCCATTTCTGACCTCGGGTAGGGTTGCTGCCATGATAATGGCATACACCTCCGCCTGAAACACCGTAGCGTGTTCTCCAAGTGGATAACTCTTCTGAACTTCTAGGCTTTTCGCGTACACTCCTGCGCCTGTTGTCTGCCTGATTGACAGTTTAGAGCCATCCGTGTAGCAGACCGGCGCCTCTCTGCTTAATTCCGTTCGGAATTCTTCCCTTTGCCACTCATTATGTTCTGGTATTGTGACCTTGTACTTTTTATCGAACTTCCATGGTATAAGCGGTGCTTTCACTGGCAGTCTTAGGAGGGGCAACTCTTTCGTCGCCAGTTTCTCGACCGCTAGATGGTCTCTCTTTCCTCCCGGCCCTTCCACAGTCCCTGGTGCCTTAATCGCAGGTGCGTCGCCATCGCCTCCTTCTTGATCCAAGTTGGAAGCGAGGGGAGACCCAAGATTGTTTCCAGGGCGTAGATGGGGGTCGTCCTCATTGCGCCGGTCATCCCTCTGCAGAAGGACCCTTCAGGCTCGTAAGCTTTTTGGATATGGTCAGCTTCTCTACAGCGGGCCACCAGACCACTGATCCGTATTGGATCCTTGGTCTTATGATGGCCATGTATATCCAGTGTAGGATCCTCGGGCTAATGCCTCAGGTTCGACCGACCACTCGGCGCAACTGCCACACTTAAGTCCCTTGTCCAGCGTCACCCCCAAATACTTAAGTTGTGATACTAAAGTTAGGGGTCTGCCATACATTATGGGAGCGCTGAATTCCTTTTCCTTTGTTATGTATTGAAAAATATTAGTGATTTATAAGCCACTGACCGGTGAGGAGCGGTTTTGCGTAGTTTTCAATAACCGTAACCCAACGAATCGTTCGCTTGGATGGAACGATCAACCTTACTGGTTGGAAAATTTTACTAATAACGCCAAAGAATTTTCGGCTTAGGACACACCCAACCTCTTAAGTTCAACGGTAACACAGCGTGGTCTATAAATAAATTCCGGAGTTGTGCGCCCCAGATATTTTTTCACAGAAAACCTTGAATCACCTTAAGTCTGATATCCAAAGACATAAGTCACCTTCAGAAGTTCGAGCATCGAGCAAAATACTAAAATAAATTTAAAAATTGCTATTTGAAAATATACCTAACCTCTCCAAAACTAATGACGGGAACCATAACTCACCGCCCGAGCACGTTCATCTTTGGTCAAGACCAAAAGTAAAACAGCTGATCAATGACGTCACACTTTTCCCTATTTTGGTTAAAACCGGTGTCGCTTAGATGCATTCTTCTTCTTCAAGTGTCATGCTCTCTTCGAACGTTGGCTATCATCAGCGCGATCTGTATCCTGTCCACTGCTTTTCGGAAAAGTCTCGTAGTCCTAACAGCATACCATTGTCTAAGATTTTTAAGCCATGATATCCGTCTACGACCCGGATATCTTCTGCCTTCAATATTGCCTTCTATTATCAATTTTAAAAATTTATATTTGTCATTTCTCAAAATATGGCCAAATATTCAAGTTTTCGTTTTTTGATGGTAAATAAAACTTCAAGGTCTTTATTTATTCTGTCCATCCAAGGTATCCTTAGTATTCTACGATAACACCACATCTCGAATGCCTCTAACTTTTTGCACATGGCCTCAGTCAGTGTCCATGCTTCCATGTCATAATATAAGATGCTAAAAACATAACACCAAAGCACACGAATTCGGATGGTGGTATTAAGATCGTGACTAGACAACACTGATTTCATTTTGATAAAATATGATCTGGCCTGTTCAATTCTTGCACGAACTTCTTCGATGTTGTCCCAGTTCTCGTTGAGGAGGCAACTCAAGTATTTGTATGAATCCACGCCTTCGACTTGCTGACCATTTACTTCTAACATGCCTCTGATGTTCTTTTAGATGCATTGGTCTTGACCAAATATGACCGGTCGTTATTGGTCAATGGCTTATACAACAGTATTGTATACCTAGTGTCCGTTGTTGAATCAGGGAATGGGACATTATAGCTTTTTTATAGCCGGGTTAGCAAGGATTCGCTAATTTTTTGTGGTGCAGTGGGTTAGTTTTGGTGGAAAAAAAGTTAGGATTAAATATAGTCATTTTATTAAACTTAATAGGGACTTATCGGTACATAAAGTCGGCATAGCCTGACCATCACCGTTCTCAACTAAAAAGCCAGTTAACTCATTTTCGATTTAGTATCCTTTGGCCTAATATCGGTGCCATATTGACACCTAACTGACAGAAAATCCATGTTTTACCTGTCAATTTGGTTGTAAAAATGGCAGCCATAATAGGCTAAAGGGCACTGAGGCGGTAGGAATTAACTGGCTTTTTAGTTGAGACGGTGTTGGCCTGACTCGGCACTATTTCTGACAGTGTCGTACGAAGGTTGAATGGTTTCTGACATTTTTTCATATAAATATGTCATCTAAACATGCTCATATTGTTCCATTCTTAAAGTTGACAAATTAAATTTAATGCCGTCCTTTATTAAAGACAGGCACAAACATTATGAAAGGCGACATTATTTTGATAGCAAAGATGACATATTTAGACAACAACAATGTCAGAATTATTTTAAACTTCGTGCGGAATTGTCAAAAATAGTGCCGTCTTTATTAAAGTCAGGTTATGCCACGATACACTTGGTTATGCCGACTTTATGTACCGATAAATCCCTATTCAATTTACCAGTAAACTTTGGGCGCCAAAACGGCGGCGGCGGCGCCGCTAAATTGTGGTCTAGGTCCGTTGAATCTGTGGTCGCACTATAGCAGATTTTCTGGTCAGTTAGGGTCAAATTTATGGTCGTCTTTCAAGGCACCCTTGTTCCTTCAAGGAAGCCTTCAGGCCAGTTTGGTATTCATAGTGGTGAAAGGCACCCTTGAAGGAATCCTTACATCAAGGTAGCTAAAGAGCTACCTTCGGCCTTCCTTGGCAAATAATGTGAGGTTAAAAAACAAAAATATTGTTGGGTTTGTTTTGATAATTGGTTTTTTGTCATTTTGTGGGTTGCTTTTTAAGATATCCTGAAAATAATGGATGATTTTTTGGAATTTATTGATAGGGTGGAAAAAAAAGTCTCTGATCATCATGGTCGTCTTCCAAAGGGATACATACAGAACATGCAAAGTCCCTTTGAGTTCTTTAGTGTTAGAACTTTGTTCTTGTATTGATGTTTAGTATACTTTAAATAAAACAGTTGTTTTTATATTTCCTAATTGTTATAATATCTACTTATTTTCCTTAAAATTGAAGGTACATCTGCCGATTCTGCAATTTGACAGATGGTTGTATTTTACATGATCCTGTGTCAGATTTTTTCATCATCATCACCCAATTACTAGCACCGTACTGATGAGCACCAAAAGTGCGAAATCCGGATCTACGGTTACCATTACCTTTTTTGAGGGAAAGCTCGCTATTCATTGATTTTATTATTTATTCACCCTTGTTTATCGTCTCCTGATGATGCTAACGTTGTTAAGGAAACGCGCGTCGAGTGCAAAAAAGTGTAGTTTTGGTTTGTGGAAAACAATCATAACTTTGTTTTAGTGCAACCAAAGGTTCCAAATTCCCAACATAGTATTCACCCTTACTAAATCCCTTTTTAAATCTAGAAAATTATACTTTATAGCGACATCGATTTCCGATGTCAACAGTGATACAAACCGTTTCTTTTTATCCGTATTTTAATGTTTAACACATTGCAACTTTTTGGTTTTATCCCAAACTAAGGTTTAAAAAGAAAACAAAAAACAGACTTTTATGATGAGATGTGGAAATACGAATTTCTTGAAACAGTCCAACCCAATCTACAATAAATTAATTATGATCAATTTGCAATAGGTAGGTAGTGACTATTATATTATAAGTTATTACTTACGCTTGACAAGAAAACAGTGTCAAATTCCAAGTTTACAGTCGTCTATAAAAATACATGAGTACCAAAGCATTTTACCGAAACCCTTAGAGTTATTTGTGCCCCTTTCCTTTATTATGCATCGCTATTAACGTCTGCCTGAAAGGAAAAATGAAGTGTTATTTGCGACACAATTATCGGCAAGACGCCTCGCCGATTCCGATCAACCAACATATAAAATTATATGTTTTATTCAACGAATATGTATGCAAGACCTTAGTGCACTCTAGACAAAATGAAACATAAGAAATTACTGGTGTTGGTTCGTTGGAGAGGGGTCAATAAAACAATAGAAATCTAAATTTTTGTCGACGTTTCGGCCCTTTATTGGGTCATCATCAGGGTACTAAAATACAATTAAGTAATGTAAAATTTGTTGAAAATATTCATATTTCAAATTAAATTCTAATTAACTTTTTTCCTTCATGTTTTAAAATATATAAATAAATAAAAACGTACATAAAGTAAATAGTATAAAATATCACAAACACTATTACGATACTGACACCTTAAAATAATTAAAAAGAAAACATAATGTTTATTGTTACAAGTATATAAGTTTAAGAGGAGACCATGATTCCAAAATTCAGATTAATTGTTGTTTAACATTATCATAATAAAAAGCATGTTTAAAAAACGTTTCTTTGAAAAGAGAAAACATGTAAGAACCTATTTAATAAAAAACACAAAGAAAACACACGTGACAAAATTATGTAGCAATAGCTTTGTAATTTTATTATTTTTTTTTTTTTAATGTGTGTAAAATAATAAACTGTAGTTTTTTGGAATAAACACAAAAAAAATATGCTTTATGCAAGACACCGGTATTATGGCCGTAAAATATAAAAATAAATGAAATAGCAAATGTATTAGATGTACTTACTGAAAATGCTAGATTCCCTCTTAAATTATTTTTTTATAGGAGTCTGAATTTCGAAACATTTTTCCCCTTCTAGACTTTTAATATTATTAAAAATAATATTTTGTTAAAATGTTAAAAACAATAATAATTGACTGTCGAGATTTATTTATTATTAGTCAATTATTATTGTTTTTAACATTTTAACAAAATATTATTTTTAATAATATTAAAAGTCTAGAAGGCGAAAAATGTTGCGAAAATCAGAATCCTATAAAAAAATAATTTGGACAGAGGGAATCTAGCATTTTCAGTAAGTACATCTAATAATACATTTGCTATTTCATTTATTTGTATGCTTTACGGCCATAATAGCGGTGTCTTGCATAAAGCATATTTTTTTTTATTTTTATTCCAAAAAACTACAGTTTATTATTTTACACATATTAAAAAAAAAATTACAAAGCTATTGCTACATAATTTTGTCACGTGTGTTTTCTTTGTGTTTTTTATTAAATAGGTTCTTACATGTTTTCTCTTTTCAAAGAAACATTATTTAAATATGCTTTTTATTATGATAATGTTAAACAACAATTAATCTGAATTTTGGAATCCTGGTCTGCTCTTAAGAAAACAAAACTTATATACTTGTAACAATAAACATAATGTTTTCTTTTTAATTATTTTAAAGTGTCAGTATCGTAATAGTGTTTGTGATATTTTATACTATTTACTTTATTGTTGCCACATTGCACATTAAAAACGTATATATTACAAAGTCGGCCTATAATTTAAATTTTAGAAGGTTAATTTTAAAACTATAATTACAGTTATAGCAGTCGCGTGACATATTTGGTATTGTTGTCAACCTAAAAACAAAAAACAAATAAAAAAAATATTAATGTTTTAAAATCAGGTACTCTGTAAGTAAAAATATATTAATTTGCATCTTATTTTTTTTTGGCAAAAATACAAAAAACTAACTTTAAAAAATATACATTTTTGTATCGTATTTTTGCGAGTAGTTACGCATACCGTGACGTCAGGTATGACGTTTACATACCATATACTATCTATCTTTCGAAGGTAGTTAGTTGCTCGTGGTATGTTATGTTATTTACTAGTTAGACGTCTTATGAGACAAAACGAGTACAATTAATAAAATAAATAAATAAAAGTCAACATCACGTGACCCTTATATCGCACCTCGGCTTCATCTTCTGATTTAAAATCATAGGTTAAGGAATTATTATACTCTTGTGAAAGAACTGTTGGATTAAATGATTTTTTATATTTAAATCACAGTTCCTAATAGGGCACTATGTTCATTTTGTGGTTCTTTACTATGGAGTTCTTTCTTTTAATTTGCGGAGATTAATTTTTTCTAGTTAAATAAAAAATCATTATCATTTGCTTTAATACAACCGTCAAAATTTTTCTAATTAAAATTATAGTACTGAACACCCGGTTCCCGCCTATGTGCCCTCACCCTGACTCAAAAAACGCACCACATGACGGGACATGGATTTGCAGTCGTTTTAAATGCAGAGTTGCGTAAAGGCGCAATTACACAGACGAACATGCTCAAACAAAAGCTCGTGCAAAAGATCTAAAATTTTTTGCGTGAACATTTTTGTGAGCTTTTCTTTGAACATTTTGTTCGGGTAAATTTTTGAGCAAATTATTGCTATCTGTTTTGGAAACGTATTTTTAAAGATGATAATAAATAAAATTTCACATCTGTGATCAGTGATCTCAATTCTTTAAAAAATGGAACACCAACTTTTATTTTAAATTTTTGTGAAAAAAATCTGACGGCAAGCGAAATATTATTCTTGGGTATCAGTTTTGTCAGATGGATTAGGGTTACTTACAATATTTTTTTCTTAGGGTTTTTTCCGGATTTTTTTGCCCGGGGTTTTTTTTGGGATTTTCTTGCAAGTTTTTTTTATTTCCAAGGGTTTCTTCCTAAATTCAAAGAACAACCCAGGAAAATTTTTCTTTTCCAAAAAAATTTTGAGTTTTTCAAATATCGACAAAAACTCAAAAATTGCACTTTTAAGCGGTAATCCGCGCCTCACGACTATGAGGAGTGGTGGGGAGGGGGATTTTTTTTAAAATATATTTTTGTAACTTTACTTTACCCTTAGCTTTGATTGTTTTTTTTTTAATTCCTCACACCAGATTTACCTAGTTAGTTTAAGATGAAGATAGATATTTACTGTTAATTTAATGTAATAATCAAGGTCGATTACTGACACTGAACAAACAATATGCAAAGGAGCAACATTCCGATTCAGAAGTCTAGTCTTTTACTGCTAAATTATATTTTTTTAGACAAGGGTCGGGATCGTAGGGTTGTAAAAGTGGGTAATAAACGGGTATTATTTAGACCGAACGTGCTTTTGTTCATATATTTGAGATTTAATAAAATGTATATAGGTTTTTCAATTTGACTTAATAATTATTGTATTGTGTTTTAAACTAGGAAGTAAAATAAAGAGATATTCTTTTAAACGTAAATTTTTATCATAACATTTTACAGGCAACAGCAATAAATAAGTGCCAATTATTATTTTTTTATTCTCGTTTTTTTACAACTCCAAAAAAGTTACAAGTATACTAGCATATCCCCTATAAAAATCAGGTCAATCGAAGTTGCTTATAAGGTAAAATGTGAATTTCGACATCAAATCGTTTTTCCGTCGGAAAGCACTTAATTAAAAATACCTTGTTTTAAAACTTAGTCTTTCTATTTTCAGTTAAGTTCGATGAATTCCCATAAAACTATAAAATTTAAATTTGTAAGAAATTTTTATTACCAACATTTCTTCAAACAAATTTTGCTCAACATTCTCTCCAAAATTTACGTGTGTTTTTTTGTACGCGATTTTGCTCGAACATTTCTTTGAACATTTTGCTCAAGAGGCTCGTGTAAATGTTTGTCGGCATTTCAACATCAAAGGAAAGTTTGTCTGTGTAAATGCGCCTTTATAAGGTGAAATGTGAATTTCGACATCAAATCGTTTTTCCGTCGGAAAGCACATAATTAAAAATACCCTGTTTTAAAACTAAGCGTTTCTATTTTCAGTTAAGTTCAATGAATTCCCATAAAGCTATAAAATTTAAATTTGTGAGAAATTTCTATATCAACATTTCTTCAAACAAATTTTGCTTAACATTCTCTCCAAAATTTCCGTGAGTCTTTTTGTACGAGATTTTGCTCGAACTTTTTTTTGAACATTTTGCTCAAGAGGATCGTGTAAATGTTTGTCGGCATTTCAACATCAAAGGAAAGTTTGTCTGTGTAAATGCGCCTTAAGGCGTTTTTTAAGTCAGCGTGAGCGCGCATAGTTGAGAACCAGGTGTAAGTCTATTGTCCAGCGAAGCACTAGTATTTTTGTTGTTGTATAATTTAACAAGTAAATTTATCAAATTTTATTGTCAACTTGTTAGCCGAAAGGATTCTCTGATGCCGTAACCTAAAATAAAGAAAATTACAGAAATCCACAATTTATTATTTTAGTATAGAAAACCCCTTTCTTAGTTATAAACTTATATCAAATAATAACCCGGTCAACTAAAATCAGAAAAAAAGTAGATTTCAAATTCACACATGTAATGCTGGATCACCCCCTATTTATGTCCTGAAAATAACAATCAAGTTTATCACAAGCCATATGATATTCATTACACAAAATAGCTCTACCTTTGTTGTCAGTTGATGAAACACCCACCTGTTTGAGGCCCAAGTGTCCTCAACTTTATCAAGGAGTCTTATCCACTTTCTGAAAGCTGGGCCAAACCAAGGTTAAAGCGTACGTTTCACTTGTCTTTGTATTTTTTAGCCTGTAAGTTCCATATTTTCTGTGGTTTATGGTTGTGCCGACGTGCCGATTTCATCGTCGGTTTATATACTTATTTTTTAAATAAACTTAAATACTTTAAATAAAACATCATTATCATTTACATTAATACAATAGTCAAACTTTTTCTAACTAAAGTTATAATACCTAACACCCGGTTCTCACCCATGCGGGCTCACCCTGACAAAAAACGCACGTAATTTACTTTGTTTGCATGAGTGAGACATCTGTCCTGTTGCAAACTGGGGCTGTGTGTCAACTACAAAACTTCAAAAATTTAACAAAAACCTACAAAATCTGCAAAAATTTACTTGTACTTTCACGCTTGCCAACCAAAGAAAAAAAAACAATTTAACTATGACGTCACATATAACTTAGGTGTGATGATGATGATAAGGTGTAGTTACTCGAGAGAAAATATCGATCACCTTGTTACTATACATACCGGCATGTTGTAGTAAACTGGCAAAGACGAACCTTTTAGCTCACCTATACATTAGGAGCAAATTTTTGTGAGCTTACAATAGTTATTATTGTTCTCTTTTTCTAAATGCATTCGGCTGGAAGAGAGATCCAGCATACCTGTGAAGGCGCAATTACACACACGAACATGCTCAAACAAAAGCTCGTGCAAAAGATCTAAAAATTTTTGCGTGAACATTTTTGTGAGCATTTCTTTGAATATTTTGTTCGCGTAAATTTTTGAGCAAATTATTGCTATCTGTTTCGGAAACATATTTTTAAAGATGAGAATAAATAAAATTTCACATCAGTCATCCGTGATCTCAATTCTTCAAAAAAATGGAATACCAACTTTTATTTTAAATTTTTGTGAAAAAAAGCCGACGGCAAGCGAAACATTATTTTTGGCTATCGGTTTTGTCACATGGATTAGGGTTACTTATAATATTTTTTTCTTAGGGTTTTTCCCGGATTTTTTTTGCCTGGGGGTTTTTTTGGGATTTTTTTTTATTTCCAAGGGTTTTTTTCCTAAATTCGAAAAACAACCCAGGAAAATTTTTCTTTTCCAAAAAAATTTTGAGTTTTTCAAGTATCGGCAAAATACATTGCACTTTTAAGCGGTAATCCGCGCCTCACAACTGTGAGGAGTGGTGGGGAGGGGATTTTTTATTAAACATATTTTTGTAACTGTACTTTACCTTTAGCTTTGATCATTTTTTTTAAATTCCTCACACCAGATTTACCTAGTTAGTTTAAGGCCCCAAGGGTTGCTTAAAAAAGCAAAAGGTTCATGAAAATGCTAAAGATATAGATATTTACTGTCACTTTAATGTAATAATCAAGGTCCATTACTGACACTGAACAAACAATATGCAAACGGGAAACATTCCGATTCAAAAGTCTAGTCTATTACTGTAAAATTATATTTTTTAGACAAGGGTCGGGATCGTAGGGTTGTAAAAGTGAGTAATAAACGGGTATTATTTAAACTGAACGTGCTTTTGTTCATATATTAAATAAACTAGGAAGTAAAATAAGAGATATTCTTTTAAACGTAAATTTTTATCATTACATTTTAGGCAACAGCAATAAATAAGTGCCAATTATTATTTCTTTTATTCTCGTTTTTTTACAACCCCAAAAAAGTTACAAGTATACTGGCATATTCCCTATAAAAATCAGATCAATCGAAGTTGCTTATGAGGTAAAACGTGAATTTCGACATCAAATCGTTTTTCCGTCGGAAAGCACTTAATTAAAAATACCTTGTTTTAAAACTTAGTCTTTCTATTTTCAGTTAAGTTCAATGAATTCCCATAAAACTATAAAATTTAAATTTGTAAGAAATTTCTATACCAACATTTCTTCAAACAAATTTTGCTTAACATTCTCTCCAAAATTTCCGTGAGTCTTTTTGTACGAGATTTTGCTCGAACTTTTCTTTGAACATTTTGCTCAAGAGGCTCGTATGCAGTTTACACTTTTGGGGCTAGTTGCACCTAAGCTCAAATGCGGCTCAAAAACTTTTCTGACGTCACGCAATATAACCTCACTTTTTCTTGTGTTGTTTACGTCAAAATTTTATAATGTGCCTACGCCAAAATTGTAGGGTTACCAGGCGTCACAAGAGCTTTTAATCGTGGACTATCCGTTTATGTAGGGCCTGCTTAGACGAGATATTGACTAGCAAAAATAATGATTAAAACAAACTTTGTTTATCAATAAATTCAGTTTGGGTTTTGTTTAAATATTGCTCACAACTGCTACATTTTTCCTTACTATCAAAAGCATTTATTCATCTTATTATTATTGCATCATTTAGGTTTTCCTTGCCTAATTTACCTCTTGAGACATTCTTCGTTAGGTCTAGCAGAATTTGGTCATCTGCATCTGGGACATTGCTTTTCTAATGTTATCAAACCTCATTTAGAAATTGCTTCTAATTTTCTTCAACACATAGGGCTAACAAATACTCCTATTTCTACATTTTTATTCTTTAATTTACAAAAACAGTAAACATTTAAACATTGGAAGAAAAGGTTGACCACCCTTTTACGCAGTAACGTAGCCAGAAATCGAATCTGAAGAGGTTTCGTCATAAAAATTTAGGTCACCTACCTTTTGATTTTGACTTAAAAATTTTTACCCTCTCAGGGAAGGGAGTAGTATTAAAAAATCAAATGATTATAATGTTGCTCATCAAGGCGAATCATTCGCCCAGTCGGTGAGTATCTATTCCATCAATTAGTGAATTGGTGACAACAAACTTCCCATAGTAGTAGTAGATGGGGGAGGAGTTTTAGGTTCAACTTCCCGTCTTTTAGGTAAAGTTTAGGATGATAAACCATTTGAGCATTAGGAGGTGTTCCGGTCTCAAGTTCCTGCTCTTGTAAAATTTCTTTCTTCTCAAATTCCTCTCTACGGTAGGCTGGACATCTTGCAAGGTAGTGGAATGAGGATTCGACCTCCTCGCAGCATTCTTTACAGGTTGAGTCATGCTTCTCTCAGTTTCCTGCGCAGCAACCAGTCTCTTTTCAACTTTCTCTGATCCCAGTATACATGGTCTAAAAGAACAGCTAAGGTCGATTGTTAAGTTGTAAAAAATTTGTAGAAAACCGAAATTATTTGGTAACTCATGCGTATCCTTTACATTATAAAGCCCATTGTTTAATAAAATAGATACAGTTGTGAGCAGCATCGTATGCTAAAGACAAATAAGGGACGCTCGTTTTAATATTGAGTTTCCGCACTGATAATAAAAATGTCTGAATCGATTAGAAACACGTGTTTGCTACATGTGACTGGCAAGCAGAGTCCTCGTTGAAAAAAGTAACGAAAATGACACAAACATGCCCATTCAAAAAAAATTATATAAAAAGTAATGATTATAAGGTGGAGTACTGAAATAAAACAATCAAGGTAATATGTTTCTTACCGTTAAAGTGTAAAATTGTTTAAATATTAAAATTGACGAAACTACTGTTTGATCTTTGCGATATTGCCATAGGGCGTTTGATTAGTTGCACAATTGTGAAAAAAATGCAGTCAATCTATGCATTACTTATACAAATCTAGTATACATGTATATTATTAAACCCTATAAACAAAATAAAAACTTACACTTTCATGAGGATCTATATAATTATATATGTGGGTTTTTGGCTTAATTGTCTGACAGTTTTACATTAATATTAAATATATCATAAGAGATTTAGTACATCTAGAGAATTGCACTTAAAAGTGGAACTTGCTTGGCCGTATTCTCGACCGTGAGTGGTTACCGGTTACTTTACGAAATTTGATCACTCTTAAGGAAGAACGATACGCGCCTTGACGTTGCTATTTTGGAAAATTTTTCACTCGGGACTTTTTGTTTATTTATTGAAATTATGTAAAAGTCATGTTTCAACAATGACCTCCTGTCACTTTTACTAATTTTAGACAGCTGATTAAAATTAGAAATCCTGTTTCTATGACATATATTAGAGAGGCGCGAGAACCACATCAAAGACAAGTTTATTAAAAAGCCTGAAAATATCGGTCCCCTATACTCTAGCACTGTTTAGAGAGAGAGGCACCTTTTGTCTTTGTTTATTCATAAGCATCGGAAAATTTAAAAAAAAAAACGAAATTGTTTCCTGTTTTGAAAAATATGTTTGTTTAATTTTTTATGTATGCGGACTCATTGAATCTGTAATCAAGATAAGCCTATTTATATAAGTGTTTTAGCGTTAAATCAATGCACTGATATTTTGAGAAGAAAATAACATAACCAAAAAATTTCAGTATCAGTGATTTTGAAGTGTTTGTCGCTTCTCTTTTTTTTTTCAATTAATGCCAAATGTAGTAGTTAAAATCAACGGCTGGAAATAGGTGTAGAAAATTACAAACCAAGTTATTTATTTGTACTTTATTATATTAACATTTGTCTCACTCTTATATCACAGGTTCCCCGCATGTGACTCGCATATTGTCACGTGCCTATGAGACCCATAACGTTTGGGCCTTTTGTACTCGAAATATCATTACCTTTTTCCAAAATATTGTTTTCAGAGTTTGGTATGTTTTGAATGTATATCTAAAAAAAAAATTTTTATAGGAAGCAACAGTAGAATCAGGGAAATATCTCTTTTATCCTCGAGAAAATTTATTGTTAGAAAAGAAAGGTTTTTGTTTGTAAACATTTTAGCAGCTTAATAATTATTATTTGTTTTCTTTAAAACACTGGTAGTGGTACGCAGTTTTATAAAATCAAGAGATTTTAATTTCATTATTTTTTAGTCAGTTTTAAGTAACAGTTTTCTCTTTGTTTCAGATTTTTCTACTTGTATCACTTTCTTTTCTACGCTTATCACTATCGTTTCAATGGCCAATATAGCAGTTTAGCACTTCTAACATCGTGGCTGTTTATTCAGGTAAGACATTTTTTATCTTTTAATAATGAGCTTGATTGAAAAAAAACCATCAGTGAGGCTACAATTGTAATCAAGCAGTTGGATTACATTCGAGTGACTATTATTAGTATAGGGTGATTCATTATATTTGGACACCCCGGTTATAGCCGTTAGTATTAGAGATAGAAAAAATGTTTTAATGTAAGATTTTAATAATTTTAACTTTCTTATTTTAATTTGAACACCCTGCATTTGTTTATTTTGCCAAGTTTCATTTTCCTTTCATATTTCAAAGATATATCAATTCTCTAGGTGCAGTAAATTGTTTTAGAGATATTGCATATTTTTGGTGGATTTTTGCACTCTCGTTAGTGCCGTTAATATTAAAGATAGAAACAAAAATTAAAAACAAAAGCTGTTGAGTTTTTTACGGACTTTATATATATTTTGCCAGAAAATGTGAAATGTCATTTTTATGTCAATTGTATAAATAACTAAACTAAATTAGGACTACTCTATTTTTAAATACGATCGACAACAACAACGACCACAAGAAATTTACTAATCTAACAAATGCTCGAACACATCACCATTTACTTCAACACAAAGTTCATAACACCTTCTTAGGCCAGAAATCGTGTTGATAATTTTATGTCTCAGATTTCTATTAAAATTAATTGCTTCATTATTTCCTCGATTTTTAATTTCTTCTAAGCTGTTCGCGCGATTTGAGTAACTAGTCTCCTTTAAATCGTCCCATAACCAAATATCCGGAGGTGTTAAATCTCTCTAGTTGGTTTCAAAGTTATTAAAATCTTACCTTAAAACATTTTTTCTATCATTAATATTAACCGCGATGACCGGGGTGTCCAAATATAATGAAGTACCCGAAAACTGACGTTGAAATCGTACTTTCTAAGAATTTTTAATTTATTTGCAAACCGATATTAATGAAATTTCCTTTTTTGAATTTGCCATGACCGCTTTTTTAAAAATAAAATTAAAAATGTCAAAACTGGCATCGTCATCTTGGACTCGCCTTATTGAACTTTTTCATTCCTTGTCCGATTTAAACGAAATTCTTTAAATTGTAAAGCGTTTCCAAGACATCTTGAAACTTTGCTATTAGTACTATAACACATAAAAAAATCAGGCAATTCTACCGAATATAAAGAACCGCGCACGAAATACATTGAAAAATCATTTCGGTGAAATTTGTAAGGCATCACAATTAGGGCCACGTAGTATGAAGCTCCAATTGGGGGCGGTGCTGCTGCGAACGTTAACTCTTTTTAAGAGTCATATGACATTATACTTTTACAGGTTTCTTCCTTATAACCTGCTGAAAAGTACAGGATTCTGTATTTACGGTCTTCTGCACTTTTTAATTTTGATGTTTTTGTTTCTCGGTTTATTCGACAGGTGGCGCACACAGGTACTACGTCTCCGCGGATTACAAACTTTTTGTTTTAAATTCGAGAGGTGTGCATGGTGCCTGTGTAGCTTCAACGGCCAGGTACAATCCTATGACTCCCTGATGATTCCTTATAAGGATGAAACAGGTCTGTAGTTGTCTGGATTCTCCATTAGACATTGGAGGCATGGAGGTAGTGAAGTGAGAAACAAAAACGCTTTGTCCGATATGCCACGAGTGTTACTTTAATAAAAATTATTGTTCGTCTTGGAGTTGTGTAGATTTTCTTAAAATTGTTAGATATGTTTCAATTATTTTTTTAAATCTGAAACTATTTATTACATTATGCGTTTCAAACACTACATGTGAGCGCAGCTTTTCGAAATTAAAATTAATTAAAAATTATTTCTGCTCCACAATGAGCTTATGAGTCAAGAACGGATAATAAATTTGGCGATTTTATCCATTGAGATCGAAGTGGCCAAAAACATCGAATTTAATGAAGTTACGCAAGCGTTTGCAACGGTAAATGGTAGAAAAATAGTATTTTCACAACTAGTGACTAAAATAGTGCTTTTTTACAAGCGTTGGTTTAAATAAAGAACGCAGCGAGTAAAAAAAAGCACAGTTTAGCTGCAAGTTGTTAACACTATTTTTTTATACCTTTTCCAAAAAATCCAAGAAAAATAGGAAAATTCTTTTAAAAATCTCGAACGAAGAGCACTTCTCGCAAGACACCATCTTTACACTAAAAATCAAGACGGCTGGTAAATTAAATAATAATAATTTCCATAGCGATCCGCCTTTTTACTCGGTGACGTTCATTGTTGCGACATTTTAATCTTTGACAGTTTGATATTTTGACGATGTTTTTGAACGATTTTTTCGTAAATACTTGGAGAAAACTGGCTGAAATGGCGTAATTTTTGTGCAGGAGTAATTTGATTTTTTTCAATATTACTATTTTCCGCTATTTTTCTTTAATTCTCGTTAACAAACGGACAGAAATCTTTTTTTGCATCGGTAACCAAGAAAGTCATGCTTTAGTTATCTGCAGACAGTTACTAAAATCATGTTTTTTGATAAAGGTATAAAAAAAAGATTTATTTAAATTAGTTTTTTTCGCTTTTTTAGTTGACTTAAATTTTTTTTTTGCAAATAGGTACCCGTAAATATCATATTTTTAAAAATTTTAGGATTTAATATTGTGTTTTGTCAAATAAAACTATGATAAGTATATAGAAAAATGAGAGGGGGGCCCCCATCTGAAGATACCGCCCCGGGCACCACTTTTTCTCAGTACGCTTATGGCGTCAAAACTTGTATAAAATAATAGTTTTGGGGCCTGTCTGTAAAAAACGCCCCCCACCCAGAGGTGTTCAATATTTTTTTTTGTTGTCTTGGTGTGGCCCTTTACATAATAGCACTAATCAGAAAAGAGATGAAATGGGTTCATATAGCAATTATTTTTTGCAACTTTTGAGGCCTTCCTGTAAAAAAAGGCCCCAATCAGAGGTGTGCAATAATTTTTTTTTGTTATCTTACCGCCCGGGCCCCACTTTTTCTCAGTACGCTTATGGCGTCAAAACTTGTATAAAATAATAGTTTTGAGGCCTCTCTGTAAAAAACGCCCCCACCCAGAGGTGTTCAATAATTTTTTTTGTTATCTTGCTGTGGCCTTTAATATAATAGCACTAATCAGGAAAGAGATGAAATGAGTTCATATAGCAATTATTTTTTGTAAGTTTTGAGGCCTCCCTGTAATCAAACCCCCACCAAGAGAGGGGCAATAATTTTTTTTATTATCTTGATGTGGCCCTTAACATATTAGCCCTATTCAAAAAAGAGATGAAAAGACTTCATATAGATATGATTTCTTACAAATTTTGAGGCCTACAGGGAGACTCCCACCTAGGGGTGTGCAATATATTTTGTTGGTATATTGGTGTTGCCCGTAACACAACAGCACTAATCAGAAAAGAGATGAAATGACTCATAGAGCTATTATTTTTTGCAAGTTTTAGGACTTCCCTTTAAAAAAAGCCCCACCACCTGAGCTTCATAATATTTTGACTTAATTCGTATGGATGTAAATTACAGTTTTATATTAGTTATAATGTGGATGAAATCATACACCTCAATTGCCACCACCTCTCTATCTAGAAGTTCATTGTGAATTATAAATTTCTTACATACTTGCCATGTCAGAGTGTCACTTCAGCAGCAAATTCATTACTAATGTAGACACCAGGATACTTTTGATTTGGGTTCTGTTGTATTGCCAAATTGGAAACAACACAAATATTGCATATTTTTTCGTGAAAGGTAATTTTAAATTAAATAAAATCAACCCATCATGCCTGCAAGACTGCTTCCGCCCCGCCTAATCATTATCTCATGTCTCTTATGTCGACATTTTTCCGCTGAATGAAAGGGGAATTTATTTAAAAAGCTGCCGCCAGACGAACGTCTTTTCCAGGGTAATGTTAATTTGTTCTCCAGATAAATATGCTTTCAAACAAATTTGTCACGTGGCATTGATAAAATAAGTACGGGCATATACCGATATATTTTGTGGCAAAGCAGCTTATTTCCACTGATGTCAATAACAAGCAACCAAGCCATTTGTTTGTTAGTATTATTTGTTGCTAAATTGACATCTTAACGAAATAGTAATATTAATATAATTAATTGAAACATTTTCAGCACAATTGATCATTTTCCGTGTTTGACAGGCCGAGGACACCCTATAGTTTGTAGAAAAAGTACATTAGAGAAACTACTTTGTAGAAATCGAACTTTGGAGAAATATAAATCGAAGAAATCATAAAACAGAGAAATCGCACAACGTAGAAAATCTGTTGACAGCTGTTTGTATGCGAACTTAGAATAAGAAAGGGAGATTAATGTATTTTATAATATTTTTACTAAACCAACCCGACTTTTCGACTTACCAATTTCTACGTTGTGCGGTTTCTCCGTTTTACGATTTCTTTGATGTATATTTCTCCAAAGGTCGATTTCTACAACATACGATTTTGCCAAAGTTTGTTTCCAAAAATAACGATTCCTGCATTTTACTCTACTACTACTTTGCTAGTAAGCAGAAATAATTGCTACCGAACTAAAACATACTTCTCAGTTTCACGACTATACTAAATAACACTAGAGAACAATTTTTTTTAGGTTTAACTACACCCAAGTATCGAAAAAATACCAATTAAAGATTTAAGTTGGCTCGCAAAAAAAAACTTTATAATATACATATAACCATATAACAAAATCAATGAATACCGAACTTTCCTTCAAAAAAAAAAGGTAATGTTAACCGTAGATCCGGATTCCGCACTTGTAGTGCTCGTCAGTACGGTGGTTGGAATTAGGAAATGAAATGATGATGAAAGAATCTGATACAGGATTCATGTAAAAGGCAACCATCCGTCAAATTGCAGAATCGGCAGATGTACCTTCAATTTAAAGGAAAATTAAGTGTCTCTACGGAGCCGCGGAGACTGATATAATTATCTTTACAGATTTCCTAAGCTCTGGAGTTGATAAATTTAAAAAAGGATTTAGCGAGGGTGAATAAATAACAAAATCAGCGAATATCGAGCTTTCCCTCTGCAATTTGATAGATGGTTGTCTTTTACATGAATCTTATATCAGATTATTTCATCATCATTTCATTTCCTAATTCCTAGCACCGTACTGATGAGCACCACAAGTGCGAAATTACCTTTTTTTTTGTTGATTTTGTTATTTATTCACCCTCGCTAAATCCTTTTGTAAATTTATCAACTCCAGAGCTTAGGATATCTGTAAAGATAATTATATCTGTCTCCGTAGAGACGCTTAATTTTCCTTCAAATTGAAGGTACATCTGCCGATTCTGCAATTTGACAGAAGGTTTTTACATGACTCCTGTATCAGATTCTTTTATCATCATTTCATTTCCTAATTACTAGCACCGTACTGATGAGCACCACAAGTGCGAAATCCGGATCTACGGTTACCATTACCTTTTTTTTTAAGCAAAGCTCGCTATTCATTGATTTTGTTATTTATTAACCCTCGCTAAATCCTTTTTTAAATATAACCATATATATATTTTTAATTTAACAAAAGCAATTAAATAGATTGCATATTCTATTGTCCAGGTTCGTACTGACATTGGCCCGGTGCTGTAAAAAAATGTCACTGGTGCTGTTTCAATGGATTACTACTGGCACTGGTGCAGTTTCAATGAAACACGATTGCAACAGCGGAACTGGCAAACCGTTAAGCTCACATTTTAAGAAAAAAGTTATGATTGTTTTCCACAAACCAAAACTACACTTTTTTGCACTCGCCGCACGTTGCGCTAACAACGTTAGCATCATAGGAGACGATAAACAATAAACTAAATTAACCTACACTCTATCTTATATACTATCTTTTAGTGGGCGGAGATAAGGCTAGTAATTTGTTATTGGTTACGCTTCATAATCCTATCTCCCCTCAACTAACGAATAAAATGTACTAAACGGAATGGGGCCTCTATCTTTATTTAAACCATTTCCGAATTTAATGATTTCCATACTTTGATATGCATTCAAAAGTCTTTTGTTTGGTACACTTTTTAGAAGTTTTAGGTTATCTAATGTAAGATATGATTGTTTTCAAAAGCATGCTCGGCCACACTTGACTTTTCTGTTCTTCCGTATTTTAAGTGTGCAAGGTGTTCTTTGAATCGTGTTTGAATAGAGCGTCTCGTTTGGCCAACATATTTTTTGTCACAATCCATGCAACTAATTTCGTAAATTCCACTTTTTTTAGAACTGTAGTTTTATCCTTGGGATTTCCTTGTAAACTTCTTATTGTGTTTTCCGGATTGATATACTAATTTAAGACCGGTATTATTAAATACTTTTTGTAACAACGCTCATAGATTTACATTAGATAACCTAAAACTTCTAAAAAGTGTACCAAACAAAATACTTTTGAATGCATATATATGAAAGTATAGAAATCATTAAATCCAGAAATAGTTTAAATAAAGATAGAGACCCCATTCCGTTTAGTACACTTTATTCGTTAGTTGAGGGGAGATAGGATTATAAAGCGTAACCAATCACAAATTATTATCTCCGCCCACTAAAAGATAGTATATAAGATAGAGTGTAGGTTAATTTAGTTCATTGTTTATCGTCTCCTGATGATGCTAACGTTATTAACGAAACGTGCATCGAGTGCAAAAAAGTGTAGTTTTGGTTTGTGGAAAACAATCATAACTTTGTTATAGTGCAACCAAAGGTTCCAAATTCCCAACATAGTCACATTTTCAGATTGAAATTTTGGTTTTGTTTTCTGTTGCAATCATTTATAAAATCGCGAGTCGACCCATTTGCTATATTTACACGTTCGTTTGTCAAAAGGGGGGGATTTTAACTTCATAATGTGCGATGATCTATGGCACAAAATTGTTCTTTGTCGTCTTCACCACTGCTTCTACTCAGCAGCGATGAAAATGTACAAAAATCTCTCAAACTTACCATTTTCGCTGTTCGCAATTGGAATTTTTATTGGCGGGAACAGTTTTGGTTGCGGCACGAGCCCTCATGGCCGGGGTCGAAAAAGCAACACTCGGTGCTACACTGAAGTTGTCAGTTCCCGAATGGAACAGGAAAACTGAAAAAGTTGCGCACCAGTGGCGCACCGATTGCCTCAATGGAATACGCTACAAGAGTTTAGACACTCATTTTGCGCTTCTTAGCCTGCCTTTTGCTAACATCTCACAGTTCCATTTTTTCTGTACCTTCTTTCCATGTTTAAAATATTATGGCAGAATCTCTCGCCGTGCTCGTCACTTACAGTACCACAATTTTCCGGGAAGTAATCCATTGCGCGATTCTTGAAATCCAAACTATCGAGTACTCCCCGAAATTTAAGTGGAAGTGAGGAGGAGATACACAAAAGTACACAAGTAAGAATAGGACGTAGATTCTCCCTTGGCGTGTACTTCCTTCTCACACTTTCAAGAATCCCCGCACTGATGAGAATCCAAGAAATGAATATATAAAAGAAGTGGGGCAACCAGGGACCCAATTCTTGA
Source organism: Oxystoma pomonae (assembly GCA_963921995.1). Taxonomy (NCBI): domain Eukaryota; kingdom Metazoa; phylum Arthropoda; class Insecta; order Coleoptera; family Brentidae; genus Oxystoma; species Oxystoma pomonae. The sequence continues at coordinate 88,969,366 of OY998163.1, forward strand.
AAAAAATTCGTGCATGGATTCCGCAGAACGTATACGGATTTCAAAAATTCCAATTCTTGAACGCTCGTATACGACTTTTTCGCTCGGAGTTTGAGTCGAGTGGTCCGAGGCACTCGGATAGAGGTTTTCGCATACGAATCTAGTGATCTAACCCAACTTTTTTCTGTTTGTTTATCAACTTTTTCTGCAAAATTATTAAAATTTACCAACGTCATTCAACTAACATTGAAAATTTACCTGTCTTGATTATAAATTCGATTTTTTCACTTATGTGTGGTGTTCGGAAATCTTTTTACAGAGCAAATAGCAAACTTACGATTTGGGATGTTACAAACGTCCCGGGGACGTCTTAAATGGCGCATAGAAGTTTTATTTAGGGCTGATGAAGACCCCGTCTCCACACAACTGATCGCCTAAGCACATCCTGCACGGATATCCCAGGGTCGTCCGAGCCGACATCCCAGGGATGCACGAACTGGACCTACAAAGGATGTCCTTAAAGACGACCTTTTGGAACTTCCAACAGAAGTCTTATTAAGATCCAATAACGTCATTCTTATATTGAAAAAACCCACTTCTTCCTCGTTTACTAAGTAAAACATTTTATTTACATTTTTTTTTAAATTTTATTTATAACATATAGAATAAAGTTTTACGTTAAAAAATCTAGTTCAACTCAAACAGAACGGAATAGTTTGACTGGCAGACACCATATCGCATTATTGCCATTGCAATACATATCCTTATGTTTATCTCTATTTTTCTTAACTTTTTTTTGGTAGTAGATTTCTCTCTGTCTGCATCATCTTCCATTTTGCTATGGATGTCGCTGAAAAAGAATTCCTACTTAGTGCAGCTGCATCTGAAAATAAAATATTTAAAGGATTATTATTAAACAGCATTTAGTTTTTAAATAATTGTGTAAGAGGCTTTACAGTTTGCTACATAGTGGGTGTGGATCTGAACTTTTAATATAGTTTTAACGGATGTTAGTATAACTACAGGCAAAACTTTGTCTAAACAGTTTGTTTCATTTTGCACATAATGCTTCAAAACAAAAATTTTAGAAAAAATAAGTTAAGTGATGTGTAATTTTAGTAGTATATATAAATAAAAAAAGTACACCTAATATTATATTAAAGTTATAAGTTTTTGGGAAACTCCATAGATTTTTAGAGAAGAAATTTCCTAAGAGAAAGGTCCGGCCTCATTAAGTATTGTGGAGGGGGCCTGAGACCCAGTTTATGTTTATGGTATCTCTCAGGACATCATTCTTTTGGTTATTTCCAAAAAATATATATGAAAAACTATCATCAGCTTGTAGAAAACGGTACTTATCACCGAAATAATAAAAGTTGCACTAAAACTCCTACAAATTCTTCACTATGTACTTTTTGTGATTGCACGAGAAAAAAATAAAAAATGCTGCGTCAAACTTGCCACTTTTCATGTGCTTGTCGTCTCCCCGCCAAATTTTTCAGCGACCCGTTGGCCAAAATGGTCCAGAAGCAACGTTGCCATGTCGCATAGTCGAAAAAAAGTCGAACACGGATTCGTCTTCCGAGTGGCGTTCAAGAATAGATATTTTTTCGACTATTCGAAACCACAAGAATTAGATCCCACGTCTTTATGCTCTCCTGTTTCCCAAAAAATTCCAATCGTTTTTTTTAATTGCCTCGTGATATGTGAGTGTCCTAATCTGGGGACCCAAAAATATTCCCTCTTTAATTTTAGCGTCACTGATTCTAAGGAATTTTTCTTTTAAATCACTAAAAACATGGCCTTCTTTGTCCATGGCCTTCACAAAAGTGGCGGTAGTAAAATCTTTTCTGGGGGAACTAATGGCGCGCTAATTACATTTTTTTGGTGGCCAAATTTTCTTTTTATAGTGATCCGATCGTGCAAAAATCCAGGTATTTTCCTTTTAATGGTCGAATTTTTCCATACATTAAGGGCAGATAGGTAATTATCATAATTATAGCATGTATCTATAAAACCGGAGCTATAGTCCATTCCATTTTTATTTAGACAAAACCTAACCTCACTTTCCATAGAACAAAAACCAAATTTTAAGTTTGCCAAAATCAAACGCCCTAGGTTTTGGTAATCGGCATTATAACTACACTGCTAACTTTAAATCACTCCGACTAACCCCTTATATTATGCTTTCATATCAATCAAATGCACCAGAGTGAAACAGCAAGATGCCAGAGATACTTTATGGATGAAATAGTACATTATAAACCTAAGGAGTAAAGTGGTATATTTAATCCCGAGGCAAAAAGTTTATAGCCCGACCGAACGGAGGGCTATAATTTGTCGAGGGATTAAGCATTATACAGACCGCTTCAAGCTACTGCGAACATAGGGGGAATCAAGTCCAATTTACTCTCCGTGCCGTACGACCGAGGTGGATTCGAAGCACGCTGCAGTGTTATCTTTTGGAAATTCATTTTGTTTTATTTCTGTCTTGCTCGAGAAACAGATGGGTAAGTTCTTAATTGAAATAATACATTTTTAAAACCAAAAATGGATGTCTACGAAGTTGCCGAAAAAGTGCAGATGGTCAAATCGTCATAACCCAACACACGTTCGATATTGGTCGAGGGAAAATTTGCATTTGTATTTTGACGTAAGAACACAGTATCCCCAAAAACTAAATGTTTGGGGGGGGGGGGGGGTATTATAGGGGAACACGTAATTGGGCCATTTTTTATTAACGGCAATTGCAATTTGAATGGTCCTAGATACTTGGATCTACTGCAGCAGCACATTATTCCAACTGCTAGGCAGTTGTTAGGTGTAAGATTTGGTGAAACATGGTTTCAACAAGATGGTTGTTCCGCTCACAATGTTGGCCTTGTCGGGTTATAAGTACACGGGGAACTATTTTATGGCCAGCTCGATCTCCCGATCTTGCTCCTAATGACTTCTATCTGTTTTTGAAGAAGCTTTTCAAATTATCACCCCTAACATGCTTGGAAACGTTAGAAGGGGTTTTTATAGTAGGCTCGTATATTGTCTAGCCGAGCAAGGAGGACTTTTCGAACATTTGCTTTAATTTTTTTTTGACTGGGAGAATCTTTTTGGTTTTTAGAATGTATTATTTTATTTTGAGAACTTGCTTTTATTTTGTTTTTCTTATTATTTTCATTGTAACACGTCGTCAATGATAAATCTGAGCAGTTGACAATAAAACGCTCTTATTTATCAGTAACAAAAAATAAGAAAATTACGTTATAAAAATTTGCGTATTTATTGACCAAATTCCGGTTTCATTGACTACGCTCCACACAGCACCGTGGTTAGAGGCGTACTAAATACCAAGGGAAAGTCATGCAAGTGGTGATCGCAAGCCTGAGTATTGGTTGCTTCACTGATAGGCGTGCGGTGACTCTGCATGTACGTACACTGGCAAATTAGACTTCTTTCGCCCTATGTTCGCAGTAGCTTGAAGCGGTCTGTATACTATTTTATGCACTTTAGAATAAAAGAGAAAAGTAAAAAAAAATAACTATATTTTTTTATTTATTTTTCAAAAAATCGCACTCTGTAGACAAACCGCCACATGTACCTTCGCTCTATCTTTATGCAGAAACATATGGGTCGCTATGTCAATAAATTTTACTTTATTTCCCTAGGGAATAAATGACCCACTTTATTCCCGAAAAAGCGGGATTAAATGGGTGCATTTATTCCCGGAAGTGCATAAAATATATTATTATGTAATATGCCTGTTAAGGCGGCCATGACATTCGTTTTTATTTGTACACCGAACATAACAAAGAAAACACAATGCAGACCCTATAAGCCTGAGAGAGACCCAGACTGGTGAGCAAAGTCACCCAAAAAATGATTTAAAATTCAATTTAGACGTTTAAAAATGCTGGACCGGCTTTAAATTTTGCGTATTTTTATTACAAGCTTTTATTTAACTTCACCTCTATGTATGTTTGTTTATATGTTCGGGTCAAATTTTGCAACTCAATTTTGACTAACCTCTAGATGTCCGATGTGCGATTAGAGTTCCGGTGACAATACAATAATATGGCATTATTAGGCACCCCCCTCTGGAGGGGGGAAAACGGCCAAGTTTGTCCGATTTCAACCAAAATTAGTATACGGGGGTTCAATTCAAAAATTCAATATGGTGGTTTGAAGATGGACGATTTTTGGTCATGTTTGGCTAACCAATTTTAACTGACTTATACACATCCAATTGTCTTTAAATTTGGTATGCTTTTATAGTTCCCGTACCAATACAATTATATAGTATTATTAGGCACCTCTCGCCCCCCTACGAGGAAAGTGGAGGGGGAAAAACACCTAAGTTTGTCCGATGTCAACCAAAATTGGTATACGGAGGTTTTTGGGGATAAGGAATACGAATTAGATTTTGAAAATTCAATATGGTGGTTTGAAGATGGACGATTTTTGGTCATGTTTGGCTAACCAATTTTAACTGACTTATACACATCCAATTGTCTTTAAATTTGGTATGCTTTTATAGTTCCCGTACCAATACAATTATATAGTATTATTAGGCACCTCTCGCCCCCCTACGAGGAAAGTGGAGGGGGAAAAACACCTAGGTTTGTCCGATGTCAACCAAAATTGGTATACGGAGGTTTTTGGGGATAAGGAATACGAATTAGATTTTGAAAATTCAATATGGTGGTTTGAAGATGGACGATTTTTGGTCATGTTTGGCTAACCAATTTTAACTGACTTATACACATCCAATTGTCTTTAAATTTGGTATGCTTTTATAGTTCCCGTACCAATACAATTATATAGTATTATTAGGCACCTCTCGCCCCCCTACGAGGTAAGTGGAGGGACTATTCGAAACCACAAGAATTAGATCCCACGTCTTTATGCTCTCCTGTTTCCCAAAAAATTCCAATCGTTTTTTTTAATTGCCTCGTGATATGTGAGTGTCCTAATCTGGGGACCCAAAAATATTCCCTCTTTAATTTTAGCGTCACTGATTCTAAGGAATTTTTCTTTTAAATCACTAAAAACATGGCCTTCTTTGTCCATGGCCTTCACAAAAGTGGCGGTAGTAAAATCTTTTCTGGGGGAACTAATGGCGCGCTAATTACATTTTTTTGGTGGCCAAATTTTCTTTTTATAGTGATCCGATCGTGCAAAAATCCAGGTATTTTCCTTTTAATGGTCGAATTTTTCCATACATTAAGGGCAGATAGGTAATTATCATAATTATAGCATGTATCTATAAAACCGGTGCTATAGTCCATTCCATTTTTATTTAGACAAAACCTAACCTCACTTTCCATAGAACAAAAACCAAATTTTAAGTTTGCCAAAATCAAACGCCCTAGGTTTTGGTAATCGGCATTATAACTACACTGCTAACTTTAAATCACTCCGACTAACCCCTTATATTATGCTTTCATATCAATCAAATGCACCAGAGTGAAACAGCAAGATGCCAGAGATACTTTATGGATGAAATAGTACATTATAAACCTAAGGAGTAAAGTGGTATATTTAATCCCGAGGCAAAAAGTTTATAGCCCGACCGAACGGAGGGCTATAATTTGTCGAGGGATTAAGCATTATACAGACCGCTTCAAGCTACTGCGAACATAGGGGGAATCAAGTCCAATTTACTCTCCGTGCCGTACGACCGAGGTGGATTCGAAGCACGCTGCAGTGTTATCTTTTGGAAATTCATTTTGTTTTATTTCTGTCTTGCTCGAGAAACAGATGGGTAAGTTCTTAATTGAAATAATACATTTTTAAAACCAAAAATGGATGTCTACGAAGTTGCCGAAAAAGTGCAGATGGTCAAATCGTCATAACCCAACACACGTTCGATATTGGTCGAGGGAAAATTTGCATTTGTATTTTGACGTAAGAACACAGTATCCCCAAAAACTAAATGTTTGGGGGGGGGGGGTATTATAGGGGAACACGTAATTGGGCCATTTTTTATTAACGGCAATTGCAATTTGAATGGTCCTAGATACTTGGATCTACTGCAGCAGCACATTATTCCAACTGCTAGGCAGTTGTTAGGTGTAAGATTTGGTGAAACATGGTTTCAACAAGATGGTTGTTCCGCTCACAATGTTGGCCTTGTTAGGGAATATCTTGATAATGTATTTCCTAATCGGGTTATAAGTACACGGGGAACTATTTTATGGCCAGCTCGATCTCCCGATCTTGCTCCTAATGACTTCTATCTGTTTTTGAAGAAGCTTTTCAAATTATCACCCCTAACATGCTTGGAAACGTTAGAAGGGGTTTTTATAGTAGGCTCGTATATTGTCTAGCCGAGCAAGGAGGACTTTTCGAACATTTGCTTTAATTTTTTTTTGACTGGGAGAATCTTTTTGGTTTTTAGAATGTATTATTTTATTTTGAGAACTTGCTTTTATTTTGTTTTTCTTATTATTTTCATTGTAACACGTCGTCAATGATAAATCTGAGCAGTTGACAATAAAACGCTCTTATTTATCAGTAACAAAAAATAAGAAAATTACGTTATAAAAATTTGCGTATTTATTGACCAAATTCCGGTTTCATTGACTACGCTCCACACAGCACCGTGGTTAGAGGCGTACTAAATACCAAGGGAAAGTCATGCAAGTGGTGATCGCAAGCCTGAGTATTGGTTGCTTCACTGATAGGCGTGCGGTGACTCTGCATGTACGTACACTGGCAAATTAGACTTCTTCCGCCCTATGTTCGCAGTAGCTTGAAGCGGTCTGTATACTATTTTATGCACTTTAGAATAAAAGAGAAAAGTAAAAAAAAATAACTATATTTTTTTATTTATTTTTCAAAAAATCGCACTCTGTAGACAAACCGCCACATGTACCTTCGCTCTATCTTTATGCAGAAACATATGGGTCGCTATGTCAATAAATTTTACTTTATTTCCCTAGGGAATAAATGACCCACTTTATTCCCGAAAAAGCGGGATTAAATGGGTGCATTTATTCCCGGAAGTGCATAAAATATATTATTATGTAATATGCCTGTTAAGGCGGCCATGACATTCGTTTTTATTTGTACACCGAACATAACAAAGAAAACACAATGCAGACCCTATAAGCCTGAGAGAGACCCAGACTGGTGAGCAAAGTCACCCAAAAAATGATTTAAAATTCAATTTAGACGTTTAAAAATGCTGGACCGGCTTTAAATTTTGCGTATTTTTATTACAAGCTTTTATTTAACTTCACCTCTATGTATGTTTGTTTATATGTTCGGGTCAAATTTTGCAACTCAATTTTGACTAACCTCTAGATGTCCGATGTGCGATTAGAGTTCCGGTGACAATACAATAATATGGCATTATTAGGCACCCCCCTCTGGAGGGGGGAAAACGGCCAAGTTTGTCCGATTTCAACCAAAATTAGTATACGGGGGTTCAATTCAAAAATTCAATATGGTGGTTTGAAGATGGACGATTTTTGGTCATGTTTGGCTAACCAATTTTAACTGACTTATACACATCCAATTGTCTTTAAATTTGGTATGCTTTTATAGTTCCCGTACCAATACAATTATATAGTATTATTAGGCACCTCTCGCCCCCCTACGAGGAAAGTGGAGGGGGAAAAACACCTAGGTTTGTCCGATGTCAACCAAAATTGGTATACGGAGGTTTTTGGGGATAAGGAATACGAATTAGATTTTGAAAATTCAATATGGTGGTTTGAAGATAGACGATTTTTGGTCATGTTTGGCTAACCAATTTTAACTGACTTATACACATCCAATTGTCTTTAAATTTGGTATGCTTTTATAGTTCCCGTACCAATACAATTATATAGTATTATTAGGCACCTCTCGCCCCCCTACGAGGTAAGTGGAGGGGGAAAAACACCTAAGTTTGTCCGATGTCAACCAAAATTGGTATACGGAGGTTTTTAGGGATAAGGAATACGAATTTTTGATCAGATTTTGAAAATTCAATATGGCGGATTCAAGATAAACGATTTTTGTTTATGTTTTGCTAACCCATCTTAACTGACTTATACGGATCCGATTGTCTTCAAATTTGGTATGCGTTTATAGTTCCGGTGACAATACAATAATATGGTATTATCAGGTACCCGCCTCTCCCTAACGAAGGAAGTCAAGGGGGACAAATATTTAGTTTGTTCGATTTTAATAAAAAATTGGCATACAGGCGGATTCAAAATGGACGATTTGGAGTCCAAATCTAAAAATTAAAAAATAATTTTATATAAAAAAAGCATTTCAAATCCAAGCTCTAATACAAAAATATAAATTTCACTATCATAATAATAAAAGGAATGGGCGCATTATAGAAAGTTTGGACATGTCGACATTTTTCGAGTGTTATTGTAAATTCAACCTAACTAGACCTAATTTACGGCCGTTGCTTTTATTATCATAATATCAGAATGCTAAAAATTATTTTTTCTACTTTTTAGTGAACTTTATATTTTATAAAAGCTTGTATTTGAAAAGCTTTTTTTATATAAAATTATTTTTTAATTTTTAGATTTGTACTCTAAATCGTCAATTTTGAATCCGCCATATTGAAATTTTCAAATCTGATCTGATTTTTGATTGAAATCGAACAAACTAAATCTTTTTCCCCTCTACTTCCCTCGTTAGGGGAAGTGGGTACCTGATAATACCATATTATTGTATTGTCACCGGAACTAAACGCATACCAAATTTTAATACAATCGGATGTGTATAAGTCAGTTAAAATTGGTTGGCAAAACATGAGCAAAAATTGTCCATCTTGAACTCGCCATATATAATTTTCAAAATCTGATCAAAAATTCGTATACTTTATCCCAAAAACCCCCGTATACCAACTTTGGTTGAAATCGGACAAGCTAAATATTTTTCCCCCTTTACTTTCCTCGTTAGGGGGAGGTGGATACTTGATAATACTATATTATTGTATTATCACCGGTAATATAAGCGTATACCAAATTTGAAGACAATCGGAGGGGTATAAGTATAAACATGACCAAAAATCGTCCATCTTGAATCCGCCATATTGATTTTTTAAAATCTGATCAAAAATTCGGACAAATTTAGGCGTTTTTTTTTCCCTCCAGGAAATGCCTAACATTACCATATTATTTCATTCATTTGAGATTCCATAACCAGTCCCTTCTATGATCTGTTACGTTTTTGTATTGAATCAACACTTGGGGCCTTGGCCATATCTAATACACTATGATCAATTGTCTTACGATAGCAATAACAAAATGGCAAAAAAATGGTTCAAAAACTTTCTATTACAATCAACTCATGATAAAATTTAAACTAAACGAAATCGAAAATTTTCTGAATGAGGTCCTGTCCATACTGTGATCAGTGTAGCCAAAAATCTGGGGAGAAACAAAAAAATAATCGTCAGACTAAAATTTTCGTTGACAGTTGCCGTCAATCAATGTGGATAAATTTCGGTTGGAAAATACTGTAACTGGATGGCGATTCAAGTGGCGGCTATTTTTTATAACGACCCGATTTTCCGGTATCTAGGGGTGAACGCTGGCAACATCGTATCTTGTATGGTTTGTAAGGTCACCTCATCTCTCGATAAATTTTGACTTCCACAGTTGACTTCTGTCATTTTTGTTTACTTTTTCCGTTCGTAAAGTTGTTTCTTTTTATAAAAGTGCCGTTTTTTAGTTTAATGCATTAAAAAAAGACTGGGAATTTAAATTTTATTATCTTAGAAAGATTCAGAGCTTTTGCGCTTCCCGAATATGTATTTTGAGACCCACCTTCTCCACAGAGTACGAAATTCAATGCCGGTACTCCTTTGCAAACCAAAAAGAAGAGAAACTTGACCAAATTTTACAACAGCCCTAAAAAGAAGGTAAGCATATAGTTCAAAAGACAGATTTGGCATCTGCAAAAAATCTGATTTTAGGATTTACCAATATTACCATTATAGCAGTCGCCCCTATCTTTTTTTCAAGTGTTTTACACCCATAGTCGCAAAAAACTGTTTTTACGAGAAGGGTAACAAAATTGATAGATTTGAGGTTTATTTGGTAATTATGCAGTATACGGTTTTCTGCCATTTTTGATTTTTTTTGAAAATTTTTTTATGGGGGCACCTTCTAGGGTCCCTAGGACCCCAAATCCGTCTGCGCCGGTTGGTTTTTTTTTTATTTTTTTTGTTTTTTTTTAATTTTTTTTCACTAAAACAACCCAAACCAACACAGTCCAACCCAACCTAATCCAAACCAACCCAAAACAATAAAAAAAAACACAGTACAACCCCCCCAGGGCACCTTTTTTTCTTGTAAAAAAAAAATCTGGTGCAGGCGGATTTGGGGTCCTAGGGACCCTAGAAGGTGCCCCCATAAAGAATTTTTCAAAAAAAATCAAAAATGGCAGAAAACCCTATACTGCATAATTACCTTTTATTTTGGTAATTATGCAGTATACAGTTTTTTGCCAGTTTTGATTTTTTATGACAAATTATTTATGGGTGCACCTACTAGGGTCCCTAGGACCCCAAATCCGTCTGCGCCGGTTGATTTTTTTTTCAATTTTTTTATATTTTTTCTCTAAAACAATCCAATCCAATATAGCCCAACCCAACCTATTCCAAGCCAAACCCAAAACAATCAAAAAAATATATTACAACGGCGCAGGCGGATTTGGGGTCCTAGTGACCCTAGTAGGAACCTCTATAAAGAATTTTTCATAAAAAATCAAAAAGTGGCAGAAAACCGTATAATTACCTTTATTTTGGCTACACTAAAGTATCGTTCATACAAGGCATAGTCATACTTTTAGTTCTAATTTTAGTCATAAAGCTATCTCTATCACTATCTCATTAAGAAAAAGAACAGTGACAGAGATAAAACAAAGACTAAAACTATGACTATGCATTGTATGAATGATACTTAAGTGTATAAATATATAAAATATATAAAGGATATAATATATAGTGATACATTCAATGCCCACTAGTTCAGCCAAAGGAAACCTCATATTAGACACTCAAAGCTCGCTACATTTTTGACTACTAAATTTTGACCGAAATTGACTGAAAACATATATATATAAAACAGCACTATCCAATTGATGAAATGAAACAAAAAAATGGTTGGTGTTTGCATGGTGCATACTATAGATTATTGATAAGTCCAAAACTAACTATTTATTTTTGAAAGTCCCTCAATAAGCCCTTATAAGCTTTCTTATTGCTTTGTTAATGTATACTTATATTTTTTAGGAATGCGCGAGGTGTGCCGTGTTGTCTCCAAATGAAGCCACTAATATGAACAATTTTGAAATTATAATTTGAGATAATGTTTTAACCTAAATGGTACCTACACTTGTTCAGGTAAGAATTTGTTTATAGGATATTTCCTTATTGGTGTAAGCTTCAATTAGTTTTTCCAAGAGAATTTTAATTTACAAGACAGAATCAAATATTAAAAGCACAATAAATATATCAAGGTCCCACTTTGCACTCCCTTAAAATCCTCCAGGTTTTTTAGGCAGTGTCAAATACAATACTGCTTTTTACCCCAACACAGTAAAGCAAAAATGACTCATTTTTTTGTAGTTTATGCTGAGGAGATTGGTAAGGTTGCTTTGAAGGGCATTTTTAAGGTTGATTGATTTTATTTTTTTTTTCTTGAATTTTGTTATTCAGGTTAAAAATATATCTTCTTAATTAATATTATTAAATTAGTTATTTGGGTTCACAAAGAAGTAGGTATCTAACAATCTCTCCTTTTGTTCCTTATATCATCATTGGCATTATCTATGTACTTTCTTCATTGCCATTTCCATTGACAGGAACAATGTGTTAAAGATCTATCGACATTGGTTAAAAAATACCACATCCAATGCTTTTTGATATTTAAAAAAAGCCACTGTATTTGCTTCAAGATGGCTTGTATATAGAGGGTGACTAACTGGATAAAAGGACCAAGATATTGTGCCACCTGATTTGCTCCAAGACTATTTTTTAACTTGTATACTTTTTAACAATAAGTATACTATTTTTTAAGAATAAGTTTATTCTATAAAAAATTCAAAGCAGGACTTTTTATATCACTGAGCCTTTATTTTTGGGTACACACTTACCAAATATGATAATTTTTCTAACGTAAAAATAGAATCTAGGAGAAACAGAACTTATGCATTCATGGGTGCAAATAACGAAAATTCAAACTTAGATGAGCATCCCACAAGGAACACACAATCTGTTTGTTTTTTTTTAGTTTCTTTTCGGTTGAAGTAACTGATTTGGAGGTTTTTTAACTCCTTTTTTGTTATGCATTTATATTATTACTTACTCTTTGGAGTGAGGTGAATTTGAAAAAACAAATTTTTTTCAGCCATAACTTATTATCTTCTTTCTCAAGAAAAAAAAAAAGAAACGAAAAACGTGTATTGATAGAAGTAATAAACATGAATTCTCTCTCGGGTGTTGGAGCTGAAAAGCCTGAAGCCCATTGTGTCCAGGGAAGAAGATAAATTCTCTCCAATCTTGAAGAAAAACGAGACAATAAATAATAAACATTTTTTACAAAATTATTTAATTAACTATGGTCATTTTTTTGTTTTACAGGGAGCAAGCTGCTGGTTCTACTCTTAGTTCTGCTGCAGATATAAGAAAATAGTGGCAATAATTGCCACCAATATATACAAGGAGGTTTTGAAGGGGGTATTACGGTGTGTTGCAGTCTTATCCAATCGTATTTAGAGCACAAAATGTGGGTAAATTTTTAAATATGATGCTGATTAGTCTATTAGCTGATTTATATATGTATTATTAATCACGGCCGACTGAATACAGATTCAATACGACTATCTTGTCAAATCCATCATGAAAACGCGAATTGAAAGTGTAGCAAGTCAAATCCGCTTTTTTGGTATCGGAATCAAGCCGCATAAAAATATTCGCTTTTTATCTCTCTTTTTTACTTTTTATCCCTCCTTTAGACATGGAGGCAAAAAGCGATACTTACATGAAAAAAGGTCTCGTTTTATGAAAACAGAAAAGAGAATATTGAATATGTATTCAGTCAGCAGAACAGAATTTATTATTTCTTTTACCCAGAACGTCTAATGTCAAAAATGTAAGATAACGGAGTAAATTAAATATTAAGTCTTTTAAGAAATAGGCAGTTTAAGTTCGTCATAGAACTAACGTACGCGTAGACGTGGAATGTAGCGCAATATTTCGCCTTCTTATTATCTGTAAAAAAAATGTCGGTTGAAATGAGATATCAGAATCCCATCTCTGCGGTCTTGCGTTGACAAGTTCACGTTTACGGCATTTATAACGTTAAGATCAGACGCTAACTAACGAAGTCTTACGTCTACGTCATATTGCTAACGCAACGAGTTGTACCGAACGGTCAAAATGATGATGTTGAAATGACAAAGAATCAATATTTTCTATTTTTTAGCAAATTGAGTTGGTTAAAACAATTTATTTTACTACTCTGTATTTGTCTTACCTAAATAAGACAACTTACGACATTTTACGTAAAGTATAGTACACAACTCACATATTATGGTCTTTACACGTTCAGATGAATTAAGATACTCGTTTAATGACCATCATAACATGCTTGTTATGTAAACTATTATTATGACAAATTTGATAAAAATCGGTTAAGTGGCTTTTGAGTAATCGTGGTACATATTTAGTGGAAATAAAAAAAACTTTTTTGCGATCATAATAGCCTCCATACTAGTTTGGATTTGGATTCAGCCCTTTCTAATTTACTCTCATTTGTATTATTTAAAAATATTTTATTTATTTCCGTTGTCTTCTTAAATATTCTTTGATTTTTATTAGTTTTTCACCATATATATAAATTTTAATGTATTTGTTTTACTAAAATGTCGTGTTTTTTTAAAAATGTATTCTAAGATTAATGTTAATATAATTTTTGACTAAACTATTTTCAACCGTTTTACACATTTATTATTTTAATTTATTTGATTTATTTATGTTGTCTTTGTAAAACATATTTCTTTCTACTGAATCAGGAACATAAATTGGTAGACATCTTTGAAGGATTCTATGAAGCATTATTCTCCCTAAAAAAATGAAATAAGCTTTTAAAATAAAATTAAAATAACGAGTAATGAAAAGTCAACAGAACTTTATTTATTGTATATAGTTAGGTACTAAAGCAAAAGTATGAGAGGCAAATACTCGCCGGTATATGATCGTAACTTTTGCTTGGTTGAACCGTTGATAAAATTAGGAATGCATTAAACAACCAAAACAAATATAAATTGTTTGGATTTTAACGTCACGAATTTTAAAAATATATTATATGCATTTACAGGATGTCCGCTATATTTTGAATCTTTGACCCCCACGTTAGTGCCGCTATTATTTTCCAAGCTACTTCATTTCCCATTTCCATAAGCAAATTTTAACTGTGGCCAATTTTCATTTTTATTATTAAGCAAAAACCTTTTCAAATTTCTAATAGGTAGGCTCAATCAAGCTACACCTCCTCCTCAATGAAACTCAATTTGGATATTGTAAAAATTATGTACTAATTTAGTCCCCTTTTAAAAAATTTTGTACTTGATTAATAACGGAGTGTGTGCAACCCCCCCCCCCTATGCTTAGGAGACAGATTTAATAAAAATTGATATGTCGTAATTTTGTACTAATTATATACTCTTAAAGAAGGGTACTTTTAGTTTACAAAAATCATCGGTTCCCAAGATTTTTGTTTGTTTGTTATGGGGTGTGTAGTTTGATATCAAGGTACACCCTTGTACTTAGAAAAAAGATTCGAACAAAAATGACTATGCCAGAATTTGGTATTAATTATGTACTAATTTCGTCCCCTTCTAAAAAATTCCCCACTATTAAGATTTATTTTTTTTTGTTTTTATGGAGTTTTTAGCTTGATATCAAGGCATAACCCCCACTGCTTAAGCAATAGATTTGAAAAAAAGCACTTATGCCAGAATTTGATAAGCAAATTCCGTCGCCTTCTAGAAAATTTTCTACTATCAAGATAACTTCATTTTTTTCAAGGCACACCCCCCTCTGCTTAAGAAATAGATTTGCATATAAACAAAAAAAAAAAGTTATCTTGAGAGTAGGCAATTTTTAAAAAGGCACGAAATTAGTACCTAATTAGTAGCAAATTGAAGAGTAGGCAATTTTTAGAAGGGGACGAAATTACTACATAATTAGTACCAAATTCTGGCATAGTCACTTTTGATCAAGCTACACACCCGATAACAAACAAACAAAAATCTTAAGAACCAATGGTTTTTGTAAACTAAAAGTACCCTTCTTTAAGAGTACATAATTAGTACAAAACTATGACATATCAACTTTCATTAAAACTGTCTCTTAAGCATGGGGTGCAGGCACACCCCCCACTTTTAAGTGCGAATAACTCCGTTATTCGTTAAGTACAAAATTTTTTAAACGGGGACTAAATTAGTACATAATTTTTACAATATTCAAGTTGAGTTTGGTTTAGGGGGTGTAGCTTGATTCACTAATTAAGACTAATAGGTAAACTTAAAGATACTACTAAATTTATTGGTTAAGTAGTAGCGGAAGGACGGCTTTTTAAGACTGGCAATTAGGCTTTTATAGACTCTTTTATACACGTGCCCCTTAGGATATAATTTTGGCTGACACCTCTTCGTCACAGGCAGGGGATCTTAAGACCCTATGAAAGGTGATCCTACTAACATCGATACCGTCCCAGCAAATCTTGGTTTTAACAGTGGACTTTCTCCCCAGCCTTCGGCAGTCATATTAAGTTGACCCGAAAATTGAAGGTCAATGCCGGTTTCACTAGTCACCATCGGAGTCCCGTCAGACACATCCTTTGGAATAGTCCCGCTGCCTCAAAGCGCAGGTCGCATCTTTTAGGTCACCTTCTGCTGTCTCCGGCTGTCGGGAGTCCAGTCCAAACCTATATTTACTCCAAATATATTTTTCTTCAGTTTTTTCACTTAAAATCATCAATCGGATTCTTAATATAGGGCACCTAGGATAATCAAAATCAGTTAAAAAAAATTTAAACCATTTATTTCCCACTTCATGCGAAATTACCTGATGATTCCCAACCAGAATGAACAGATAGTCGTTTTGAACATAGATACATAATAATATGGGTTTCGTTTAAACCCACAAAGTATATGTCAATTTCACATTTGCTATGATATTTGAATTTTATTGACAAATATTTGCAAAAAATGATAAAGCTTTTGTATTTAAATTTTTTTCTTAGAATCAAAATATAGCGGAACATTGCACCTGTATACAGACCGCTTCAAGCTACTGCGAACATAGGGGGAATCAAGTCCAATTTACTCTCCGTGCCGTACGACCGAGGTGGATTCGAAGCACGCCGCAGTGTTATCTTTTGGAAATTCATTTTGTTTTTATTATTTTGTTTTTATTATTTTGTTTTATTTCTGCCTTGCTCGAGAAACAGATGGGTAAGTTCTTAATTGAAATAATACATTTTTAAAACTAAAAATGGATGTCTACGAAGTTGCCGAAAAAGTGCAGATGGTCAAATGGTCAAATCGTCATAACCCAACACACGTTCGATATTGGTCGAGGGAAAATTTGCATTTGTATTTTGACGTAAGAACACAGTATCCCCAAAAACTAAATGTTTGGGGGGGGGGGGGTATTGTAGGGGAACACGTAATTGGGCCATTTTTTATTAACGGCAATTGGAATTTGACCATTCTTGGATCTACTGCAGCAGCACATTATTCCAACTGCTAGGCAGTTGTTAGGTGTAAGATTTGGTGAAACATGGTTTCAACAAGATGGTTGTTCCGCTCACAATGTTGGCCTTGTTAGGGAATATCTTGATAATGTATTTCCTAATCGGGTTATAAGTACACGGGGAACTATTTTATGGCCAGCTCGATCTCCCGATCTTGCTCCTAATGACTTCTATCTGTTTTTGAAGAAGCTTTTCAAATTATCACCCCTAACATGCTTGGAAACGTTAGAAGGGGTTTTTATAGTAGGCTCGTATATTGTCTAGCCGAGCAAGGAGGACTTTTCGAACATTTGCTTTAATTTTTTTTTTACTGGGAGAATCTTTTTGGTTTTTAGAATGTATTATTTTATTTTGAGAACTTGCTTTTATTTTGTTTCTCCTTATTATTTTCATTGTAACACGTCGTCACTGATAAATCTGAGCAGTTGACAATAAAACGCTCTTATTTATCAGTGACAAAAAATAAGAAAATTACGTTATAAAAATTTGCGTATTTATTGACCAAATTCCGGTTTCATTGACTACGCTCCACACAGCACCGTGGTTAGAGGCGTACTAAATACAAGGCGAACGGCAGCGAATGGCCATCGGAAGCCTGAGTGTTGGTTGCTTCACTGATAGGCGTGCGGTGTCTCTGCATGTACATACACTGGCAAATTAGACTTCTTCCGCCCTATGTTCGCAGTAGCTTGTATAATACACGAGGAAATGTTTTTGTGTAGTGCTGCGAGTTTTACTAGTACTAGTCGACCAGACTCTTGATATTTTACCTAATAGAACAGATTTTTCGACATTCTTCATCCTCAAATCGTTCGTTTATAGGGCTATAATCTAAAATGGTACTGCTAACGTATTCCAATATCCCGGAGTTCACGCAGAACACTGTCCATCAACTAACTAATTGTTAGTAACATCCTTTTGGTTTCTGCATATCTTTTCATAAACGCCTAAAAAAGGAAACCATTATATTTAAATTTATACTTATTAGAGGAACAAAAGTAGTGAAATTATAATCCATTATATCAGAATTCAAAAAACGAAACTGAATATGAAGGGAAATATTCCGTGGGTTTACTTTTGTTTTTCAAACTCGCACTTAGAAGAAAAAAACATATTGACGTCACAGTCACCCCCTAAGGTGAACTTTAAAAGAAAAAAATGGTGGTAGAAAGCGCGGATAGTCCAAAATCAATTATTTTATGTTTAAAGGAAATGAAAATATCTCGAAAAGTGTAGCTTTGAAAGATTTGAACCTTATAACAAAATTTGTAGGTAATATTTACGAAAACTAAAATTTGAAAACCCCACATCATCATCATATCAATACCCGCTTTACTTCTAAAGTTATAATTTTTTTATATATTTGAACGTTTTTCCAAATAACTCGAAAACTAGAGCTCCCACGAATTTGGACTTTATAACAAAATTTGTAGTCCATATTCATGGAAACTTAAATCTGAAAACCGTATATCGATACTTGCTTTTGTTCCAAAGTTACAATGTTTTTAAATATTTTATCCGCTTTTCCCCCTTCAACCCCCCACCACCCTACCCAAAAGTTAATCAGTTCATGGTCAGCCGATAGAGGATTTTTGTACCCAAAGGCGTTCTCGAGTTATCGTGTATACAAACCGACAACAGACAACTTTTTTTTTTCGTCGATTAAGGTGTTTTGGAACCTTAGTAACTCACTTTTGATAAAAAAAAAGTGAAAATATCACGGTTTTATTAGTCCCATATTGGTATGGTGGACTAAAAAGTTTAAAATCAAATAGGCGGCAGTGAAAATTCCCCATATAACAATGTAAATCGATACCTCTAATATACAGGCTAGTGAGTGACATTTTTGACACTGATGACAGTTATTACATGTTAATTGTCAAAATGGTCGCCACAAAAGTTAAAAGACCACTGAAACAACTAGTAATTGAAATGAGTAAATTGTTAAGAACTTTTTTAAAATAAGGCCATAAGTAAGATTTTTTTTAAATGTGTCAAAAAGTTGTAAGAACTGTGATTCACTGACTATTTAAAAAAAATTGTAATTAATAAAATTATTGTAAAAATTCGAAATTTCGACACAAACTTAAATTTTTAAAATAAAGAAAAATGTTAGCACCCTAATAAATTAAATTGTTTAATGACTTCACACTAGGAGTTTTTTTTGAGGTTTTTTTACTGTTTAGATATTTTCTACGGCATTTCACCATACACTACATATTATTGAAGCGATATTGAAATATACTCCTAAGCCACTTGTAGCATATCTTTTAAAAAATTGAAAATTAAATGATTTGAAGGTATTTTTAGGGGATGGTGGGGTATAAACTTGCATTAAGGGCTAGTTTATCAATAGCGAGTTAATTGAACTCTCGAGTTCAAGAAAAAGATAGCTGACATATACCAAGTGCCAGAATGAGACAGCTGAAGGTTAACTCGAGAGGTAAATGCTTAACCCGCTATTGATAAACCAGCCCTAGTGTGTTACCCATAACCTTATTATAAAAAAGTTCTAAACCAAAATAAAATTATATTTCTAGTCACTTAAATTATCATAAGCACTCCACTGGTCCTATGAAATAAAATGATATTGACTATTTCAAGTGTTTTCACGATTTTCGACTCATTGAAAGAAAAATGCACTTTTAAAGGTGATTTTAGGGTTCACCCACCTCAGATTTTTAGTCCTGGCCCCATCGTATACCCCCGCAAAAAAAATTATGTCCGGAGATTTTGACTTATCGATTCATGTTTTTGAATCATTGTGGCTGTAATTTATCTTGGGTAGACATTGAAGACTCAGGTCAAACTATTTTAGTGACCACCCTGTATTTTTGTATTAAAACGCTTAAAATTTGCATTTTTTTGTGTGTCTAAAAAAAGCCAACGGGTTTTTTAAAATTGTAATTTTTACAAAAT
Source organism: Oxystoma pomonae (assembly GCA_963921995.1). Classification (NCBI taxonomy): domain Eukaryota; kingdom Metazoa; phylum Arthropoda; class Insecta; order Coleoptera; family Brentidae; genus Oxystoma; species Oxystoma pomonae. The sequence continues at coordinate 88,989,042 of OY998163.1, forward strand.
TTAATTTTTTGACATTTAGAAAAAGAATTGTTAGCATCTGTAGAGTCTCATTGTCAACAAAATTGGCGAAAAGATAACAAAATCCGGTTAACTTATATTTATTAGCAGTTTTTATTTCATGCAAGAAGTTGGTATACGAAATAAAAAAACCCATAGTTTTTTTCTTAATAGAATGTATCAAATGATACATCTGTTTACAGAAAATAAATAGAAGATGCAAAAAAAACATACAGTGTCTCAAAAAAAAACCCAACGGTTTTTTAAGATGCATAAAACTTTTGGACATACGCCATTTTAAATTTTTGATAAATGTAATTTTTTGACATATTTGCAAACTCTATTTCGAAAACTTTTTTTGCATTAAAATCCGACAATAAATAAAAAATTGGCAGTTAAAACCAAACAGTCCGGTTAATTTAAGTTTATTGTTTTTATTTGATGCAAAAAGTTGGTATACGAAAAAAACGCATAGTTTTTTATTTATAAAGAGAATTTATCAAATGATACATCAGTTTACAGACAATAGATAGAAGTTTTTTGCAGTTGCAAAAAAATATACAAAGTGTCTCAAAAAAAACTCAACGGTTTTTCAAGATGTATAAAACTTTAGGACATCCGCCATTTTTAATTTTTGATAAATGCCACTTTTTGACATATTTGCAAAATGTCTATTTTATTACCTTTCCGAATCTCTTTTTTGTGATTACGACAATAAATAAAAAACTGCCAGTTAAAACAAAACAGTCCGGTTTTTTGTGGTCCCCCTACATATAAATGAATACTATTCCTCAATATTATAAAGAAAAATCACTAGATCGCGGTCAAGAAAATTCACATAATAAAGATTTGCAAATGGGATTTATAATTTATTTAACGGCTTAAGTAGTTTTTTTGCCTCACCCTGTTTACAAATTAATAGATTGTTACCTTTGGGAAAAAAAATATTTTACAATCTAAAAAATCAGGAAGCTCTACATCCAGCTAGTCGCTATGTTACACGTCGATTCGATAATCTGCCATTGCCATTGCCAATTCCAAAGTTAGCTTTAACAAAAAACTTTTGCATTTATGAAGATAAAACTCTACAACCATTTGCCTTTGATAATAAGGAGAATTGATGGGATGAAGCAATTTAGAGGTGCTGTTAGATTCTGTTTTGAGGAAAAAGATTTTTACAATTTTGATGAGTATTATAGGGAGACATTTTAGTGTTGTTTTGTAAACCACTATACACTTGAATTTTTTATTTCATTTTATGATTTTAAATTTTATAATTATTTTTAATATACCAAAAATGAATCTTTTACTATATTGTATAAACATGTAGAAAATATAGATTGTTAAAATGCCTTTTTTTTTAAAAAAATTCTGACTACATTTAATATTAGACTTTGACCAAAAGATCATAATAATGTAGAATGTAGGTACATCTTTTTAATTTAGGATTTAGGTAAGTTAATTACTAATTTTTTGCTTTGTCAATAAGACTATGTCTTCAGATAATAAAGCACAGTTTGACTTGATTTGATTTGATTGATTTTAGAGGGTGCGATTAAGGGTATTTTCAATCGTTTTCTTTTGGGTCACCCCAAATATATACAAAGATAAGTGCCAAACAAAAATTGTTGACAATGGTATGTAAAATCACATTTCGAAAGGAATTTTTTTTATAAACCTTATAGATTTATCATAAACCAAGGTCTAAAACAGCCATTTTTGGAACTTTACCCTTCATTGCTGGCTCATTCTGTACAATTACATGAAATCATATTTAGAAAGGAATTTTTTATAAACCTTATAGTTTTCTCATAAACCAAAGTCCAAAACGGTCATTTTTGGAACTATACCCTTAACTGCAGGCTCACCCTGCACAATTACAGGAAAATGTCAATGACAAAAAATGTTTGTTAAGACCTTGTCTATGACATATTAAAAAATTACAAAAATTTACCAATATTTTAAAAACTTTCATTTAAATTCGTTTTTTGAACATCCTGTATATTGTTGAAAATTACGTTAATTTAAATATAGTTTATTTTGGCTTAACGAATAAATTCTCTAAAAATAAGAAAATCGGAAAAGCTATATGGACCTGTTTATCTCGGTTTCCATGGCAACCCTTATCTTTAATAGACATAGAACATAATACATAAAACGCAGAAAGAAATTATCTTTCAATCAGTGGTTTTCTTTTTTTTTCGATCGGCCAAGTACTTTTTGATATTTACCCTTTTCCACACAAAAAAGTGCAAATTTTAAGCTTTTTAATACAAAAATACAGTGTGGTCCCTAAAATAGTTTGACCCAAGTGCTCAATGTCTACCCAAGATAAATTACTTCTACAATTATCCAAACACATGAATCAAAAGTCAAAATCTCCGGATCTATATTTGTTTACGAGGGTATATGATGTGGCCTGACTACTTGGAGTGCTGAGGAATTTTTGTAAATTAAATATTACTAGACTCACAGTATAAAATGTTGTTTATTTACCTTTTTTTCCCAGCATATCCTCTACTCTAGGAAATATTTCTAATGTAGTTAACAGTAGTCCAAATCTTCGAAATACTATTATATGACAATCTTTGATATGACGATATGATTCACTGTCTGGGAGTCCAACCAAACTCCTAAAACTGAAAAGTAGGGTTAGAATAATACCCTGCCAACAAATCAAAATATCCTTTAACACGTGGGGCAAATCAAAACCGTTCTAGTTAATGTTAGCGTGTAAAAAAAACTTTTGGAGGTTATACTGGTAGATTTTAAAAATCACTGAAAATTTTTCAAGCTCGAGTTTTATTTTCAAGAAAGAAAACCCAAATGACAGAAAAATTATCAGTGTAATTTCGACTTTGCTTCTTTAAAAAAATTATCACTCTAATTGTCAAAAATGACACTTGTCTTACGGAACACATAAGTGATATAATCGCAATTATTTTTCTAAATAATTATTTTTCTTTGGAGACATTTTCAGGGTGCCGTCTCACGTCTCTCAGAAAACTTATAGTTCATTGGATGAAATGAGGTATTTCTGATTTTTTGATATGTTGTATGTGATAAAGTGGTTATGACAAATCCGAGTTTTCGACCTCAAAGGCTCTCTATATAATTTGACAACTATAACGACTAATGTTACAGCCTCGGTCACGGCAAGTGGCTATAAAAGAAAATTTAAAAACAAAATGAGATTAATTTGGTCTTTGTAGGGGAAATAGTTTCTAAGATACAGCAATTTAAAGTTTTGCAAAATTTCCGAAAAAAATATTTGGTTTTTTTCTTAGTGTAATATCGAAAAATTAGTCGTTCATGATAACTTGTACAAATTCGAGAATTTTTTAATATTTTTGGTTTGACAGTTAACACTAATTACACGTTCCATGATAATGGTTTTTTTCAATTTTACTATTATTTTCTTATAGACTATAGAAAATAATAAGATTTAAGTATACCTAGGCATCTGAAAATGTTTTTTAAAGGTTTTGTACCGTTAAAGATACATAGCAATATAACACTTTAATGTAAGCAGGGGCATTTTAACAAAAACGTGTGGAGATCTGCGTTTTTACCCACTTTTTGCTCATTTTTATTGCTTTAAATGTCATAACTTTTGTTTCTGTAAACCGATTTTGATGAAAGTGTGAAAGTACCATTAAAATCGGCCTGGCAGTGTTTGTATGATGCTGGATCAAATGAACAGACAGACAAAAATTGTAAAAATTGCATTTTTGGTATCTACCTATATGGTTTGGTTAGAAGCCCACACCAATAATTTTAAAAAAATATTCAATGTACAGAAATGGTAGGTAACTTATAGAGATTTATTATATTTGGAAAGATTAAAAGTCTAGCTTATAAAATATGATAAATGAATGTTTAGTGTTTCAGTGTTTCATTAGTGAAGTAAAGGGTTAAGCCCAAAGTTAAGCCTCCGATTAGGCATTTAAAGAAAATTGTAAGAAAGCTAATTGTAATTTTAATATTTTGAGCATGTGATGCTGTAAAAATTTCAAAATTTACACATACCTATCCCACTAGCTGTTGCAGTTTGCAGAGATAAAGTGGAACTCAAGGTAGAATAACCCTCGGTGGAACCCTTCTTCAACTTACGATGCACCAGGATGCACCTAACCACTCCAGTTAATGTTGATCTAGTTTTTTTAAATTTTACTATTATTTTCTGATAGACTATAGAAAATAATAAGATTTAAGTATACCTATGCATCTGAAAATGTCTTTTTTTTGAAAGGTTTTGTACCGTTAAAGATACATAGCAATATAACACTTTAATGTAAGCAGGGGCATTTTAGCAAAAACGTGTGGAGATCTGCGTTTTTACCCACTTTTTGCTCATTTTTATTGCTTTAAATGTCATAACTTTTGTTTCTGTAAACCGATTTTGATGAAAGTGTGGAAGTACCATCAAAATCGGCCTGGCAGTGTTTGTATGATGCTGGATCAAACAAACAGACAGACAAAAATTGTAAAAATTGCATTTTTGTTATCTACCTATATAGTTTGGTTAGAAGCCAATACCAATAATTTTTAAAAAATATTCAATGTACAGAAATGGTAGGTACCTTTATAGAGATTTATTATATTTGGAAAGATTACAAGTCTAGCTTATAAAATATGATAAATGAATGTTTAGTGTTTCAGTGTTTCATTAGTGAAGTAAAGGGTTAAGCCCAAAGTTAAGCCTCCGATTAGGCATTTAAAGAAAATTGTAAGAAAGCTAATTGTAATTTTAATATTTTGAGCATGTGATGCTGTAAAAATTTCAAAATTTACACATACCTATCCCACTAGCTGTTGCAGTGATAAAGTGGAACTCAAGGTAGAATAACCCTCGGTGGAACCCTTCTTCAACTTAAGATGCACCAGGATGCACCTAACCATTCCAGTTAATGTTGATCTAAAAAACAAAAAATGATTCTGCATGTAAATATTATTGGATAGATAGTATATTATTCAGCTAAATATAAATAATAATCATTTAAAATATTACTAAGGATTTAAAAAGTTAAATTATTATAATTATGATTATGTATAGAAGGTGACAGTGTTAAAATTATAATAACCACACTTTCTGATTTGTTTAAAATTTTATAAACTAATGCTTACAATGTGTATCACTTGTATATGTTCAGATCCAATTTTAAATAATTCAATTATTATTTTAAAATAATTTTTAGTACTTATAATAAATAAAAACAAAACATGTTAATAGTTCCTTTGAAAGTTCCATAAGAAAAGTGGCACTTCACAAAATCGCAGTAAATTTTTTTTAAATTTAAAAAGGTAAACTCTGCTAGAAGAAAATTTGTGGATTTACTGTCATTAGTGGCATGTCTAAGTAATTTTAATGCAATGGAATACAACACATGTTCTGCCATGAGCGGCTACCCCCTTGATTACATGGACTGGGTTGCTTGCTACAAAAAAAGTGACATAATTTTGGGAATTGTGGTCACCTTTGAGGTAGTAGGTAACCATGATTTATAAACTAGATCATATTGTTCTGGTTTGACGTTGATTGCCATACCTCTATCTTTTCTCTGTTACTGAGCAAGAAAAAGTCAGATATGAATCAAAAACAAAAATGATACTAAATAAATCTTGATGTTCCTATATAATGTGTAATGTCTGGTTGATTATTTATTAAAGGGGTTCTTTAGCAAAAATATTAGTTGTGTTATTTCTAAAGTAGAAATGATCCTAAAAATAGCGCTGTACGTGATTTGTCCATATGACTTTAAATAACTGAGATTTTAAATTTCTAAAATCAAAGCTTGGAGCTTTGATCACACCTTTTAGACAATTAATGCAGTCCTTGACTCATGTCTCTTTAACACTTACCCCTCAAATTCATTCAAGTTTTATGGATTCAAAGAAGATGAACAGATGGTTATTTCTAAATGTATGATACTGCGTTAATTTTCAAAATTAAAAATCTCCGTTATTTAAAGTCATATGAACAAATCAAACACACTGCTAGTCTTAGGATCATTTCTACTATAAAATATTCACAACTTGTTGCTGGAGATTTCTTTAATGGTCTCAGGGAATGATAGTTTGTTTTCCCGGTAATTATGCAGTACACAGTTTTTTGCTTTTTTTGATTTTTTATGAAAAACTTTTTATGGGGGCACCTACTAGGGTCCCTTGGACCACAAATCCGCCTGCGCCGGTTGGTATTTTTTTTGATTTTTTTTTTTAATTTTTTCACTAAAACAACCCAATCCAACACAGTCCAACCCAACCTAATCCAACCCAACCCAAAACAATAAAAAAAACACATTACAACCCCCTTCCGGGCACCCTTTTTTTTCTTTAAAAAAAAAAGAAAAATCGGGCGCAGGCGATTTGGGGTCCTAGGCACCATAGTAGGTGCACCCATAAAGAGTTTTTCATAAAAAATCAAAAATGGCAGAAAACCGTATACTGCATAATTACCGTTTTCCCAATCCGGCAGTTAATGTATTAAGTGTGTACTCAAATAAATAATAATTATAATTTGCAGCATGCATGTTCATCCTTACCTCTTTATGGGTTATTTCCTTAAAATCCAGCAGGCGTTTTCTGGCTTGTTTTCATAGATTCTTTCTTTTTTAACTTATCACTAGTTATTAGATGTTAACTCTAGGTAAGTTTGTTTTTTTAAGCACTCCACACGTTGAGTATAAATTGGACTTTAAGTTTTTATCTTTTTTCTTTCAATTTTCACTATTTACATGAAAGATGAGGCATTTTTATTTACCTCTTGATACAGCAAAAGTTAACATCGAACTTCTGACGAGAATATTTTTAAAAAGCTGCGCAGAGAAAAATGAAAACTAACAAAATAAATAATAACTTTTGAGGTTATATTTCAAATTGAAGTCAGCCACAGTTAGTTTACTGTGAAGTCAGCGAAGCGAGCCGAGACAACGGTGGCCTTAACAGCGATATATATATATATATATATTGTGATATATATAATTGGTTGCCTATCCTTGGCAATGATTTTTAGTAAATATTATAATTTAAATCAAAATATTATACTATTCTATTGGTATTATGCCTCATAAGTCCTAAAATATCCCTCAATTTTTTTTCTCATAAGTTGTAAGGCGTAAAATGCCTGCAAAAAGATAACGATTTTCAAACCGACCTCTCTTTGGGTCGGAGCACTGGCAACAGTGCATCAGCAAATTTGTTCTTAAAAATTCGATGGCACGTTTGTATAGTTGCTTTAAGAGAACTTTAGAAATGTTTATTGGTGCTAAAACAAAGACAAAGGTTGTTTTATCACATTTCGATAGCATACTTGCATTGACAGATCACAAAACTCATAAAAAAATCAATTTATATGTATTTCAAGTCCTAAGTAGGTTACTAAAGTAAACTTCAGATTCCTTTTACAACCGTACGTGTAAACTCGGTTTGAAAGTCGGGTCGCTATTTAAAATAGCCGGCACTTGAATCGGGGTCCTGAGACTTTTGCAACACAGATTTTTAATTAGTATAATAAAATAAGGAAGATGTTTTTATTTTGCACTAGGAAATATTTTTGTCCCCAGTGTCACTTTTGATTGCGCGACAAGGCGGAGTGGAAGTTGCATGCTGCTTTCAAAATGGATACTTGGGGTGCTTTTTCGAGGCCCATTATGCTCCGTAAAGAATTTAATTTCCTGCATAAATATTTTTTATAGTTATTTGGTTGGATTTATCGGTGTTATTAAAAAGTGTACTTTTTTCATCACTTTTCGACAAAACTAAAATATATCTATGATATAAGAATGGTACCTATATTGAACACAGTTCACCTTTTGAATGATTTTAAGAAAAAAAATACACTCTTTACGAAAGTTATATTTTTGTGTAGGTGCCGTCCCTAAATAGTTATTCTGATAAAAATTAAAATCTTCTATATATGTCCTACTATCGAAACCTTTCAAAAATATGTATTTTTTTCCCCAAAATGTAAAAAAAATAATTAAAAAAAATAAAAATTAGGGCGTATAGAGCATTTCATTTTAGACAAAAAAAGTCAAACAAGCATTTTGTAGTAGTAACCGTTTTTTTATAAACGTCATTTAAATGTTTGAAAAATGGAAAAAAATTATTAGTTAATGCTGTTAATTAAAAAAAATATATATTTTCCGAAAAAGCGATGTGAAACCTGAAATAGAACATATTTTCGCTAAAAAAACGTTACAATGTTTTTCACATCACTTATAGTTTCTATATAAAAATAAAATTAGTTGTTTAGTAGCTAATTACCTATCAAACGACAGTAAAAAAGTTTTGACTTTCTTATGTTTTGCTATGTTTTCATGGGTATTGAGTTCGTTTTCAAAACTCATTGTATCTTTTTCTTTTTTATAGCGTGTTCTTGCTCTTGATAAAGAACACGCTCTATAAAAGAAGAAGATACAATGAGTTTTGAAAACGAACTCAAGAACCATGAAAACATAGAATTTATTAAGTAAAAATAAGTAACCAAATTTCTGCAACATAAGAAAAATAATTTTTTGAATGACCGTAATACTGATTAGTACATGATAGGTTAGGTTATGTTAGGTTAGGTTTGTTATGAGTGGTGCGATTTACAGCTCCCTCCACTGAGACCTGAGAGATCTATTGTGGCTCATTTCCCCCTACCCCACCCACCAGACCGGTCTGATGAGCACCCCCTAGGAAGGCAGTTTTCTTTTCCTAGAGCGATTTAGACCTAAACCCTTTTGTCGGGGCTAGGGATCTTTAACGTGCTCCACTATCAATATATGGATCACACGAGACCGTCCTCTTCACGTCCTCTCAAAAACTACTTTACCTATTTTAATAAACTTTGGTACTCGTCTTGAGTTTGAGCTCTTGTTCGTCTAACTTAAAGATGGTTAAAACCAATTTCATACCAGACACGAAAAGGGTTTTGAAAGTTAGTTTTTTTTTAAATTATGGCTTGTGCGGTATCAGGTGAAAGGTAATTGAATTTAAAAAAACACATTTTAGTGATTTTAGTCAATGGAAGTAAAATAAGGGCTGGGGGGAATTGTCAAAATAAACTTTACAGACAAACTAGAACTTATGCGGTATAAAATGAATGGTAATAAAAACATATGTAAGTACGTTAGGACATAAAAAAGTTTCTGTTATTGTACTTAGAGCGACGCAGAGAGCGCCCTCTATAATATATACAACAAAATTATTAACAAATTAAAATTCCTCATCCAAAAATCCTTACATATAAACTTTTAGGTAAAAATATTGTTTTACGAATATGTTTTAATAAGGAAAATTGCAAATACTTTTTTTTCGACCCCCTATGTAAAATAAATGCACCTAATCTACACAATAATATATAATAAAAATAATAATATAAAAAAACCTTTATGCACTTCCGGGAATAAATGCACTCATTTAATCCCGCTTTTGCGGGAATAAAGTGGGTCATTTATTCCCTAGGGAAATAAAGTAAAATTTATTGACATAGTCGACGCATATGTTTCTGCGTTTTGGCATACTGGATGTTATCGTTTGACATAAAGACAGAGCGAGGGTACATGTGGCGGTTTGTCTACTTTTCTGCTTATTCTAAAGTGCATAAAATAGTATATTAACCTCAGGAGTAAAGCGATGCTTAATCCCTCGACAAATTATAGCCCGACCGAAGGGAAACTTTTTGCCTGGGGATTAAATGTACCACTTTACTCCCTAGGTTTATAATGTACTATTAAAATATTATTGACCAGGTTTTCATTCGTTATACCCCCTTTGCGCCGACTTTAAAAAAGTTGGATTTTATGTATACAAATAAAAATTATTTTATTTTATACTTTTTAGTGTACTTTTTTGAAGTTCAATTTTTGGTTAAAAATTTTTTGTACGGTATAAATCAGTGCTCAATACATTTAGATCGCATCTACCTAATAAGGAATTTGCCATACGTTACAACTGTAAATTCGTGACGGTGTCTCGTTAGTATCTAATATTGGATCTATAAAGTACATTGATCAATAGCGAATGCAATGCGACCTCAAGCTTCTTCGAAATTCTAACTAAATGAGGTTTATAACATGGTGAAAACGTGCACTGTGAAATGTGCGAATTTAACTTCTATAATTAATTTTAATGCCTACATATTAGGAACTTATCGGTACATAAAGTCGGCAATATTTTTGACACTTCCGCAGTTTAAAAGATTTCTGACATTTTTGTCATCTAAACATGTCACCTAGACATGCTCGTATTGTGCCACCCAGTACCCTCTCCATACATGCCGATCAACTCCTACCGATTTAGTGTCCTTTAATCCACCTTTGCCGCCATTTTCACTCAAAAGTGACAGAAAATTCATTAGTTTTCTGTCAATATGGCGGCGAAGGTCGAGAAAAGGACACTAAAACGGTAGGAATTGATTGGCCTATGTGGAGAAGGTATTGTGCCACCCATAAAGTTGACATAATTAAAGTTAATGCCGTCCTTTATTAGGGACCTATCTGTACATAAAGTCGGCATGGCCGGAGTCGGCAATATTTTTGAAGGTTAAAAGGTTTCTGACATTTTTGTCATATAAACATGTAATCTAAATATGCTCACATTGTGCCATCAATAAAGTTGACAAATTAAAGTAAATAGACACTTAAAGTTAATTTTCAGTTTTATCAGCATTCGTATCCTTATCTCTATCGAGTCGACGAATCAAGCAGGTGCACTTTTAAAATCATGGCGAATGCGTGACAACCACAGCTGATAAAAAATAAATGCACGAAATACTCGTTAGGTACGATAAGGCAGTCGTAACATTACAAACGTCCCTGCATACGAAATGATGTTTTGACGTATTTGATCAGCTGGTGAGTGTCTAATGCCGGCCTTTATTAAAGGTAGACGCAAACATTAAGTTAAGTCAACATTATTTTGACAGCTCGGCGATCAAAAAAGCTCTGGCTGAATAGCCCAAACGTAGGTTTTGGATAGCCTCGGCAACCAAGAAGAGCGCCGCGTTGCGCCGCGCCGTCTCATAACAGATGTGTAAGTGTCTAAAAATATGTAGTACATATGAAAGTCGACATGATTTTGAAGCACTGCGCTCAAGAAAGTTCTGCCCGAACGTAGGTTTCGGATAGCCCCAGCAACTAAGAAGAGCGCAGTATCATAACGGTTAGTTAAAGTGCGGAACTGTCAAAAATAGTGCTGACCTTATTAAAGTCAGCCTATAATGTCGGAACTATTTTTGACAGTTCCGCACATCTACTACATATTTTATGCACTTTATTCATCCGTTATTAGACGGCGCTCTTTTTCTTTGCCCGGGCTATCCGAAACCTACGTTTGGGCAGAGGTTTCTTGTGTGCGGAGATATCAAAATAATGTCGACTTTCATAATGTTTGTGCCGGCCTTTAATAAAGGACGGTTTTAACTTTAATTATGTTATCTTTATGGGTGGCAAAATATGAGCATGTCTAAATGAAACCTTTTAAACTTCGTGCGGACTGTCAATAATAGTGCCAACTTTATCAAGTCGACTTTATGTACCGATGAGACCCTAAATTGTATACTTCTTCCAGAATTAAAACTTATATTTCTACATTTATGATAAGCAGTCTAACCATAAAACGTATATAGGCGCCGACTTTAAATTTTATTTTCTTTAAAGTCTGTTCAATTTGTTTTCAATTTGTTTAATGTTACCGTAATTTCCTCTAACTGTGAACCTGGACCTCAAATATGATCCAAATATTTATCTTCGCTACTTTTCACGCGGCTTGGTGTTAGAGTAAGGGCGAGGGGTAAACCGAAAAAAAAAATGTGTACACTAATTCCCAGGATTGTTAATAATTCCTCTAATTCTCTATTAATTCCCCAAATTCCCGACTAAGTCCCCAAATTCCCACCTAATTCCCCACTAATTCCCCTAATTAACCACTAATTCCATATTTTTTACTTCCCTTGCTAAAGGGAAGTAATGTAATCATCGAAAAATCGCACTTCGAGATTTTCATAATCCTCCACGAATTTTGAGGTTTTGAATAGTGATAAGCACGAATCCAGACGCCGTCGCTCTGTCTGTCGGTCTGTCTGTCTGTCGACTACTTTGTAGCCACTGTAACTCAAAAACTTCTTCACTAATCATAACAAAATTTTATATAGTGATTACTTTTGTTGACGCGCAGACCCCTATTATTTTTGAGCATTCTCCTAGTAGACCCTTTGGAGCTACCCCCAAAAAACTTCATCCCTAAAAAAAAAAAATATTTTTTTTTCTTACCGTGTGATACCTCCTGTTAAAGCTTATAAAAATTTTTGATTACATATGTATATATATATATATATATATATATTACATAAAAAATGCAAAAAACAATTGAAAAATTCAATTTTCTGTGCCATATATCTCGAGTTATGAAACGAAATAATAAATAAAAAGTAGCTTAGGATAAGATCCAGGTCACACCCTATTGTCTTATCAAATTTCATACAAATCGGTTTAGCCGTTATTGCGTGATTAATGGACAAAAATCTTATGTATACGAGGATATATATATAAAGGTTGGGTCACAAAATTCCGCACTTTTTGAACTGGCTATAACTTTTGACATGATTATTCGATTTTGAAATATATTGGCTTTTTGAAAAGATAAAACGTTAGAGTTTTTCGATTCGGGTAAAAATTTACAACTCTCAAAAAATTCAAGATGGCGGACAGTTTTAGAAAATGTGTAATTTTCAATTTTTGTGCGACACTGAACAAACTCTAAAGCTTTCACTACAAACGCTCATTGTTTCTGTGTATATTGAAGTATCATTTCAGTAAATCAGTTGGGAAAAAAAAGGTATAGTTTTTTGACTACGAGTGTTTTATTTAGGCGATACCTCGATATACGAAGAAAAAAGGGAGATTTGGAAATACTAATTTTTATTTTGTTACTTAAAAAAAATAGGGCGTATTAAAGCTAACTTTTTTTAAAACCATCCGCCATCCTGATTTTTTTTAATGTCAAATTTTGAACAAACAGACGCAACTCGCATGTTTTGTCTTTTTAAACAATATTTTTTTTAATTAACCAATCAGGCCAAAAGTCAGCAAATTAAAAAAATATGTAATTTTGTGATTTTTTTCCAATGTTAAGCCCAAACACTCATAATCTAGAAGCTTATAACTTTTTCATTTCTTAACCGATTTAAGTAAGTGATACGTGATATACACATAAACAACGAGCATTTGTAGTAAAAGCTTTAAATTTTGTTCATTGTCGCACATCAATTTTTTTCAGGTGGGGTGAAAATTATACTTTTTTAAGACTGTCCGCCATCTTGGGTTTTTGAGAAATTTTAAATTTTCAACTGAATCGAAAAAGTATCACGTTTCGTCTATCTAAAAAACTAATACCTTTAAAAATCGAGCACTTATGTCAAAAGTAATAGCCAATCCAAAAAGTGCGGAATTTTGTGGCTTACCCTGTGCACATGTAAAACGAAATGTTTTTAGAAACAATAAAGTCTTAATCTATATATATATAGCACATATAAAATGTATTGGAAAAGTCCGTGCACCCTAGAAAAGTCTGGATACACAATGGAGAAGTCTGGAAAGACTCTGGAAAAGTTTGGAAAGACCCTGGAAAAGTCTGGATAGAATCTGGAAAGACCCTTGAAAAGTCTGGAAAGACCCTGGAAAAGTCTGGATACACTCTGGAAAAGTCTGGAAAGACCCTGGAAAAGTCTGGATACACTCTATAAAGTCTGAAAAAACCCTGGAAAAGTCTGGAAAAACTCTGGAAAAGTCTTGAAAGACTCTGGAAAAGTCTGGATTTACTCTGTAAAAGTCTGGAGAAGTCTGGAACGACTTTGGAAAAGTCTGGAAAGACCCTGAGAAAGTCTGGATACACTCTGGAAAAGTCTAAAGAAGTCTGGAAAGACTTTGGAAGAGTCTGGAAAGACCCTAGAAAAGCCTGGATACACTCTGGAAAGTCTGGAAAGACTCTGTAAAAGTCTGGATACACTCTGGAAAAGTCTGGAGAAGTCTGGAAAGACTCTGAAAAATTCTGGAAAGACTCTGGAAAAGTCTGGAAAGACCCTAGAAAAGTCTGGATACACTCTGGAAAGTCTGGAAAGAGTCTGGAAAAGTCTGAATACGCTCTGGAAAAGTCTGGAAAGACCCTGTAAAAGTCTGGATACACTCTGGAAAAGTCTGGAAAGACCCTGGAAAAGTCTGGATACACTCTGGAAGTCTGGAAAGACCGTGGAAAAGTCTGGATACACTCTGGAAAACTCTGGAAAAGTCTGAATACACCACTGAACAGTGTAGATACACCCAAGAAAAGTCTGGTTATACGCTGGAAAAGTCTGACCAACCCAATCTAACCCATGTATATATGAGTAGCGGTTTTTTATATAATATATGTTCTTCTGAGCGAGGGAAGTTTTGGAGTAAAGCCTTACTCGATTTATTTTAATTTCCAAGCTAATTTAACACTGATTTACCAAAGCTATTACGTTATTTGCAGTAGGTAGGCACAAAAATAAAGAATATCGAAAAAAAGAAACAATTTATTTTTACAATAAAAAACTTATAAAATGCAGTCAAAGTGCCGGTCAAATTCAGGTTATTTATAGATTGTGTTTGTAAGGGCGCAAGAACTAACCGCGCATAATTAATACCGCGCTCAGCGCTTACTGGGGATTAGTAAGTTGGGTGCCTACCCACCAAACCTTATGTTATGTCTAGCGCACTATAATTCTTGCGCTGTTAATTTTTACGCACCAGGGTGCAGCGCGATTTTTGAATGCCCGGCAAAATTTTCGCGGTTTAGACCGCAAATCACCTTGTCATTTTGTGCATGAAGTTTTTTAAAAAAAAAATAAATGTCATGGCTAAAGCTGCCTATCCCAAAATTTTATTATAGCACACGGCATTTTTGGTGTTATTTTATTTTATTTATATTTACGATTTTATTTAAGTCAAAAAGTGTTACTTTTAGTGTCATTTTTCCAAACATTCTTAGTGTTGTTTTCTCGAAAATTTTGGACTGCGGCGGATTTAACCTTTCCCAACAACTGTGAGTTAAAATACAACTTAAAACCTGATTACCACCCTGGAATTCTGGCCACGTCCGCGTTTGAATATTCCCCTCCAACCCAAATGAAACTCTTAGATCCGCTCTTGATTGCGTGCAAAAAATAAATAATTTTACTTTCTTCTAATTGTGCATTATTTTCTACTAGCAGTTTACCCGCTGCGTTTCTAGCAGCGGTAATAGGGACATTTTGGATCACTTAAAATAACATTTTTTGTGGTTATCGTTTTTTGTGCGGCTGCGCAGTAAGAGAAAAGAGGGGAGGCTAATCAAATAATGGTAACGACGTACTTTATCTTTATCACACTAAAAGATGGTTGGTTAATTTATTAATTTTTTCGTAAGAACAGATATTTTTCATCATTTTCTAATAACTAATTGTGATTAAACATTTTCTATCTATACATATAATCTAAATAAAAAGAAAAAATCCACAAAATTCACACAATTTAAGTAAAAAATGTTTTTTTATTAAGAAGCTTTTATAAAAGTCGCTTAATACAATTTTGTATTGAGTTTAGTAGGTACCAAACTTGTGATGAGTCTTTTTATTTTAATTTACTCTTCTATTAAAGGTTTATAAACCTTTATAAGTTCAAAATTTTTTCAATTTTTATTTGGTTGAAATTGCAACTACCTACCAATCTTAATGTGAACACGTATCGCTAGCTACTACGACGGTTCGTAAGTTATAATTTTTTAAAAAGTTTAATCTACCCTCCTACCCTTTTGCCAACTCCCCACCCCTAGCAACAACTAATCAGCTCTGCGTCTGGTGACAAAATATTGTGTGCAAAATTAAGCGGTTTTTGAGTAATCGTGTTACAGATAGGCATCTAGACAGACAGACACCATGACAAAATTTTGTATTTAGGTCTTTTTTGATCCAAACAACTTATTTTTAGTGGAAATAAAAACACTTTTCTTTTGACGATACCAATAGCCTTCATATTAGTAAGGATGGCCAAAAATTATTTTTGACTTTTTATTGCCTTTTATAAAATCTTGTTATTAAAAAACATTTTTCACTAAATTTATTTATCTTCTAGTCCAAAAACCTTATCTTAAACAAAATCAAAGATACTTTAACATAAAACATACCATACAACTGAAAACTACATAGTCGTAACAGCTTTGTTTGAAAAGTTATAAATTTTCAAATATAATAACCCCCTCTCATCCCCATATCCACCCTCCACCGATTCTCATAATTCTTTTTTTATTCGATTTGGGAGTGTCCGCGGTGGTCCCGTTTCCAAAAAAATCTACTTCCGCCACTAATTTTACGGCAATATTAAAAAATCATTAAAAATATATTATAGCAGGTATTAAGACCAAAAAAGCTGGTATATTGAGAGTCGTTACAAATTATAGGTTAATTAAGGGCCTCATTCCCGATTTTTTGGTTTTCGAGATGAGGCATGCACTGACCTCACAAAAGCTGGTTATGTTTCATTTAACGAAATTTTATATTCCAAGAACTCTTTTAAAATAGACCAGTTGCTGTTTTTATCGTTAATTACTATAACCACAAAAGTAGTTATTTTTGCTGTTATTTTAGATGGTCCAGAATGTCTCTAATCATGAACACAGTTGGTTATGACACGTACGAGGTGCCCAGTGGTATACGTGAAATTTTCCGGATCGGATGTTTCTGCCTTTTACATTTTGTTACCATGTATTTTTATCTTTCTTTCTTTGGTTCTTCCGTCGGTAAAACTCGCTGCGTATATTATCATATCTTCACGTTAGCAAAATGCCACAGACGTTATACTACGTAGGCTAGCGTCATGTCCGAAAGTTATACATGCTAAATACCTTGATGAGAAAGCTCATCGATAGACGGCAGAGATTGAACGTTGACATCTGTATTCGAGCGAAAGTCTTTGCTTTTGTACAGATAAAAGGAAGACAGAATATTGCGCTATATTCCACGTTTGCGCGTACGTGCTATGACCAACTTAAAGTGTGTAATCAAAAATAAAATAATCTAAAAATAGGTAGCATGACACCAAAAAAATCTATACAACTATCTATACGCCATCTATTTAAAACCTTGCAATTACACGGGGGTGGTTTTACCCTCCCTGTTTTTTTTTCAAAAATTCTGTTACACCTATCGACTAACTTTTAAAGACAAAGCTTATTGCGAATTTTTAGCTCTATATTGATTTGGAACTCCCAAGTAATTGTGAGTTATCTGTAACCCCTTCAAAACAGAACCACCCCTATTTATTAACTTCTAGACAAATTTAAAGAAATGACAAAACCTTTATTTTATTAGTAGAGTCAATATACCAATTTTCAGACCACTTATGCCAGCGGTCGACCGCGGATTGCTCGCGAAGAAATAGAAAATATCATTTGACAACTGTTATTGGGTGAAATGTCAAACGAAAGTAGCCTATTTATTTTTAATTTAGGTTACACTCTATCTTGCTACCAAGTTTCATTAAAATCGGTTTATCCGATTTTGCGTGATTGAAGGACAAATACACACACACACCCACACACCTACATACACGAACCTTGGCATTTATAATGTTAGTGGGTTAAAGCGGCACGTTCGTACACTAAACGATCGTTCGGTTATGTTGGTTTCTCTTTCTACACACGCCAAAGCCTTTAAGGTCCGTATTTATAGTTTTCCTCGTGCAATGTTCTTATTTAGAGCGATAGAGTAAATTGATAATAATCATTGATAACGACTCTGTCAAGCGAATATCTATAATATAAATAATGTAATAAATTAACAATGCCAATACCTATGTATACTTAGCCTAGATTGATATTAATAATATCAATTATATTTTGTTTGCCCATTTTCTGTTTGCCCCAATATAATTTTATATATTTTGAAAAATATTGCATTGAAAAACTCAGAAAAACTTGTAAATGACTTTAGTATGAGTGAAGGAACTTTAAGATAGTACCTCACAGTGCTCTTGAACGAGGTATAGGTTATATAAAACTGAGTCCAAAAACTAATTGAATTTTATTTATATATATATTTATTAAAATCTCAGCTGAAACTGTTTGTAAAATTTTGCACACAGTTTTGTAAGAAAAAAAATTTTTAGTCGATTTTTACAAAGCTTTAATATGTTATTGGCGTAGAAATCATGATCAAAGTTTGAAAAACAATATTTTTTTTGCTTGCTAAAATGAAAAATATAAAACTTCACCTGCCTTATAATATACACAAAAAATATTAAAATCTAAGAACCAGAAACGTCAAAATACGTCCCAAGTGACAGTCTAGACACTTCAGATTTTACAGCTACTCCATAGCTGTACATATGTTGTGACACCTACGTGTTTGCTGTAAAGTAGCTAGCTGTATTTTTAACTGTCACAATAGTAGCAACTGTCACATCGAAATTTTTTCCAATGCAAAATTGTATGGGAACGCGCTATTACAGCTTGATTTATGTTAAAATAAAAGCTAAATCTCAGCTGACCAAACAAGAACAAGTTTTAGCATTTTTTTAACTTGTACTTTTAGCTGTACAAGCGCGAAACACCAGCTGAAAATGTCGCGCCCTGTACCGCATATACAAAACACCTCTCAATTAAAAAGCCTTTGCGTTTCGATCGCGGTTAGGCTGTTGTGTAAATCTCGATATTCCGGTTTGTCAAAATCTATGTTTCTAGCTGTCCACCTGAAATATCCGAAACAACTCACGCAAGAAATGGGTTAACCTAGTCAAAAATGGAAAACATTCCTGTCAAAAACTGTGAGGCAGGGCTGGTTTATATTAGACACTTAAAGTTGGCCAGCTATTTTTGATGCGTTTGCGAAAGCGTCCTTAAAAAAAGGGTTAAAGTTGTGCTTACAACGTACGACCTAACCAAACCAATTCTTGTTCAATGTTTGATGCACAGTTTTACTTCATGCCGCTCGCTTCTTTTTCCTTCCTTGTCGAAAAAAGTGAAAGGGCGAGAGTGAAATTGTAGATCATGCATTTATGAAAACCCACAGATAACAAAATGGTTAGGATATGCTAGACGCGTACGAATACTGCAAGGGTGGTCGTAGAGATAGGTGAGACGTAGTCGCTGTTTTATGACGTAGCCGTTCTGAGTGCGCACTGAGATACGATTACGGCTAAGCACTCTCTATTTGTGCAACTTTAAGTGCCTATTATGTAAAACAGTGAAGACCTCAATTTTGAGGGGTGTGTAGTTTAATAAGGTATCATAACAGGTTTCATCAGTAAACGGGCTTTTGCACAAAGATTTGACCACCGGTAAATTCTCAAAATGCGTATTTTTTTTATTATTATTTACGAATACTAGTTTGGGTAAACCTCGTCATTAATATTTAATTTAATGTCTCCATCTTTTAGACAATTTTATTATAATTGGTACCCTCAAATACATTTTTTGACAGGGAAGTCAAATTTTAAACAACGTTGCATGCATACCTAAAAAATGCTGTATTTTTAGTTGCCGTTGACATTGTCACAGGCAAAAAATTTTCTCAAAATAGATGTGGCAACATCATAATGACGTTTTTAAAACGTTGTAGAAAACAGCAAAAGCATTATTGTATATGTTTTTGCTGTAGAAACGTTGCACAGCACACTGTTACTGTTACTTGGGGTTTCTTAAAATACCAATTTTCAAACTTTGATCTCGATTTCTAGCTAGTTCTGTGTACTAATTTTTTTTACAAAACTGCGTGAAAAATTTCATAAACAGCTTCAGCTGGGATTTTAATAAATACGGTTTTGTGGGTATGGAATTGTCCTTATTCAAGAAGTACAACTAGTTTTTGGACTTAGTTTTATATAACCCATACCTCGTTCAAGAGCACTGTGACCTACCAATAATATTATTTAAAAAAAAATATTTTGTCAATTTAAATATCAAGATTTTCACCTAAAAATTCTCAACACAGATCACAATTAAACTTTTTTATTTTTTTTTTGTAGCAAATACCCTGAAAAATATACTACACCTGAATTTTGTAAAGAAAATTGGTCCATATTTTCAGCATCACTCACTATTTTTTGTTAAATTCACATTCTTATACAAACACGTTATGTTCCCCTTCACAAACACATTATGTTCCCCTTCATCTTTACAATTTGATTTTGGAGGTTCCATCAAGTTTATAACAGTACCCAACTTAAAGCTGGTCTTTAGTGTCTTTGCTGTTCGGTAACGATTATACCCCCCTTGTTGGCGGTATTTAGAAAATTGATTTTCCAATGGATCTTGATTTAATCGCCTTGTTGTTAGGTAGGGCAATTTTTCTTGTTCTACCCTATTTAATATAATTTTAACACCTTGGGTCGTTTGCAAAACGCCACCCAAACATGGGGGTTCGCTCTGTCTTCCAGTTATTAAATCCAATAGAAGAAACCAGGCTTCTATAAAAACTTTCACAGTTAGTATATTGCTGATGCTTTGTCAGTGTCAAGATACGTAGCAGAATATCTAAACTTGCCTTTCTTCTGATCTAGAATACAAATGTTTGACTGGCACGTTTTTGCGAGTCTGGTACCAACTATAAACCTGTCTTCAAAGTGATCAGAACACAGGATTTTTCCATTGAAAAATGCTATGTTGTCCTCATAATTGGAACAGCGAATTCCTACAAAAAAAAAACATATATTAAAGTCAAATTTGAAACTAATTTTATTTAACTACAATAGGTTTTCTTTAAAATATAGGCATTTGTTCTAAATTGTTAGTTGCTTGTAAACAGTACGGAATGGTATTCGGGATTTTTTTTCAGGTTTTTTTTCTAGATTCCAGAGATTATTCCCTGATAAATGAAGGAAACATTCAACTCAAAAATCATTACATCCAAAAATAATTGTTAGGAGTTATTTCTTACCAATATCTCTAATAGTTTTTAACAAAAAAAAACTTCATGACTCCTAAAATTTTGATCTGATGAAAATTAGTCATTTATTTACATTTTTTTTATTCCCTTGCTAAGATGGAAAATGTTTAGCTTAACTTGCTTTAACATATTAATATTTGTGATCAGTCATTATCATGACCTCTTAACTTTAGTGACAGACTGTCATAAGCATAGCTTCTTCTCAGGTAGCCTTATATAAGGTTTTCCACAGAAACCAATAAGTAAATAGTCATTACAAATAGGTATAATTCCGACTATGAATCCCATTGAAAAAAAAAACAAATGATAGCTAGGTAATCCACAGTAGGTAATATAAGAACAAGTCTAAATAAGTAAACAACAAATTCGAATTGGTTCTTAATGGGTGCAAAATAAAATTGTTTAGAGGCCACTAATGTATCTTTTTTTTGTTTTAATTTTTTAACATTATTTACAATATCCAATTCTAAAACTATGAAAAGCTTAAAAATAACAGGCTAAATTAAAACTTTACATGCTCTTCTCTATTAAATGACACACAAAAAAATTATTTTAGTTTTCTTGTTTTTTCTTTTACTTTTCCAAGAACCTTTTATGTCAAAATACAAAATTTGCTCGTCAGCCAAACAAAAGCTCTGTTTATTGTTATGACCACCATGTTCCTGAAGACTTCATAGCACAGTTTGTATATGCTGACAAAAAAAAATAATGCCTGTTTCTAATTTTCTCACGAATTTGGGAGGTTCTACTCAAAATATTTTTTGGTGAGCTTAAAATCAAACCTGCATTTTTTCGGAATGTCTTGCCTTATTTTGCATAGAGATTTTTTGTTTAATTAATTAAACGTATTTGAGGAGACCTAGATACAGTGATGACAATTTAATAAAAGCTGTGTTTGACTTCTCATCTATTTTTCACGTTTCAAATTTATCTTTTGATTTTTGAAGAGATTATTTGTTTTTAAAACACTTGCTATTTAACCATAAATATTTTAAAAAATATATTTTTTAATATTTTATTTAGGGACTGTCAATAAATTACCTAGCACACCAAGGGGGGGAGCGAGGTGTAGGTGAACCTGTTATGTAAAATTTTTATCCCAAATATCTATGATTTGAGGGGGAGGGGTTTTCAAATTAGGTATAAGTGTTACTTAATTTTAAGGGGGGGGGGGGGTGTTGCAAAAGTATTAGTAGGGGGGTAGGGCGTCAAAATTTGACAAAAATGTTGTTATAGGCACATAATTTATGAACAATCCCTTAAAATAAACCAAAAAATTCCCAAAAAGACAGGGGAAGACAGGTTCGATTTTAAAATTACCAAAAATATTTGGAGTAAGTAGCTAGTTCCAAATTTAAAACAAGCATTGGTTGTTTTTGTCAGCTTAGACAAACCTATCAAGTCTACTGGATCACCATGGACCTTGGGTTCTGTTATGTTGAATTGGGTTGGTTTTTTTTTTGTGAAAATATAAAAAACGGTTTTTTTGCGACTGTCGTAATTTTAGCATTTTTGCTACAGTCACGACTGCCTGTGTTAAAAAGGGGACTGTCCTGTAACTGTTGTAACTCAATCCATGGCCAGGAAAAAAATCCCTCTAACGTCTGGGATCCAAAGGTAGAAATAGAACCTCAATGTCTTCAGATGCACTCATGTTTTTTTTACTATCTTTTGGAAAAAAATAAAATTGAATTAGATATTTTTTCTTTGCTAGTGCAATTTGGAAATCACGAAATTTGTCTAAAAATTATTAAAATACACACAAATAATAAAGGAATTAAAAACCCCAAAGCCATGATGACCCTTAAAATAATTTAGTTAAATACATGTTAAATTATTTTTAGATGTACTAAAATACATATATAGTTAGACACGTTTTTTGGTAAATTTAAAAACTGTAAAGAACTTTGATTGAAAGAAATTAATACCACCTTACCTATATCTCATACATTTTATACTTTAAAAAATTACAATTTTTGCTTTTTTTGTATAAAAATGGCAAAGTAAAAACCATATGCACGACACCACTCGAGATAAAAGACATCATAATATGACAGAAATTTTTATTAAACAATTGCCTTAAATTATTTTCATTTTTCTTCAAAATACTTTTTTATAGCCTGCTGTCTCTCTTCAACAACCTTAAATATTTTTCGTTTATATGATGACCCTTAAAATAATTTAGTTAATTACCTGTTCAATTATTTTTAGATGTGTTAAAATACACTTTTTTGGTAAATTTAAAGACTGTGAAGAACTTTGATTGAAAGAAATTAATACCACCTTATGTCTTATACACTTCACGCTTTAAAAAATTAAAACTATTGCTGTTTTTTGGATAAAAATGGCAAAATAAAAATCATATGCACGACACCACTAAAATGACAGACGTACAGATGATAAAACAGAAATTTTTATTAAACAATTGCCTTAAATTATTTTCATCTTTCTCTAAAATACTTTATTATCTTCCTCAACAACTTTAAATATTTTTCATTTTAACAGAGAAGAAATGTTTTTTGTCAGTATTTTTTTTAAACGCTAAAAATTGTGAAAACTTGAAAAATTTGTTTATTGTAGAAATCGAAAGGTTGGAAAGAAAGTTTTAAAATTTGAGCAAAATCATGGCATAAAAATGTGAAAAACATAGTAAAATTGCTTAACAAAAACGTTACCCCCTTAAATTATATTAAATATTTTAAGCCTTAAATTAGCATCATGGCTTTACCATAATTTTTAGATTACACTAGGAACCGACTTATATTTATTTTATTGGAGATCAAGGGCTAATGTTTCAAACCGGAATGATTTGAAAGAAAAGACCCATAATACCCCGTGTGATATTTTGCATAGTTTACCTGATTTTTATCTTTCTCATAGCTACGCATTAAACAGAGATGAGAACAGAATTTACCAAATAATTGGACATAAAATTCATTTGATATAAAAGTGATAGGTATTCTAGACAAACAGTAAAAGAGTTTGAACTTACCTGTTTAGTAATCAGAAGTAATATAATCCTTTAGAAAACACAATAAAAATAAAAAAAACCAGCGAAAAAATCACATTCATATCAACTAAACCACCCGATTCACCAAACCAACCATTCACTGACGGAACACCGGCTTTAATAAAAACGGGGAGAGATCGGCGAGATGCGACGTTGCCAACAAATCAATTGCAAATATTAGAGGAACATGACGTCTCCACGCTCTCTATCTGAGATATCCATTTGGTCAAAAAATTCCCCAGAAGGTTGATATACTATACGCTGTTCATTCAACGCTATTACATAACAAAGAGTCAGAAACTCTGACCAACAATACCCTACTCTAAATAAAGGTAACTGCAATAGGTTAAAAATAGTGCGTCTGAAGGTACCCAAAAATAACGTTTTTCAGTAAACTTAACCTTCATTGTAAAATCTTCGCGTTCCCACACTACTACTATAACGTAAAAACAAAGTACAAACAAAACAAACAAACAAACTTTCTAACTTAAAAATCTTACGCTACAGAATCACACCAAGTCTGGTTGGTTAGCTTTTTAATGTTAAAGGAAAGGTTGTCGCTGTTCGGCGCTTATTAGCGCCAGTGCAGTGGTTACTTTTAATAAACGGAGCAGCGTGATAGGCCGCACAATAACAGTAAGGGTAACAAACTGGCCAAAAACCTGACTAAAGTCACTCTATTGTTTGTGTCAAAGTTTGTGCTGACCTTTAATATGTCAAAGTCAACTTTATAGGTGGCACGATTTGAGCAATTACGTGACGCTGCACGGTGGGGGGAGAGGGGTAGGGGTAATTGTAATAAAGTTTTACAAGAGGGGAGAGGGTTAGGTTTAAGTGTTGAATTGTTAAAAGGGGGGAAAAGAGGATTCACCCAGCGGCGTAGCGTGATTTAAAGGCCGGGGGGGGGGGAGCGAAGGCTCAAAAGGGCACCACGGTTGTTAATACCTACCTGCTTTTCAATTTTCGAAGAAGAAGAAATACTGTGTTTTTGGCATTATGTGAGTAACAGAGTGAGGAAAGCATAAAAGTTTTCCCTGACCAGGTTCAACCCTGATAGCGTATAATATGTTAACTTTAAACTAAAAATTAAGTTTTCGAATTTTTACTGACTTCATGTAGTCCAGTATCACATCGAAATCAATAAAATGGCTATATTCCCGCTCAATACTAATTATAGCAAACGCATTCAGCTTGTTTTCCGTCATTTGTGACCTTTCACAATTTTTTTTTAGTCTGTTAAAAAAAAATCGTTTTGTTCATTCGATTTCATTTTTTATTTAAATTCATCTATATATATTAGTACTTTGTAGATCTGAAGTATAAAATAAAATTAAATTAGCAAGACATTTTAAATTGTTATATGAATCGTTTACATTAATTAAACAATCGAATTTTTGGAAATCTTGTTTAAAACGTCTCTATAAGGATATCCAATTTCACATAGAATATATTTATTTTAAAGTCTAGATCTACCTTTGGGTGAGCATGGTTTACCATAAACATTGGTGAGTACTAATAATAGTAGGTACCTACCTACCTACCTATCCTAACCAGATTTAAATATAGAAAGAAATTGGATATGGTACAAAAAAAATCAATTAAGTTTTTGGACTGTTTAATCCCAACGCTTTCCAGCAACCTTCTTCGCTTTGCCAAACAAAACATATTTCCTATTTTTTTTTCACAATTATTTTATTTTTTTTTTGCAATAAATCACAGGAGGATAAACACTTTTCTGCCACTGTTTCAAATCATTGGGAAAACAAAAAAAAAAAAACATCTTTTTTTTCACGATTATCGTTTACTCATATTGGTCAGTAATTGTTACATATTGCGGCATGCGTAATTGACTTTTATTATACACTGCTTAAAAATAATCTTTATTTGTGGGCATCTTTAAAATATAAACTGTTTAAAATAAAATTGTTTTATTACTTGTTTGATATTATTGTAATGTTTCATGTTTTAATACATAGCTGAGGGCACCCAAAGGGCGGCAAGACTCAGAGGGCGGGGGGGGGCGAGGAAACCTCCTGCCCCCCACGCTACGCCGCTGGATTCACCCGAAAAATGCGAGGATTTGTTCCAGTAATTTTATATTGCCGACTTTATTAAAGTCAGTCTCTAATATATTTTGGATTTTCTAATATTTATAGCTTATTATCTTATTAGGCGGACTCCTTTAGCCTAGGTTATTTTCTTTGTGCTACTTGGCAGCACTTTCTTATCTAACCACCAAGAGCGCTGTTACTGACACTTTAACTAGAAATTTTTCTCGAAGCTTGAAGGGTAAACCGCTGGTTTTAAAAGACTAATAGAAGGTTGCTGCCTTTCCAAGACACGATTTTATAAAACCGCAAAAGTTGTTGTTTTAAAGTAATTTAATTCCTAAATAATAAATAGGTAATTATTTATTTAATAGGCGATATTTTTTCGCACGCGCTTGAGTTAGGCAAGCGAAAGTTGGATTGGGATGATATTTTGATAGAACCATTATGTCCAATTGCACCGCAAATTCCTTAAATCTAGATTTGGCTAAATCCTGATTTTTACCAAGCCAGATTTAACTTTAAGACGCAGAATGCATGATTTATTTTAGCAGGATTACTGTATTTTTTCATTTACATTTGCAACAAGTGACTTTTCGTATTATATTTCTTTCTTAAAAATCCTTAAAAAACGAAAAAAAAATTCAATAAAAACGAAACATAGATCATTGACGTTTACGCAAACATCTTTTTTTTAACCGGTTTTTTTACTCTCTTCCAAAAATCAGCGAACAAACTGCTTTTATCCACATTTTCACCAATAGAAATTCACACATATAAATAATACCGTGGCTTAAATTACGACAGTCGCAAAAAACCCGTTTGTTACATTTTCCCAAGAAAAACAACCCCTCTCAACACAACGCAACCCCAGTAAACCCTACACAACACAGAAAAAGCAACCCAATCCCAAAAACGACTGTCGTAACTTTAGCTACATAACTGCTCTACTGTTTGTGACAGATCGTTGGGCCTTTCTATTTTAAAATTCATTGTCTTCACCAATGCACTCAACAAATATGAAAACAAAACAACAGCTGATTGAATTTTGCATTTTCCGTCAAAAATCTGACAAATAGGAAACAAACTTTATGCTAAATCTGGATTTAAGAATTTTTAAGCCTTGTCGAATGAGGTGTTAACCAAACCGGGTTTAACGGCTCTTTAAAATATGGTGCGAATGAAAATCGGTGACTCAACCCACATTTTTTGAAATAATTTATAAAAAAAAACACAAAAAAATAAAATTTGCACCTTAAGCTGCGGGGCAGCAACAAATCTAGGATTACAAAAAGAAGTTCAAAAACCTCCGAATCACTTACTTCAAAAGAAACTAAAACAAAAGATCAAAAGATCTTGGGTGGAAAAAAATGAAAATTCTTGGTCCTTTGTGTGTGTCTTGTGGGATACTCATCCAAGTTTCAATTTTCGTTTTTTTTCCACCCAAGATCTTT
The DNA here is from genome assembly GCA_963921995.1 of Oxystoma pomonae. Lineage (NCBI taxonomy): Eukaryota > Metazoa > Arthropoda > Insecta > Coleoptera > Brentidae > Oxystoma > Oxystoma pomonae. Next base: position 89,016,477 of record OY998163.1, read on the forward strand.
TGATCTTTTGTTTTAGTGTCTTTTCGGTTGAAGTAACCGATTCGGAGGTTTTTTAACTTTTTTAAGCACCTTAGGAGCGTAACCCTATTGGAGAGATAGAAACTTTAAGTTGGTCATAGGATATACACGTAAACGTGGAATATAGCGCAATATTCTGTCTTCCTTTTATCTATACAAACGCAAAGACTTCCGCTCGAATACAGATATCAAAGTTCAATCTCTGCGGTCTATCGTTGAACTTTTTCATCAACGTAACGTCATTTGCATGTATAACGTTCATACATGACGCTGACCTATGTAGCATAGCGTTTGCGGTATGTTGCTAACGTGAAGATGTCATCAAATACGCAGAGAGTTTTGCCGACAAAGAAAGAAAGGAAGATGGAAATAATAAAATTTAAAAGACAGAAACATCCGAGCTGGAAAATTTCCCGTATACCGCTGGGCACCTCGTACGTGTCATGATCAACTTAAAGTGTCTGGTGGAACGATGCTTATTTGTGAGTGATTGAAAGTTAGAAATCAAAGTGTAGGATGGTGTGTGATGGGTATAGGTGTGTGATGAGCCCACGATGGTTGGCCAGGGCGAAACATCATTTGATCATTTCTCTTTTCGCTTTGGTCCTTTGTGTGTTTCTTGTAGGATACTCATCCAAGTTTGAATTTTCGTTTTTTTTTCCACCCAAGATCTTTTGATCTTTTGTTTTAGTTTCTTTTCGATTGAAGTAACTGATTCGGAGATTTTTTAACGTCTTTTTGTCTTAATCGCCTTAGGAGCGTAACGCTGGTTGCCCAGGGCGAAACATCATTTGATCATTTATCTTTTCGCTTTGGTCCTTTGTGTGTTTCTTGTGGGATACTAATCCAAATCTAGGATTATTACCATATCCCAATCCAGTTTTTTTTTATATTTCATAAAAAACTTAAAAAAGATCAAAATTTCTGAAGAACTTTCTTCTTAAACTGCAAAAAATTTTGCCTGCGGGGCTATCACACATTGTTTGTTACAATGTTAGTTTAAGTTATCAGTATATTTTTACAAAATTTTCGCGTACGACACATTTATGACATGATTTTAGTTAAAAATCTAGAATCCCAACCCAGTGTTTTTATATTTGATACAAAACGTAAAAAATATTAAACTGCATTAAATTTTGCCCGCGGTGCTATAACAATTTTAGTATAATCTTAGGCAATTTTTATCAACGTGTTAAAAAATGCGTTACTACTATATTTTTACAAAATTTTCGCCTACGGCGCATTTATGACATAATTTTAGCAACAAATCAAGGATCAAAACCAGATCCCAACGCAGTTTTTTATATGAGTTGAGTTGAATTTTTTTATACTTCCCCCTCCCCAAGTGACAAATCGTATCTGCGCCCCTGGACCTACTATCGCAGCCATATTGACAACTAAACTGACCGATCCATGTTTAACCTATCAATTTGCTTATAAAAATGGCGGTAACAGTAGGAATCCGAAAGAGTTAACTGGCTTTTAAGTGATTGGCGGCCAAAATGTCGCAAGCACAATTTTGAGCCCGGACCGGCACAATCGCGCGGCCATTTATCGCGCAATTTAAAACTGCGCGAGATAAAAATCGTGCAGCTCTTAAATTGGGCGTAATGTAATATCTCAAGATTGAAATAGAAATATAGATTTTGAAACATTTTGCCCCCAAAAACCCTTTCTACAGCGATTTTCTATTGTTGCACCAGTGCACACTGAGTGTATCTCTATCCTTTATTTTGACACAAAATAGAAAAGGATAGAGTTACACTTAGTGCGCACCACTGCATTAAAAGGAAAACGCTATTAGTTAAGACGGTGTTGGTTGCAGCATGTAAGTACCGCCGGATTCAAAATTATATTTTTTTATTATTTCGCGTGATATTTATGTAATTATAATGAATAGTTATTCAATATAATTTTCTTTTTACAAAAACCTTACACTTGATACACATATGCAATATTTTGAAGAACATTTTTGACAAAAGTTTCGACCCTGCGGCTTTGTTATCTATAGTTGCATTTTTTTCCGCAATTTTTTTTGATTTCTAAAATCATTTGGGAGACTGTCAGTGGCATACCCAGGAATTGACTTGGGTGGGGGGAGTTGGGGATAAACATATAACTATGAGATACTATAAAGGCCCTGCCCGTGTATTTACCTATGATAAAAAGCATCGCGGAAACATCTGCGAAATACCAAGTTGGCCGTTGCAAAATGGATTAAAGACGGGCTCCAATGCGCATGCGACAGCTGGTAGTGCGCTGAACGAGAAATGAGATGATTCAACGTTACAAACTCGCACAGGCTCAGATCGAGCCATCTTTAGCCCATTGGCCATGTCATGGCAATCTAGATTTTGCCGCGACGTTTTTCGCACATCCTGGGCCTTTATATTCAGCTTATAAATGTATGAGGATAAATAACTTAATTTGAAGGAAACAGGTGCTTACAAGCGCGGACCTAGAGTCAAATGTAGAGGGGGGGTGTTAACCAAATTTAAAATCAATTATTTATTTACCCAAAATTTGATGTCAAAATCATGACTCAAAATTTTTTGAGAAAATAAATCGTAAATCGTAAATATTGATGGGGTTTTGGGAATTTAAGTTGTTTATTTACCCTTAATTTGTTTGTAAAAATGGTAAAATGCTTATAGGGGCAGGGGTTAACACCAACCCTTCTCCCCCTCTTGGTGCGACACTGAAACAGTCAGAAAATCCCACCCTTACAAAAAAATCTTACTATTTATTTCCTAATATTCCTTAAAATTTAGTTTCTATGTTAATTTTATTTTTTTTAAGCAGTTTTTCTGAAAAACCCTTTTTTTTTTATTTAAAAGTGTGTTTCATTAAGCTTATTTTTATGTGTAAACAAACCTGTAAAACTTTTAACATACAAAACCTTAGGTAGCCATGGAACATGTCGCTGTCAGTGTTCAGAAAAGTCACACAAATTCTGTCTTTCCTTTTACATGTGAAAATTTTCGACACTTTTTGAGGTTTATTTGCACGCTTAGTAGCAATTTTGCTCCGCCGTAAAACTAATCCTACAGAATATATTTAGGATAAATATTAAACACGCATTCATTTAAAGTGAGGCAATAAGTAAAAATCGCCACTTTCCAGAATTGCGACGGCTGAGATTTTCTGTCGTTTCTGAAAAATCGCGACCATATTGTGAAATTTATTAGAATTCATTTAACTTTATGTAGATCACCCTTTATTATTAAAGGTGCCGATATCAAAAAGGGGTGTGTCCGAAAATTACGAAAAATCGTCTTTGTTTTTATTCCGTCTCTTTTTGTCATGCTATTATCCCGACCAAAACTCTAAATTTGCGGATATACTCTAGCGTTGATTATTTCCACCAGCTCTCAAAGTCGTTGGCGTTGCGGTGACTGGTAAATTTTTTGGTTATAAAATTTTTTGTTTTTAATTTTACAACCTTATATGGCCAAAATGGTTCCAGACTCGTCGTTGTCTTGCTCTTTAGAAGATTTTTATTCCGACGGGACATTAAATTTTTATTAACGGAGCCCAATAAGGATCGCCGACGTTTAAAAAGTGGAAAAAGGAACACATTACAAGGAAAAAATTAAATTTGCAGCTTACAAGTGTGTTGATTTTGGTTATATTTAAATAAATCTTTTTATTTTTGTGTGTTTTTTAATAAAGTATAATATAAACAACAAGTCAAACAAAACAAAGATAGCCGTATTATTTCTGAAACCTACAATACACAAAAAAGCACTAGAAGTTGCATATCCACTCGTCTCAATCAGAACTACGTTTACATTTGAAAGCATAAACCTTTTGAATCCGTTCGAAAATAACTGTCGACCGCGCAAGTAATGTAAGGATTTAACCGCCTTTTGCAGTTTCGAGGGCGTAAGAACAAAAGCAAAAAACCATAATTACAAAACAAAGTACATCGATCATTGTTTTTTTAGATAAAAATTCGAATCTATTTTCAACTTGCTGAAACCGCATATATTATAATAAACGAATTTTTAAACCTTTGCCCCATATTTGCAACGTTTGGTGTTGGTTTGGTGGAATGACGTCAAAATTTCCACTGCAATGTTGCGCGTTGACACTTTCAACACCAACGATAAGTGGAAAAGTGTCCCTACGATGTTGTGTTCGGAATTGTCACAATTTACCGGCAGTGTCAGCGTGGCGAGAGGCGGTGTGACACTATTCTGCAGTTTTAGTAATGTTTTTGCAGGTTTTGGCCGTCCAAAATGTAAAACAAAGTAAAGTAGCTGCCGATTTTTAAGGATAAAAAAGTATGGTTAGAAAAATTGGCACACCACCTTACACCGAATCGTTTTTAAAATTAATTGTTCACCTATATAAATAAATAAATTTATAAACACGGGCTCCGTGACAACAGCGTTCTCATCTAAAAAGCCAAAGCCTACCTCTTCAGTGTCCTTTACCCTCCGCCATTTTTATAACCAAATTGACAGGTATAACATGGATTTTCTTCAGTTTGTGGTAGGCTAAATGATGGATGGATGGATGAAACTATGGCCCACTTTCTCACTTTCAGCTGTCTCTTTTTAAAAATCAAAGTGAGAAAAAGACAGATTGTAAGTGGCACCGAGAGTGGCACTTAGAACTGAAGTGGAAGGTGAGAAAGTGATCCTATATCGAAAAAGATTTCACTGAATTTTTACTTGAGAAGGTGTTGCTCCAGACAACACCTACGACATTAAAGACCTCCATCCAAGCTCTTGTCGTTAGTACCCTTTTGTCCTAAGTGTTGTCACCATTTTAATATTAAGGTCGTAGTTACAATCTGGGGAATTGTTTTTAGCAACTCTGTACGGGAAATCAATTTAACTATGTTGACCTGATTTTTTTGCAAAATTTTACGTCATTGACTTTGTTTTCCATGGCAACGCGGAGACTTTATTTATGTTTATCCATAGTGGGACACCAGAGATTTTTTACCACCGGATCAAAAATTTGAGGTTATGTTACTTATTTTGACTTTTCGCGTTCTGCGCCGCCAATTAAAATACTAAAATAAAAGAAAACCATTTATTGCAGAATTACCTGCTAAAAAAACGCTACCCAACTACGTATTAAAGTAACTGGGTGTAATGTTTTTGCATTTACAGGTGCATTTATAATTGAATTTGATACACTCCCGCTAGCTGATACCGACAACCGGTTAACTTAAAAGCATGCAGATTTAAAAATTCGCTACTGGTGCTAGACGAAATAATCGTATCTATTTTAAACAGTAGCGTCAATGACTAGCAAGAGTCTTTCCAACCTCTAAATGGAGGTTTACTGACCTGTTTTGTTAGTACTTAAGTATCCGTGTCTCTTTGAAACTGAAGTTCTAAAATCTATCCTTTGCCCTCCAAGATTTCACTAGTACACATGCACATAACTATGCCGCAATAATTTAAATTAAAAAAAAAATGGTTAAATCAAAATAAAAACAAAATTATGTGAGGTTATGGGCGCCGAATGTTTCTATGCGAATTCCTATAAAACCCGGGGAGTCAGAAAAGTTCTCTTGGTTCTTTGATAGACTCGGGGTAATGCCCGCGCAGCGCTAGACCTTTTTCGGCGGGCGGGCGATCGCACACGTGGAGTGGGTTCATATTTGTTTTAGAACAATGTTTGTGGAAACACATTTTTGAAAGATAAACATAACCTCGAATAGTTTTCTGACAGAAAACGTAAAAATACTCTTCTGTCCCACTGCGGCCCGATTTAAAGTTTGTTGACAAAACACCTGCAGTTACCATGGAATCGTATAAATTCTGCGATATATCGGACAACACTTGAACTGGGTGTGTCTGCCAAATTCAATGAAGTGTGATTGATTGATCGGTTTTCTTTTCCGGAGTGCACAGACTTTTAGAAAAAAGGCAACTTAGTTTTTATTTTCGCTAAAGCAAGGAAATATAAAAAGGAAAAATGTAATCCAGAGGAAATTGTGAGTATTTCTCTATTTTTTTTTGTAAATCGGGTTTGTTCTAAACCGCAATTATTTTGAGGCTTTTAGGATAGATGACAGCACCAGAGCTTTTATTTTGAAAAAAAATTAATTGAGAATTTTAAAAAAATTTTGTTAAGTATTTAAAAACTATCACCCCTGCAAAATTTCAGCTAATTCTGATTTTTAGTTTTCCCTGTGCACTCTGGCAAAAGATTAAAAAATTAAAGGACAAGGCGTTGTCAGTTGTACTTTTTTTTAACTTAAAATCTGGGGAGAAACTGTAGCCTTAATCCATGCAGCATTAATGTGGCGGCCGGCGTTTGGAATAAAGGGTACTTATCACACAATATTTGTTATAAAAAAATAATTTGGATTATAATCTCCATCTTGTGGCACTCTAGGAAGAAGACAAGTAATTGACAAGGCGACTGACAATTTATGACGCTTTATTACACATAAAATTAAAAATATTTTTTTGAAATCGCGATATTTTGGAACTAATTTGGACAACTAACAAATACATTTTCCTGATCAGCGCAACGAAAAATCTAACATTTTAAGGTAAATTTTTTCATAATTTAATTTGCGGTTTTATCACATGCCTAGAAGACTCGTTTATCGGAAGTGTAAATGCATACAAACAATAAGGAGAATTATAAGTATTTCGTTTCTTTTTATTACAGCATTCTATGTTATACTTCTTTCACCACTACGAGCTTCCGGTGATCCAGCAGCAGGCTCATTTTCAGCAGTTCCTAATAAGAACTAGTCAGCAGAATTTGGCACAGCCAGAACAACCCGTCCAACAACGACCAGGCCCATCGTTAAACTCTTTTCCGCTTATAAGGTAAAAACCATTCTGTTTAAGAAAAAGGCTGTTACTAAAGTTTTGCCATTCATTAGTTTCCCATTTATGTGGTTGGTGGTGCTTTTCAATGTTGGGTTAGATTAGGTTGGGTTAGGTAAAAATTTTTTTTAATAAGAATTGGTTTATTGGTTTGGGGTGCCCCAAAAATGGTAAAATAGTAATAACTAATAATTTTGCTGGTAAACTTATTTTATTGTTTTTATTTCTCCTCATTAAATCCCTTTTTGATTTTGTTTGATGCACTTTTTTAAACCTTAAACATAATTTCTGGCTCCCCTGCATATTAAAAAAGGTTTACTTACTCCAAACAAAAAAGTCTGTCTTTTGGTCACACCAAAAACGTACTCAATTTTTTCCATAATCTGTAAAATTGTATTTTTTTAATCGCGTTTTTAAAGCCCCCGCTAAAAACTACTATTTTTGTTTTAGGGGCAGAATTAACCAACTCCTTTCCGCGGTGAGGCCAACAGCGACCACCCAGACGTCGGCGGTCGCAGTCAGCCAGGTGGCCACATCTACCTCGGTGACTGCGACTTCGACAGTTGGTACCATTGCGCATCCGGTAAGTCAAATCAATAATTTTGGTAATTTTGGTAGTTTGCAGATCTTAATAATGGATGTGTTCCATAAAATTGAGAAATGAGCCTGTGGCCCTGATGGGACTCCTGTAGTTTTTATAAAAATTTTAAATATTTTTTTTTCTCAATATAGAAACTTAGCTATGTAACCCCAGTTTTCACAGACGGAGATAGATCAAATATAAACATTTGTAGGGGTATCTCTAAAATTTATCTTTTCGCTAAAATATTTGAGTCAATTGTGGCTGACAAATTGACTCCTTATTTTAAAAGACTGATTATAAATCAACAGCATGGCTTCACCAAGGGAAGATCAACAATTACAAACTCTGTTGGAAGCCTTGGAGAATAAGTATCAGGTAGATGTTATCTATACTCAGTTTTCCAAGGCTTTCGACAGGGTGGATCATGCTATTTTGTTGAAAAAATGAGAAAAAATGGGTTTTCATGGTTTTGTGCTAGACTGGTTTCAAAGTAACCTATGTGGGAGACGCCAAGCAATTAAAATTGAGAACCACATATCTTCGGAGTTTCAAGTTTTATCGGGAGTTTCGCAGGGCGGGCATTTGTCTACACTGTTGTTCAAAGCCTTTATACATGACATTGGATCAGTACTGAAATCATCAGAATTTTCACTTTTAGCTAATGACTTCTTTAGGATTATTCGTAGCCTCTTAGATTATCAAATATTGCAGCAAGACCTTAACAACTTTTCTGAATGTTGTGAATATAATAATCTTTATTTAAATATTGGTAAATTTAAGAGTGTAACTTTTCACGGAAGCTTAAATGACTTTAATTTTACTTACCAATTAAAAAATGTCAATTTGGAAAAGCCTAATGTAATTAGATAGTGTTTTTTGAGAATGAACTTAGTTTTGTAGATCATATTGATATAATTGCGAATAAGGCCATGAAAATGTTAGGATTTTTATTTAGAACGGTAGAAAATGTTAACAATATTTATGCCTTAAAAAATGCTTACATAGCAGTTTTTCGATCTGTGCTAGAGTATGCCTGTAGTGTGTAGTCACCGTATTATGAGAAATTTTATTAAATTTAACCAGCTTAGAAGCCGTAGAAAATATGATGATCTATGTTATTTAAAATTGTTAGTAATGAAATTGATTCTACACAGCTTTTACCTTCTATAAGTTTTCGCATTCCATCTAGAATCAACAAGAAATCATACTCTGTTTACCACTAGACAACATAATATCAATAGGGAGATTTTGGTCAGGCAGTTTAACGGCAAATTTCGTTACTCTTATGGGTACCGTTACCTTAAATAAAGGTAACTTCAAGATGTTAAAAATAGAACTTTTGAAGGTAGTCAATCGTTTGGAGGTAAACATAACCTTACTTTTTAATTGACTTTTGTTGTTTTTTCCTCAAGTCATTTTTTTATTTGTTTCTCTAACCATATCATGGAGAAATAGGAAAAGTGATGGGACTGGGAGACAGACACCTCAACATAAATTTAGTCAGGCAAATGATTTTGCAAGATACATTTGGTTGAGTAATAGAAGAAATCGAGCCTCTGCAAACTTATTTGTACTTATTCACCTGTTTACCAAAAAAAAACCGGTATAAAAGGCACCCCACTACTACTCTAAACACGGTTAACAAAAAATAAAATCTAAATACACAAAATTTTTGTAAAACAAAACAAACTTTTATAACCTAAAAATCTTCCACCACAGAATCACATCAAGTTTGGTTAGTTGTCTTTGTGTGCTATTCGACGCTAATTAGCGCCAGTTACCTTTAATAAAGGTAACAGCCTGACAGAGCGCTACTGCGCCTGCCCAGGATAAAGGTAAGGGTAACAGACTGACAAAAAAACCTGACCAAAATCTCCCTAATTAGGGTTGTAAGTCTCCTATGGATATATTCAATAGGTTTCCTAATGAGCTCATTATATTAATCAATTGGATATTGATTTTTTTTAATAGTAGTTTAAATAAATATAAAGTCACATCAAAAAATAATTTATAATCATTAGTACACACTAATTTTCTATGATCTCTGTAGTGAATTTGATTTTGTGAAAAAAAAATATTTTTACCTGGTCTACTATATAAAAATCTTTATTAATGTTTTTAGCTAGATATATTATAGTTTATTTACTATTATTGTTTTTTGTATTTGGAAAGTCCATAAATAAGATAAATTAAAAATTGAAAAATAATTTACAATATTTATTTTTCCCAAGAATTATGTGTACAACTATATCTGTGTCCAGTTTCTTAAATTAGTGTATCTAGTCTTGTGTTAGTTCTACGCCCTGAGTAACATAGTTGCTAGAACTGAAAATTGTACCAAATTTAACGTTGTATTATAGCACAAATGTTAATTGCTTTTGAGACTACGTTGATCAATGTCCAGATTTCAACAAAAGATCGTTGCGTCAATGCGTCGCTTTTTTGACTATTTGCTCCCAAAAAAAAGTAAAGCCATATCAATTTGCTGAACAGCCGTCACATAAAATTCTAACAGTTTCTTACTACTTACATAAAAATGAAAAACAAACTACTTTTAAGAATATTTAAACAATAAATCTTTTTTATTTGTGCCACAAGAGTTGGTTGGGTTTATTTTCTTTCTTCATTCTTTAATTCTTCTTTTTTAATTGGCGCTCTGGCAATTCCTATGGAGGAAATGAAGACAGGTCGTAACTTTTAAACAAGGAAAATTTGAGATTTCAAAGAATTAGATCTAAGAACTTATCGAGTTTTGGCACACCTTCAGTCCTGTGACCACTCTTTTGACATCACATCAAACTTTAGAGTTCTCCACACATTCAATAAAAGCGCAAAACTGGATTAGTTGGAAAAAATAGAAATAGAACTTTCAAAATCAGACAGTACCATAAATAACCCTATTGACCCTAGAAGCGATCACATCGATGACCCAAAAATTAGATCATTCCCCAATTTTTTTATGTACGTAAGTAATAGATAGAGAGGTTGTGGTCATTGAGATGTATGATTTCATCTACATTATAACTAGTATAAAACTGTAGCTTATATCCATACGAATTAAGTAAAAATATTATGATGCTCAGGTGGTGGGACTTTTTTTACAGGTAGGCCCTAAAACTTGCAAAAAAATAATAGCTCTATGAGGTCATTTCATCTTTTTTCTGATTAGTGCTATAGTGTTAAGGGCCACACCAACATACTAAAAAAATAAATTACACACCCCTAGGTGGGGGCTTTTGTTACGGGGAGGCCTCAAAACTTGTGAAAAATAATAGCTATATGAAGTAATTTTATCTCTTTTCTAATTAGTGCTAATATGTTAAGCCACATCAAGATAACAAAAAAAAGATTGCACCGCTCTAGGTGAAGGCTTTTTTTACAGGGTGGGCTCAAAACTTGCAAAAAATAATTGCTTTATGAACTCATTTCATGTCTTTTCTGATTAGTGCTATTTTGTTAAGGGCCACACCAAGATAACAAAAAAAAATAATTTCACACCTCTCGTTGGGGGCTTTTTTACAGAGAGGCCTCAAATTTTGCAAAAAATAATTGCTATATGAGGCCGTTTCATCTCTTTTCTGATTAGTGCTAATATGTTAAGCTACATCAAGATAAGAAAAAAAATATTGGACGCTTCTGGGTGGGGGCGTTTTCTACAGGGAGGCCCCAAAACTTGCAAAAAATAATTGCTATATGAAGTAATTTCTACTACTACTACTACTACTACTACCAAACACATTCACACGATTGTTAAACAACTACTCCTCTGGCTAATGCCTCGACAGGTATTGAATTAAAAACAGAACACCTGCCGCGTTTTGGTCACAGTTCAATCTCTGTGCACCCTTGCACCCACTGTGAAGCAAATCAAAAAAATATTCACGACGATTCAAGAATCTTCTCTTTCCTTGTTTTCCAGTTTACCGACTAGTTTCGATCTTGTTGAATCTGATAAGGACAACGTAGATTTCTCAGAAATGTCCGACTTCTTGTTTTGATTATCCGAACACACAATCCAGATTCCCTTTACAGTATAGGTCGAAAAAAACCGGCCTTGGGTATGAAACTAAACAAGTAGATTCATGAAGGTTGAATTTTAACAAACACAAATTTAGCCCATTTCCCTCCAGTAGATACAGACGACTGTTAAACTCCTCCAATATTTTTCTTGTTATCTTTGGTGTGTCTTTATCAAAACTGTATAAACCTTAAATGGGATGAAATGATTAATTTTTTACTGCCACCACCTTTCTACCTATAAAAAGTAAGAAATTTTTACAATTTTATGGGACGGCTTTCTAGCAGATTGATATGGCTTTACTTGTTTAGAAGGCTGGGATGCATGTTTTTTCGTATGTAATTCCCTTTTTCTCCATAAGAGATGAGTATTCTAAGTTCCATTTTTGTTATACTTACACATGATTAATTTTAGTCGAAACGTTTACGCAAAAAGATTAAACTTAAAGAAGGTTGGACTTTCGTTTCTCAACCACTTTCCCAGTTGTAACTTTACAGTGCTGCTTTTGATAAGATAATTAGACAATGCTGTTTGTTGCAGGTAAACACAACGGTGTCCAGTCAAACACCTATCACATTTGTCGAAACCACTGCGGCTCAAACGTCAGATGCTGGCTTTTCCGTCACAGCCGCCATTCAAACCAATGACGAAGCCCCGCGGCCGCCCCCCTCAGGTGGCCCAGACCAGCCTTAAGAGCAGCTTAAGGGACACCCTACTTACATTTAGAGGCTCCCAATCAATTCGATGAAAATGTAAGATGAGCCGTCAGGATTAAGATTAGAAACGTAAGACAATTGTTAAGTTACCATTAAATAATAATCTTATGACAATTTTTTGATAATGTTGCTTGCGTTAGGCTGTGTTGTACATTCATTGGTACGTCGGAAATTTGGTAACGTTGCTTAACGTCACAGCTAATGCACTGTTGGGGGTGATGTCACTGTCCTTCGTCAATATTTGTCAAATATTAAGAGGGATCTAGACGGAGCTTTATTCTGAACAAATTTTTAAATTTCGACGTTTTACGTTTTCCTAAAACTCATTTTTTTTAACTTCGCCATAGTTGGATCTCACTATTATTTACGGCACAGAACTAGAAATAAAAAAAAAATAAAAACAGACTCCGTTTAGACTTTTGATAGGAACCTACGCTATTATGATGTAAAAATAAATACTAAGAGATTGTCCAATAGTATTAAAAACACTAATTTTTGACTAGAAAGTTATATGTTGTTTAAATTATTATTTTCTACTTTATTTCTTTATACAGGTACGAAAATGTTATTTACAGAATTAAAATTTTTATTTTGGCAACGAAGTAGTGGATCTGAATATTTGTTAGTTTTTTTTTAATAAAGATTTTTATGTAAAGTAAATTCATCCAGAACAAAAGAACCAGTGGTTGGACCTTGTCATCTTTTATTTTTATAATTGTTGGTGTGATTGTTCATTAAGTAAAAAATTAAAAGTACAAATTTTTAGATTTATTTTGGATAATTATTTTTTGAGTCATTTATTTTTTAAAATGCTAGATTAACCCTGACTGGACTTTTTTAAACCCTTGTTATTTCCAAACTGATGGACCTAAAGAGCTGAAACTTGCTATGTTTTATCGTTGATCCAAAATCTAAATTTTGATATACCCTAAAGGCGTTCAGCCACTAAAATTGTTTTTTGATAATTTTTAAATATTAATTTTTCATTGACTATTTGTTTATACGATTGCTTAATTTGATGATGAGATGTCGATGGGATCCTATTTAAAAAAATTAAAATAAATTCTGATGGATAACTTAAGTGTTAATACAATTGAATTAATAGGGACTTGAATGAATAAATGTAGATGTACGTAGGCCACCTTGCTGGGCCCGTTGCACGCTCACTATCCATGGTTTAGCCCTGGAAGCCTGCCTCTTTCGCAAAAAAACAGATTTTTCTGGGCTGCAACCTTCTCACATCGCCTGGGACCAACAAATAGTTCCCAGTTCGTCCTTCATGCACCATCGACCCTTTGAGTCTCCGGCGATTACGAGCGTTTCTAGGTGCTTTTTGAGGCAACAGTGTCCTGTTAGGAGCCCTGTTGCTGGTCTCCCATCCTTCCTGCCTAGGTAGAGCAAGGACTTCGAGCAGGTGCTCTTTAGTCAGCTCTGTTTCGGTTGAACCGTCCATGCGGACCGCGATTTTGACCTTGAGCTTCTTGGCGCATTTTTTTACATCAGCGGCGTCTGTAGGCACCCCTGATGCATTTGTAGAGTGTCCAATAGGTACTTGTGCAGTTCCGTCGGGTCTCTTGTATTGAAGAAGATCTACTGGGTCCTTGACTAGTTCCTTGTTGATTCTTAGCTTTAGAGGTTTCACGGGGTACCTGTTCGGTTCCCTGTGTTACCTCCTGGTTGTCGGAGGGTCCTTCTGGAGTTCCCTCACAGACGAGTAAACCGGCTAGAATTACCTCCCCAGCACTTCGGGAAGGGGGCACAACCAGGTGCGCCTGGTTCCCTAAGGAAGGTTTTTATTGCGGTGTCTCATCCACGCGGCCCTGGCGGTTAAGCCAAGGCCCCCACACCCGTCTCCGATCCACCATTCGGAGAAGTCCAGAGCGAGCCAGAGTTGGGTTTACCTAAGCGCTCCCTATCTCCGGCACACCATCCCCAAAAAGTTGCGTTCCAGGTTAATATGACGTTCCCCAACAGGATTTAGTCACCGATTTATTCAGTCGGGTCCACCCCTGCGACTTGGACGCACCTGTTTAGAATTCAGAGAAGGGAGCTCTGGGTCCCATTGGGCCGGGTTAATGCTTGATTCTTGCCAATCCAACCCAACACAAGCAAAGACAGGGACTTATCGGTACATTGTAGGCTGACCTTAATAAATTCGGCACTATTTTTGACAGTTCTGCACAACTACTACATATGACAGTATACACTATATTATTATAGTGTATAAATAAAATATAGACAATGGAAGTCCGAAATACAGATTTAATTTCAAACACATAATTGTCTCAAACTTTCAAAGTACTGCATATTTTGGGAACTTTACCCGTCTGTAATGGCGCCCGTCTTGGTTGTCGGGGCTATCCGAAACCTAGGTCCTGGCAGAGCTTTCTTGTGGCACAGTGCTATCAAAATAATGTCGACTTTCATAGTGTTTGTGTCGACTTTTAATAAAGGACGGCATTAACTTTATTTATGTCAACTTTAGTGTCAGTAACCTTTTAAACTTCGTGCGAAACTGTCAAAAATAGTGCCGACTTTATTAAAGTCAGGCTATGCACCTTACGTACCGATAAGTGCCTAATATCTGAAGTAGCTATGTTATTATGACGTAAATCTTCTTTACCTTATAAAGTAAACATAGCCGCCTTAAAAACGTCAAAACTGTCAAACTCTCCGTCAAAAATGTTTTAATGTGTACTTTATAAAGTGTATTATATCAAATTTTCCTACCCAAAAAGCGCTTTTATATTAGAAATGGTAAAATTTATTCGTTTTTGATAAGAGTAGAGCTATACCTTACAGTAGTAGAAATTTTCTTAGTAAACTTAGGTGGTTGTGGTACCTAACTTTGCAGGTGTCACTACATGCAGGGTTCGTAAGCAAAAACGATCTTTAATTTACAGGTATTTTCCAGACTAAATTTTTTTGCATTTCATGCGATCTCTCACGTTTTTTGTGAAATACAAAAAAAGTGGATTGGATTAGCTGCCAAAGAAGGCTAGATTTTGGAATAACATCGGTGCGTAGCAGGCGAAAATTTTGATAAAATTATACTAAAAAGTCCATATTTTTAGAATCGGACTAAAATTGTAACAATCAATGACCTTTTAGCGCCGGATATTTTAACCAAAAATTATTTTTGAGTTTTAATGTTTTTTGTGAAGTTTTTAAAAAAGGTGGGAGTTGGCTTAGCTTTGTATTTTGCAAAACAGTCGGTGATGGTAAAAAAATCTTCTGTCAGGCCTTTTATACAAAGCACCACAAAATTATGTTGTGATTAATATTTTCAAACTGAAGCAAGACAGAAAAAAAAATAAAAAAATAAATGAGTTATCCACAACATTTTTCCACGTGATAATGTAACTAACATTATGATAGTTTTTCCAGATTTTTTTACTTTTTTCGCCATTTTCCAAGTGTTTTCTAGTTTTTTTTTGCCTTTTTCATTTTCCAGCGGTTTGTAAGGTTTTTCTGTAACGTACGAAGCCTATAATGATAAATTTGTTTAAAAAACAAAACAGCAAAATTTAAAAGCATGTCAACTTGACTGAACACATGTCATGGTCAATTGACCGGAAATGGGACCGAAAATAAAGCCTATTACAGTACTTGTGACAAACTTATTGTGACACTTGCAGAATTATCTATCACTGTAACGCATAGGATTTTCTTCAATGTGCTCTACTCTTATCAAAAAAAACAAATAAAATTGTCGAGTCAAACTATTTCTGATTTCCTATTTTACTATTTCCAATGTTGCACTTTTTGGGTAGGGAAATTTTATATACACTTTAAAAAGTCAAAATTGATACATTTTTGACGGACAATTTGACAGTTTTAACGTTTTAAAGGTAGCTAAATGTTTACTTTATAAGGTAATGAAGACTTAAGACAAGTTTTTGTGAGCTTACTATAGTTACTATTGTTCTCTTATTTTAATTGCATCGGTCTGAGAGAGATCAAGCTTACCAGAAAATGCTCCCCCTGCACCCCTCTGTCCATAAAACATACCTCGATGATTGATGATGTTGACAGATATACGGGGTCGAAGGGTGTACCGGCGGGCCTGATAGACCATGTTGTAGTATGCTGGATCTCTCTCAGCCGAATGCATTTAGAAAAAGAGAACAATAGTAACTATAGTAAGCTCACAAAAAATTTCTCATTACACTTACTTGTAGTAATAAAATGAAAACACCGAAGTATGCGTCATGACTTATTTTTATTTCTAAACAGGATTCCATGGTCATCCCATCATTAAATTTAGCGTAAATTTAAACAAATAGTCAAGAAAATTAATACATCAAAATTGAGAGCAATAAAAACTACGTTTATAAGATTGTCAAAAATTAATTTTTGTGTCTATACTCCTTTAATTGTGGATCCACGATTATACACTGCAAGTTTCAGCTATTTAAATAACAAAAGTTTAAAAAGTCGAGTCAGGGTTAAAGTAGTATTTAAAAGCAAACAATAATTTAAAAAATAGTTAACCAAACAATATAAAAAACATCTGTTTTTAATTCTTTCTACGTGATAAGTAATCACACCAAAAATTATAAAAATCGAAGATGCCATGGTTCAAACACTGGTTGACTTGATAAAGAGGGAGCCAACATATCGCTCTGGAAGCTGTTTGACAGGGAGATAGTGGAAATCAAAATAATCTAAAAAAAGGCTTTTGTTTTCGAGATATAGGGTGATAAGCATAAGAACAGTTATTTTTTTTATATAACAAGAACATTAATGCTGATATTTTTCTGAATGTCAAGGTTTTTTATTGATTGATATTGAACTAAATTAATGCAATGTGCGTCCCTTACCTGGAATTTAATTGAAAAACTGAATGGAATCTTTTTGGATCACAATAAAAACAGGAAACCCATTCGGCGCTGTGATTTTCCCCCTCTTCTCGAACCTTAAAAACCAAATAACTTGGGAACAAACAAGTTTTGACCTCTATATTATAGGACTTTTTTTCTCATTGTTTTATTTTCCTATCACCCACTAAAAGGTTTGAATGAATATATCTTCCTTAAATAAAAACACATAGACAAATTTTGTGAAAAAATTATCTTAAAGTCCTTGCATATATTTTTTACCAAACTGCCTTTACTGAAGTCAAATAAGTTATTACACGGTAAAAAGAGATATTAGATAAATTAAAATTAAGAATACGAAATGTAGTACTTGGTTTTGATTGAAAGTTATTTTTAAGAATTAAAAAAAATATAGATGGTAGTAAATTAGAATGATTAAACTGAAGCTAAATATGAAGGGTGTAAACAATACCATAGGCATCCTTTTAACTGATGTAAGGCGGGGTCACAACAAGTCAAAAAGTGTATATAAGTATATTTAAAGTTGAAAAATTTAGGTGCTTATATCTACCAGAATTGTAGAAATATTCTTGTCTAACTGTAACCATTTCACAATAAGGCAATTTCCAAATTAATAAAAATAAATATTTCCTCTAAATCTTCTAAATTAAAAAAAAATATATTTAAATTAGTTAAAGTTCAAGTTTAGTTGAGTCAAAGATTTAAGAGACACTTGGCAACTACGCAATTCGCTGCATACGTGAATCTCTGACCTCCGAGCCCCTCTCCTCTCTACAGCACAGTGCATAGTGCATCTTCCGCTGTTCGTTGTGAAGGTCGTCAGTCGCGCGAGTCTACCTGACGCCATTATTTTTGCGAGTTTTTTGCAATTTGGTGTGAAATTAAACTGAATTAAAAATGTTCTCCAATCAGGAATACGCTGACATTCTATTAGTATACGATGAAGCTCGCAGAAACTCAAATCTTGCAGATCAAATGTATCGCGACAGATTTCCCCAGCGGCTTAAAACAAGTTTTTTTTGCTCGGTTTTTTGAGTATTTTTGAAAATAAAAAAGAGAGTTTACAAATTAAAAACCGTTTAGAAACGGTGTTTTTAATTTAAAAAAGGGAGTGTGCCCTACAAGTGTACAAACAAATGCTTAAAAGAAGGGTTTTTTATCAGTGTTTGTCAAAAAAAAAATAATAAAAAGAGTTTTTACAAATTAAAAAGAGCTTTAAAAATTGTGTGACAGGTGTCGTACTTTTTTTTTATAATAAAATTGGACCTTCTAAAACTGTGCATTGCTTTTCAAAGGAAAACTTTATTTCGAGACCGAGAAGAGCTTTTAAATAAACATTTTTAACCAGAGGAGGCGCTAAAACCAATTTTCGGTAAGTACAGATTTATTTTCTTGCTTTTTACTATTTTTAAATAATTAATAATTTGTAAGATGTGAAACAAACAACCATCTCAATCGCCGCAGCCGCACGCCGTGCCGCGCCACTCTCACGGTTCACTTTTTGATTGATTTTAAGAAAAAAATATACTCTTTTCGAAAGTTATATTTTTGTGTTGGTGCCTAAATAGTTATTCTGATAAAAAATAAAATCTTCTATATACGTCCTACTGTCAAAACCTATCAAAAATATGTAATTAAAAAAAAAAAACAAAAGATCAAAAGATCTTGGGTGGAAATAACGAAAATTCAAACTTGGATGAGTATCCCACAAGGAACACACAAAATATCAAAGCGAAGAGAGAAATGATTAAACGATGTTTCGCCCTGGGTAACCAGCGTGGGTTCATCAGTAGTTTCACTGATCACCCTCCACTATACATCATTAAACACCATCATACACTTAGGTTTCTAACCTTGAACCACTCACAAATAGGCGCCAGGACGAATTCGTATCAGGTAACTTGGATAAGTAAGCCCAAATTTTTTATTTTTTAAAAATATTTTTTTTTACATTTTGGAAAAAAATTACATATTTTTGACAGGTCTGACAGTAGGACGTATATGGAAGATTTTAATTTTCATCAGAATAACTATATAGGACGCCATCTACACTTTTTTTCTTAAAATCAATCAAAAATTGAACTGTGCTCTACCATGATCCCCTTTAATTTTCTGTGTTTAACTTACAAGTCGTATATCTCCGAAACCACTAAGTTTAAACGCACATATTATATGAACTTTTTTTTTTGGCCCCCCATCACCCATTTAAATAATGACTATCATATCGTTTACACCCTGTATAACTTAACTTACATCATAATACAAGGACGAATAGGTGTGAGGACTTTAAGCATAATAAATTAAAATTCTTTTGAGTGATATGCAAGGCTGGAAAAATAAAAATCGGTTTTTATCATCTTATGGCCATAACTGTACAAGATACCAACAAAATACAAAATTAATAATAGAAGGTTAAGCCGAAAAATTATTGAAAAAGTGATTAAAATGTACATATTGTTTATTTTTGTTTTATAGGTGAATGTAGATTTTGATTTAATAAAACTACAGTTAATGTTATAAAAAAACCGAATTGTTTGATTTTATAAACAAAAACTAACAGAAGAGAAACTTACAAGATGATTTTGCGAGGGCAAGTAAAACCAAAAACATTCGAATTTCGAGCATTCTTTCAAAAAAAGCTAATGGTAACCGCAGACTCGAGTTTTGTATATCGGTGCTTATAAGTACGGTGCTACCCATATAGTATAACGGCCCTGCCCTTGCATTTTCCGAAAAAACAGCCGTAGTGATAATATCTCCCAATAAAATTATCCTGGAAAATATGCAGAGCCGAAAACTTCAGGTCGCGAGTAGACTCCCTCAAGAATGAGCAGTAGATTTTTCGCCTTTGGCGTTGCCCAGGGCCAACCCTGATATCTCAATTATTTTCATTGTTTTTGCAATACCTTTCTAAAATAAAGGATACGTGAGGAAGTTTTTATTTCTTTTGGGTTAATTTTCTGTAATTAAATGGGTTATTCATTCAAATTTACTGCGAGAAAACAGTTGAGAAGGCTCAGATATGCGCGCGCATCATATACCTGCGCGTATGAAGAAACTAGAGACCAGCAATTGATTCTCCGCGCCGCATGGCAGTTAAATAGTCCAACCAAATTAAAATAAAAGACAAACGGCAACTGAATGTCATAGAGTAAAAACTTCACTACAAAAGTTATAGACCGTGAAAATATCACAACTTTTAACATAACCTCAAAATTTTCGAGAAAAATGCGTAAAATCGTAATATTTTTATTTTTTCGTTTTTTATTTTTCTTGGTCAAAATATACCTTTCTGTGTCCTTAATACCTACAACTTTTTTTTAGATAAAAAAGTTTTTTGAGATATTATTTTTTTTTCTATTTCTATTCTACTCAGGAAAATTCTCATAGGATTTTTTGACGTTGCTCATTTTTTTTGTTTTGACATATACTTTTTGATGGGATAATAAAAATTATAGTTACAATGTTAATAATTTTTTTCAATAAAAGAAAATCACGGACCGATTACACCATCTATTTGTTGTACGGAAAAAATACAAAGGAGACGGTATTTAATTTACTACGTTTATACGCACCTAAAACCGGTTTTATATAAGAACGGTTTTAAATAGTCGCTAATAGAAGCTAAAATTTTAGTTTTATGATTGTCATAAAAAAAAACTTTAGAAAATATAAAAAGCTATTTCTGTCCAACAACTATTTCGATAAAAATAGAAAAAATACGTCTCTCAAATTATCCTGATTTAAACAGTTTACAAAAAAAGATAACAAAAAGGTTTTTTTTAAGGAAAGCAGTTCTTATATAAATTCGGTTTTTGGTGCGTATAAACGATATAGAAGTCCACTTATATACCGATCGGATTAACTCATTTAGCGAAAAAAAAATTTTAACAGCAAATTGATGAGTGGAAATGGTAAAGGGGCTTCTAATAAACGTTTAAAAAAAATGCGTGAGTGGGACTCTTGCGGGGTGGTTTTGGTGGGGGGAGAGGGGGAGAAAAATGGTATTATTGCAATTTCCGGCAAAACTGAACGTCATAGAGTAAAAACGTCAATACAAAAGTTGTAGACGGTGCAAAGGTCTACCAATTTTGTAAATGTCACTTTTTAACATAAGCTCAAAATTTTAGAGAAAAATGCAAAAATCGTAATATTTTGATTTTTTCGTTTTTTATTTTTGATTTCCCCAAAAATAATTGCATTTTCGTGAAATTTGGTGAAAATATACCTGTCTGTGTCCTTAATGCCTACAGGTTTTTTTAGATAAAAAGGTTAAAAATATTTTGAGATAGTAATTTTTTTCGGTCGAAATCACTTTTTTTTCAATTAAAAATTCTACTCAGGAAAATTCTCATAGTATTTTTTGACGTTGCTCATTTTTTTTGCTTTGAAACATACTTTTTGGTGGGAAATTAAAAAATTATAGCAACAATTAACAAAACATGCTCGGAAATGCATAAAAAGAAATAATGGCTTTTGCAACAAAGAATTTTTCATTTCATTGTTGATAATTTCTTTCAATTTAAAAAAAAATCAACAACCGATTACACCATCTATTTCTACCGAAAAAATACAAAGGAGACGGTATTTAATTTATTACGTTTATACGCGCCTAAAACCGGTTTTATATGAGAACGGTTTTAAATAAAGTCGCTTTCTTCTTCATTAAAATCGTTTTCTAATAGCTGATCGATGTACTGTCAATCCTCTTACCTTACAGTATAACAAAAATTAAAACATATATAATGTTATATTAAAAAAATCTTATATTGCATTTGTTTTAACCGCAAATAAAACCACTAAGTTAACAATTTTTTTTTCCGGTTTAAAATAAAATTGATTTAGTATTTAAAATTATTCTAATGATATGCCTCAGACTAACATTTTCAAACCGTCATTTGTTTAAAACTTTATTTTTGTGCAGTATTGCTACAAACATCTTATTTCGATTAAAAAAGTGTCATACATAAACAAAAAGTTGTTTGTCAAAAAATCGATTGGTGCTCTTATTTTTTATTATTATTTAAAATATTTTTTTTTACCTTCTAAATAAATTTGAATATAAAATCCTTGCCTATTATGAATGTAATTTTTTCAAAATTTTTAAAATGGATATTTATATTATTGCCTCACGAAAAATCGTTAGGTAATCTATTAGAGACTTTATTAAGCCGAAATTGCAAAATCAATTGTCGTTTTCAATATTTATTTTTTAATTAGTAGAATTTTTTTGGCATTACTCATTTTTTTTTGTTTTCACATATACTTTTTGGTGAGATAATAAAAAATTATAGTTACGATTAAAAAAACATGCATTATGAACATTTCATTTTTCAGTAATTGTTTATAATTTATTTCAATTTAAAAAAAAATCAAAAATCGATTACTATTACTAAACTGCTTTCCTTAAAAAAACTTTTTTATTAGCTTTTTTTGTAAACTCTTGTTTAAATCAGGATAATATGAGAGGCGGATTTTTTCTATTTCTCTCGAAATAATTGTTGGACGGAAATAGCTCAAAATTTACCTTCTTGTTGGAAATTAAAAATAAATTAATTAAAAATTAATTTTTTAATTAATTAAATAAATTAAAAATTCCAGCTTAATGAGCTCTAAAAGATTACCTTACGATTTTTCGTGAGCCAGTAATATAAATATCCATTGTAAAAATTTAGAAAAATATACTAATTTTGAAAACATAAAAATTACAATTTAGATTCAAATTTAACTATAAGGTAAATAATTCACCAATAGATTCTACGACAAACAATTTTTTATGTATGACACTTTACTAATCGAAATAAGATATTAATAGCAATACTGCACAAAAATAAAGTTTTAGGTCCAACAATTACTTTGTTTATACGGTACTCTTAAATCGCTTTTAAACAAAGGACGGTTTAAAAATGCTTGTCCTAAACACACCATTACAACAATTTTAAATACTAAATTAATTTTGTGAAAAAAAATCGTTAACTTAGTTGTTTTATTTGCGTTTTAAAAAAATGTATTATAAGGTTTTCTTAATATAACAATATATATGTTTTAATTTGTGAGAAACTGTAAGGTAAGAGGATTGACAGTACATCGATCAGCTGTTAGAAAAAGATTTTAATGAAGGAGAAAGCGACTTTATTTAAAACCGTTCTTATATAAAACCGGTTTTAGGCGCGTATAAACGTAGTAAATTAAATACCGTCTCCTTTGTATTTTTTTCGTATAAATGTTGTAATCGGTTGTAAATTCATTGTTGCAAAAGCCATTATTTGTTTTTTTGCAATTCTGAGCATGTTTTTCAATTGTAACTATAATTTTTTATTATCCTACCAAAAGGTATATGTCAAAACTAAAAAAATGAGCGACGTGACAAAATACTACGAGAATTTTCCTGACCAGAATTTTTGATAGAAAAGAAAGTGATTTGGACAGAAAAAAATTCATATCCTAAAAAATGTTAAACTTTTTTACCTAAAAAAAATTGTAGGCATTAAAGACATAGAGGGGTATATTTTGGCAAAGTTTCCTGAAAATACAATTATTTTTCGCATTTTTCTCGAAGATTTTGAGGTTATGTGAAAAAGTGACATTTACAAAAGTTGTAGAACTTTGCACCGTCTACAATTTTTGTATTGATGTTTTTACTCTATGACGTTCAGTTTGGCCGGAAACTACAACAATACCATTTTTCTCCCCCTTTCCCCCCACCAAGTCCACCCCGTAAAAGCGTTCATCAAAAGCCCCTTTATCATTTCCAATCATCAAACTGCTGTTCAAAATTTTTTTGTTCTTTTCTCTCGGAATGAGTTAATCCGATCGGTCTAAAACTCGTTCAACAAAAAGTAGATTTCCCGCCTTGGTGATCGTTAATTCTATGTTAGATTTAAGACATTTACACCGTAAGAACTCTAGAGTGCAGCCTACAGGACGTGTATTCTTGAAAGTCATACGATCCGGTCTCTCGAGCGAGCGATGGGATGTATCGCATGGGATCCATCACCTCCCACGAATAAAAACTAGTTTGGGAGCAAAACATTTAAAAAAAAACCTCTTTATTGACGCTGTGCCCTGGTTTTCGACCATGCGATCGGGATCGGATCATCGCTCAAGAATATAACGTTTTCGTCACATGTGATCATTCGCCATAGATCTATACCGCTCCCTGTTCAAGAATACACGTCCAGGTGAGTGGACTCAACTGTTCGACGCCATTTTGAAAATAATTTGTGACTTTGTCATTGGTCTTTTAAAAGTAAAAATTGAACTAGAACCGGCGCCTCACGCCCCACTTTTACATGGTTTAGTTACAAATTATTATTTTTTTCAAAGTTATTATTGTTACACATTTTGAGACACTTGGACCTCTATAGTAGACACTTAAATTAAATATTTCAACGCATCGGTATCGGTATACGTATCGCGTTCGAAATAATGCCAAAATACACTACATTTTTGATTTGCTCATGCCATGTTTCGAACGATGCCCGCTTTTTTGACGGGTGCGAGGACACAAAAGCTGACAGCAATCGATGCGTACGGAGTGATGAACGTATCGTTACGTCCATCCCAACGCACGCATCGGTTGCTGTTAGCAGTTCTGTCATCGCACCTTTCAAAAATGCGGGCATCGTTCGAAACATCGCATAAACAAGTAAAAAATGTAGTGTATTTTGGCCTTATTTCGAACGCGATACGTATACCGATACCGATGCGTTGAAATATTTACTTTAAGTGTCTAATATCTCATAGTTACATGGTGCTAGCCAATGGAATTAGAGTCCAGATATTCCCGTATGTTAAACTTGTCAATTTCTGCGCAGAGGTTCAAAAAAGCGTTTACCCCCAGACCTATAGTAATGTATGTTGGGAATTTGGAACCTTTGGTTGCACTAAAACAAAATTATGATTGTTTTCCACAAACCAAAACTACACTTTTTTGCACTCGACGCGCGTTTCGCTAACAACGTTAGCATCATCAGGAGACGATAAACAATGAACTAAATTAATCTACGCTCTATCTTATATACAATCCTTTAGTGGGCGGAGATAAGACTAATAAATTGTGATTGATCACGATTTTTAATCCTACCTCCCCTCAACCAAAGAATAAAGTGTACTAAATGGGATAGGTCCTCTATCTTTATTTAAAGTATTTCTGGATTTAATGATTTCCATACTTTCATATTCATTCAAAAGTCTTTTGTTTGGTACACTTTTTAGAAGTTTTAGGTTATCTAATGTGAATCTATGATTGTTTTCAAAAGCATGCTCGGCCACACTTGACTTTTCTGTTCTTCCGTATTTTAAGTGTGCTAAGTGTTCTTTAAAACGTGTTTGAATAGAGCGTCTCGTTTGGCTAACATATTTTTTATCACAATCCATGCAACTAATTTCGTAAATTCCACTTTTTTCTAGAACTGTAGTTTTATCCTTGGGATTTCCTAGTAAGCTTCTTATTGTGTTACCGGATTGATATACTAATTTAAGACCGGTGTTATTAAATACTTTCTGTAATCCTTTCGTATAATTAGGATTATACGGAATTGATACAAATTTTGAGTCGCAGGTATCTTTTTGTCTGAAAAAGGTAGAATTCCGAAAGGTCTTTTGAAAAGAATGTCTATTTATCAGCTTATTTATTAAGCCTTCGTCGTAACCGTTTTCGCCAGCTATATTCCTAATCCTATTCTTTTCTGCTTCAAATCTTTCTTTGTTTAAGGGGAAATTTACTAATCTATATGTTAAAAAGTGCAAACTTGCAAGCTTATGTTGTAAGCAATGAAAAGAGTCATTTGGTCCACCAACAGGTATATTCCAAATGACTCTTTTCATTGCTTACAACATAAGCTTGCAAGTTTGCACTTTTTAACATATAGATTAGTAAATTTCCCCTTAAACAAAGAAAGATTTGAAGCAGAAAAGAATAAGATTAGGAATATAGCTGGCGAAAACGGTTACGACGAAGGCTTAATAAATAAGCTGATAAATAGACATTCTTTTCAAAAGACCTTTCGGAATTCTACCTTTTTCAGACAAAAAGATACCTGCGACTCAAAATTTGTATCAATTCCGTATAATCCTAATTATACGAAAGGATTACAGAAAGTATTTAATAACACCGGTCTTAAATTAGTATATCAATCCGGTAACACAATAAGAAGCTTACTAGGAAATCCCAAGGATAAAACTACAGTTCTAGAAAAAAGTGGAATTTACGAAATTAGTTGCATGGATTGTGATAAAAAATATGTTGGCCAAACGAGACGCTCTATTCAAACACGTTTTAAAGAACACTTAGCACACTTAAAATACGGAAGAACAGAAAAGTCAAGTGTGGCCGAGCATGCTTTTGAAAACAATCATAGATTCACATTAGATAACCTAAAACTTCTAAAAAGTGTACCAAACAAAAGACTTTTGAATGCATATGAAAGTATGGAAATCATTAAATCCAGAAATAGTTTAAATAAAGATAGAGGACCTATCCCATTTAGTACACTTTATTCTTTGGTTGAGGGGAGGTAGGATTAAAAATCGTGATCAATCACAATTTATTAGTCTTATCTCCGCCCACTAAAGGATTGTATATAAGATAGAGCGTAGATTAATTTAGTTCATTGTTTATCGTCTCCTGATGATGCTAACGTTGTTAGCGAAACGGGCGTTGAGTGCAAAAAAGTGTAGTTTTGGTTTGTGGAAAACAATCATAATTTTGTTTTATAGTAATGTATCACCCTGTCTATATCAAGGAAATGATTATTCTCACATCGATATTCATCTGATAGTATACCAGTGGCGATGACAAGAAAAATATCTTCAGCCTTTAAAGGAAATATTTTTCTGTTGTTTGCTTATTTTTGTACTGTCGTAAGCGATATCTTTAGCAAAATCCATAAGCAAAAGTCTTATAGACCTCCATAATCCCTTATTCAGAGTTCAATCGTGGGCTTGGGGAAAACTTAATGTCACCGGCGATCCGAAGGCATTTGATTGAAGGGGGGGATAAGTGTATGTTGATTGATTGATTCGTTTTTGAGTGTGCCAGTATGGCACTGTCCACTGCGACCACTATTGGGTCTATTGTAGCTCACTTTTAACATTTTTTTGTTGCTAAAGAATATTCAGCCTCTTAAAAGAGGCTCGCAATTTGCTTTGGTGAAGAATCATTCAGATCCAGTCCGTCGATCTGTGGTTTACCGAAGATACGTTGACGCTGACGTGCAATGGCCGGACATTCACACAGTACATGTCTGGCCGTCTCATCATATTCCATACAGAGCCTACATTCGGTGTCCTCACTTAGACCCATTCTGTGTAATGGTACTTTCAGCCTGCAGTGTCCGGTGTATAGATCAACCATTGTCCGGCCTGGTGAGCTCAATAAGTTTCCCGGCTCTCTTCCTGCAGGGTTCTGTAATGAACTCTTTGGAATGTGCCAGTCCCGGCAATTCTTTCCAGTATTGATGAAACTTGTTTTTCATCCAGCCTGAGAGAGCAGTGTTGATTGTGTTGTGTGCTATTCCAAGGGCTAGTTCGGGGCCAATAAAGACGCAGAGGCCGCTTCACGCGCCAGCTGGTCGGCAGTCTTATTTCCCCGATGCCCAGAATGTCCCGGAATCCATACCAGCGCCACAGTGTTTATTCGCCCTAGGGTGTTCAGAGTATGTCCTGGCAGCTCCTAACGGTTCTCGATGAGCACCTATAGGATTCAAGAGCCTTGAGGGCCTCTTGACTGTCGGAAAGTATTTTTATTGATCTGTTGCGCCAGTTATGATCTATTTTCTATATAGTTATTTTCCCGGCTACAATAAGCTCCGGATCCAACGCCTGAAGGCATTTTGGATCCGTCAGTGTACCAGCAGCTATCTTCACTTGAGAAACTTATTCTGTTTGTCGTCCAGTCCTCACTATCTGGGGGAATAGTGTTGTATAGCTTTTAGCTGTTTACTGTTGCGGGCATTAGATCCGGTAGCGGCCCTAGAATGCAGTGGCTCTCAATTGCCCGCGTTAAAGGGTTTGGTACTACTTGACTTGCCCTGCCACCCGATTGGTTGGCTATGATTCTGTAGGTTGTCTTCATAGCCTCTTTCTCCAAGACAAGGTGTAGAGGAGGAAGGTTTAGGAGGCATTCAAGCGCTGCTGATGGTATGGTGCTCATAGCACTATATATCACCATACTTGCTTGACGTTGGATGCTTGTTAGTTTGGCACGAGCCAGCGTTTGCTTGCCCTTCGTGCACCAAACTATTGCCCCGTATTTAATCGTGGGTCTAACTACTGTGATATATAGCCAGTAAATTTGTTTATTTGTTTGGGGCTAACGCCCCAAGACCGCAGTTTCTCATTTGCACGTCCATAGAGACAGTGCTGCCTTTTGCTTTACTTTCTCCAAATGCGCATTCCATGTAAGTGTTTTATCGAGGGTCACTCCCAGATATTTTACTACAGATGCGAATGGAGTTGTTTCACCGTTTAGTACCGCAGGAACAAGGAAGTCAAGCTTCGTTTTTTTTAGTGAACGGTATAATGATTGTTTTGCTAACTTTTTATATTTCCAAACTGCAAATTGTAATAAACCCATCAACTTTAAAAACATTATCCAGCAGGTGCGTTAAATAATAAACGTTTAGATTTTAGATTGACGAATAATTCTGTAGTGTCTAACAATGACCCTCAAACCAACATAAATATTACTGTAAAACCCCCAGTACCGCTTGTATTGCGTTTTTAGTTAGGTGGCACCCCGTATGTCGCAATGAGACAAGCAATTGTACCACCACATCCAGGTATGTCACATGAAAGCAGACACCATATCCATGTTATTCCTATTTCCTGGTAGGCAGGCCACAGGGGAAATTCCTTTTAGGACTGCATGCCCGAATCCGCTCCGTCGTCCCTGAGGGGGCACTTTTTTTTGCTCCGCATTACACTACTCCCACCCTAATTTTCACTAACAGAAAGGATAATGAAAACGAAAAAACAGGAGTTTTTTGTGGTTAGTACAAAATGAACATCCTGATCTTCGACTTTTCACACAGAGGGTGGAGCCTTAGGGACTCATCAGCTAGGTGTACCACAACGACAGACAATTCGTTCACGCTTATACAGAGAGAGATTCTGTCGAGTACTGACCATAGCACCCTCTGTGTGAACCTCCCCAAGCGATTCTGGGAGAGACATATTACAATGCCATCTGTATGCAAGTTTCACCTACAAGCAAAAGCAAAACAACCGAGGTGCCGTACTGCACATTTAAAAAACGAATGGGTAGTGGTTGTGTGCACTTTTAATCTAACAAGAAAACAGGGGTACTCTTCTTGGTTGTCGGAGGTTCACACAGAGGGCGCAATGGTCGGTACTCGACAGAAATTCTCTGCGCTTTACCGAAGTTTTTGGCGTAAAAGCGCGAGCGAATTGTCTTTCATTGTGGTACAACTAGCTGATGAGTCCCTAATAAGGATGAAACGGCGTCGTCCTAGGTTCCACCTTCTGTGTGAAAAGTCGGAGATCAGGATGTTCATTTAGCAGTAAGTACAAAAAACTGTTTTTTGTCGTTAGATTTAAAGTGCGAGCAACCACTACCTATTCGTTTTTTGGAAAGGATAATCACTATCAGTGTATTATTGTGATACGACGGCAACGAATAATAAATCAAAAAATATTTGACAAAAATTCCGTTTTTTGCGGTTTACGATTTTCTGGCAACTAACAGGAGCGTTGTTTGCTTGTTGCTGCCATTCGTCGAAAAAAGGATACATTTATTTTTAAAATCAATAAGAACCGACTGTGCTTTTTTCAGAAACGGAATTGTTTGATTTTAGACTTTGGTAAACAAAAGCGCAATCCCCCGGAACGAAAACAAATTGCTGTAAAACATTTATTATTCTGCCGACCTTGCCTCTGCAAATTGTGATTAATCAGAGGCGCTTTTGAGCATGCTGGGTGCGACTACACCCAAAATGGGCAAATAAACCCTTTAAAAAATGTTTTTCGTTTGCGACTTTGGCATGCGTAAAAAATAGATAGCAATATGCGTTGGCACGACCGTTTAGTGTTTTGGGTGCCTCACCTTTATAGTTATATACCTACTTGCGAAATTGCGGAAAAGTGAACTTTACTTTACGCACTGTCTTTACCGCTCTTGCCGGCGGTTAAGTATCACTTTCTTCACTTCTTAGCTATTACTTTATAACTGCGGAAAATGATATGATGGATACCACATTGGTCCTCCTTAAGGTATCTAAAGCTTAGTATCATACAGGGTTCAAAGTGGTCAAGGAAAACCTGGAAAAGTCAGAGAATTTGTATGCTGTCAGAGAAGTCAGTAAAAACCCAAAAATCACCTAAAAGTCAGGGAATAAGTACAACTGTTTCTGATTATCTTAGAAATAAACTAAGTACAACCAAAATATTTAGTATGTTTGAATTCTCCCTCGTATGTCAACACCTCGTGACGAATCGGGCGTGCGCAGATAATTCTTTTGCATCCGTGCGTCATCGGCATAGTGCGAAAAAAAGAAACAGAGAGTCACTACGTTTGTCTGAGTTATATTCATATTTTTGTTTGCACCTATGAGGATGTAAAAAACGTGCCTCTTATTGCATCGGCTCTTACCCCCATTTTCACTTATTTTCTATGTGTCCATTAACTAAAATGTCCATTAACAAACGAGAGAGAAAGAGATGGGTAGGGTTCTCGTCTTTTCTGCACTTGTTGTTAAAGAGAGTTTTAGTAAAGGACAGTTAAAAAATATTCGGTGAAAATGGGGGTTAGACTCTTTTTGCTTGTAATAATTAAAGCGTGTAAAAATTTTCCTGTTTTCCTGCTGAAATCTATTTTTTTGTGTAATTTGTGTGTTTTTTTTTTCTGCTGGTAGCAGAATTTAAAAAATATCAAATAGAAAAACTAATTTTAGTATGGAAAGTTGGACGCTTATTCTTGACGGCCTGTGAGGTGAGGTGAGCAAAATTCTTACATACACGGGTAAACTTACTTTCACCACCTATTTCCACGGAAAAATGAATTCGCGGGAGTTGTGGTAACATTTGTAACCTTACTTTATTTGGTTGTCAGTTTTTTTGGGACCATTTTTTAAGTGTTTTACAACTTGTTTGATAGTTTTAATTCAAACAAAAGGTGGTGAAAGTAAGTTCACCCGTGGATGTGAGAATTTCGCTTACCTCACCTCACGGACCGTCAAGAATAAGCGTCCTTAAGTGGCTTAAGCCAGTAGAAAAAAAATCTAAATCAGTTTTTATGTGTTCTGTGTGATAAGAATAAGCCATTGGAACTGTCCAACATGGGTCGCCTGCCAGTAAAATCCCACTTTGAAGGATCGAAACACATAAATAAACTTGACCTCTTTCGCAAAAACTAAAAGGCTTGTTAAAGATATGACAAAAAATGAGCAGCAAAACAATTAGGAGAGTGTGATTAGAAACAAAAATAATGAGCTTAGTACCTCAAAATATTCTACAGATTTAACTCTAAAACAAGACGCTGTAGATGCCGAGATATCGTGGTGCTTAAATACTGTAGTGACTGTTACTAAACCCAATTATTAGACACTTAAAGTAAATATATCAACGCGTCGTTATCGGTATACGTATCGCGTTCGAAATAAAGCCAAATTACACTACATTTTTGACTTATTTATGCGATGTTTCGAGCGATGCCCGTTTCTTTGAAAGTTGCGATGACAGAACTACTAACAGCAATCGATGCGTGCGTTGGAATGAACGTAACGATACGTTCATCACTCCGTACGCATCGATTGCTGTCAGCTTTTGTGTCATCGCACCCGTCAAAAAAGCGGGCATCGTTCGAAACATGGCATGAGCAAGTCAAAAATGTAGTGTATTTTGGCTTTATTTCGAACGCGATACGTATACCGATACCGATGCGTTGAAATATTTACTTTAAGTGTCTAATAATTGGGTTTAGTAACAGTCACTACAGGGGTTTCCATAGCGATGTGCCTTTTTACTCGTTCATTTGCGCATTTTAATCTTTGACAGTTTGATATTTTAACGATGTTTTTAAATTATTTTTTTGTAAATACTTGGTGAAAACTGTCGGAAATGGCTTAATTTTTAGGCAAGAATAATTAAATTTTTTCAATATTACTATTTTCCGCTATTTTTCTTTAATTTAGGGTAAAAAACGGAAAGAAATCTTTTTTTGTACCCGTAATCAAAAAAAAAAAGTTTTTTTTTGCATCGTTTACCAAAACAGCCATGCTTTAGTTACCTGCAGATAGTTACTAAAATCATGGTTTTGATGAAGGTATAAAAAAATAGTAGTTTTAACAACTAGTGGCTAAAATAGTGCTTTTTCTACAAGCGTTGGTTTAAATAACGAGCGCAGCCAGGTATATTTAAAAACGGTATATTTAAAAACGCGTAAACGAGTAAAAAAAAAGAACAGTTTAGCCGCGAGTTGTTAACACTATTTTTTTAATACCTTTATCAAGAAGCCCAAAAAAAAGAGAAAATACTTTTAAAAATCTCGAACGAAGAGCACTTCTCGCAACACACCATCTTTACACTATAAATCAAGGCGGCTGGTAAATGAAATAACAATCGTTTCCATAGCGATGTGCTATTTTACTCGGTGATGTTCATTGTTAAGACATTTTAATCTTTGACAGTTTGATATTTTGACGATGTTTTTAAATAATTTTTTCGTAAATACTTGGTGAAAACTGGCGGAAGTTATTAAAATCATGTTTTTGATCTATTGTCACATTCGCGCAAATAACAAATGTAAAATGGCTCTATATTTCGACAAATTAAGTAGTTTTACATATTTTTAACTGTAATTTTCTTCATTTTTGGTTTAACATAATCCTTTTGGTATTGATGTATGAAAAAAAAGTTAATAAATCAATCTAATTTTTCCCTATTTTAATAAAAAGTGGATTGAACTCTATGATATTTTTTTATAGTCCGTTTATTACTTTTATTTTTTAATTTATTTATTACTATATTACAATCAAATGTCAAATAATTTCGGCCTACGTCTCTTGGGGGGCGGTAGCCGAATTCTTAATAGAAAAGGGGAAAATATCTCAAAAACTAAGGCACCCGCTCGGCTTAAGAACTATTTAACAAGTTTTGTCTAAAAGTAAGTGGTACTAAAACAGTAGCGGCTCGTTTTTGAAAAATGTTAAAATTTCAGCTTTTCCAACTTCTTTGCAAGTTAATTTCCTTATTTGTTCTGGTTTTTAGGTTTGAATTCCAAAATTATATTTATTGATTTTAAAAATTGACACATTGTCTTACCTTTCTTTTGTTGCTTTTTAAAATATTTTCTGGTACAGATTACGGTACCTGTGGCTTTTTTAGCACAAAGGGTAACGAAATAATTGTTTTTTTTTTTTAAATCTGCAGCACCAGGTACTTTATTTTTTATTGCCCATAGATATGTTGGCATTTTTGTTGTTATGTATATTTGTCGAATAACGTTTAATCTCGTCACAGTTTTTTCAGTAGCGTCCTCAGCAAGGGAAAAATTTTCCTCAAAAAATAACAACGCAATATCTCTCGCTGGCATTTTTACAAGCTATGTGAGATTTTGATAAGGCTATTTTTTTTTGTAGCTCTATTTATCCTCTTTTAGGGCTGCTATTACATATGCAAAAAAATTGGGGTGGGGCTATGCTAGAGAGGTTCTTCTATACCCATGCTAGACAAAAGTTCGTACGAAAATCGCATATTATTCTGGAATATGAGGAGTTAAATTAGGAAAAAATAATAATTAAGCAATGAAACTTGGCATGCATAATAAGTGGACCCTTAAATAATTTTTGAAAAATTTAGCTAACATAAAGCTTTCTGAAAAGAGCCCCTATTTCCGAAAATAACACAAAAATTGTTAAAGGTTTAGAAATTATGGTGGAGCGATGAAATTTGGCACAAATGGTCATTGACATCGCAATTTTTTTTATCGTGTATTACTTATTTGAGGTCCCCAATTCTCGACTTTAAACAAAAAATAGGAAAATATCAATAAAAGCCACCCAAAAAGTGATAGAACTATCATGGGTATAGAAGAACCTCTCTAGCATAGCCCCACCCCAATTTTTTTGCATATGTAATAACAGCCGTAAAAGGGAATAAACAGAGCTACAAAAAAATATAGCCTTATCAAAATCTGCGTTGTTATTTTTTGAGGAAAATTTTCACAATTTTGAATTAGTGGATTTTCCAAATTTAACCGTTGCTGAGGACGCTACTGAAAAAAAGTGAAAAAACTGTGACAAGATTAAAAGGCATATTTAAACGTTATTCGAAAATGTAAATATATGTCTATATATAAAAAAAAACAATTATTTCGGTACTCTTTGTGCTAAAAAGGCCACGGGTAGTGTAATCTGTACCAGAAAGTATTTTAAAAAGCAGCAAAAGAAAGGTAAGATAATGTGTCAATTTTTAAAATCAATAAATATAATTTCGGAATTCAAAAATAAAAACCAGAACAAAGGAAAGTAACTTGCAAAGAAGTTGAAAAAGCTGAAATTTTAAAAAAAATTTCAAAACGAGCCGCTGCTGTCTTCGTACGACTTACTTTTAAACAAAAACGAATACCTTGGTAAATAAACCAATGATTCGTCTTTCTGGAAATGGAAACCGTTCTTAAGCGAGTGTCTTAGTTTTTGAGATATTCATGAAAAGCTTGAGTAACGCTGAGATTTTCCCATTTTCTACTAAGAATTCGGTTACCGCCCCCCCCTCCCTCCCCAAGAGACGTAGGCCGAAATGATTTGACTTTTGATTGTAATGTAGTCATGGTGTCATGTCATAAAAGTTTAAACAATCTTACACATTTTTTTAAAATTTTAAAGAAATAAACGGACTATTAGGGTAAAATATTAAAATTTTAAATTTGTTTTCCGAGTACAAGTATTTGTTTTCCAAGTACAGACAAAAATAAATTAAAATGGGACGACAGGGACGTACCAGAAAAAAATGCACTAAGGATGATTTTTTTCGGGATCGAAACTTCAAAATAAAAAAAAATATATTTTTTTAATAAACAAACTTAAAAAGAAACTAATATATGAAGTAAAACATTTTGGTCCGTATTTAACTTTTTTATCCTGATGATGGTATCTACGAAAAGAAACGTCGGATTAAAATTTTGTCACAGATTTGTTTTTACAGAACTCAGTTTCTCTTAAATTAAGGGAGATATCATCAATTGCCAATTTCGACCATTTTTCAACTTTCCCCTGTAGCTCAAA
Organism: Oxystoma pomonae; assembly: GCA_963921995.1. Classification (NCBI taxonomy): domain Eukaryota; kingdom Metazoa; phylum Arthropoda; class Insecta; order Coleoptera; family Brentidae; genus Oxystoma; species Oxystoma pomonae. Next base: position 89,051,704 of record OY998163.1, read on the forward strand.
AACTACAAATAACACAACAAATCTGTTAATACCTTTTTTTAAAGCTCAAGAGAGTAGGACAGGAAGGCCAAAACCGCATGTCTCTATATTGAATAACAAAGGAGTTTCCCATTGAATCCCATCGAAAATGGGACACCCTGTACTACCCAAAAGGTTTGAAAAGCTTCAAAATTGATGATGAAATAGTGACCCGATTTAATTTTTGAAAATCTCTGTTATTTATGATGATCAAAAAAAATCAATAAAACCGCCAGTCTTTGGATCATTTCCACTACAAAATAAACAAAACTTGTGTTTTTGCTGGACACCCCCTTTAACTCGAGGGGGGAGGGTCACCCGCTATTGATAGATCGTTCCCTAGAGTTCTGGTCTTCTTGGTTTAATACGTGGGTAACAACCAGTGGTGTACGCAGAAATTTTTTCTGGGAGGGAGCTTGAGTAATCGAATAGTCTCAAATTACCATTTTATTGGCGATGGTTCAAATAAGTGAACCTTAGAATTTAAAAAGCCATGCATACAACGGGTAGTTTTGGTAGCTATTTCGATAAAGATGATTCTCAATTCAATCAAGATTTCTCTCAGTGTACCATATAATTCATTAGGTAATGGCAAAGTAAACAAACAGATCATGTAATTGATCTTTGAAACAAAAAGCAAGCACTCGTAACACCGAAACACCATCCAAAAGGGGGAAAACAAAGGATGGCTTTTCCGTCGATGACTACTATATTCGGGTTTTTTATACAAAGGCGGCCGTAACTGAATGAAAAAGCGCAAAATAAGATTAGGCAAACAGTAATAGGATGGACCACAACATTTTTTTGATGGTTGGAAGGGTGGAAAGGGGGATTCAGCTTTTTTTGAAATCCTAACTCACGAACCGTAACAACTAACGACACACGGTTTCTACATTTAGATGAATAGTATATTTATGATAAAATCTGTCAGATCCTTAGTGTTTGAGACATTCAAGAAAAACAAAAATATTTTTAAGAAAAGTAGATTTCGTGTAGACATTTTCCTTTTCAATTCATTCCGACCAGGCCTTCAAGATCTAATGGATAGTCTTGAAACCTACAGGTCTGTTTCATCCTTGTTAGGAATCATCAGGGTAACTTAGGACTGTACCTGGCGTATGAAGCATAACATAAGCAACCACACCCAGCGAATTTAAACAACTTTCGTCTTCAAACAACGCGGAATATTGTTTGAAGAATTCTAACTCACACACCACTGGCGAAACAACGGATAATTACATCTTCATAAAAATCTGTAATTACGTCAGTCAGAGCCTTAGTTTAAGATATATTAAAAAAGAGAGGATTTTTATCAATGTACGTGCCTATTAAATTAAAAACAGTAGGTCTGTGGGATTGCCTTCGAATTACAGTTAAAATCTCTGCGCGTGCAGGACTATGACACCCCAATGTGATACAAATTAAAAATGTTTACGAGTAGCTATCCAAGAACCTTCACTTTATCTCCGTTTGCCTTTCGGTTTGCCGACTATTTTCGATCTTTCGACAAAAATCCCACAAAGCAAGCCATGGATATGTATATTCTTTGGATATCCATTTATAGTCCATGGACTTATAGATATTCATATAACATCCATTAAAAGTGCAATTAATATTCCTTCGTAACTCCATTGGACATCCAGTTCCGTGTATAGAAAATGGTCACAATGTTGAATATCCATTAGATGTTCAATTGATATTAATTTCATGGACATACTTGAACGTACCTAAAAAGGACAATCCAATGACGTATATGCAAAAAAGGTCACAACTTTAAATATTCATCGGATTTTTATTCAATATCCCTTTCATGGACATACAGAAACGCACCTCCAGTGTATATCCAGTGAGGTAGGTATGCAAAAAATGTCATAAATTTAAATATCCAATTGGATGTTCAATTATTCTTTCGACATATGGAATTATCGGACGGAGAGGTGTAAAGGATCGTCACCTTAAACCAATTAAAAGTAGTCCAGAAATGGATTATGAGAGTTTTGTTTGATAGACTCTATATTAAATATCCCAGTGACAATCTTTATCAAATTAGCGGATTTTTAGATATACGACAAATGTTTTTTTTGTACGACCACACACGAAAGTAACCAAATCTGCACTCTATAACGCCTCAGAAAGTTTTATATTTCACACGTATATCAATTTCATTTTCGTCTCTAGATACGAAAATGTTTTCTTCTCTAGTGACGAAAATGAATGACAGCAAACCATCCAAACAATGTAGGTATCTAGGAGGCTATGATTTGTAGAAGCGTCGAAAATAGACCGAAATCTTTTGCGTTCCTAGAGAAGAAAATACTTTCTTCTCTTGAGATGAAAATGAAAAAAAATTAATAATAATAAAAAACGTATTGAATCCTAAAGTGGTCGTAGGAAAAATAGCGTACACAACTCGATAGAAAGTAACTTTCTTACACTCGTGTGTTGTTTCAGTCGGCTAGCACCTCGTTCAACATTCACGCTCGTGTCAAATATGTCACTTCCTTCTCTCGTTATGTAATATACTATTAAAACATTAGTAACAAGACAATACCAAATAAAAAACGAATGTAGAAAGTACCGTCTTTTAGAAAAGTACCCAGTAAACACCCTTGTAATTTTAACCGAATAGTTATATAAATCTAAGGTTCATATATTTATGTAAAATATGTTACATCATATTTACGTAAATCTTACATAAAAGTATTTTTATAAAAAAATATGTAAACATTGCGTCTAAACTTTGACTGCAGATTTAATTCATCATAATCAATGTTAATTTTACGTAAATATTATGACTTTATAAATAAGTTTTTAAAATTTATGTAAATATTATCTGAATAGTGGGACCTTCATTTTACATAAAAATATGACTTGTCTATTATATAAAAAATTATATGTAATATTGAAGTAATTTAATTGACGTAAACGTTACATAAAATGATCTACTTTAAATGAAAGTAATAAAATGTACATAACTATTATGTAACAATTTAGACATTACGTTTAAATTTAAAATGTTACATAATTATTATACAAAACACTTTTATGTAATATTTACATAATCTAAATAACATAAACGCTCTATAACATTTATGTAAATTTAAAATTAAACATAATTTTTACATACACTTTTATATTATTGTTTATTATATTAGTAATGTCATCTAGGTGTAAAATTATTTACAACAAATGAAAGTCCTAAATTTTACATAATTATTATATAATTATTTGAACCGTAGGTTTGCAATTGAAATGTTACATAACTATTATATAAAACATTTTACGCATGGTTTATATCATCTAAATTACGTAAACGCTCTATAACATGATTTACGTTGCATTAACATTTTTAAATTTACATAAATATTATGAAACAGTTTGACCCTTAACTTTACATTTAAAATTTTACATATTTGTTACATAACAGGATTGTGTATTAATTATGTTAGTTAAGTTATGTAAATTCCCTGTAAAATGATTTACGTCAAATTAAAGTTCTAAATTTCACATAATTATTATGTAGTCAATTAAACCTTAAGTTTACATTTCAAATGTTACATAACTATTATGTAAAACATTTTATGTAGTATTTATATCGTCTAAATGAGGTAAACGTTCTATAACGCGATTTACGTTACATTAAAATTTACAAAAATATTATGAAAATGAAAGAATTTACCACTGCTTAATAGTTTTTTTCTTGTAGGTAGAGATGACGCTAATGTCACTATGTTCCTTGTACAGTGAATATAATATTATATATATAAAGAGCAAAGATATTTCAAAATTAGAATTCGGACTTTGAGGTATTCACAAGATGGTGATACTTATCTATCAGAATAGCCTGTCTGGTTAACTTTGTAGTTTGCCAATGTCGGACGGTATCCAGCAACCATCGGCGGACCTTCGTAAATCATCAACGTTGGCCCGCCTCAAGCTGCATACTCATGTCGGACTCAGATAGTTGACGCTTTGAGCATGTGATGCTGATTAATATGACCTAAATTTTACCGTATTAATAACTTATTTTGACCTTAAATTTACATACCAAAGTAAACCTGCTATGTAAAATATACGTAGTTTTTACTTAATTCTCACGTAACATGGATGTAATAGTTATGTAAAAAGTATGTCATTTTATTTACATCACACTTATGTAAGAATTAGGTGGGCTCTGCGCATTGCATTATGCAGTGTTTTCTCACATTAATTTGACCCAAATTTTACCTTATTAATAATGGATGTAATATTTGTATAAAAGTTATGTCATTTCATTTACATCACATTTATGTAACAATTAGGTGGACTTTGTCATATATGCGCACAGGAAATATCCGCACGCGGAAAAATGCGCACACGGACAAAAGCGCACATGGAAAATTCCTCACGTGTATAAATGCACACACGGAAAAATGCGCACAGCGAATTTATTATTAATTAAAATCTGATCTGAAATTTTAAAAAAAATGTTAAAGGATTTAATGAAAATTACCGAAAGAAATGGGGTACATGACTTGGTTAACATAAAATATTAAGATAAAATAATTTAGTTTAGTTAATATAAAAATAACAAGATACGACGATTTATCCCAATAGTGACTGTTCACCCGATTTTGTGAAATTATAACTAAAATAGTGACTATTTATTCGATTTTGTGAAACTATAACCCAATAGTGAACTTTTAAGCAAAGTTATCCGCACACAAGCTACGGACAATAATTTTGTAGCTAGGTTATCTTTTCATTTATTTTGTGTACTGAATTGTATGTATATTATTTTACTTCCATCAACATATACTTATGTAAAATATTCTCTATGCTGTCGACATTCTTTTTATATAATAAAAGCTATATGTATTTTATTGTAAGTACTCCAAAATGAGTTCATAGTTATATATTAGTGGATAGGTATACACTGAAGAAGCTGCAGTCTGCAGTGAACAGCATCAAAGTTTGATAAATAATCACGTCTGATCGGTGGCTGTCCATATACACGAAACATCCATAAATGCTAATGGAGCTGCAATGGACATCCAAGTAAGATGAAAAATCAGGTGCAGGGTGATCATTTATAAACTTTCCCTTGGAAAAAGATTTTTACTTTTGGACTTGAAGAAAAAATTTAAAAATCAGTCAATAAGGGGAGAATAATCCTACATTTTAAGGCACTGCTGTCAAATTTGACTTTTATATTTTACGAAATATACGTAAATAATCGTTTTTTTAGCCATCCATATATACTATGGAGGCTATTGGGATCGTCAAAAAAAAAAGTTTTTTTATTTCCAATAAAAATGATTTATTTGGGTCCAATAAAACCTAAATACAAAATTTAGTCATGGTGTCTGTTTATTTGTAACATGATTACTCAAAAACCGCTAAACCGATTCTTATCAAATTTGGCAAAAAAAATTATCTGGCACCGGGCAATGGGCTGATTGCCATGAGGGTAGGAGAGAGGATTAAACTTTTAAAAAAATTGTAGCTCACGAACCGTAGCAGTAGTTTTCTCATTAAGATAGATAATAGCATTTTGAATAAAAAAAAAACTTTTGAAAAAACTTTTGTTTATCATTTTTTTAAAACGATTTTATGACTATACGTGCCTGCTGGCGCCATTTATTCTTAATTAAATACCTAGTATATTTTTATATTTTCGGAAGGTCCTGACTAATCCGTTTTTGAAACTATCTTTAACGCTGCTGTATCTTTAATAGTTCCTAAGAAATTTAGCCTTTTATCATCGAACATATTTTACTATTAGTTAACCTCATTAAAGTCCGGTCACCATATTTTTTGCCAATGCTGTCATTGTCAGAGCAGCGTTGAAGATATTTCGAAAAAGAGTTTAGTGAGTATTTTTCAAAATTCTCAAAATATAAAGGTTGTTAAATTAAAAATATAAATAAGTTGACATTGTCAACTTTGATAGCAGTTTTCATTTTCATTTTCATTTTCCTCTTATTTTCTGGAGGAAACCAAGAAAAGTGGAAATGAATGGTACAAAAATTTTTTTCACTAATTTGGTTAGCCCAGATGCTCTTTTTTTAAGAATCTGATTGATGCCACTGTGGCACCCTTGGGCATTTTAAAAAATCCAAAATGGCGGCCATTTTCAAGTGAAAAAAATGGAGAAAAAAATGTCTGAACATAATATAGGTAAGGGGCACATCACTTTAGTCGACTTTAAATTGCTTAAATCCAAATCCGGTATTATTTTTGTTCTGTGGGGTACCCCAACGGAGGGGGGGGGTTGAGTTTATGACAAAAATCGACCTACTAACATAGACATGTATAATACATGAATTTTAGGATTTTTGGTTTTGCTAAATTAAAATATGTGGTTAAAAAAATTTTTGGGGGTAATCTGGCGTGGTGGGGGCGTATTTATGAGGCAAACAGTAAAACTGTTTATGTGGGGACTTCATGAACAAACTTTATTGAACTTTTTTTACAGATTTCGACAGCCTTGCTCAACCCCATTATAAAAATAATTAATGACATTTGGGCATCATCCCCCATATTGAAATATTCAAGATATATAAGTATTTTCGCCAAGTCTCCATTTCGGGTTTACCCCATAAATTACCCCCCACTTCTCCAAGTTACAGCTAAATATTTTTTTAACAACAGATTTGAATTCAGCCGACTCAAGAACCCCATAATTAATGTATCTCATGCATATATGCTCCTCTTTTGATTTTTTGACCACGGCCTGTCACGGCCGCCATCTTGAATAATTAATTAGTTTTATAACATGGTTGAGCGGAGCTGTCGAAATTTGCGACAAAACTTGAATAAAGTAAGTTCGTTAAGTCTCCACATAAACAGTTTTACTGATTACCGCATAAATACCCCCCCCCACCTTCAAATTACCACCAATGTTTTTTTTTAACTACAGATTTGTATTCAGAGGACCGAAAAACCCTAGAATTGATGTATTACATGCCTATGTTAGTAGGTCGATTTTTTTCATAAAATCAACCCGCCCCCCATTGAGGTACCCCCTAGAATAAAAATAATACCGGATTTGGATTCAGATGACTCAAATCCAACTGAAATGATATTCTGCATACCAATATCTTGTTCAGATATATTTTTCTGTTGTTTTTTCACTTGAAAATGGCCGCCATCTTGGATTTTTTAAAATTCCCAAGGGTGCCAGAGTGGCAACAATCGAATTCTTAAAATGAAGCATCTTGGCTAACAAAATCAGCAAAAAAATTTCTTGTACCATTCATTTCCCACTTGAGGCAAAAATCGTGGTTTGGCAACCAGACTATTATTAATTGCTTTTTAAATTTATCTTTCTAGGTCTCATAGAAAAAAACTTTGCAAGGAAAAGCTTATAGATGATCACCCTGTACAAAAACCCCTGGAAAAACAAACTCGGAAAAAAACCCCGAAAGAAACTCTCCACGAAAATTTGATCGTTACATATTAAAAAATTAATTAAAATTCGCGAAAATAAAAGATATTATTTTAGGTTGGGTTGGGTGGCTCTAGCTTAAGTTGGGTTGGGTTAGTTATAATAATTTGTTCTTGGAGATTTTTCCCGGGAATTTTTTCCCTGGGGTTTTTTTCTTTCGTTTTTTTTTCCGAGGTTTTCTTGCTGCGCGAACTGTACTGTGTAGTAAAGGATTCTAGTTGTGGGTATATTTTAGACCTTTTTAGTAGGATCTTGGTTAGATGTTTTTACAAGAGACGTGTTTAATTGTGTTGGAAAAAATTTGTCGAATCGTCCCGAAGTGGTAGTGGTTATAGTTAAACACCAAAACCAAACGCCGGGTTGGCCTGTCAAAATTTCAATTTTTTTCGGGACTTCGATTACCTACTTACTTACTACTTTTCCGAGTTTAAAAAAATAGTGTACATGTAAACAGATTTAGAAAATAAAATATGCAAGAATATTTTTGATATCAAATGCTGAAGTCAAATATTTCAATTATATAACAATGTAAATCTAATGATTTTTAATTAAAAAGTTATTGAAAAATCCTCAGGAAATAGTACAGTAAAATTGTCATCTGAGGTCTAAAAAAATTCGGGGAGGCTGGGTTTTTGGTATGCTCTTTCGGGGGGTCTGAAAGTAAACCTCCCAAGTTTGTGTGTCCCCCACTCTTCAGGAACCATTTTCAAAAATCTTTGTAACCGACTCAATTTCTATTGGTCGGAGGCGGAAAAGTCTAAGAACAAAAATATTTGGCAAAAAATTTGCAATATTTTTGACCATGTGCTCAACTTTCTCTAATTAGTTTCCAAAAAGAAAGAGGGGGCCAAAGTTACAAAAAATCAGTTTTAACTTATTTTGACCATCAGACAATGATTTTTTAAAAAAACTTTAAATATGAAAGTTGTAGATCTCTGAAAAATCCTATAAAAATATGTATATTATTTATAATTAATTAAACAGTCTCTACAGCGACTGAAACTCGGTGAAATTCTTTGTTGTGTATTATATATTATCATTTATAGTAAGAGCAGTACAAATGAGGTATCAAATTAAAGCTTGTGGTGTACGCTACACAAATGACCCAGTCTGTTGGCACGAAAATTGCCTGACAGACAGAAATTTAGTCGGGTACTGATAGTCGAGTCCTTTTTTGTAACGGGCCATCCATCGCTTATATAAACACGAAAAAAGGTAGAAGAGGGGGGGAAAGAGGTTGCAAAAATGTTTTAAAGTGTAGCAGTGGGGGGAGGGATTAAAATTTTAAAAAATGGTTTTATATAATTGATGGTAGTGCAGGAAAATTTTCATTTGAAGTCGAAAAAAAAACCGGAGATGTAGATTTTTTGTATGTTCTTTGGGGGGTCTGAAAGTAAAATTCCCAAGTTTGTGTTTCCCCCACTCCATGGGAACTATCCGCCATTTTGAAGAAACTTTGGAACCGATTTTCTCCATTTCTGTTGGTCAGAGGGCGTTGAAGTTACGAAAAATAAGGTTAACGAGTAAATGTTAGTGTGTCAGATTCTTTCGGCAATTTTCATGCCGACAGACCGGGTCATTTGTGTAGCACATGTCACAAGCTTTAATTTGGTATCCCCTTTGTACTGCTCTTACTATAAATAATAATATATAATCCACAACTCGCGACTTCATGCATGCCCAGAAAGCTGTTCTCTAAGAATTTTATCAACTTTCCGTCGCAGCTCAGAGATTGTTTAATTAATTATAAAAATATACATTTTTCCGAGATCTACAACTTTCACCAACAAAAAATCACTTTTTGTTGGTCAAAATAAGTTAAAACTGATTTTTTGTAACTTCGGCGCCATCTAACTTTTTGGAAACTAAGTACAGAAAGTTGAGCACTTGGACAAAATGTTGAAAATTTTATGCCGAATATTTTTTTTTCGCCTCCGACCAATAGAAATGGAGAAAAGTCGGTTACAAAGTTTTTTCAAAATGGCGGATGGTTCCCGAGGAGTGGGGGAAACACAAACTTGGTGATCTTACTTTTAGAACCCCCCTAACAACATATGAAAATTTTCCCCGGATTTGGAGGTACAGGGTGTTTGTTTATAACTGGAACACTCAGTGTCTTTTTTATTAATGAAAATAAAGGGCAGGATTGAATTAAAAAATTTCTTGGCAAATTGTAACGAACTTAAGCGCTATAACAACTTTTTTTTTCCCCTTGGTACACAGGGTGTGGCAGTAAAGCTAATTTTTTAAAATACAATACCCAGTATACTTTTGCATTTTTGAATTTTTCAAAAAATTAGCTTTACAAAAATACCAAACACTATTGAAATATCTTTTGTAGTTTCAGAGATATTTGCGTTTAAAATTTTAATAAAATACGAAGTTTTTTTCTCAAGACCACTAGATTTTTAAGTTTATATTGTTAAAATAAAGAAATACATTCATGGCCACTTGGTAGCTTGATTAGTTGGTCATTTCCAGTATATTTTCATTTCGACAATTAATAAAACTTAAACGCAAATATCTCAGGAACTACAAAAGATATTGAAATAGTGTTTGATATTTTCCTAAATCTAATTTTAAAAAAAATTCAACAATGCAAAAAAATACAGGGTGTTCTATTTAAAAAAATTGTCTTTATTGCCACACACTGTATACCAATTGCAACAAAAAAAAAGTTGTTATAGCGCTTAAGTTCGTTGCAATTTGCCAAGAAATTTTTGAATTTAGACCTACCCTTTATTTTCAATAATAAAAAAGATACTGAGTGTTCCAGTTATAAACAAACACCCTCTACCCCCCTTATTTATGACACTTTTACTGTACTGTAAGAAAAAAAACCCATAAACCTAGCTACAGTTTTTAAATAATTGCCTAGTTTCCCATTGCCTATATTCTCAATTTTATCCAGAATTTTCGAAAAATAAACATTCCTGGCATAATGCGTTAGTGAATTAAATGGTTTAGTATTTTTTATCGAGCCTATTAGAGGATTCAGAATTGATGCGTGCGGATTATCGGGAAACGCAGACCTTCCGGTCGACTGGACGTTTTCCAGTCAACCAGCAGAATTACTGATTGACGATGCTGCAGAGTCGTTGCCTCTTTAGCGGGAAGTTCTCTTTTGAAAACTTGTTAGATTAGGCATTTTAGCGACCCGCAGGATAACTTAAAGGACTCTTACGCCTTTCAATAGAGATTTTGCCATTAAGCAAATTAAAAAATATGAAAAATGACATTTTAGTCCTCACAAAGAAAGTATAAATGCAAAATCAAAGAATGGAAACTTTGTCAGTTCCATGCAGAAATAGGGACTTATCGGTACATAAAGTCGGCATAGCTTGACTTTAATAAAGACGGCACTATTTTTGACAATTCAGCACGAAGTTTAAAAGGATTCTGACATTATTGTTATCTAAATATGTCATATTTACTATGAGAAATAATGACGACTTTCATAATGTTAACTTTAAGAATGGCACAATATAAGCTTGTTTAGATGACATGTTTATATGACAAAAATGTCAGAAACCTTTCAACCTTCGTGCAGAACTGTCAAAAATACTGCCAAATCAGGCTATGTCGACTTTATGTACCGATAAATCCCTATTAAAGGCAGGTACAAACATTATGAAAGTCGATATTATTTTGATAGTAAAGATGATATATTTAGACAACAACAATGTCAGAATCCTTTTAAACTTCGTGCGGAATTGTCTAAAATAGTGGCGTCTTTATTAAAGTCTAGGGATAGCCCTCCTCTCTCCAAAATTTTGTGTGCGCCACTGTACTCGATTTTAGACATTTGCCACAGAGACACATTCTAAGTCTAATATAAAGATGTATTTAAAAGAAATACTACCAAGTTTTTAAACTTAATAAAATTATATTTTAAATAAATATATTTTCTTTAAAACACAATTTATTGGAAAATACAATGCATATTTTTTAGTGTATTACAGTTTATGAAGGATTCCTAAAAGATAAAAAATACCACCTTATCTAGTTAGGTTAGGACTCCTTTTGTACTGGTGTAGTGAACCTAAAATCCTGCTTGGGAATTAGTATAAAGATTGGAAATTTAAGTCATATGTAAAATAAGTAGAGGCAATCATGACGCATGTAAAATTAAAAATAACAATTTTGTAGTAAGTAACTAAAAAAATATTATTATGAAAATAGAACATAAACACAGACTAACTTCATGAACAAGAATTGGCAAAAACTACAATAAAACGTGCTTTTTCAGCCAAAAGTGATGACGATTTTCGCTTTTGGGATTGCTATGATATCATTGTAATTAAAAAATCATTATTAGTATTAACGCGATCAATTTTTGAAAAAGTTATTGCTATTTAAACAAGTAAACTTTTTCTTTATAAGCTTGATTTTGCAGGTAAACTCTGGTCTAGTTAAAAATTGTAAACTTCCTTATTTCTTGTCCGGATTTTTAATATGATATATTGATTTGCTTCGAAAGAATTTGGCTTGGTAACCGATGTTCCAGATTTATTACAGTGTCGCACACAAAAAAATATCTAGGGGGGTTAAAAATACCTCTTTAAATAGGTCCGCCATCTTGGATTTTTAGGAAATATCAAGTTTGACATTGGTCCTATAAATTCTGAAGCTTTTGGCTTTCTAAAAAGATAAATATTATTAAAATCCGGCAATTTCCCGCTAAGGTATAATCATTTAAAAATGTGCGGTTTTTTTGGTACACCCTATACAATGAGCTTCAGGCCACTACATAGGGGAATCAAGTCCAATTTACTTTCCGTGCCGTAAGACCGAGGTGGGGTCGAAGCACGCTGCAGTGTTATCTTTTTGAAATTTATTTTGTTTTTATTATTTTGTTTTATTTCTGCCTTGCTCGAGAAACAGATTGGTAAGTTCTTATGTGAAATAATACATTTTTAAAACTAAAAATGGATGTCTACGAAGTTGACGAAAAAGTGCAGATGGTCAAATGGTACTATCAAGGCAGACCATTGAGACTTATTCAAGAACTGTTTTTGGAGAATTTTGTAAATCGCCCAGAACCTAGTTTATCCACGATTCATAGGTTTGTGGAGAATTTTAAAAAGTTTGGTTGTATAGCGCCAAGAAACCATAAAAAACCCATCGTTTTGAATGACGAGCAGGAAGTACGAGATGTGATGATTTGCGCTGCAGTGGAGGAAAATCGAAAGTTAACTAGCCATCAAATTGCCGAAGCAGTTGATACGTCTTCAGCCACTGTCTTACGTATTCTCAAAAAGAATGGTTTTGTTGTTATATGTTATATCAAAAATAAAGTTTACGGGCATGAAAGGGCTAATCATTTGGAAGAACTTCGGATTAAAATTGAAGAAGCTTTTCAAACTATCACCCCTACCATGCTTGGAAACGTTAGAAGGGGTTTTTATAATAGGCTCGGATATTGTCTAGCCGAGCAAGGAGGACTTTTCGAACATTTGCCCTAATTTTTTTTTTTGACTGGGAGAATCTTTTTGGTTTTTAGAATGTATTATTTTATTTTGAGAACTTGCTTTTATTTTGTTTCTCCTTACTCTTTTCATTGTAACACGTTGTTAGTGATAAATCTGAGCAGTGGAAAATAAAACGCTCTAATTTATCAGTGACAAAAAACAAGAATCAAAATTTGCGTATTTATTGCCCAAATTCCGGTTTCATGGACTACACTTCACATTACACCATGATTAGAAGCGTACTAAACGCTGCGAACGGTGATCGCAAGCCTGAGTGTTGATCCACTGATAGGTGTGCAGTGTCCCTGCGTGTACGTACACTGGCAAATTGGACTACTTCCGGCCTATGTTCGCAGTAGCCTGAAGTGCTCTGTATAAACAAAATAAAGACAGCTACGAAAATCCTTGTAATTAACCATAAGGCGTACTAGTTACCGCCAAAATTACATTATGTTTGTGGTTCTCGTCAAAGGGTTTGTATTTTAAGAATTCTTTTTAAAATAGTTGTTACTTTTTGATTAAAAAAGATGCTCAATATATTGCTTTATGGGTAAGTGTAAAAACAGTTAGGAAAATAAATCAAAACAACTTCATTCGTTACGGCTTGTTAAATAACGGTAACCGCAAAAGTTATTATTTTTGTATGTTGACCAAAAACTCCCTATTATTGCAATTTTTCACTGTTTAATAAATCAATTGCTGCAGCCATCAAGCAACTACAATTAATGAAAACAACTCTCGAAAAGTATATGATGAAAAACAGCTGCAGCGTTTCAAAAAAAAATTTTAATCCATCATAAGCTAACGAATTTTAAAAGCACAAAGTGAAATACCTTGTCCGTAAAATTTCTGAAAATAAAGTTTTTTTTTATTTCTCCCCTAATTCCCTTCTTTTACGGCATCTTGAGTGCTTGAGGCCCTTTTGTAAGAAAATTTTCAAATACCTAGTTGCAGTTACCGGCGTCTTTAAATAATACATTGTTCCTTAGATTGAGACAAATCTCCCGTACAAAGGCAAAACCAAGTAAACGAACTTTGCGGAGTTTTGAGGTTTTTAGGACCAGTCAAGAAAATAAACTGCCCGACCAATTACATTTATGAAAAAGAAAGTGCCTAACCTTAAATAAATTGGAGCAAGACATTTTAGAACAGATTCCTATTGTAAGGTACCATCTGCACCTAAAAACATATCAAAAGTTTATCACCAAAGTTTGATCAGTGGAAAAATGTAGAGAAAAACAAACCATCAAAATAGGTTGGATTTTACAAGTTTTTGCATATATCTCAGAAACGGTTGTACTCAACATGTTGCCAACTATTTTATTCTCTAAAATTAATAGTTGTGTTTTTTAAGTGATAATTGCAAACATTTTGACTCGTTCTGAGTAAGAAAAGGAAAACTATACCACCCTTTTACTAAACGTGGTAGGTCGCAGTGGTTGGCCCCACCAATATCGTAAGTACCTTCCAGAAAACACATCTGTTACATTAACATATTTACGTAAATCTAAAGTCAAAAAGTTTACATAAAAAAAAGTTTTCATAAAATAATATTTACATAACACAACTTATGTTTCTTTAATTACATTATATTTACGTAATAAGAAGGGAACTTTGTGCTTGGCATTTTTTTTACCTTGTTGTGATATTAGAAGTATATAAATATTATATACACAACATGACTTTAATTTTACATAAATTTATATTGTAGTTATATAAAGAGTACGTTATTTACGTGACGTCAAGTTTACCTTTATGTTACTTGTAAGAGATATAAATATTATATAAAAAAATTTACCCCCATTTTACCTTTCGATTTACTTTCTAGTTACTCGATATTTGTCGTTTCCCAATTTTTTGTTGCCATGTATTATTCACGTAATTTTAATTACCAATTATTTAACATGGAAGTTACCTTTTACATTGTTGTGACTTCCAGTTTACCTAGAATTTATGTAACAAAGTAGCCATGTAGGAAGATCAAAAAGATCTTGGAAGGAAAGAACGAAAATTCAAAATTGGATGAGTGTCCCACAAGAAACACACAAACGACCAAAGCGAAAAGAGAAACAATTAAACGATGTTTCGCCCGGGATGACCAGCGTGGGCTCGTCAGTGGATTCACTAGTCACCCTCAATCCAGACATCATTCAACACCATCGCACACTCTAACCTCCAACTCTGAAACACGCACAAATAGGCATCGTTCCGCATGGTACTTATTATAAGTCACCTGATACGGATTCGTCCTGGCATGTTAATCTTTCCAATAGGAATATGCTCCTAAGACAATTAAAACAATAAATTAAAAACTTCCATCTAAAAAAGAGAAGATCAAAAAGATCTTGGGAGGAAAGAACGAAAATTCAAAATTGGATGAGTAGCCCACAAGGAACACACAAACGACCAAAGCGAAAAGAGAAACAATTAAACGATGTTTCGCCCTGGGTGACCAGAGTGGGCTCGTTAGTGGATTCACTAGTCACCCTCAATTCTTTTCGGTTGATGTAACTGATTTGAAAGTTTTTTTAAAGTGTTGGCTGAGCTACACCAAAATATCCCCCCAACAAATAAATTAACATTAAAAAATCTTGGGTGGAAAGTTTTAAAATGAACACTTTGTATATAGATGTAAGCTTATAGCGGTTTTGTTTATTGCTCTAAAATGATTTTTGCGTACTCCAAGATCGATCCGAAAAGGACTTGGATGTTCGATTATGTACTCCTGCTCCCAGTAGCGTGTTAGATTTTCCGAATATGTTACTCCGGATTTAAAACAGATCGATCTTTCTGCTCCAGCAAAATCGCGAGAGTAAGAGATTTAGAGCAAAACAATGTTTTTAACAACATTTTTATCTTATTTCCTTGCTGTTTATAAAATTCTTGCGTCTCAAGCGGAAGAAATCCTGTCAATGGCGCCCTCTGTGTGACAGATAACGACGTTATTTCCACCCAAGATCTTTTGTTTTTTAGTTTCTTTTCGGTTGATCTAAAGGTTTTCTAACTTCTTTTTTGTTTTAATTGCCTTAGGAGCATAATCCTACTGGAAATATTAACACGCCAGGACGAATTCGTATCAGGTAACTAGGATAAGTACCAGTGATTCAAAATTGGAAATCAAAGTGTATGATTGTGTTTAATCATGTATGGTGGAGGGTGACCAGTAAAACCACTGATGAGCCCACGCTGGTTACCCAGGGTAAAACAGCGTTTATTCATTTTTTTTTCGCTTTAGTCCTTTGTGTGTTCCTTATAGGATACTCATCCAAGTTTGAGTTTTCGTTATTTCCACCCAAGATCTTTTGATCTTTTGTATTTTAGTTTCTTTTCGGTTGAAGTAACTGATTTGCAGGTTTTTTAACTTCTTTTTTGTCAATTATTTTATGTTGAAAGGAAAAGAAAATATCTCGAAAACTGTAGCTTTGAAAGATTTGAACCTTATAACAAAATTTTTGGGTAATATTTACAAAAACCAAAATCTGAAAACCGCCTATCAATAGCTGCTTTAATTCTAAAGTTTTATAAGAAAATGTGTAGTCCATATTCATGTAAACTTAAATTTGGAAATCGTATATCGCTACTTGCTTTTGTTCCAAAGTTACAATTTTTTTTAAATATTTATCCCCCTTTCCTCCGCTTCAGCCGTCCACCACCCTACCCAAAAGTTAATCAGTTCATGGTCAGCCGATAGGGGATTTTTGTACCAAATTTTGTTAAAATCGATTGAGGCGTTCTTGAGTTATGGCGTATACAGACAGACAACAGACTGACAGACAACAGACCGAGAGACAACTTTTTTTTTTCGTCAATTAAGGTGATTTCACGATTTTAATAGTCCCCAATACCATTTTGGTATTGTGGACGAAAAAAGAAAAGTTGAAAAATAGGATTGGACCATTGTAACGTAAATCAGCAAATAAGAATCCTCTTTACGAATCTCGTTTTCTCAATTTTTTTGATGACTTTTCATGATTGGTAATGCATCACATTGATTAAGGTGCTCAAACGACCCATAACTACTTTTATTTAAAAATTAATATTTTTTATCAAAAAATAAGACATGACTAAAAATTGGTAATCAATATAGCTTTAGGTCTGGTAAAGCAAATAATTTCTTCTGCTATATACAGGACATCTCCCAAAACGGCCGTCTAATAGCGATTTCCTTTTGCTGTACCAGTGCGCACTGATTGTATCTCTATCTTTTATATTTATACAAGCTGGAAAAGGATAGAAATACACTTAGTGCGCACCAGTCGAGGCACCAGTGCATCAAAATGAAAACGTTATAAATTCCAGGTTCCATACTGCGTTCTTCGCCTACTATTATGCCTTCACGGCCAGCTAAATTCCAGATCCAGTTTGTTTTTTCGTCCGGAGGATGTCCGGACGCCCCTAAATTCGGAGCATGTCTGGAAAACTCCGCACGGATGGTAAACCAAGCTTAATTATTTTTATCGAAAATATGGACCTACTTGATTTTGCGTGTTATGCCGCAAATGGAGCGAAGAAATTTAATACAGGAGCTAAAGTTACAGTAGATAACTATACTAAATAAAAGTAATCCCTATCTGCTTTGCTATTATTGTATAAACCAATGGTTTTATATAGTTATTAATTAAAAGAGTGTTTAAATTTTAAACTCAATATTTTTAAAACATTATTGGTTGGATGAAACTTATTTAGTCCATGTATATGTATTTATATGTATATGTTTATAGTATGTTAGTTCTTTGAATTCTGAAGACTGTTTGTTCTGTGTCGGAGTCAAGGTAAGAATAGATAGCGGAGTTGAGTCTTAGGCTAAAGGAGAACAATAAAATTACAAAAGAAGGAAAGCCGGAATGAATGACAAATAACCTGAAAAATCTCATGAATTACAAAGAAGTGTCTCCAGTTACTGCAATTTAGCTTCCAGGTTGCCCACTTATTTGCTTCACAGTTTATTTAAAAGCGTATTCCGCTACCTGGGAGGAGATTTTAATTGTTTCACCCATGTATTAAAAGTTCCATAAGAAAATTGTAATTTTGGGAAATTATAGCGATATTTTTTTGACTTTTTTGACTCACCTTTGATAAAACAAGAACTGCTAAATTATTAATTAGTACAGAAAGTAGGCATTTATACGCAGCACTTTTGGTTAGCAGTCTGAAACATAGTTTCTAGGTATTGTTAAAAAATTTGTCGAAAGTAATCGATTTTTCTTTCGACGAAACTTAACTTTTTCCAAAATAGCGAACATATTTCAAAGTAAATCAAATAAAGGTTTACTCTAAAACTTCCCTCGCTGAAGGACATATATAAAAAATCACTACTCGTATACACATGGGTTAAATTGGCTCGGTCAGACTTTTCCAGGGTATATCCAGACTTTTCTTGGGTGTTTCTACACTAGGTACTCGGACATTTTCAGAGTGCATTCAGGTTTTTCCAGAGTGTAGCTAGACTTCTCCAGGG
This sequence comes from Oxystoma pomonae, assembly GCA_963921995.1. Lineage (NCBI taxonomy): Eukaryota > Metazoa > Arthropoda > Insecta > Coleoptera > Brentidae > Oxystoma > Oxystoma pomonae. The sequence continues at coordinate 89,070,080 of OY998163.1, forward strand.
TCTTTCCAGACTATTCCAGAGTGTATCCAGACTTTTTCAGGGTCTTTCCAGACTTTTCAAGAGTGTATCCAAACTTTTCTATAGTGTATCAAAAATTTTCCTGGGTGTATCCAGACATTTACAGAATGTATCCAGACTTTTTCTGGGTGTATCCAGACTTTTGCAGGGTCTTTCCAGACTTTTCCAAGGTGTATTTAGACTTCTCCAGGCTCTTTCCGGACCCTTCCAGAATGTATTTAGATTTTTCCAAGGTCTTTACAGACTTCCAGGGTGTATCCAGACTTTTTATGGGTGTATCCAGACTTTTCCAGGATATATCCAGACTTTTCCAGAGTGTATCCAGACTTTTCCAGGGTCTTTTTCAGACATTTCCTGTGTGTATCCATACTTTTACAGGGTGTTTCCAGACTTTTCCAGGTGTATATTTTCTAGGGTGTATCCAGACCTTTTCTGGATATATAGATACTTTCCACTGTATATCCAGACTTTTCCAGGGTCTTTCCAGACTTTTCCAGAGTGTATTTAGACTTTCAGGTTTTTCTAGACCTTTCCAGATGTGTGTATCCAGACTTTTACAGAATACATCCAGACTTTTTTAGCGTATATCCAGACTTTTCCAGGGTCTTTTAAGACTTTTCCAGGGTGTATTTAGACTTTTTCCAGGGTCTCTTCAGACTTTTCAAAACTGTATACAGACTTTTAGAGGGTCTTTCCGAACCTTTACAGAGTGTATGTAGACTTTTCCTGGGTCTTTTCAGACTTCCTTATCTGATCCGATCCAAAATGTGTTTTTAGCAAACATTTCGGTTTCTGTTCAATGTCCCCTGGCGGAGGATTTTTTTTGTTTTTGTTTTGAACTGGTAGGTAATAGAATGTACTTCAAAACTGTTTAGTTTCAAATATGTAGGGTAAGTTATTTAGGAGATATAGGACATAATTGAAAAACAAATTTCGCTTGCGATCGCTAACATGTTCTTTTTTAGCCATCCATACATCGTATGGAGGCTATTGGAATCGTAAAAGGTTTTTTTACACCTTCAACAAAAACATGATTTTTGGTAACTGTCTGCAGATAACAAAAGCATGGCTTTTTTGGTTCTAATTATTCTTGCCTAAAAATTAAGCCGTTTCCGCCAGTTTTTACCAAGAATTTACGAAAAAATCTTTTAAGAACATCGTCAAATTATCAAAGTGTCAAATGTTAAAATTTCGCTGTGAAAACCATAGTTATTTCATTTACCAGCCATCTAGATTTATAGTGTAAAGATGGTGTGTTGCGAGAAATGCTCTTCATTCGAGATTTTTAAAAGTATTTTCCTGTTTTTCTTGGATTTTTGAATAAGGGTATTAAAAAAATGTTGTTAAGAACTCGTGCCTAAACTGTGCTTTTTTTTACTCATGTTTTTAAATACCTCGATTTTTTCTAACTCTTCAAATCAATTCCGAAACCGTATATCAAATTAAAATAGAGTTTATTAATAAATTAAAAGTATGTGTTTGCATATTTTATAAAAATAAATTAAAAATTATTAATCCGGCCCTGTACCAGCCTGTTTTTTGCTTGGGTAGGGTGGGTGTTGATTTGTTTATGCCTAAATTGGTTCTTACCTAAAAATACGTTTTTAGTAATTTAAAACGTGATATTGTTTGAAACCCTAATATCTTAGAATTGAAATTTGGATTGTTTTTTTTTTATAAAAAAACTAAGACTTAGCGCGTTAAATACAATCTAAGGGTATTAGAGCAACATCCTTTAGCTTTTATGTAGTGATACCAAAATTTGCAAATTGCAGTATACAGGGTGTTGTTTTTAACAAAAATATATAATGCTATTTTTTTTTTTAGTTCGGACCTGGAATTTTTTTTATACATTGGTAGAAGTGGCTTTTAGGGCTCCTTACGTGTGCCAAATTTAAAGTAAATACGTTTATTGGTTTCCGAGATATGTTCGTTTTTATTTGCCACTGGCTTGTAATACTAACCATTAAAATATTTGCATTTCGTCGTGAATCACCCTGTATATGATTTTTTTTTAAATTTATGTTATTTGTGTAATTTTGCAATCCCATTTTTAAATTTCGCACGCTCCCTAGGAACCCAGAGGAGGGTTCTCGAGTAACCGACGTAGCCCTCCTAGACAATATTTTTTGAAAAATTTTATGCTATTCGAAAGGTAAACACCCAATTTGAATTTTTTTCAACCCTTTAGGAACCCTCGGGAGGGATCTTTCAAGTAATCGTGTTCCTGGAAGTTAACAAACTTTAAAAAATTGGTCTACAAAATTGTGCGAAATTGGCTTTTTCGAATACTATAAAAAAATTTCATATTGTCTAGGGGGGATGCTAACTTGGTTACTGGAAAAATCTTCCGGCGGGTTCCTAGTAGGTGTGTGAAGTTTGAAAATTGGTGTGCCAAATTATGTAAAATTACATCCTTCCTACCATACACCATAAAATTTTCAAAAAATATCGTCTAGGTGGAGAGTCTAACTTGGTTTCTCGGAAACCCTTCCAAGGGTTCCTAGGGAGCGTGCGAAATGGAAAATAATGCGTGTGCAAAATTACAACTTTCAAATGACATAACATTTTTAAAAAATGTCGTCTGGCATGGTCTAACTCGAGAACCCTACTGAAAGCTTTTGGGGGCTGTGCAAAATTTGAAATAGGGTGTGCAAAATTATACCTTTCGAATGCCATAAAAATTTTAAAAGAATATTATCTGGGGGGGCGAGCTACGTTAGTAGCAAAATTGTAGCATTAAAACTTTTCACAAAACTGACGGGGGGGGGGGCAAACTTGAACGACCTTACCTATAAGACTTGATTAATCATCAACACCGACCCTCAATCATTTGTGAAACAGGTCTTGTTGACATTTGTACGCGGAACACAAAACTCTAGAGTTATAGTTTAAAGTAAAACCACTTGAAACGCGCTAAAACTCTGTGTTTGCTTTGTTAAAACTAAGTGTATACTGGTGCGCTAACTGAAATCTTTTGTACCATTAAAACTTTTCACAAAATCATCAGCACCGACCCTCAGTCATTTGTGAAACAGGCCTTGTTGACATTTGTGCGCGGAACACAAAACTCTAGAGTTACAGTTTAAATACAAAATAGTAAAACCACTTGAAACGCGCTAAAACTCTTGTTTGCTTTGTTAAAACTGAGTGTATACTATAGTGCACTCACTGAAATCTTTTGTACCATTAAAACTTTTCACAAAACTGACTGGGGGGGGGGAACACTTGACTGACCTTACCTTGATTAATCATCAGCACCGACCCTCAGTCATTTGTGAAACAGGTCTTGTTGACATTTGTGCGCGGTATACAAAACTCTAGAGTTACAGTTTAAACAAAAAATAGTAAAACCACTTGAAACGCGCTAAAACTCTTTGTTTGCTTTGTTAAAACTGAGTGTATACTAGTGCGCTCACTGAAATCTTTAACGAAATCCAGCGGAAATTAAAGTGCAAATTACAGAATCGTTTAATTATTTGGAAGACGGCTTAACTTTTTGTCATTAAAGCGAAGCTTATTGGATCGATTGATTCTTCTTTTGTTTCTAAAGTTTGCAAAGCGTGCTTGACATCGAGATGTAATTGATTTTGTTAAGACGCATTGTCATTAGTTGGACACCCAGTTAAAAAAAAAAACAATCAAAAATTGCTTAGTTCATCATTGCAGAACTAATCCATCATTAAAATCGTCATTAAAAAAAAGCTTGCAACGAAAAAAAACAGGAAAGAAGCAAAATAAAACATTAAAGAAGCTAAAGCTACTCTAAATTAACCTAAGGTGATTTAAAACATATCAACCTGTTTTTTGTCGGCAGTTACTACCGATTAGCATAGAGTTAAATTTTTAGGGCCGGTTTCTCAAGAGCGAGCGTTAACTCGAGCAACATAACCTTTTAAAAATCTTTAAAACACAGGTTAAAATTAGATCCAGGGTAACCAGGGCTTCAGGGCGAGGGTAAGTAAGTCACTGCGGGAAGATATATTTTACCGCACTGAGTTTGGTAAAGAAACTTTACCGCACTCAAAAAAAAATACAATCAAAAATTTTGCTTAAAGCTTTGCAATAAGTGCAGTGAACGACATGACAATAAAATTAATAGGTAATAACGGAAAATAACTAAAATTTTTAAGAAGTAAAAAAAAAATGTCCATATTTACTTTACCGCACTGAAAAAAAAGCTCGAAAGGAATAAACTCTAGGTTTCACACTTTTACAATGTATACTCTTTTTAAAATTAATAATCTTGAAACAAAACATTTTTTACAATTTTTCAAATTAATATGTTTTTTTAAGGCGTAGAAGACACCTGTAGGTAAAATTTTGTACCTAATACATGAATTTATGACGTCTTGCCCGAACTCCGCTTCGCGTCGTTTGAGCAACTGCCGTCGCGTGCGGTAAAGTATTACTCTCCGCACTTGTTAGGTAAATTATTCTAATAGAGGTACCTCAACTGCTCCAACGTTTTCCATATGGAGGGTTTTCTGTTATTACAGGGGACGAGTTTTAATAAATTTCAGGCTATTCTTTGAATGTAACTTATAACTTCCCTCTTTAACCTGCTTATTCGTAGCAGCTTTGATTAAAAAGCTACTAATTTTTAAATATATTAACCCCCTGCCATCCCTTTAACCACTCCCCACCTCACCAACGTAGTTTTTACCTTCAAAATTGGAAAACATTTAGTAGAACATAAATCTGAAAACTTTATATTCGTAGCAGCTTTCGTTTAAAAGTAATGAATTGAATTTTAAAATATACAGGGTTGATTCTTTAAATGGAACGGTGCTTCTAGCGGCTTTAAGGAAGAGGCTTTAAAAAAAGCTAAAAGCGAATCTTTAATGATTTTTTACGGACTTTCCGCCCATGATCAAAAAAATTGTTGGGGCCCCCAATTGGAGGCCCAGGGCCCACCAACTATTTTTTTTTACATGAGAAGGTATCACTTGTGACACCTTTTTGGAAAGCTTGTTAAAAAAGAAATTTACCGCACTGTTTTTTTTTACATCTGTCAACCAATGTGTCAAAAGTTTAACATATTTATTTTTTGTCAATTGTTTTAGCTTCAAAATAAATTACATGCAATAAAAAAAATACCACACAATGACATTATTGGCGGCCCATTTGGGGGCCCGTCACTGAAGGCCCAGGGCCTACCAACATTTTTTTAATGAGCAGGTACCACTTGTGGCACCTTTTTGGAAAGCTAGTTAAAAAATAAATTCGACTAAATAACTTTTTTGACATCTGTCAACCCATATATTAAAAATATTAAAAATCTATTTTTGTCAATTGTTTTAGCTTGATAATAAACTGTATATTTATTTATTTACTAAGTCGAATAAACTACCTCACAAAGATATTATTGGTGCCCTATTTGGGGGCGCAGCCTAAATACCTTTTCGATATTCGTCGATTTCCTTTTTCATTTAACCATCCTTAAAGACAAAAAAATAATTTTTTTTAAAATTTTTAACAGACAGACAGACAGATGTCAAAAAAAGTTGTTTAATCGAATTTCTTTTTTAACAAGCTTTCCAAAAAAGTGCCACAAGTGGTACCTCCTCATGAAAAAAATGTATGTAGCCCCAAATGGGCCGCCAATTTTCTTTTTCCGCTTAATAAATAGAGAAATGTGTAGTTTATTTTGAATCTAAAACAATTGACCAAAAAATATATTTTAAAAAAAAATTCACACATTGGTTGACAAAAAAAACTAGTGCGCTAAATTTCTTTTTTAACAAGCTTTCCAAAAAGGTGCCACAAGTGGTACCTTATTATTAAAAAAAAATAGTTGGTGGGCACTGGGCCTCCAGTTAGGAGTCCCAAACTTTTTTTTTATCATGAGCGGAAAGTCCGTAAAAAATCATTAAAGATTCGCTTTTAGTTTTTTCAAAACCTCTTCCTTAAAGCCGCTAAAAGCATCGTTCCATTTAAAGAATCCACCCTGTATAATGCCCCTCTTATCCTCTTCAACGACCTGTCTACAATGTAGTTTTTAAAATACTGTATTGTTACCGGAATTATAAAAGTATACTAAATTTAAAATTGATTGGGTATGTAGAAGTTAGTCAAAATTTACTTGCAAGATTTTTGTTAAACATTCTAACAAACAAACTAACAAACACATGTGAAGTTAAATAAACGCTTGTAAAAAGGGAAAAAAGTAGTAGCATCAGGAAAGGATTTTACCACTAAAAATTAAAAAAAAAAACAAGTGGCTAGAAAAGGCCTGTCTTTTAAGCGTTAAAAAAGGTGAAAAAAAGCACAGTTTAGCCACGAGTTTGAAACACTAGGTATTTTCTTATACGTTTATCAAAAAAAGAAACACTTGGATCAACACCATCTCAACCAAAAAGATAGTTAACTCCTTACGCTTTAGTGCCTTTTAGCCTACTATTGACAGGTAGTATATATGATTCTCTTAAGAGAGTTTATATACTAACCACAAATGGGCCACCGATAAAGTTATTCGCACCAGTTATATTCCGCATTCTATGAATGGGGTTCAGAAAAACGTTTAAATAAAAAAGGCGAACCTAAACGAAATGTATCGCTAGGTTCGCCTTTTTTGTATCTCACACTACCACTTCTTGTATTACAATATTATTACCCACGTTATCTGAGGCGATCTATGTGAGGTTCATAAAAACTTTTAAATAAAAAAGGCGAACCTAAACGAAATATATCGCTAGGTTCGGCTTTTTTTTGTATCACAACCATCACCACCGCGGCACAAGCGGCAGCAATAGCTGTATTGTAGGGATCTCATCTCACCGACAAGACGAAGCTAAGGGCAGATCGCAGGGTGCCAGATACAGACAATTCCGAGTTCCAACATCGAAATTATTGTAAGACCCATAATCGACCGCCAAGAAGTCTGGTCGGACGTGGCAAGGATCGATCCCGCCTTTTAAACTTTAAAAAAAAATCAGATAAGGAGATGAGCATACATTTTTTTTACCGCAGATTAGCCCGTAATTAGCCCGAAATTCTGACATATTTGTTGTTTATAAACATGGATTTTCTGTGAGTTTGTGTGTCAACCCTACAAACACAATCGAATTGCTGACGCACTACCGAAGTTTCCGACCTTTGCCCGATTTTATGCCGAGAATTTGTGTTTGTCGGGAAAATCGCCGCGATAGTATTAAAACGGGAATAAGTTCTCGCTTTCTAGTTGAGAAGGTGTTGCTTGAAGCCAACATTTTTATATTGTAAATCAAGGGTGGCTATGAACGACACAATCATAAGCCGGGTCCAGACCAAGTAGACAAAACAGAAACACAATTTTGAAACAAAACTACGACAAGACTGAGACAAAAAACAAATACAAAATCAGCAACAAAACTGAGACAACCTGTCCACATTGGAAAGACACTTAAAAAACAAAAATTTGTGTAGTAGTAGTTCGTGAAGTTGATGCGATTTTTGATTCATCATGTGGCGGTTTCGTTTAGAGGAAGAAGTTGAAGAAGATGAAGACTTATTACTTCTTTCCAGTGGTTTGTTTATCCTGTCTACTGCCCAAAAAAAAAGGTAAACATTTTTGGGTGAGGCCTATTTTTTATTTTTGTCCCGCAAGAAGCTGAGCAGTTCATATCCAAACCATTTGGAATGAAAATGTTTACCAGCCCCAGATTTCTCCATTTTTTTTATAGTTTCGTCTTTCCCTCATATACTGGTTATTGATGTTTCTAAATTTTTTCTCAGTGTCATCAACAAAGATCTTTAATGCAGAGGAAATCTCCTTCAATTCATCTGCTTTCTTGAAGCGATTTCTGTACTCTTTGCTACCGGGGTCCCATAACAGGGGATGTTCCCTATACAGTTCTATCAGTTTACATATATTCTCTCTGTTCCATGTTTTTTTTTTCGAACTCACAAAAAATGAGGTGCAAGCCAACGCGTAAGCAATGCACTTCTCGTATCGCCGTCTACATTGTGCTAACAAGTTGTCGCTGAAAATACAGACCAGTGTTGCCAGGAGGTGGGAAAAAAATTATAATTTGCAATTCGAAAAATTATGAAGTTTAGGGAAAAATTATCAGTTTTTATTTTTGCATGACATGCGCTTAAAATGTATCGTTATTGTTGAGTGGCCAAACATACTGGATTATCTATTTCAATTTCGCAAGATGTACCTACAGTTCTTGTCCTTTTTTTGTGCGTTTCACACATTATAAGAATAAATGGCGTTTTATGTGAAGATTTGTTAAATTATCGTAGATTTAGGGGTGGATAATAGGTCATTATTATTTATCATGTTTCACCCAAAATCATCATAGATTCTAAGAATTATCACGTTCCTGGCAACACTGATACAGACAAAACAGAGACTCTTTGATTTTTACGTACAAGAGACGAAACACGCCAAAGTCTCGGAATTTTGGAACCAAAGAGAAACCAGACGAAAATGTTGCAAAAATGTTTTGGATTTGTCGCAATTTTGATTTGAAACATGAGTGTTTCGGTTTTGTTTCTGTTTTGTCTGATGGGTCTGAACCCGGATTTACGTCACGCTAGTTATTTCTTCTACTTCTACTTCGATTTTGTTAAATTTCGTCTCCGCTGGAGAAGAAGAGGACACTTAAAGCGCTTTTATGTAAGGACGGTTTGAAAATTTGTCGTTTAAACACCACTAAAACCGTTTTAAGCACTAAATCTATTTTATTTTAAAGCGATTTAAGAAAGCGGTTTGTCGCTTTAGAACCGATTTTAGGGGCGGTATAAACACTTTAAAAGCACTTTGGCGCATTTCTTCCAACCTAAAGAAATACTCAACCCTGGTTTTATCAAAAATCTGTTCGTAACTTAGTTGTTTTGACTGCTTTATTTTGAAACCGACATTTTTGTATAAACGTAGTAACCGATAAAGAATGTGTTACGTTAAAAATTGGTTTTACGACAACAACTAATTAATTTTTTACTTCACAAGTGTTTCATTACTTCGAAGCATAGCTTAATTAAAAATAGCCGGGTTTTCTAATAGAAATGCGATAAAATCATAGACGCCGTAGGGCTGTCGTAACTAGAACCTCTCTACTGTTATGTTTGCCTACTTGTTATTTCGACTTTTTAGTGGCACGTTGCTGTCGGTTAACAGGAGTGACGTCTGACATCAATAACCCGGGGTTGAACAAGCTTGTCCTGTTTAAACTCATTTTTCCGCACTTAGATTTGGGATTTTTATAAACAACATCACTTTGTTTATTTTTGTTGCATGACTATTTCTAGGTTATGATTTAGGCAAAACAGAGTATAGAAGGATGTGCAAACCTGCACGCGCTTTCATCAATTGATCGAGAGGGAAAAAAATAGGTCGTTTTGTTGATTAATAAATTAACGTAATTATTTATTTTTGAGCGTAAAGTACCATTTTCGGCTGAGACGTAGGGCTCTCATTTTATTTTCTTAAAATCTCTTCGAGTATAGTCGCAAATTTTTATACTTCGTTGTATTTTCAAACTACGCGGTAGTCGCTATCAAATTCAGGCAGTTTCCGTTTTCTATCACAATCCAATGTTGCCAGGTGGACTCTTTTGTATAATATATAAGATTGTTAGCAAGTTTATAAAATAAAGACACGTAAGTGAGGGTGTAATACGACCCGCTTACACAATCCCGTTGTTAGACAACGTCAGTTCTCCTATTTGTGATTTTTTTTTATTTCCCCCAATATTGACTTTTATTCTGCTGGCTGTCGTTTTAACACTGGTCTTTGAGAATATTATTGGATTTCCAAGTGTAAAGATTTTTAGTTCATAGGATTGGCAGCAGTGGGCTGTTATGCTTTCCGGGTTAGTTTTTGATTATAGTTTTCGATGGTATTTCGGATTTTTAGAGAAGGGATTTTTCTAGTGACGTATTTCCGGTAAGGTTTGAAAAAGGAATACGCAAAAACCATGATTTAGTGCAATCGAGTGTTCCGTGTGCGAAAGTGGCAAATTTGGCCTTGTTCCAATTTTTCTAAAATCCGTTGAGGATTTTTACCCTAAGTAATAGGGATCAAACCAGGGCCAATTTGCGGTAGCTTCTTATTGTTTAAGTAGTTTTTTGGAAACGAAGCTCCGCACCTATTGGGATAAAATAATTGCCACTCGCACACGTGTCGCCACCGTCCTTCTGGGGGCGGACACTCGATTAACTCCAGCAGCTTCAGCAGAATTTCTATCTTGGTAAGTGGACTTTTGATAATAGAATTCGGCCTTCCAATTTGGTAAATTTTGAAAATATTTTCTGTTTTTTTTTGGGTTTTTCACACGTTTTTTTGGGACTCAATTTGATGCTTTGCTTTCTCCTTTCCATAGGGGCTGCTGTATAAACTCGTGGTGATGGATTCCTAGTTCCCACGAGGTGTCCACACCAGCCACCGAAGATGTCCGAGATGTCCTCTGGAGGCAAGTGTGCCTAAAAACCCTCGTACGAGGTAAGCTTCCTAGTCATTTTTTTTTTGAGTCCAATAAAGTGTTGCAATTGAGGTAGTTTATTTTATTTTCTGGAATAGTAAGGAGTGTTATTCTCTTTATTCCAGGGTTTTTGGGCGAGAGGTAGTTGTAGAGTTGTGGGGCAGTATGCAGAGATTTTCTCCAACATCTTTCCATTTTTCCTACAAGCTCCAACATATAAGTACCTACCAGTGCAACACCAGTCCCAGTCATCGCAAGAGGTTACCGGTTTGAAATTTACATTTTAATCATTTTATTTATAAAAAAAAGTTTTTTTTTTTGGTCTTATTTTGGAGGGATCATATTGGCGGATGGTAGTTGTATTTTTTTTTGGGTTCCAATTGAGTATAAATCGTCATTACAGTTAGTATGAAGCAACAACTGGCAAGCTGCGAAATGACTTCTTCAATTAAGGCTGTAATTTGGTAATGTTTTTCTTTTTTAAAAATATCTTTGTTAGCACATGACAGTGTCTAGCACTTCAGGGTGACTCGGTCTGATGCTCTAGGCTGTCCAGCTGACGTATGTTGCTGAGAGTTTGCTCGTACAGACGTAGCATTGTTCGGTTGGTTAGCCTGGGGTTAGCTTTGACTATTTATTTTTTTTATTTTAAAAGAAGGCATATTTTTCTCATATTTTTCTTTGCTTGTGTTATCTATTTGATGATAGCGGTGGTAGAAACATATACAAGCCAAGATTATTTATTTTGAAATTAATTTAGGAACTTTAAGGTAACGAATATAGGTATTACCATTTGTACACGGTATATGAGCTCATAAATCGGTAACTTTAATACAACTTAATATTTGCATGATATTCATGTTAAGTTATTGAACGGTATTGCCGGCATTGGTATATTTAATATTTAAATATTTACAATTTTCCTTAAGTATAACAAACCCCACATTATGAGAGTTTGAGTTGTAGGAGACTAGTCCTAAATCTGTTTTTTTTTTGTTCGTCATTAAATCTGCAAATGACAAAAACTTGTGTTCTTATTTCTCTCCCACTCTCCGTTGAAGAAGGTCGTCCAGGTTTGGTACAATCCCAGCCCAAAGTTCTTATTTACTTTTAGTTACTTATTTATTCTTCATTCTGGTAATAACCAGAACACCCTGATCAAGACAAATAAATATCAAAATTTCATCAAACAATCCTTGTGAGATTGAAAACAAAAGAAAAGGAACAGACTAAGGAGTATAGTAAGTATATAAGTGTTTATTTTCCTAAATCAGGGAAGGGTCTTTGATAGTTGTGACAGTTCGTATTTGATGCCATTTTGCTATTTAGCTGACTTATTAGTTGGGCTATTTAATACTATATTAACATCATACCTCGTGCAATGTCTTTAAATACGTAGCGCTCATAAATTTATTAACCTACGACCTACCGGCTGTTAAACTTAAAAAGCTGGCGGCAGGCATTTGACGCGATTCTAAACTAAATAAAAATAGTATTAAAATTTTGCTGATTTCGGTTTAATAATTTTTTTTTATCTTTTTTTGTTTTTTTTTTTACGGATATCTCAAAAAGCACTTAATCGATCAGAAGGCTAACATTTTTGGCGCCTAACGTGGGGCCTTTTTGTCTTGAAGAAGGGGTGGGGGTAATTTTTGAAAAGTCACATTTAAACATTTTTTTTTCTACCACTCTGCTTGGGCTGACATTTTGATTTTTGTTTTAGTTTGGGTATTTGTGCTTAGAGTGTTCATTGGCTGGTACTTAGCTTTCCAAAAATTGAAAACCACTTAAAACAAAAAACACCAGCAACTACCTAATTTTTTTTTTAAATTTTAATAGTTTTAACCTATTAAGTTGTCTAAGAATTTAACATAAGTAAATGACTTTCACATTACTTTAAGTTAACTTTGAGATAGTTGTTTAAATTTTGTAGACTTGGAGGAAGGGGGATACAGACTGATAAGGACATTTATTTGCTGTTTTAGAAAATGATTAATTGTTGTTAATTAATGTTTTGTTTGATGGGTTATGGGTGTCCGAGTGAAAGGTCAATTGGTCTGACTGGGGTAACTTTAAGGGTTGTTTCTTGCAGAGGAAATACAGGATGACCTTAATATGACACTGGGGAAACATAAACTACACCTATTCCTTTTTAACTATATTTTTTTTTTTAATTTTTATTCTGGCTTAAATGAGGGGTTAAGTGTTAATTACTTTACACCAAATTTGAGAGCCTAAATTATCAGTAATCTGCAAGAGTTTAACTTACTAGTTGGTTTTTCAATTACCATCTGAGTAAAGCTGATTAGATATATGCGGGCACAAGGTCCTAACCAAGGAGCCCTATGTGCAGGTTTTTTTTTCTCGTTAAAAAAAACACCATATTTTTTTCCACAAACACCAATTTTGTTAAATACATCCCTTTGAACATTAACATGTTGGTTATTTTCGAAAACTGGAAAAATTGTTTTGGAGTGTCTTTTTAGGGAATCATCAACTGCAATTGAAACATGCACATGCCCAGAGACATTTTTTTTTTTGAGTTTTTGTGTGCAAATCTAAAGATTTTAAGGTGAAATTTCAGATCGTTGAAAATATAGTCAAATTTGGGTATGGTGCCAACTTTTTTTTTGAGATGGTAACGGTGAACCTGTTTTAAGATAACCTTGTGTTATTTTGTTTTGTTATCGATTGTTTCGTTCCTATGGAGTTTTTATCTTGTGAAGAAAAACACTTTTAATCTTTTAACAGAAGTTTAGAAAACGTTTTAGCTGTTTTGATTTTCAATGGAACTGGTTGGTTAAACCAAAACAATTTTAAATCACTTTGTTACTGAAACCCAATTTTTTTTTTGTGGACTTTGTTGATAATTTTTTTTAAAAAAGAAGCCACCTGCCATATGATCTTTTTACGTAAGTCGGCATACATTCACTTTTTCAAGAGTTGTTAAGCAATGAGATCTCATTAGTCCGTTAGTTGTCTTAACATGATCTCTTTATTAGTAAAACATAGTCACACTTGCAGAAAAGTGTTGTTGGTCTCATTAGCCATTTTTTTTTGCAGGGTGTCATATGTTTTATAGTTTTGTTTATAAAAGTGTATCAGATATTATATGTCAGTAAAATATATTATGTTAAACACACAACAAAAAAAAATATTACGGGGGGATCATTTTCGAGTTTTATTTGCGGTTGATAGAACTTAAAAATAAAACTAAGTCTGTACCCCTTGGTTTTGTCACACAGCCTGCGGTTCATTTACAGGCCAGATTATTTTTTTTTCCTCTACCTATTCGTTGGTTTGTTCGGGGATGACTTCCTAAAATATTTTTAAGTCAGTGTTTAGTTCATTTAGTTAATAATTATAGTATGTTGTTCAGGTTAACAGAATGTAATTTCTTAGGGTTCTAAAACCTTCAACTCTGAATTTTTTTTTGTAGTCTCATCAGTGGATACGAACTTTTCAGTAGTGACACATCATTTGGGTTTTTTTAAATTTAAATTTATTTTTTTTTTAATTTCAATGGATTTTTTTTAAAGAAATTTCAAACGTAATATTTTTTTTAAAACTTAGTGTCATTCTTTCGACTTTGCAACGTCGAACAACGTTGTGACGTCCTGCTTTGGGGAAGTATTGGGGACGTCAGTGTCGTAGTGCCTGGCACTTTGTAATGTGCGGCGGGGTCACAACGGGGTTTTTTTTCTAGTTTTGTTAAATTTCCATTTTATATACTTTTTAAAAAATTTCAATGGCGGGTTTTTTTTCAATGTCATTTTTTTTTTAATTTCCAAACACGTCACATTTTTTTTTTTGAAAACTGTCAAATATCATTCTTTAAAAATTCGCAGAGGAAACAAAGTCGGGTTACTCTACTTAGAAGTACTGATGACTTAAGTGTTACAGTTATCCGCACTTTGTTACTTCGCAGTGGAGTGGGGGCGTTGTGTTCCAATTTCTTTTCCTAATTGAAAGTATCATTTCCTGTTCAAACTTTAGAATTTCATCTGGTTTTTTTAGATTCTCGGTTTGTTTATTTTTTTTAATTTCATATCATACATAGATATAATTTTTTTTGAGTGACTTTAACGTTGCTGATTTGGAAGTGTGAGGGACTTAATTGTCATAGAGGCTTTGCTCTTCGTGCTTCGACTTAGAGTGGCAGCGGTTTTGGAATCTTTTCGAAAGATATATTTTTTTTTCATTTGCTTTTTGTTGGGCAACTTGTGTTACATACAACGGATTTTAATCAACGTTTTAATCATAACCAATCTTGGAAAAATTGCCTTTCTATTAACGGAGTTTTTTTTTTGGAAAAGGAATGATATTTTGAATTTTTTTCACAGGAGTTTTGGGTGGTCATTATTCGAGCTGACCTACTTTTGGTTATAATTAGTTGCATTTTGTTTGTACAAATAACATTTTTGATTATCTGAGTAGTTTAATAGAAAATAAAAAAAAATTCTATCCTTAAAAAGTTTCGCAGGAGTAGATGCAATTTCTTTTAGGGTTAACAAGGATTGAGTATTATGAGAACAGGTACGGGAATATCAAATTAAAAATTACTATTTTTTTAAAAATATTAATTAAGTTAACAAAACTCTCGTCGTCGTTTACGCTTTTTGTAAGTAAAAAGTAATATTTTTAGAGTAAGAGTGATGGTAGAGTTTGCAAGCACAGATGTGAAAGTGTTTAGATTTATTTTTTAAATTTTTTTGTCCGATGTCACTTCCTAAAAGATTTTTTTAGTTATGGCTTTTCCAGAATTTTAGATTTCACGACTTAATTTTCCTCCTACCACTTTGGAGTTTGTATGACTTTCGAATTTTTTTTTTATACTTGGCGTTGGAACTTTGCTTGGTTTTTCCCTTGGGTCTTTGACAAAATTTTCAGACAGGGGAAAATTTTTTTTTTTAGTTCCAGTTGCTGTTTCTACTTTCACAGTTTTTCCCTTGGACACTTAGCTAACTTGTGGTAAATTGGTGTGGATGTTACATTCAAAAGTACAAAAGGGTGGTTGTGGATTAATTTGGGTCTTGGGACTTGAATAAGACGGACACCTAATTTTTTTTTGGGGGGGTTATCAACTGGAGGGGGGTCCATACTCTTGTGTTTGGCTAGTTTTTTCTTTTGGGTCGACACCAAGAAAAATTTCTGGTAGGGTAGAGGGTTTGAGATTTTCTGAGTTGATACCTAGCGAGCTGTACTTCGTTTAATACGCGTGCCGCGCGGGTGACGTTCTAGCTATGACTTTTCAGAAAATAGAATTCAAGTGGGAATTTTTTTTTTCAACCCTTATCAGAGGGATTAAACAAGGCTAGTTATAGCAGAGGTTGAACTTGGGAATATGTTCGAGTTGGTCTTAAGGACCCGTGACGTTTTTTTTGCGTTGAAACTTTGCGCTCCAATTGGGATTATATGCCACCCTATAGCGTAACACTAAACAGGCATTTAAAAAAAAACTTTTTTTTTAAACATTCAGAGAGAGACACTTAAACTTTTTTTTCATTCAAGGTAATTACGGTTCTGCATAACTGCAGAGGGTTTTTTCGTGATATTTTCGGTTCGGTTCGTGGACACTTTCGCTTTATGATTATAGAATCATCATAATCTGATTTATTTAAAGTACCAATTGGTACTAAAGATTGAGTTTTAGTGAACGGTGGAGGTAGTGAAGTGAGAGTGAAATACTCTAGGTGTGACGGTGTTACTTCGTAGAAGTGACTGTGATTTAATTACATATTTACATACATATTTGGGTTTTTGGGGTATTGGCGGAAGATTTATACATACTTTTTTTTGGGTATTGGAGAGCCTACACAGGGCTATATCTGTGTAAGTAGCCTTTAAGGGTGAAATTTTACTAGTTTTTAAGTTTTTTTAGCAATATGGCACGAAAAATCGATATTAAGCGCCTGGAAAGGGACGAGCTCTGTTATGAACTGGAGGTTAGGGGAATTGCTGTCCAGGGTACTGACGAGGAGTTTCAAGCGAGACTAACGTTGGCTAGGCAATATGAGCTCATTGGAGATAGTGTTTCTTATCCGACTTACTCTTTTTTATTTTCTGAAGACGTCGAGGCGGTGACCAATAAGTTAGAAATCCTTGTCCTTCTAATAGAATCGTTTTCAGGCTCCAAAAGATGCATTGCCTATATCACCCTTCAAAGTAGATTGAACCACGTCTTAAATAGGATTGACAACATGGAGGCAAAGGGTGTTGAGAGGAAAAAACTTAAGGCCGTCTTATTGGGACAGACGCTTGAGCTTTTGGGTCAGCTGGATCGCCAGGTTACTTCTCGAAGGAGTACTGTTCAACACGCAGTACCACCTAACCTCACAGTTCTGGCGGGGGCTGTTGGACCTGCAGCTGGTAATTCCACATCTCATTACTAGGGATATCACACACCTCCTCATGCATCGTCACCCATTCCGACGGCTATGAGTTTTGCAACCCCATCAGCCACACACATCTACCTATAATGTGACGCCTGTATTACCACATAAGTGGAACATTACTAAATACACCGGCGATAAACGAGTGTCAGTGACCGCTTTCTTTGAGCGTATAGAGGAATTACGCAAGGCTCGAAATGTTAGCAAAGACGTTTTGTTCCACTCTGGCATTGATCTTTTTGATGGCCGTGCTTTAGCATTTTATTTTGAATGTCGAAACCAAACCCATACTTGGGACGAATTGGTGCAGGAGTTCAGAGAGGAGTATTTATCACCGTTTCATGCTGAAGACCTATTAGAAGAACTGAAGCGTAGGACCCAAGGGCCTGAGGAGAGTATTGGTATTTACCTCTCGGTTATGAGTACCTATTTCAAAAGGCTGCAGTGCCCTATGTCAGAGGAGGTCAAACTTAATATTCTTCTCCGAAATGTTGCACCAATTTACAAAAATCAGCTTGGAGCTTTGGAAATTACTAGTATTGCAGAACTTAAGAGACTTTGCAAGAGAATTGAAGAAAGGATGTACCCCCGTTTTGCTGCACCGCTTAAGAAAGATCAATTGCTCGAACCCGATTTGGCTTATGTTGGCTTGGAAGAAGAAAAAATAACCGAGTCGGTTGAGGCATTGCACGTGTCCCAATTTGGTGAACAGCCTTCAACTGGCCCGAGTACTAGCATAAGTCATGCTCACCCATTCAGTGCTGGTCCAGAGGTGAGTTCATGCGCAAGGAAGCCTCTTTCATGCTTTAATTGTGGACAGGTCGGTCACAAGGCCATTGGATGTTTGGCTCCCAGGAAACTTAGGTGTTTTGGTTATTAACAGGATGGGTATTACCAAGGCTAGTTGTCCTAACTGTAGTGCGCCGGGAAACGGGAGAGGGCAGTCGTAGGCCGTCGGCTTTCGTGCCCAACAACGCCCGTAAATCTGGCTAATTCAGTTTCCCCTATTTTAGACTTTATTTTAAATCATGCTCGTAATGATGAAAGGCCATACTTGGAGGTGGAAATTTTGGGTCATAAATTTTTGGGACTTTTAGATTCAGGAGCATCGCGAACATTTGTAGGTAGCGCAGGTTGGAAAGTTATCCAGAGCTTTGGTATTCCCTTGGATCGTTCAAGGAAGTCATCTTGTACGGTCGCAAATGGTCAGCGGGTTAAAAGCATTGGTGTTTTAGATCTTCCAATTGTCCTCCGGAATAGGCTCCGTGTAGTTGAGGTTGTTGTAGTTCCGGAAGTTCACCATTCGTTGATTTTAGGAATTGATTTTTGGGTTACGATGGGGATAGTTCCTGACCTGCTGCACAGCGAGTGGCATTTTTCTCAGAACCCCAGCACCATTTGTAGTTTCGAAGACGAACCACTTACAGTTTTGACTTCATTGGAAGCGTACCGGTTGCAAGACCTGATCGACAAGTATAAGGTGTCTATGGGTATCCAACTGGGCTGCACTAATAAGGTTGAGCATCATATTCTAACGGAATCTCCGGCTATGCGCCAACGTCCCTATCGTGTTTCCCCAGTAATTTAGAAGGTTATCGACGATGAAATCGACGATATGTTGTCTCAGGGTGTCATTGAGCCTAGCAGTAGTCTGTGGGCGTCTCCAGTTGTGGTCGTACAAAAGAAAAATACTGGAAAATACCGTTTTTGTGTGGACTATAGGCGTTTGAACGCTGTAACATAACGAGATAGCTGCCCGCTCCCCTTGGTTTCTGAAACTCTGGATAAACTAAAGGATGCAAAGTATTTGTCGTGTCTCGACATTAAGAGCGCGTATTACAGCGTTTATCTGTCGAAAAGGGTTGTTTCAGATTAAAAGAATGTCCTTTGGGCTGCACAATGCTCCTGCTACATAGCAGCGGCTCATAGATAACGTTCTGGGCGCTGATTTACAGCCTAATTTATTTGTATATCTTGATGACGTAGTGTGCATTTCTCAAGACTTTGACGAACATCTTAAGGTCCTTGGGGAAGTCTTTAAAAGATTAAGGGACGCAAATATCAGTTGGGAAAA
This sequence comes from Oxystoma pomonae, assembly GCA_963921995.1. NCBI lineage: Eukaryota > Metazoa > Arthropoda > Insecta > Coleoptera > Brentidae > Oxystoma > Oxystoma pomonae. Next base: position 89,088,976 of record OY998163.1, read on the forward strand.
ATGTCAATTCTGTAGGCCCGAGATGAAATACTTAGAGTATGTCGTCGACCGGAGAGGTTTAAGAGTTGATCCAGACAAAGTTAAGAGCATGTTAGAGCTACCACGACCAAGAAATGTTCGAGAAGTCCATAGAATTGTTGGATCATTTAGTTGGTACCGGCGCTTTGTTCCTGAATTCTCGTCGATTGTTTCACCTATTACTACAATAACCAAAAAAAATCATAAATTTGTTTAGTGTGAGGACTGTGAAAATTCGTTCAGAAAAATTAAGGAACTTTTAGTAGCCGCTCCGATTCTAAATTGTCCTGACTACTCTAAGGATTTCGTAATACAAACGGATGCCAACGGGTACGGTATAGGTGCAGTGCTTACTCAACCTTATAAAGAAGAAGAAAGAGTGATTTGTTGTCTGAGTCGTTCTCTGACACGTCAAGAACAGAATTTTAGTACTAGTGAAAGGGAGTGTCTGGCATTAGTCTGGGCAATAGGGAAATTAAGACCCTATATCGAGGGAATTCCCTTTACTGTCGTAACAGATCACTTTGCTCTTAAGTGGTTGCACAACCTCAAGGATCCATCTGGAAGATTGGCGCGTTGGTCCGTAAAACTCCAACAGTACGATTACAAGATCATACACCGCAAGGGCAAGGACTTAGTAGTACCAGATATGTTATCCAGAGCAGTTTCTGTGTGAGACATGATTTGTGAAGATATTACCCCTAATACTCCTAAGAAAGATCGATGATACAATAAAATGGTACAGCGGGTGGTGGATAAACCTTTAAAGTTTTTAAATTGGCGGGTAGGAGAGGATGGTAATCTTTACAAGTATGTCAAACAGGAATATTCTGACTTAATGCCTCAAGGAGACAATTGGAAGTTACTTTTGCCAAAGGAACAGCGACGTGAAGCTATCGTAGCAGCCCATGATCCTCCAACGGCGGGTCACTTGGGTGTATATAAAACCTATGGTCGTCTTACAGAAAAGTATTACTGGCCGAAAATGCGCCAAGACGCAGCTTATGTTAGGCGTTGTAGCACTTGTGCTGCTCATAAAGTTGATCCTCATGGGGTAAGAGACCACATGATTCCCAACGAGAAGGCCAGCCGACCTTGGGAGATTATTAACGTCGATCTAGTGGGTCCTCTACCCCGAAGCCACAAGGGTAATACGGCACTTTTAGTCGTTTATGATAATCTTAGTAAGTTTACTTTAGTTTTTCCACTTAGATCCATGTCCATGAAGCTGGTTGTTAACAGGATGGAGGAACAAGTGTTTATGGTATTTGGGGTTCCTTGAAAGATTGTTCTGGATAATGGGAAACAATTTACAGGTGGTGACTTCCGAAAGTTAGCTGAAAACTACCAGTGTAAGCTGCGTTATGACGCCTACTACCATCCCAGGGCCAATCCCACGGAGAGACAAAATCGACAGGTTAAGACTATGATTAGAATGTATGTTAAGGATAACCAACGAGTATGGGATCGGGAGATACATCGCTTGGCTTGCGCAACTCGGACCGCCGTAATTTCGGAAAGAACATGTGTTTATCTGGTGACGATTATCGTAACGAAGAACTTCTGGGCGTCGAAGATGGTACCCAAACTGCTGGTATTACCCGGAACTTAATTGTTCGTCTTCTCGTCTCAAAGTAGCCGGTCAAAAGAGTGCGGCTAGGTACAACCTTAGGAAGCGTTCGAAAGAGTACCGGATTGGGCAGAAGGTCTGGAAAAAGAACTACGTTCAATCCGATGCCGCCAAGTTTTTCACTTACAAGTTGGCACCTCCTTATGTAGGGCCATATATCGTCCACGACAAGGTTTCCCCTTGGACTTTTGTTCTGCGTGAATTGGAAGGGAAGATACTTTCAGGTACTTGGCATGCTAAGGACCTGAAGCCGGCACACGAAGATTAGTCATGTTTAACGCGTAGGGGTTAACCATTTTGTAGCAAGGGAGGGATTTTGTTACGTTAAAAATTGGTTTTACGACAACAACTAATCAATTTTTTACTTCACAAGTGTTTCTTCACCGTGAAGCATAGCTTAATTAAAAATAGCCGTGTTTCTAATAGAAAGGCGATAAAATCATAGAAGCCGTAGGGCTGTCGTAACCAGAACCTCTCTACTGTTATGTTTGCCTACTTGTTATTTCGACTTTTTAGTGACACGTTGCTGTCGGTTAACAGGAGTGACGTCTGACATCAATAACCCGGGGTTGAACAAGCTTGTCCTGTTTAAACTCATTTTTCCGCACTTAGATTTGGGATTTTTATAAACAACATCACTTTGTTTATTTTTGTTGCATGACTATTTCTAGGTTATGATTTAGGCAAAACAGAGTATAGAAGGATGTGCAAACCTGCACGCGCTTTCATCAATTGATCGAGAGGGAAAAAAATAGGTCGTTTTGTTGATTAATAAATTAACGTAATTATTTATTTTTGAGCGTAAAGTACCATTTTCGGCTGAGACGTAGGGCTCTCATTTTATTTTCTTTAAATCTCTTCGAGTATAGTCGCAAATTTTTATACTTTGTTGTATTTTCAAACTACGCGGTAGTCGCTATCAAATTCAGGCAGTTTCCGTTTTCTATCACAATCCAATGTTGCCAGGTGGACTCTTTTGTGTAATATATAAGATTGTTACCAAGTTTATAAAATAAAGACACGTAAGTGAGGGTGTAATACGACCCGCTTACACAATCCCGTTGTTAGACAACGTCAGTTCTCCTATTTGTGATTTTTTTTTATTTCCCCCAATATTGACTTGACTTTTTGCTGGCTGTCGTTTTAACACTGGTCTTTGAGAATACTACTGGATTTCCAAGTGTAAAGATTTTTAGTTCATAGGATTGGCAGCAGTGGGCTGTTATGCTTTCCGGGTTAGTTTTTGATTATAGTTTTCGATGGTATTTTGGATTTTTAGAGAAGGGATTTTTCTAGTGACGTATTTCCGGTAAGGTTTGAAAAAGGAATACGCAAAAACCATGATTTAGTGCAATCGAGTGTTCCGTGTGCGAAAGTGGCAAATTTGGCCTTGTTCCAATTTTTCTAAAATCCGTTGAGGATTTTTACCCTAAGTAATAGGGATCAAACCAGGGCCAATTTGCGGTAGCTTCTTCTTGTTTAAGTAGTTTTTTGGAAACGAAGCTCCGCACCTATTGGGATAAAATAATTGCCACTCGCACACGTGTCGCTACCGTCCATCTGGGGGCGGACACTCGATTAACTCCAGCAGCTTCAGCAGCTTCCAATTTGGTAAATTTTGAAAATATTTTCTGTTTTTTTTTTGGGTTTTTCACACGTTTAGATTTGATGCTTTGCTTTCTCCTTGCCATAGGGGCTGCTGTATAAACTCGTGGTAATGGATTCCTAGTTCCCACGAGGTGTCCACACCAGCCATTCATTTTTTTTTTGAGTCCAATAAAGTGTTGCAATTGAGGTAGTTTATTTTATTTTCTGGAATAGTAAGAAGTGTTATTCTCTTTATTCCAGGGTTTTTGGGCGAGAGGTAGTTGTAGAGTTGTGGGGCCGTATGCAGAGATTTTCTCCAACATCTTTCCATTTTTCCTACAAGCTCCAATATATAAGTACCTACCAGTGCAACACCAGTTCCAGTCATCGCAGGAGGTTACCGGTTTGAAATTTACATTTTAATCATTTTATTTCTAAAAAAAAAGTTTTTTTTTTGGCCTTATTTTGGAGGGATCATATTGGCGGATGACAGTTGTAATTTTTTTTTTAGTTCCAATTGAGTATAAATCGTCATTACAGTTAGTATGAAGCAACAACTGCCAAGCTGCGAAATGACTTCTTCAATTAAGGCTGTAATTTGGTAATGTTTTTCTTTCTTGACTTTATGACATGGCTGACAGATAACCATCGGTTTTGTCTTAATTTCGTTTTGACTTAGTGTAGAGATTCACACGTTACAACTCTGTCGCTTCGGATTGTCGGGCTAAAATGTGGGGCTGGCTCGTTGTTTCGGCCTCACATTGCAGAGTGGCAGTCTGGGGGGTCAGGTTGTTATAATGAGCTTACTTTTATATGGTGTCGGACATTCCCTTTTAAAAATATCTTTGTTAGCACATGACAGTGTCTAGCACTTCAGGGTGACTCGGTCTGATGCTCTAGGCTGTCCAGCTGACGTATGTTGCTGAGAGTTTGCTCGTACAGACGTAGCATGGTTCGGTTGGTTAGCCTGGGGTTAGCTGGGCAGAGTGCCACTGACTTGTTTGACATCGCCAAGATTTTGACTATTTATTTTCTTTATTTTAAAAAAAGGCATATTTTTTTCATATTTTTCTTTGCTTGTGTTATCTATTTGGTGATAGCGGTGGTAGAAACATATACAAGCCAAGATTATTTATTTTGAAATTAATTTAGGAACTTTAAGGTAACGAATATAGGTATTACAATTTGTACACGGTATATGAGCTCATAAATCGGTAACTTTAATACAACTTAATATTTGCATGATATTCATGTTAAGTTATTGAACGGTATTGCCGGCATTGGTATATTTAATATTTAAATATTGACAATTTTCCTTAAGTATAACAAACCCCACATTATAGGAGTTTGAGTTGTAGGAGACTAGTCCAAAATCTGTTTTTTTTTGTTCGTCATTAAATCTGCAAATGACAAAAACTTGTGTTCCTATTTCTCTCCCACTCTCCATCCAAGAATCAAAATTTCATCAAACAATCCTTGTGAGATTGAAAAGAAAAGAAAAGGAACAGACTAAGGAGTATAGTAAGTATATAAATGTTTATTTTCCTAAATCAGGGAAGGGTCTTTGATAGTTGTGACAGTTCGTATTTGATGCCATTTTGCTATTTAGCTGACTTATTAGTTGGGTTGTTTAATACTATATTAACATCATACCTTTTTTTTTTATCTGGTTTTGTTTTTTTTTACGGTTATCTCAAAAAGCACTCAATCGATCAGAAGGCTAACAAATGTTTGATAATGAAGTTTTATGAGTACTTAAAAAATAAAGTTATCGCTAATTTAAAAAAAATCTATCATTTAATTTAATACTTTATATGTCTTGGCGACTGTTAACAAAAAAAAATCCTGGAAGCAGGGAAAAATAAATGGTTCTCTAATCGCATTTATAGTTTGTTTTCAGTCAGTGACCTTACAGCCCTGTTTGCCATTTAAGTTTTTGACCTTTGTTATTTTCTCATGCTTTTAAAATATTTTTTTTTGTGCTGCTACTACTTCGACAATAATTAGTTTTTCAAATTTTACCATTTAGCGTTTTTTTTTTAAATTTATATTTGGGTAAAAATCGCCCAAATATTAGTTTACACAACTAGTGGCTAAAATAGTGCTTTTTTTACAAGCGTTGGTTTAAATAACGAGTGAGCAAGGTGTTTGAAAACGCGAGTAAAAAAAGAACAGTTTAGCAGCGAGTTATTAACACTATTTTTTTTAACGCCTTTGTCAAAAAATCCGAGGAAAACAGAAAAATACTCAAAAATCTCGAACGCAGAGCACTTCTCGCAACACACCATCTTTATACTATAAATCCCTAAGGCGGATGGTAAAAGAAATAACAATGGTTTCCATAGGGATGGGCCTTTTTACTCGGTAACGTTTATTGTTGCGACATTTTAATCTTTGACACTTTAATATTTTTTTTTCGTGAATAATCGGTGAAAACTGACGAAAATAGCTTAATTTTTAGGAAAGAATAATTTGATTTTTTTTAATATTACTATTTTCCGCTATTTCTCTTTAATTTTGAGTAAAAAACGGACAGAAATTTTTTTTTGCATCTGTGATCAAAAAAAAAAGTTTTTTTTGCATCGGTAACCAAAAAAGTCATGCTTTAGTATCTGCAGATAGTTAATAAAATCATGTTTTTGATGAAGGTATAAAAAAAACATTTTAATCGGTAACCAAAATTTCGGACAGTTACGAAAATCATGTATTTTTATACCTTTATCAAAAACATGAATTTAGTGACTGTCTGCAGATAACTAATAACTACCGATGCAAAAAACTTTTTTTTTTGATCGCGGGTGCAAAAAAAGGTTTGTCCGTTTTTTACCCAAAATTAAAGAGAAAAGCGGAAAATAGTAATATTGAAAAAATCTAATTATTCTTGCCTGCAAATTAAGCCATTTTCGCCAGTTTTCACCAAGTATTTACGAAAAAGTCATTTAAAAACATCGTCAAAATATCAAATAATCAAAGATTAAAATATCGCTAACCGTTGTTATTTGATTTACCAGCTGCCTTGATTTATAGTGTCAAGATGGTGTGTTGCGAGGAGTGCTCTTCGTTCGAGATTTTTAAATGTATTTCCCTGTTTTTCTTGAATTTTTTGATAAAGGGATTAAAAAAAATAGTGTTAACAACTCGAGCCGCGAGTGATTTTTTTTACTAGCGTTTTTAAATACCTCGCTGCACTCATTATTTAAACCAACGGCAACGCTTGTAAAAAAAGCACTATTTTAGCCAGTAGTTATGAAAACTACTATTTTGATGAATGTATAAAAACAAAATATTTGACCCTATAACTTTATAGTAGTTTGCTGCTTGTTGGCCAAGACTTTAGTGTTTTTCTTTTAAAGTCGGTTCAATTATTTTTTTTTAATTATTGTTAAATCTTATTTATTTAAACTGGTCTATAAGGATTCACGCATTTGTTTTGGTGTTGTAAACTTTAATTGTGTAGCCCTCTAGCCCTCTATACGTCGATACCTTTGACTATGCTGCAGCAGAAAGTGCTAATTTTAAACACGTGCCGACAGTCAGCTTTTCTTTGTTTACCCTGCGTTTCTTATTACTTTTTTCTCTCATGAAAATAATCCAGGAAAATTGTAATTTTACTGAGAACCAAAAGCGAGCAATCTGAAATTTTGCATTGACGTAGGATATCACTAAGAAAGCTTAAGGTCGTAGTTACAATCTGGGGAATTGTTTTTAGCAACACTGTACGGGAAATCAATTTAACTATGTCGACCTGATTTTTTTGCAAAATTTTACGTCATTGAATTTGTTTTCCATGGCAACGCCGATACTTTATTTATGTTTATCCACTGTGGGACAACAAAGATTTTTTAGCACCGGGTCAAAAATTTGGGGTTAGGTTACTTATTTTGACTTTTCGCCTTCTGCGCCTCTAAAAAACTGTACTTTAATAGAGCATTTTCCGGCCTTGTAACGTAAATTACTATTATTTAGGTACCTTTTTTTCTGTGTCCGTTGATATTACACTAGAGCGTTAATAGACCATCAGAATTGGTGATACCGTAGATAAAATCGGTTATTTTTCTCCCGTATCCGAAAATGACCGAGTTACTTACGGAGGCTCAACAGGACCCGTTCAGTTATTTTTTGTAACCAACCAGGTTTATTACTGTGCGAAAGCTGCAGCTAGTGGGTGATAATTCGTTTGTTTGTTTAGTTAGATTTTTAATTTTTTTGTGAAAGTGAATTTGCAAAAACAGGAATTGTTGTTTTCTTTTCTATTCTATTTACATTGGCAGTTTGTATGTGGGCAAAAGAATACGGTTACGGTAATTGGTGTTTGTGGTTTAAAAACTCTTTGACGATAAATTAGTGGTCTATTAACTCTCTAATATTTTGAAAAAAACCACGTTGTTGGGGGTGGTTAAAATAAAAAGAAGGGTTAATATTTGTCAGAAAAATCAATTTTACAGGAGAGTCGCTTCTCTGTTTCCAGAGTTAGTTTTTAAGCAAATGTTATGATTTTCGATATGCCAAAAAAAAAAGGAATTTAAACAAAAAATATTTATTTAATCCTTAAGTCGTGAATTCTAAAATAATTATTTATGAAAAAGTTGCAAATCTAATGTGTCTGTACCTCGAAAGGGTTCTTTTGCACTTACGATAAATAAGGATACGGTCTGAAATCAATCAGAGATAACCAAACCGGTTACTTGTTGATGAAAAACCGCATATTGACTTGAGAAGTTTTTTTATGTTTTTGTAAAAATAAAATCATAGCTTTATAGATATTACGAAATAAACAACTAAAATTTTTTTTTATACCTTCATCGAAAACATGATTTTAGTAACTGTCTGCCGATAACTAAAGCATGGCTTTTTTGGTTACCGATACAAAAATTTTTTTTGGTCAAGGGTGCAAAAAAAGATTTCTCTCCATTTTTTACACAAAATTAAAGAGAAATAGTAAAAAATGGTAATATTGAAAAAATCTAATTATTCTTGCCTAAAAATTAAGCCACTTCCGCCAGTATTCACCAAGTATTTACGAAAAAATCATTTAGAAACATCGTAAAAATATCAAACTGTCAAAGATTAAAATGTCGCAGCAATGAACGTCACTGAGTAAAAAGGCACATCACTATGGCAACCATTGTTATTTCATTTACCAGCCTCCTTGATTTATAGTGTAAAGATGTTTTGCGAGAAGTGCTCTTCGTTCGAGATTTTTAAAAGTATTTTCCTGTGTTTCTTTCTTTTTGTTACTCGCGTTTTTAAGTACCTCGCTGCACTCGTTAATTATACCAACGCTTGTAAAAAGAAGCAGTATTTTAGCCACTAGTTGTGAAAACTACTATTTTAAATACAAATTTATTAATTTTATTGAAGTTAAACTATAAAAGAACAGAACAAAGTCTAAATTTTACACTTGAATGAAAATTGGAGTATCTAGTAAACCAACAAAAAATCTTTTTTTTTTTTAATGACTTAACCATTTAGATATTTTTTGTGTTGTTGCCTTTCTTTTTCATGCCTTTTTGGCGGTTCTATTCAATTGCTGTAAGTAGTTGCCTAGTTAGTTAGTACTTCTTCACTTCAGATGATCCTTTTCTGGACCTAAACAGTCTCCACAAAGGCCTTCAGAACAAAGTTTAAATTTTACACTTGAATGAAAATTGGAGTATCTAGTAAACCAACAAAAAATCTTTTTTTTTTTTAATGACTTAACCATTTAGATATTGTTTGTGTTGTTGCCTTTCTTTTTCATGCCTTTTTGGCGGTTCTATTCAATTGCTGTAAGTAGTTGCCTAGTTAGTTAGTACTTCTTCACTTCAGATGATCCTTTTCTGGACCTAAACAGTCTCCACAAAGGCCTTCAGAACAAAGTTTAAATTTTACACTTGAATGAAAATTGGAGTATCTAGTAAACCAACAAAAAATCTTTTTTTTTTAATGACTTAACCATTTAGATATTGTTTGTGTTGTTGCCTTTCTTTTTCATGCCTTTTTGGCGGTTCTGTTCAATTGCTGTAAGTAGTTGCCTAGTTAGTTAGTACTTCTTCACTTCAGATGATCCTTTTCTGGACCTAAACAGTCTCCGCAAAGGCCTTCATTTCCAGCACTGTTTATTAGTATGTTATCACATCGTACTCAATACGTATTGAAAAGATTTTCTTCTTTTTCTTTTATAAAACATGTTCTCTGTTCCGACAAAGAGCGTGATACATGAAAAGGCGCAATTACACAAACGAGCTTTCCTGTGATGTTGAAATGCTGACAAACATTCACGCGAGCCTCATGAGCAAAATGTTCAAAGAAAAGTTCGTACAAAAATGCTCATGGAAACTTTGGAGAGAATGTTAGAGCAAAATTCGTTTGAATAAATGTTGGTATAGAAATTTCTTAAAAATTCAAAATATATATTTTTATCGGAATTCATTGAACTTAACTGAAAATAGAAAAAGTAAAAACAGTTTTAAAACAACGTATTTTTAATCAAGTACTTTCCAACGGAAAAACGATTTGATGCCGAAATTCACATTTTACCTCATAAGCAACTTCGATTGATCTGATTTTTATACGGGATATACCACCATACTTGTAACTTTGTTGAGGTTGAGATAGAATAAAGAAAATAACAATTAATGGCACTTAATTATTGACTGTAAAATGTAAGGCTTAGGAGAAGGTAAAAACCGTAGAGTAGTGAGAGGGGGTTTTGGTAAAATTTTACATGACAACAAACAAGGATCAATGCAGTTTTTTTTTGAAAGTTTTAGAACAAATCTTTCCGTAAAGAAAGGGCTCTCTGACGCAAAAAAAATATGCCAGAGTACGCTTTAATTTGTTTATTTTGTTTTACTTTATTGATGCGTAGAACTTGCGTTTCCGACTTTTTAAATATTGAAATTTTTGGCGATTTTTAATTTTAAAAACAATAATGAGTTGAATCTAGAGTGGAACATCTTTAAATTTAGAAAAAAGAAATTTTTCGAGATTTTCGATAAATTTTCTTAATATTGCATTCAAAAACCCTAAGAAAAATGTGAAATATCGCTAAATTATCAAAAAAATTGCGAAATTTTGTCAAATAACCTTGCCGAAATCGCGCGCAGAGAAAATTGATCGGTAACAAAAAAAGTAAGGTGGTGTAGTGAATATGGTGGATCACTCTGTACATACAAAACAATTCATATTTCATATTAGCAAAATATGATCCAACTTTTCACGTCTGAATTACTGAGCTTTGTAATCCAATAACGTAAAAACACATTTTTTTAATGGACCACTTTCCGTAAAATATATATATTTTAAATTGCATTTTTTATAAATTTTTACCAAAATTGCTTAAAAGTAAACGCCATCAATGACATTATATAGCGCCTAAACAAAACTAATAAATATACCGAACCCGATCCAATTCGGGATGCCTAATTTTTCCAGATTATTAATGAAATATTATATAAAAATTTTGTTGGTAGTTCAAAAATTATGAAAAAGTACTTTAGAGCAGAGTTAAATTGGTTTATGCAGCGTTTGACAGCGCTGCGTTCCGACTGTTTTAAACCTCTTCCCCTCCCACGGTCCTGAAAAAATAACTACTCTCCAGAACAGTCCCCATTTTAAAAAGTAATTACTTCGAAGATATTTCCGTTTTTTTTTCTTAATGAAAGAAAACCAAAAAAGGTAAACTATTAACATTGCATGAGACAAAAACTTATAGCCAATAGTATTGTTTCACTTGACGTCGGCTTTTTTTGATAAAAATTTAAAATAAAAATTGGTGGTCCATTGTTTTAAAGATTTAAGATCACTGATCACTGATGTGAAATTATGTTTATTCTCTATTTAAAAATACGTTTCCAAAATAGATAGCAAAAATTTGTTCGAAAATTTACCAAACAAAATGTTCAAAGAAAAGCTCACAAGAATATTCGCGCAAAAAATTTCAGATCTTTTGCACAAGCTTTTGTTTGAGCATGTTCGTTTGTGTAAATGCGCCTAAAGAACAAGATTTGATTTTTGATACGTATTGAATACGATATGAAAACATACTATATGATTGGGCCGCTGCCGATGCCGTTTGAAGCAAGGTTTGTCTCTGATACAAGCGGTAGCGACTGGCAGAAAGAAGTGATCATTGGATCGAGCCGAGAAACTACAACCGGGTTTAATATCGGACCGGACCCTAAACTGAACGCTTTGTGGTCAAAAATTACGGAGCATGTTCCATAATCCCTCGGCTGCCATTCGGGTTTACAGATTTTCGTAATTTTTTTTATCGATTCAGAAGAGCTTTAATTTAATTTTGTTTTAGTTAAAATCATACTTGACCCACCACTCATGACAAAACAAAAAGTCAGTTTAACAAGAACCTTTCACCCCTAAAAATTAAAAACCTAAAAAATAAAAAATAATAAATAATGAAAAGTTTAAAACAAAATAATTTTTATATTTAATCCAACTTTTTTAAATAATAACTAAATTTATAAGGCCGACTTCAATAAGTAAAAAAAATATTTTGTTTAAAACTTTTAGTTAATTTTTTACATGTCGGTCTATGATCTTTCTGAAAAGTTTTTATCGAAAAAAACGTTATAACTTTTAAACCAAAGCTGGAGTTTTCAGATATGAGTCTCATTAAACAGTTCCTTAAAATCTTCAAAAAGAGAAAATAATTCCTAATTTTATTTAATTGATTTTAATTAATTTTAAATTTTTTTTATTTTTTAAACCAAAACTGCTACGAAATTAATTAAGACTCACTAAATATTTTCTAATTTTAGAGGAAAATTTCCATACAAAGTACTCTTACCTTAAGCTTCACCAGACTTCTCCCGCCCTACAATTGCTTGGAACAAGCGCGGATTTAGAGAGGGGGGGGGGGAAGGTAATGATTTCTTTTAATAAAATGAATTATTTTTTTAAAAATTGCGGCGCTAAAACATCACTGATTTTCCAACTTTAGTTTAATTTTGAATCAATAATTTTACCGAGAAATTTAAGGTAAATAAACATTTAGAAATCTGATCATCCCCCTAATTTGAGGCCAGGTCCGCGCTTGGCTTGCGGCACCCGTCATATTTGTCTTTGCCTTGTGCATTATTATTAGTAATTGTTTTAGTTAAAATCATACTTGACCCACCACTCATGACAAAACAAAAAGTCAGTTTAACAAGAACCTTTCACCCCTAAAAATTAAAAACCTAAAAAATAAAAAATAATAAATAATAAAAAGTTTAAAACAAAATAATTTTTATATTTAATCCAACTTTTTTAAATAATAACTAAATTTATAAGGCCGACTTCAATAAGTAAAAAAAAATATTTTGTTTAAAACTTTTAGTTAATTTTTTACATGTCGGTCTATTATCTTTCTGAAAAGTTTTTATCGAAAAAAACGTTATAACTTTTAAACCAAAGCTGGAGTTTTCAGATATGAGTCTCATTAAACAGTTCCTTAAAATCTTCAAAAAGAGAAAATAATTCCTAATTTTATTTAATTGATTTTAATTATTTTTAAATTTTTTTATTTTTTAAACCAAAACTGCTACGAAATTAATTAAGACTCACTAAATATTTTCTAATTTAAGAGGAAAATTTCCATACAAAGTACTCTTACCTTAAGCTTCACCAGACTTCTCCCGCCCTACAAGTGCTTGGAACAAGCGCGGATTTAGAGAGGGGGGGGGGAAGGTAATGATTTCTTTAAATAAAATCAAATTTTTTTTTAAAAATTGCGGCGCTAAAACATCACTGATTTTCCAACTTTAGTTTAATTTTGAATCAATAATTTTACCGAGAAATTTAAGGTAAATAAACATTTAGAAATCTGATCATCCCCCCTAATTTGAGGCCAGGTCCGCGCTTGGTTTGCGGCACACGTCATATTTGTCTTTGCCTTGTGCATTATTATTAGTAATTGTTTCTTAATATTACTAATTTTGAAACTCTTTATTTGTTTTCTCCTAATTAATCACGCTTTTTCCTATTTACATTTCTGTAAAAAATAGAATTGCTTCATTTGTCTTTATTAGTAGTGCATAACAAAGAAGAAGTAGAAAAAACAAAACTATAGTTTAACAATACTTTATTTTATTTTACTTGTTTCAAGGTGCAACAAATTCATATACAAAAAAGCTTCCTACTGTCAGAATAATAATAGCTTTCAAAACATCCATTGAGACTTAACTTTGGGGCTACCTGTGGTTACTATCCTAGCTAAAATGTGAAACGTGAATACGAAGAGAAACAAAATAGCCTTAGGGAGTTCAAATGGGAAAGTTTTTGGCTTTTCTGTCGATATTTAAAATTATGCAATTTAAAAAATTTAAACTTTTTGCGTTGCGAGTAAGGATACAAAATAAAACAATCCATAAAAATTTACTTATATCCTAAATATGGTCGGTATAAAAATACAAATAATACAATACATAAGGAACTATTATACCATTTAATCCTTTTCTCAGTGGCGTAGCCAGAGCGTTAAAACCCCCCAGGAGGTTCAACCCAATCTAGAATAAATTAATCATGATCAAGGGCCCCAGGGAGAGCTATAGCTCCCCCACTTTTTTGACCCTTTACTCCGGTTTGTGACGTGTTTGGTGTGATGTCTTAAATTTTAAAAATTTTCCCTGCGGTGATGTGACGTTATTAATTGTTACAACTTTAGTTTAATTCTAAGGATTATCTGTTAATAAATAGCATTCTTCGTATTATTTTTCTTAAAATTTCCATCTGCGGCCAGTGGCGGAATCAGAAATTTCACCAGGGGAGGGCGCAAGCAATAAAACATTTGTAGGCCGGCTCGAGCGACTACGAACATAGGGCAAAAAAATCCTTTTTTATGATCATAACACAACAGTTTCGACCTACATATGTTCGTAGTTGCTTGAGCCGTTGGTGGTGACTAACATATACTACCTAATACAACTAAATCTATTTTAGCAAGTATTAACATTCCAACATTATTATCGTATTTAAAAAACTTTTAGTTATAATAAAATTAAGTTTTCTTTTTTGCCTTGCAAACCTATTTAAGATAGATTCTAAATCTAGGTTTATTGAACGATATATATACAAAAGCGCAAAGCCATTAAATCTCTCTTCTTGTACCATAGACCAAAGATAAGTTTTCACAAGTCTTAAAGTGGAGAAACTTCTTTCGGCGGTAGCAACCGAAACAGGAAGAGAAGAACCAATTTTTAAAGTTTCTATAATTTTTGTTATCATATCTGAAATTCTTTCTGCGTCGCATCTTTAAAGGGTCGTTGGAATGCATAAATTTAATAGAGAGATATCTTGTATTGCCCCTTGTATGCAATTTTTTCTCGACTCTGCTGCTCACAAGATATACTGAACCCGATTAAGCTACCTATGGTAATTTTTTTAGGCAAGAGGAATACTCTAATCTTAAAACATATTTTTTTATGAATTCCTTTAAGTTACCCAAGCCAAACCTATTTTTCTTACCTACAAATAATTGAAATTAAAATATTATGACTTAAAAAAAACCTTCAGATTGTCAAAATAGCTTGAAACAGAAATTCGAAAAATAGCAATAATGCCTTATTTTTTACTATCCCCCGTATAAAAACTAGGCATAGCCACTTTTTTTTCATTTGTTCTAGAGAGACCCGTATTTTCTTAGTTAGAAACATAAAGGTGACTATTTTTCTCACTTTGAGAGAGCGGATATCTTAGAAAGTGGTCGTAGAAACGAAATAAAACCTATCTATTTTCGTAACTAGGACTAGTTATACAACATATTCAAAATTAGTTGAAATCGACCAAGATATGTTTTATAGGAGTGTACAGTGCGTGGTTCTTTAATGTTTTTAAAACTTGGTAATGTTCAGGGGGGAAGGGGCGCGCCCCCCCCCTGGATCCGCCACTTCTGCGGCGCATTTATAATTTGGCAACAAATCTATATATACTACCGCAATCCACCATCTAACCCAATCTACTTTTTCAAAAATATTTTACAAAATATCTAAGAGATCAATGTATAAATTGCCTTTCTAAATACTGTGTACTCACTCGTAAACTAACTATTCTATTAAATAATATTTTCCGGAGCGTTCGGTTGAAGGTGTCACTTGTCAGCTACGTGTATTCTCAAGCAATAACATCCCTTAATATGTGTTAATTACCCAAGAATACACGTGACCAACCAAGTTACTTGCTGGCTTCCTCCAAGTTGCGGTCCAAAGTTAAATCATTGCGGCTGCTGTACTGGGAATATTGGTAATTATTTATCATTTCTTGTGGCTTCCTATGTATACATTCTGGCCGGTTGTTCGTGACTGTTACGTATTCTTGAGGGTTGCAGCAATGTTTGAACCGGATATATTGTACTTGTTGGACCAGCTATTGGAACAAAAGTTTTTGGTAAGAAATTAATGTAGTTAGAGAGAAGAAAGTGGTTTTATAGATAGTTTTTGGTTGGGCCAATTTACAGCCCATTAACTTCGCCGACAGCGATAACTTAAACACTATTTGACAGTTAAAAATAGCCTATTTGGTACAGGTTTTACGTCGACGCATAGTGGATCGAGCCAATGTAAAAAAGGGACATAGGGGTATTTGACAAAAGTGATTATTATTGAAGAGCAGTAAAATTTTTGTATCAGAAACACCCTGGCTCATTCGAAAAATACGATGAAAGCTTTGGGACTTCTTTTAGTATGTAAAGGAAACGCGAACCAATTTTTCAAATTGTTCAATTATGTCAATTTAAAACATCTGTTTAAACGTAAATGGTATTATTTAAAACTTCAGCAAAGTTAAAAGAAGTAAAAAAATATAAAAATATTTTTTTAAATATGTTGTTTGGCAGTGTCGTACTTAATTTAGATTTACGATGGTCAAATTTTATAAGAATATTTTGTTTTTTTTTTAGTTTTAAAAAAATGCTTTAAACATCATGGGCTAAAAGTAAATAATTAAAGAAGTAGGAACAGTGCTCTATTAAATGGTTTCAACATTTTTTGCCCCAACTTGCCCACATGCGAGATATGAATTTTAATTTATTTATTTTGGAGGCAAAGGATATCGCCCTTTTAAATGGAAATTTGTAGTACTCGACCTTAGAAGAATTTTGTTTTATTGCACCAACTCTTTACCCCTCCCAGAAGTACACGAAAAGTGCAGTTATTTATATTATCTTGCATCCGCCATATTTCAAAAATAGCTATATTTAGCAAATAATTGGATTTTAACGCAAAGTTAATTTTCACAGTAAAACTTTTTTTAATCACGTCTAGTTTTCTGCAAATTTTAAAACTATGTTAATCGGAGTAGCTTTCTTGTTTTACATAGCATTAGTTAGTATAAGACTTGGACTTTTATAAGAGATAAAGTAAACCTATTATTTTTGGGCGTAAATTTTTCAATTAACCTATTTAAACAACTGATACATCTGGGTAAACAACAAGTATGTAATTTTTGTAAAAATTCTGTTTTTTAAACACAGTGGCGCACATACATATTTTGAAAGGTATATGAAAAATACCTACATTTAGCAAGCATCCGCCATATTGGATTTGGACAAATATAAAGCATAAAGTCAAATATCAAAGTCCAAGATTTCGTGTTTCCAGAATGCTCAAAACTATTTACATCGGACCACCACTTTCAAAGTTACATTAAATTATACCCTATATCTTCATTTCCCTATAATTCGATCCAATGTGCGACGGTGCGGTTATATGACGTTTGGGATAATTTATTGGGTTTCGTTTTTAATTTTTAAATAAAATTATTGAAGATAAAATTTATACCTACTTAATTAAGTTCCGAGAAAAAGTACGGAATTAAAACTACCCAAATTTATTATTTAAATGAGTTTCAAAACAGGTACCTATTTAATTATTCATAAAATAATGATCAAACAAAAAAACATGCTTGGGCATGTCTTGGGTATACTGAGCGCAACACTTCCCTGTCGAAAAGGGGCGCGGAATTTAATAGAAGCTCGCGAAAACACAAATCGGCATGCCCTACGTACGTCAAAATTCTTGTGTTCACCATCCTTAGGTTTGCGGCATTCCACCGCAGCCCTTAACCATATATGACGTTCAAATGTCACCAGTGTCAAATATCGTTAGTCGTCGGGCGTTCTTGGCACGACCAAAAACTATCTAATATATTTTTTTTAACTGACAATTTCCTATATCCCAAAAAAGTTTTGGAAAGATAATGAAATAGACTTTTTGCAAATATGTCAAAAAATTATGTTTATCAAAAATTCTAAATGGCAGATGTTCAAAAGTTTCATGCATCTTAAACAACCGTTGTGTTTTGTTTTGTAAACCGATGTATCATTGGATAAATTCTATTAAGAAATAAAAAAACTTTGGGTTTTTTCGTGTACCAACTTTTTGCATAAAATAAAAACTGCTAATAATTTAAGTTTTCGAATTTCGTTATTTTTTCGCCAATTTTGTTGACAAGGACACTGCAGATTCTAACATTAAGGCTTCTTTTTTTTAATGTCAAAACATGACATTTTGGGACAATTACAATTTTATACATTTTAAAAACCCTGTTGGCTTTTTTTTTAAACCCTTTGTATATTTTTCTGCTATAATAGAAAGGTACCAACTATTATCTGTTACCCCGTATATCATTTTTTAACATCTATTAAGAAATAAGAAAAATATTAGGATTCTATTGTAATACCTTTTATGCATTACATAAAAAATTAACGTAAAGTTTTTATAATATACAAAAAAGGTGTCACACTAGAATCCCAATTATTACATTACTTGTTTTTTAACAGATTTTAACAAATGATACATGGGTTAACAGATAATAGTTGGTACTGGTTATAGCAAAAATTATACAAGGTGGTTTAAAGAAAAAGTCAACGGGTTTTTTAAAATGCATGATATTTTTTTGACATTTAGAAAAAGAGGCTTTATTGTTAGCATCTGTAGAGGGTCCTTGTTGGTATACAAAAAAACCCATAGTTTTTTTATTTTCTAACAGAATTTATCAAATGGTACATCTGTTTACAGATAATAAAAGTTTTTTGTAGTTGCACAAAAAATATACAAAGTGTCTAAAAAAAACGACGGTTTTTAAGATGCATAAAACTTTTGGACATCTGCCATTTTGAATTTTTGATAAATTTCATTTTTGACATATTTGCAAAAAGTATGTTTCATTACTCTTTTTTGCGATGAAATCTAACAATAAATAAAAAATTGGCAGTTAAAACAAAACAGTCCGTTTTTTTATGGTCCACCCTATATTAATAAAGATTTTATCACTTGACATGTGTCAATTTATTGGCCAAATGTTCTATTAGATAAGTGACCGGTGGCTCTGCGGAACCTGAATTGCAATACTCCAATCGAACTCACTCAGTTTCCTTCGGCCTACCAAATTACGTGACCTTGGCGTTTTTAGAATTCCGGCAAAATCTCGCTTATAAAGAGAAAAACATAACTTTTTTGTTATCAGTTAATAGGATTTATAGAAATCTACAACCGTATCCAAAGAATTTTTCAAAATTTGGTGTATTTTTTTCAAAAAATAAAAAAAAACAAAAATTTTCGTTACAGATTTCTGTATTATCGACGAGGCTAAAGAAAAAGCCAGGTAAGATTTTGGACTATTGTTAGCCGTGTTTATTTTATTTCGGGAATGAAAGAGTCCAGCTAAAAACTGTCTGGATATGGTTGTAAGGAATTCAAAAATAAACATTCCTGCCAAATTTCAACAGATTCCGTTTTCTCGTTTCCGATATTCTGATCGGTAAAGATTGGCCCAAAAACAGCAAAGTAGTGTTGTCAAATCTATGCCATTTTTGTGGCCTTGAAATTGTCCATCTTATTTAAATGGATAAAATTTCTTTTGCGATTTGGAGCAGGGATCGTTGGGCGCCAAAATATTTTGACAAGAAAAAGTATTGAATTTTTTGAAAACGAGACATCACGCTTTTTTATAGCAGGGTTATCAAGGAGTGGCTTAATTTTTCTGGTGTAGTGGGTAAGCTTTAACAAAATAATTTATTATCGTATAATATTATTTTATAAATCTAGTCGACTACACTACTAAAAATTCCGGTGCCGAAACGTGCCGGCGCCGAACTGTGTCAGAACCCTTTGGAGCAGGGGTCTTTGGTCATATCAATATCTTAAGAACTAACCACCTAAAAAAAGCTTGTATTGCGCTTGTATTGCTTTTTTATTGTGGCCTACAAATTTTGCCAATTATTTTACAAAAAAAATTATAAATTAAAGTGTAAATATAATTCTACATTGTGTTTTTAATGGAAGCATTGCCAAGGAGCTCTGGATTTTAAGGTAGTGCAGGCGATGAAAACTTAAAAAATTATACACTTCAGCGGTTATTTCGTATTTTAAACGAGACTTATTAAGTGACTATAGTAAATACATAAATAGGTACCTAAATTTAAAAAAAAAATCTAGTTAATTGTTCTAACTCGATCGTTTGCTACGATTGAACAAAATTACATCTGGGTGAGCGAACAAAGAGAAATGTTTTAGCAGAAAAAACACAATTAAAAACACCTTACTTTTGCATGCATTCAAAAGTAAACAACCGTATTCGATCAGAAACAGCTATATGATATTGACAGCTGAATGAAATTCGCTGCCAGCAGTCTACTCAAAACATCGTCGTCGGGCGTGTCATACCTCCCTCAAATATAAAACCTTTTCAGAAAATCGGGCTTTTGCATAAATGTAAACTCTAAACAGCCCTCCTACGTTCAGTTACAGAATCGGCCCAGCTGGCACGAAAAACCCTATGACAGACGAGTGCATGTGCAACTTTCAATGTGACCTATTCCAATGTTATGTTTTTTTAGTTTTTTGCTTCTCTTGTAAAGATATAAGTTGCGTTTTTTTTCGCAACGTTGCGTTGGACCAAGCGAATGTTTTTTTTTTGGTGGAAGTGTTCACACGCGAGTAAAAAAAGTATTTTTAAAAAGTTATCAAGTTTATTCTTAAAATATTTTTTTTACTATTATTTATTTAATCGTTTTCGTGTGTTAAATAGTGCAGATATAAAGGGAAAATTTAGCGCCCTAATAAATTTACAGAAAATATTTGTGGCGTAGAGGGCAAAGGGTGAGGGAATAAATCGAAAAAGTTTTTCCTCGACCAGGATTTGAACCCGAGACCTCTAGAATACCAGTCTAATGCTCTACCAACTGAGCTACCGAGGAACTGGGGTTTTAACTGGCTATTCAGAAATTCTTTCGTCCGATTCATTTGTTAGTAGTGGGAAGATTTTTGAAGCCTACTGCGGCTTTAAAAACCTAGACCTGTTGTAAAGACAAGGAGGTACACATTCAAGATTATTAGTTGTACGAAATTTCTATTTATCTATCGACCAACGATGCACGACATTGAGTTTTATTGGATGTGTCAGGTGGCGAATTTCCAACTAATAATTTCAGTCAAACATATTTACAAAATAAAGGGAAAATTTAGCGCCCTAATAAATTTACAGAAAAGACTTGTGGCGTAGACGGCAAATGGTGAGGGAATAAATCGGAAAAAAGTTTTTCCTCGACCAGGATTTGAACCCGGGACCTCTAGAATACCAGTCTAATGCTCTACCAACTGAGCTACCGAGGAACTGGAGTTTTAACTGGCTATTTGGAAATTCTTTCGTCCGATGCATTTGTTAGTAGTGGGGAGATTTTTGAAGCCTACTGCGGCTTTAAAAACCTAGACATATTATAAAGACAAGGAGGTACACATTCACGATTATTAGTTGTACAAAATTTCTATTTATCTATCAACCAAAGATACACGATATATAGCGTTTTATTGGAGGTGAAAGAGGGCGAATTTCCATCTAATCATTTCAGTCGAACATATTTACAAAATGAAGGGAAAATTTAGCGCCCTAATAAATTTACAGAAGAGATTCGTCGAGTCGTGTATAATTGGTTGATAGATAAATAGAAATTTTGTACAACTAAAAATCGTGAATGTGTACCTCCTTGTATTTAGAACATGTCTAGGTTTTTAAAGCCGTAGTAGGCTTCAAAGATCTCACCACTACCAACAAATGAATCGGACGAAAGGATTTCCGAATAATTCATTTCATTAAATTTTATATAGATCACCCTTTATTATTATGGGTGCCGATCTCCAAAAACAGGTATGTCCGAGAATTAAGAGAAATCGTCGTTGTTTTCATTCTTTTTTTTATCATGCTGTTGATAAAGGAAAGAAGCATTTTCCGAACAAAACTTTAAAATGGACATACTCTAGCCCTGATTATTTCCACTACCTCTAAAAGTCATTGGCATTGCGGTGGCTACTAAATTTTTTGGTTAGCATTTTTTGTTTTTACTTTTACACGAGCAGTGTCCTATGTGACCAAAATGATTCAAGACTCGTCGTTCACTTGTGCATTAGAAGATTTTTATTCTGACGGAACATTAAATTTCTTTTAAAGGGGCCCAATAAGAATCGCCGACGCGACGTTTAAAAAGTGCAAAAAGGAACAAATCATAAAGGGAGAAGGCAACAGTAAAATTGCATCTCACAAATGAGCTTTGTGTGTTAATTTTGGTTTTATTTAAATATATCACTGTTTTTTTTTTGTGTTTTTAATAAAGTTAACTTATATTTACAAAAACACGCCTTTTATTAAATAGACCTTAATACTAACTAAGTACATCTCCTTCCAACTAGTTCCATGTGACAAAAATACATAATAAACTTTAAGTCAAACAAAGATAGCCTTATCTTTATTTCTGATACTTGCAATTTACAAACAAGCACTACAAGTTGCATATCCACTCGTCTCGATCGTTACTACGATTACATTTAAATACATAAACCTTTTGGATCCGCTAAAGTAAAAAGTTCGATCGTGCAAGTACTTACGACTTAACCACCTTTTGCGGCTTCGAGAGCGCAACAACAAAAGCAAAAAACTATAACTAGAAACGAAAATAAATCGATCATTCTGTTTTTAGATAAAAATTCGAATCTATTTTCAAGTTGCTTAAACTGCATATGTAAACGTATTTTTAAACCTTTTCATCATATGTGCAACGTTTGGTGTTGGTTTGGTGGAATCACGTCAAAATTTCCAACGCAACGCTGCGGAAAAAAATGCAACCCTACTCTTGTTACATTAAAGGTAATCCAAAAGAAATACAACAAGTTTTTTTGTAATACACATTGTGTTTCAACGAAAATGAAACAGAGGCGTTTTCATGTGTTCAGAGTTTTTATTCAAGGGGGACAATTTTTGTAGCAAGCGAGTAAACTTGCAGCAATGTATAAAAATTTAGATACTCACTTTCAAAGTATGGTCAATTCTACAGTTAAATTTCTCCTCACGTAGGAATGTATCCTAGAAGAAAAAAATGATATAATAGTTTTAACAACTAGTGGCTAAAATAGTGCTTTTTTACAAGCGTTGGTTTAAATAACGAGCGTAGCAAGGTATTTAAAAACGCAAGTAAAAAAAGCACAGTTTAGCCGCGAGTTGTTAACATTATTTTTTTAATACCTTCATCATAAAATCCAAGAAAAACAGGAAAATACTTTTAAAAATCTCGAACGAAGAGAACTTCTCGCAACACACCATCTTTACACTATAAATTAAGGCGGCTGGTAAATGAAATAACAATCGTTTCCATAGCGATGTGTCTTTTTACTCCGTGACGACTTTTAATTTTTGACAATTTAATACTTTGACGATATTTTTAAATGATTTTTTCGTAAATACTCGGTGAAAACTGGCGGAAATGGCTTAATTCTTAGGCAAGAATAATGAGATTTGTTCAATATTACTATTTTCCGCTATTTCTCTTTTGGTAAAAAACGGACAGAAATATTTTTTTGGCTTGATGAAGGTATAAAAAAAATAATATTTCTTCATTGGTCTAAATTTTTCCAAAGTCAGAAATACGTTAAAAAGCCCCTGTCTCGTTTTTCTTAGAACACACTGTAGATAATAAACGATTTTGAAATAAAAAATCACTGTTAAAAAGTAAATTTATCTACAGAATTTTAGAATACATAATTTCGCCCCATTTTCTAGATTTAGGCTAAAAACAAATAAGCAAAATTTTGATATCTCCGGTTTTATTTGCATTTCTAAAATAATCGATTATTTTTTAAGGTAAACAAGACTTTATCATATATTTTTCAGAGATATTTCAGTGTTTTTTTGATTAACAAATTCGGCTCATTCGGCAACATTGAGTATATGAGCTTTTCTGAATCGCCGTATTTTGCTGAACATTTTTTCATCTGCCATAGAAGAATCTGAACCAGATGATTTTGAGGTTTCATCTAAATATTATTTGCCCAAAGTGTGTGTTCATGTGGCATCCCAAAAAAGCTGTTTCATGCACGACATAAATATCTGCTATTTCGCCGCAAACACAGGTGTATTCTCCAGACACAGCCAGAGTAAGCCTTAGAGCAGTTGAAATGCGGAAGGTGTTGTTATCTAGGGTTCCTAAAGTGGCAGATTGGAGAGTATTGAGACATGTGCTGCTTTCTGGAGCTTGAAGAGCGAGGAGTCGAGCTTTGTCGTTATCAGTTTGGGATGAAAAGAGAAGAGAATTTTAACGCATTTCACAAGTTTGAAAATAGAAGTATTTCTGAGAATTTTAAAGATGTTTGAGATAAGAGAAACCCATTTTTAGAAACAAAAAATTAAAATCGAGGTGGATGGAAGCGGATATATAAAATGGCAAAATAATATTTAGCAAATCAGAAACGTCTCATACAGATCCCAAAAAGAAGGAAACTGAAAGTAAAATAGTGTCTCGAGTTCCAAGACCTCCAAGGTTTGATGATATTTGGCAGTAAGATATTTCTTGAAGTAAATTATGAGCTATGTAATCAAAATCAGAAAAGGAATTTTTAACAAAGTGAGCATATAATTCTAAGTTAAAACAATGTTTTAATAAAAAATATTCAATCTGAGAATCTAAAAATTTCAATTTGTTACCTAATATATTTAAAATCAACGTCTTTTTATTTATATCTGATTTAATCCCACAGAGTGGGTACTTGCACCCAAGCAAATTAGAGTCAGTTAATGGAACCTTCAATAGATTTGGTGAAAATTTTGAGAATTTAGAATAAATTATTGAGAAATGATTTTCTAATAACACAGATAGCTCAAGCTTATTAAAAGTGTAAGCCGGTATCTTTACTCGAAGACACTAATTTTTTAAAGTTATTTAAAACTAATTCCGGGTCACCTGCTAAGGTACCATCTTAATACCAAAGTTAAGCTCTGAGTCGATGGAAGAAATGATAGGTTGGATTACGAAGTAGAAAAGAAGTGCTTATAGATGATCAGCTTGTACGCTCCTCTAAAAAGTATGTTGTTCTCGCTATAAGAGAGAAGAGATTGATTACTGTAACATTATGAAATAAAATAATGGAATTCCGGTAAATTATACTTGACTCTTTCCATAATTTTGCACCCTGGTTATCAATTTTCAAAATATCTTTATCAGAACTATGAGGCATCTTCAGTTCCGAATTTTATTTCAAATCCTAGCTGATGTGATTTGAAAATGTCTTGTAATTTTGTGAAACAAAGGCCCACTGCAATTGGACGGATTTCCCCATTTTTTTAATTAAAATCAAAGAGAGCACCGTAGAAGTTAGGATCGCATACAAGATCCCTGAGACCGGCAGACCCAGGGTCAATTTCTTTATCTGAAAAATCAAAGTTGAAATTTGAATTATCAGAGCAAAAATTCAGAACTGTTCTGTTAGTTTCCACAATTGGATGTTTTTCTTGGAGCTGGATCAACGTCTCTTTATTTTTGAGGGCTATGGTGCGTATTCTTATTGCATTTTTCACATCTCCTGCGATTTTGGCTTGAACTTTTTTAAGAAATGAAAGGCTGCTAGAGATTTTCTAAAGCTTGTCTCGCTTCTATTGTAATTATTCAATAAATCTATTCCGAGAACTTTGGTTTTCAGCCAGAGGTTTAGTTGGTATTTAATTAGAGTTGTCAAACTTTTTTTTCGGAAGTACATCGGAATAAATCAGTCCATGCTCGTTAATCATTTTTGGAAACACATTGATTTGGTAGTGAAGAAAGTTCGGTTGATATAAGTATTCTTGCTCTTTTTGGTATGATTTTGATAACGGAAGTTGTCTTTAAGTTTGAACTGGGATGTGTAAGTGTTGGATTCCAGAGTTATGCTAAAACTAGCTGGAAATGATTTCTGGCTTCTAGACTTCAAATGAACTCTTCCTTGGTGGATTTTTAAACCGGTATTTGTTTTAAAGATTCTAGAACAAATAAAACAATGATGGATGCTGCAATTTTCTGACAAGACTTTTTCTTGTGTTATTGTAGGGCTTAATAAAGAAGTAAATTGAGTTTAATTTGGTTTAAAATTTTTTGAGAAAAATTTCTTCTTTAAGTCCGAATGGGCTTTTGCCAGGTGGATTTTTAAACCATCGTGTCTTTGAAAGATTTTAGCTCAAACTTGACCAGTATCTATATAAGATTTTTCTGATAAATGTGATCGTTTTGCGAAGTTATGTGATCCAACTTTCGAGATTCCTTTTAAATTTAGTACTTTGAAAAGTCCAGAATCTGGATTTCCTGAGAAAAGTAGTTTGATTTTAGTTCAAATTAGACAGGATGGTTGGGGTATCCAATATGTTCAATTTTTTGACATATGCATACATATTGATTTTTAGTTTGTGAGGAATCGAAACGGATATCTTCAATTTCATTTCAGTGATCTTCTATGTATTGTACATATTTTGTTCTTAGATCGAAATGAATATTTGCTATGATTTCAATTTTGCGTGTGTGGGGTGATTATTTGTTGCTAAATCTTGATTTATACTTCGATTCGATATGTTAGTTGATAAACAGGAAATTTGTGCTATTGGACAATATAAAAATTTTTATATGTTTTTTTATAAATTTTGACAATTGTTACCAGTTATGAAATATGGTGACATATTAAATCTATTTATTTTTGTACCCTTTGCTGTTGAGACTTGTGGTCCCTGGGGCAGTGAAGCGAAGAGACTGGTCTGGGAAATAGCCTTTAAAATATCTTTCATCGGTCATAGCATTATGGTTCAGACGGTTAACGGGGCTTCGGTGATGGGTACCGTACTGGAGGAGTTAGAGCTGGAATAATGTGGTTGCGTTTACGAGTGAATATTTCTGTATTTGTTCTGCCTATGTTGTTATGTTTATGTGAGTTTCTTTTTATTAAAAAAAAAACTTTTAAAATTTTTGAGAAAAAACGCATTATTATAAAAATGTGGTTACTGTGTTTTGATATAGGATGACCGGATTGGCAAAAGCACAATTTTTGTACAAATTACTTACCAAAATTTTTGAGGATCCGCACACTTACTCGCAAATAACTTCCGACTATCTTTGCTCTCAATTTCCAGCAGACGGGGTCCCCAATGAACTGACAATAAACTAGAATTAGCGGCCGATTAGTATTCCGGTCTGCAAAGTTTCACCGGCAACCAGATACGGGGGGTCACGTGCACGCCCGGAGTGTTGATTCGTTGCCCATTTGCAGCCTGAAATTAAAAGTTTAAATTAAATTATTGAGACAACATACACGGCGTGTTAAATTTATGACCCGAAGTTAATTCAGGAATAAATTTTTATTAAAAAAAAACTTTAAAGAACAAGCTTTTAATAAATGCACTTAAAAGTAGAAAATAATTTTTATCTTTCTTATACCATAATAAAAGCGATCGGCGCAAATTAAAAATTTTAACTTTATGTATCGAATATCGGCCACATTGACGATTCACCTAAGAAACAGTTGTATTACTCTATAACCTAAGGCCATTTTTAAAGGCTTGGCAAGCACGGAAATCTCACCCGTTCTCAGCTTCTTTAGATGAAAGCATTATTTTTATCATTCGAATAGAAGAAGAATTTAGTTTTTCCTTTGTAGTTCTCTCTTTGTCACCGTAAAGTTAAAATGTTTAATTTGCATCCATCGCTTTTATTATGTTATAAGAAAGATAAAACATATTTTTCTACTTTTGAGTGCATTTAATAAAAGTTTTTTTTAATAAATATTTATATTTTAATTTTTAAAATTGTACCCTAAATCATCCATTTTGAATCCGTCATATTGAAATTTTTAAATCTGATCAAAAATTCATATGCCCTTCCCTAAAAACCACTGTATGCCAATTTTGATTTAAATCAAACAAACTAAATCTTTTCCTCCTCCACTCTCTCGTTAGAGGTCGCCGAAACTATAAACGCATACCAAATCTGAACACACACCCTTATTTTTTAGATTTGTACCCTTAATCGTCCATTTTGAATCCGCCAAATTGAAACTAAATCTTTTTCCCCCTCCACTTACTCGTTAGAGGGAGCTGGGTACCTGAGAATACAATATTATTGTATTTTCACTGGAACTATAAACGCATACCAAATTTGAAAAATTTTTGTTAAAAACTCAGACATTCAATATATTTTCGAGAAGAGGATTTCGTAGATCATTGAAAAAACGTATCAGAGGCATACAGTTCTATTTAAAACAAAATGGCGCCAGCAGGCACGTATAGCGTAATAACAAAAAGACTTTGAAATATTTTTGTTTTTGTTTAATAATGCAATTATCTACCTATCTTAATATGAAAACCGCTTCTAGCCATCCATAATATTACAAATATATATATATTTTTTTTTAAATATTTTTTGTTGGAAAATGCAATATTATTACGGTTCGTGAGTTACAATTTTTTTAAAAGTTTAATTCGCCCTCCTACCCTCTTGCCAACCCCCCACCCCCACCAAAAACTAATCAGCTTATCGCCTGGTGCCAGATAATTTTTGTGCCAAATTTGATAAGAATCGGTTTGGCTGTTTTTGAGTAATCGTGTTACAAACAAACAGACAGACAGACACCATGACAAAATTTTGTATTTAGGTCTTTTTTGACCCAAGTAACTTCTTTTTAGTGGAAATAAAAAAAGTCAAAATCCTCCATACTATGTATTATGTTAATAAATTACATTTACGTTACGAACAGATATTAACGTATCCCATAGGTTAAAATGTATTAGCGGTAGCTATCTCTTGACATCACAATCATAAAGATTCAAACCTGGCAAAAATATAATGGATCACCTTGTACTAAAATTAAGCAAATATAGGCTGTTTTTAATCGTATTGCGATTCATTTTAGACAATTGCAGCTTTTTTCTATCTATCATGGAATTTGATTAAAAATAGCAAATTAGATTTTCCGTGTACTTGGAAAAGCAAATCTATGTTACATTATGTTACGCGATTCATTCATTCATACGCATGTAAAACGAAAAAATAGGAAACAGATCCAAGGCACCTGATAACCATACCACAACCACCGGAGTAACTATGGGGGGGCCTGAGGGGCCGGGCTCCCCCCAGGTCCTTCCAGGCCCCCTTCCGAAAAATATAGCCCAGTAGTTGTTAGTCATATGACGGGGCTAGAGTAATGTCTGGGAAACATAAAGGCTTACAAGTTTTAATAAGAGAAGAATATCGTTCGGTAATATACATTTATTGTTTGGCACATAAACTAAAATTTGTTGATGCTTGTACAAAAGTTGCACCAGCAGCTTCTTTCTTTTTCGCAACCAGAAAATCATGAAAAACTTATAAAGGTTGCAGATACCTTGGATATTAAATCTTTTGAAGTATCTAACCTTTCTCCGAGCGATTAAAATGTCGCTAGAAAGTGAAGTAACTGATAACTAGGATAGACATGCCGTTGAAGCTGATGAGACTATTAGCATGTATTCAAAAAGCCGAGTTTTGCATTTGCCTGCACATTCTATACACTGTTTTATTACGTATCAACGTTTTGAGTCAGTAATTTCAGGGTAAAGATGCTACTCTCGGCACTTTAAATGTAATAATAGATGGCACGCTTCAATGTATAGAAGATACTAGAAAGAGCTTTGAAATTATTTATTCTGAAATCCAAGACTTCGCCGATAAATGATATTTCTTTAGAACCTCTCAAAGTATCAAAACGTAAACGGTAAGTTGCTTAGAACACTCGAAAATAAACAAATAATGGATAATTTAGCAGTTAATTTTAGGGAGAGGTTTTCAAACTTGCTATTGGCCAACTCGGTAGATGTCTTATTTAAGTTAAACATCAAAGGAAGTCAAGATTTTATTGAAAATTACTCTGGAGTAAAAAATATGATTACTTGAAAAAATTTCGAAATAAATTTTAATCATAATCTAGTATATTAGACAAGATTTTTATCCAAACCTCTACAAATTAATTGGGTTTGCTATTTTCCTTCCTATTAGTTCTGCTAGTTGTAAACGAAGCGTCTCTGCGATGCGTGGAATAAAAAACTGGACCTGAACTAGAATGGGACAAACTCGATTTTCCAGTGTATCAATTATTAATATCGAGAATTATTTAATTAAAGAAGAGATTGCAGCAGACCACGTTTTGGAAATATTTTCACAAAAGACAAGGATGCAATTGCAGTTAATTTATATTAAACTGATGAGTTGAGTTGAATAGAGTTACGGTGTAAAGTTGTTCATGCAACGAGTTAAGGTAATAATGCATAATATTAAACAGTTTTGAGAAAAACATTATTGTCTTTTATTCCTCACTATCAAGTATTGTCAGCTAGGTCCACCCCTAGGCCCCCGCAGGTCAGAGAGCTAGTTACGCCGGTGACCACAATGATATTAAGTATGACTTTGTGTTTGGGAAAAAATATTTATTTTTGTATGAAGGCAAGATTTGCTGCCAAAATTTTTTAAATGCGCGCAGGCTAAAATTTCAAAAACATTAAGTCTGTGTGTGGACAAAAATTATCTTCAGAAGAGTTCATTTAGATTCCTGCGAGAAAATGGGGATTACTTCCTAATGACAGTCTCTTTACTGATTCAAACAAATTGTTACCAACACAATCTCACCCCAGCCCAATAATATTCCCTTTATATATGCAATTAAATTATTAATAATGAGGTTTAATTAATTCAAAAACTTGTTGTTACTGAATTTCAATAAGCTGTCCCTAAAAAAATCCAAAATTTTAGCCATGCAGCAGGCTACCGCATTAAGTTTCCCGTGTACCTTTGCAAAACAGCTTTCTTTTATATCATAATAATAATTTTCATGAACTAATTTCCCTGCCATAAAATAAACATTTTCTTGGAGCTCAAAAGCTCGTAATAGCTAGATGCCATCCGACAGTATATCGCTATGGGGGTGCTTCCTGTAATAGAGGTGGCATATTTCTAGAAAATGGGTAAGAAAAGTAGTAAAATATCTCATAATAATAAAAATGGAAATATATTGCTTGTC
Organism: Oxystoma pomonae; assembly: GCA_963921995.1. NCBI lineage: Eukaryota > Metazoa > Arthropoda > Insecta > Coleoptera > Brentidae > Oxystoma > Oxystoma pomonae. Next base: position 89,119,510 of record OY998163.1, read on the forward strand.
TTACGGGATTCATTTTAAATTTTATCACTGAAAAATATTATTTGTAAAAGTGTGTATACAGGTGGGGAATTTTAAATTGAACAATAGTGCCTATTACGGCTCGGGGCATAAGATTTTTAAAAGTTTTCATTAGATCTTGGAGACCGTGATGACTTTAAATTGCAAAATGCTGGTCCAACAGCCAGTAAACCATTCCCTTTTTAAGAATATGATGCAGATTTTTGATATTTATATGTCCACGGATGATTAATTTTTTGTAAGTGGTTAGTGGTCAGCCAGAAATCGGCTCTGGAGAACGGGTTTCGTTATTATGTAGGTGCCTATTGATTGCAGACGGTTTAATAGGTGTTGGGTTAGTGTGTACGTAACATATATAGGTTTTTTAAAAGCAAGAGCGGATCTAGTGTCACTTGCAGATTTTTTTCGAAATCAAATATTTTGAAATGTTGCTAACAAAAACATTGGTTTTAATTAAACAAAATGGTAACAACTAATAAAGTTATAGTGTCGCAGGCGAAAATTTTGTCAAGTCAATAATTTTTTTAAAATTATAAATAATAAATAATAATAAAAATAATAATTAAAAAAAAATTTGATCTCTTAGATTTTTTTGTAAAATATTTTTGAAAAAATAGATTGGGTTTAGATGCCAAGAAGGGGTGGGTTGCGGTGATATACATAGATTTTTTGTTAAAATCATATCGTATTTACGCCGCTTGCTTAAAATTAAACAAAAATTTTAATCAAAACCTCCCAAGTTTTTTATAATTAAATAGCATATTGCATGTTGCAACAAAATAAAAATGTGGAGATGTTTAAGTTTAATTTTTTTTTTAAATATCTATCTCTCTATATATATCTCCAAAACCAAAAGACACAGAGAAGTAAAATTGACAGAGAAGTAAAATTTCACATAATTAGATGATTTACAAAAAACTATCTTTTTGGATGCTAATTGTATCGCCATTCCTTAAGGGGGCAGGGCTAGGGTGGAGATAAACTTTATTTAAATGGGATACTCTGTGGATATATTGTCTAAAATCTGAATAGAGCTTTTCATTCTGTTTCCAGAAATACCTAATATGTTATTTTTTTCTCTAACGGTTTTTAAATAAGAACAATGATGTAGACCAAGAATCACCGAATATCTGTTTTCTTGTTCAACTCGTCCCAATTAGCATTTGGACGTCGTTTCGACGTTGGCGTAGACAACCTGATGTCAGGAAGCTACGTCAGATCGACCCCACACCGACTCAAATTTATACCAAAATGGGGAATACAAATCCGGGTTGTACCAACGTCGCCTTACGTGGGTTCCATAGAGGGAATACAGGAATTTATACCGCAAACTAAGTCGTGCTTAGTGCAAATAGCTCAACTCCTGAACAACCAACTTAGTTAATATTTTTGTCCAAATTTAGGAAATCCCTACGCTTTGATTCGAAATAACAACTCAAGGTCAAAAAAATATTCCTAGATTTTTATACTTGCAACGTTGGCACACATAAATAAGATCCCGTCAGTGTTTCATGTCAAAATTATTATATATCCCATGAGAACATTGAAACGTAACTTGTGCAGTCCTAAAAATATTTCTATCTATTCCATTGCCAAGGGCGAATGGAAAACCGCACACACGAAAATACAAAAAGCAAGTGGGTTGGATTCCAAACCCTAACGTTGAGAAACCGTCAGGTGTAGGTCAAATATCATCACCATATACATTGTCTTATATCCTTATGAAACCGCTTTCCCATTTTATTGCTAACATCTCCAAGATTTTTCGGAAAGAAGTCGAGATGTGAGTGACGAAAGTGGATTTTCAAGGACATGCGACATCTCAAAGCTTTATGTGAGACCAGAAGTTGCTGCACCAGTCCTTCGTAATTTTCGTCTTTATTTTTGCCCAAAAAACCTTTCATAACATTGACAAAGGCACTTTTTCATTTAAAGTCTGTTCAAACAATTCATCACGCATCAATTTACGAATATCAGGTCCTATCAAAATTCCTTCCTTTAATTTAGCATCACTTAATTTTGGAAAGAACTGTTTAAGGTAACTAAATCCTGCGCCCTCTTCGTTCATAGCTTTGACAAAATTCTTCATGAGTCCCAACTTAATATGAAGAGGGGGCAGCAGGATTTTGCCTGGATCTACCAGAGGCTCATACTTGACATTGTTAGTACCGGGCCTAAATGACTTTCTAAGGGGCCACTCTTTTTGTAAGTAATGTTTAGTTGTAGCTCTTGAGTCCCAAAGACACAAATCCACCTTGCATACCAAGTAATATAGCAATAACTTTCAGATCTCCACAAATTTGCCAGCTATGTTCTTTGTAGTTGATATGATTTAGAATTAGGGCGAGATCTTCATACGTTTCTTTCATCGAAATAGAGTATGCCACAGGAATAGACGGCCTTATGTTCCCATTATGCAGTAAAACTGCTTTGAGACTGTACCTTGATGAATCTATGAAAAGACGCCATTCGGATGGATTGTGTTGAATTTGTAACTCGGTCATCAGTCCATTTATGTCCGTGCATACGCAGAGTGAACCTTCCATTTTGTAATATTCTAAAAAAGGTTCATTCCTTTTTCTGTATTGAGTGTAAGTAGTTCCCGGAGCCAGCAAATTCCACTGTTTCAGTCTGGCATGTAAAAGTTGAGCTTTCTCTTTTGAAAATTGCAAGTCTCTCACTAAATCATTTGATTCATTTTGTAGTATAAGGTGAGGTTAATCCTTTAAAAGGAAGGTACTGTCTCTCGTATCTTCATCCGAGGATGTTGATGTTGTATCCTCATAAGTTTCTGTTGGCAATCTTTTGTCAGTCGATCTTTCTGTAATATCTATTGTTTCCCAGTTTTTTGGCGGAGTAGGTATCGGTAAAGATTCTCCATGCGGCACTGATCTTATTGCGGATGGCAAGTTTGGATACTGAATGACACGTTGTTTCTTCTTATTAGCTCCTATTGTATTTGTCAAACAAAAATAACAGTCGTCATGATGATTCCGGGGCTCTCTCCATATTATGGGAATTGCAATTTTTCCTTTCAGCCATGCCGTAAGGGTCGCATAATACCTTAGGCAGCATACCTGAGGAGCCCAGCTTTTATCTTGATCACCGATTTTGCAGTTGAAATAAAAATAGTATGCTTTCTTCAAAACATCATTCATCGGTCTAATCTGTGACTGTACCGCCAATACTCCACAAATGTAACAAAATCGGTCCGGTGAATTTTTACAAACTCTACGAGAAGAACCTGACATGTTGCAAAAGCGGAAAAACGGCACACAATGTAGAGCTAGAGTTTCTACTAAGAAGACAACAGCACGAATTTAGAAATTAAAAACAATGAAACACACGTAAAATACTCTTAACTGATCACTTTTGTTATGTTTTAAAGCGAAACTGACTTGTCTACTCACGCGACACTGCTGGCGTGGCGCCTTATATATTTACGTGCCTCATAGACGAGGTGGTCTTACCTGCTTGGAGCTCCGCCGCCCCACTACCATTAATTAACCATTGCCAAAACTGCCATTTTGATAGAAACTTAAGCCGACCTTTAAGAATATAGTAAAAATGGCAGCCACGCATAACGTGAAATTATGAGCTAATCGAGCAAAACTGTTATCATTGCTATAAGCAGCGATCCAAAATTAGTCAGTTAAAATGGTTCTCCTTTCTGTAACTAAACTAACGTCGGCCTGTGTTATATATTACATTATACAAGCACATTACCGCTATAAGATGACATCTTAACCACTTACATTTTTTCCTTCCCTTAGCCCTGCTCTCAGGCTATGGCGATCAATTCTCATTAAATCTCATTAAATCTTATGCGAAAACGTAGCACTTTCCGCATGTGAACCACTACTATAAAACTTTAAAAAAACTTCTCTAGAAACCGGAAAATAGGAGACAAAACATTGCAACGAACGATATTACGTATGACGAAAAAAATGTGGGTCGGAATCTCGTGCGAAAAAGTAGCACTTTTCGTAGGTAAACCACTATTATAAAACTTTAACAAAACTAGTTCCAAAATAGTGTCGGAAAAACCTTGTATCAAATTGTAAACATTTTGCGATGAACCCAATAAAACTACTCTAAAAACAGGAAAATACGAGACAAACCATTACAACGAACGATATCCCGTATCACGGAAAAAAATGTCGGTCGCAATCTTGTGCGAAAAAGTAGCACATTCCGCAACTAGTTCCAAAATAGCGTCGAAAAAGCCATGTATCACATTGTAAATATTTTGAAATTAACCCAACAAAACTTCTCTAGAAACCGGAAAATACGAGACAAAACATTAAAACGAACGATATCACGTATCACAAAAAAAAATGTGACCCGGAATCTCGTGCGAAAATGTAGCATTTTCCGCAGGTAAACCACTATTATAAAAATTTAACAAAACTAGTTCCAAAATAGTGTTGAAAAAAACCTTGTATCACATTGCAGACATTTTGCGATGAACCCAATAAAACTTCTCTAAAAAGAGGAAAATACGAGACAAAACCTTACAACGAACGATATGAAATACGTGCGAAAAAGTAGCACTTTTCGCAAGTAAACCACAATTATAAAACTTTAACAAAACTAGTGCCAAAAGTGTCGAAAAAAAACTTGTATAACATGATGATATGAACAAAATGTAGCACATTCCGCAGGTAAACCACTATTGTAAAATTTTAACTAAACTACTTCCAAAATAGTGTCAAAAAACCTTGTATCATATTGCAAACATTTTGCGATGAACCCAATAAAACTTCTCTAAAAAGAGGAAAATACAAGACAAAACATTACGGCGAATGATATCACGTATCACGGAAAAAATGTGGGTCGCAATCTCGTGCGAAAAAGTAGCATTTTCCGCAGGTAAACCACTATAATAAAAATTTAACAAAACTAGTTCCAAAATAGTGTTGAAAAAACCTTGTATCACATTGCAAACATTTTGCGATGAACCCAATAAAACTTCTCTAAAAACAGAAAAATACGAGACAAAACCTTACAACGAACGATATGAAGTATCACTAAAAAAAATGTGGATCGTAATTTCGTGCAAAAAAGTAGCACTTTTCGCAGGTAAACCACAATTATAAAACTTTAACAAAACTAGTGCCAAAATAGTGTCGAAAAAAAACTTGTATAACATTGCAAACATTTTGCGATGAACCCAATAAAACTTCTCTAAAAAGAGGAAAATATGAGACAAAACCTTACAACGAACGATATCACGTATCACAAAAAAAAATGTGGCTCGGAATCTCGTGCGAAAAAGTAGCACTTTTCGCAGGTAAACCACAATTATAAAACTTTTACAATACTAGTGCCAAAATAGTGTCGAAAAAAAACTTGTATAACATTGCAAACATTTTGCGATGAACCCAATAAAACTTCTCTAAAAAGAGGAAAATATGAGACAAAACCTTACAACGAACGATATCACGTATCACAAAAAAAAAATGTGGCTCGGAATCTCGTGCGAAAAAGTAGCACATTCCGCAGGTAAATTACTATTATAAAATTTTAACAAAACTAGTTCCAAAATAGTGTCAAAAAAACCTTGTATCATATTGCAAACATTTTGCGATGAACCCAATAAAACTTCTCTAAAAAGAGGAAAATACGAGACAAAACATAACAACGAACGATATCACGTATCACGGAAAAAATATCGGTCGCAATATTGTGCGAAAAAGTAGCACTTTCCGCAGGTAAACCACTAATATAAAACTTTAATAAAACTAGTTCCAAAATAGTGTCGAAAAAACCTTGTATCACATTGCAAACATTTTGCGATGAACCCAATAAAGCTTCTCTAAAAACAAGAAAATACGAGACAAAACATTACAACAAACGATATCACGTATCACGAAAAAAAGTGTCGGTCGCAATCTCGTGCGAAAAAGTAGCAGTTTCCGCAGGTAAACCACGATTATAAAATAAAAAACCTTGTAAAACACTATTATAAAATAAAAAATCCTTGTATCACATATCACGTATCACGAAAAAAATGTAGGTCGGAATCTTGTACGAAAAAGTAGCACTTTTTGCAGGTAAACCACTATTATAAAACTTTAATAAAACTAGTTCCAAAATAGTGTCGAATAAAACCTTGTATCACATTGCAAACATTTTGCGCTGACCCCAGTAAAACTCAAAAAACAGGAAAATACAAGATAAAACATTACAACGAACGATATCACGAAAAAAATTTGGGTCGGAATCTCGTGCGAAAAAGTAGCACTTTCCGCAGGAAAACCACTATTATAAAACTTTAACAAAACTAGTTCCAAAATAGTATCGACAAAACCCTGTAACACATTGCAAACATTTTGCGATGAACCCAATAAAACTTCTCTAAAAAGAGGAAAATACGAGATAAAATATTACAACGAACTTTATGACGGATAATCTCGTGCGAAAAAGTAGCACTTTCTGCAGGTAAACTACTATTGTAAAACTTTAAATAAAATAGTGTCAAAAAGACCATGTCGTGTTTTAGTTTTTACAAAATGCGCCTTCCATTCGAAGTTCAGTCAATTCTGATGTTCATTTGACTCCAAAAAGTATGGATATCACATGACCCGTTTTAAACGTCACTTCAACATTACCAGAGCTAAGGTCACTGATAGAAAAAAAAAGAATCCCTACTCTTAATAAGTGTGGTTTGCCGGACAAACCAAACAATGAACAATTTCATTCATTTCAAAACAAATAAACCTAGGTATAATAATATCAGCACTAAAATTTGCAAAACGAAAATTAATTAAACTAAAAAAGCGATATCTTAAGGCGCAATTACACAGACGAACATGCTCAAACAAAAGCTCGTGCAAAAGATTTAAAATTTTTTGCGCGAACATTTTTGTGAGCTTTTCTTTGAACATTTTGTTCGGGTAAATTTTTGAGCAAGTTATTGCTATCTGTTTTGGAAACATATTTTTAAAGATGAGAATAAATAAAATTTCACATCAGTGATCAGTGATCTCAATTCTTTAAAAAAATGGAACACCAACTTTTATTTTAAATTTTTGTGAAAAAAAGCCGACGGCAAGCGAAACATTATTATTGGCTATCAGTTTTGTCACATGGATTAGGGTTACTTATAATATTTTTTTCTTAGGGGTTTTCCCGGATTTTTTTGCCCGGGGGTTTTTTTGGGACTTTCTTGCGAGTTTTTTTATTTCCAAGGGTTTTTTTCCTAAATTCGAAAAACAACCCAGGAAAATTTTTCTTTTCCAAAAAATTTTTGAATTTTTCAAATATCGGCAAAAAACTCAAAAATTGCACTTTTAAGCGGTAATCCGCGCCTCACGACTATGAGGAGTGGTGGGGAGGGGATTTTTTTTTAAAACATATTTTTGTAACTTAACTTTAACCTTAGCTTTGATTGTTTTTTTTTTAATTCCTCACACCAGATTTACCTACTTAGTTTAAGGCCCCAAGGGTTGCTTAAAAAAGTAAAAGGTTTATGAAAATGCTGAAGATAGATATTTACTGTCAATTTAATGTAATAATCAAGGTCGATTACTGACACCGAACAAACAATATGCAAAGGGGCAACATTCCGATTCAAAAATCTAGTCTATTACTGCTAAATTATATCTTTTAGACAAGGGTCATAAATCCATCCTTTCGATAATTCTCTTCCCTAAAAACCCCTGTATGCCAATTTTGATTGAAATCGAACAAAATAAATCTTTTTCTTCCTTCACTTCCCTTATTAGCGGGAGGGGGTGCCTAATAATACCATATTATTGTATTGTCGCCGCAACTATAAATACACACCGAAAACTGAAATTAAATACCAAATTTGAGTTGCAAGATTTGAGCCGAACATACAAACATACATAAATAAAAGCTTGTAAAAATCGCCAAAAATTTCAATATTTAAAAAATCGGAAACGCAAGTTCTACGCGTCAATAAAATGAAATTAATTTCTTTGTTTTGAGTCGGAGAGCTCTTTCTTTATGGAAAGATTTGTTCTAAAACTTTCATAAAAAAACTGCGTTGACCCTTGTTTGTTGTCATGTAATTTTGTGTGTCAATGTTCATTTGACCAAAACCCGCTCTCACTAGTCTACGGTTTTTACCTTCTCCTAACCCAGCATCAGCAACAAATAAGTGCCAATTATGGTATACTGGCATATCCCCTATAAAAATCAAATCAATCGAAGTTGCTTATGAGGTAAAACGTGAATTTCGACATCATATCGTTTTTCCGTTGGAAAGTACTTGATTAAAATACGTTGTTTTAAAACTTAGTCTTTCTATTTTCAGTTAAGTTCAATGAATTCCCATAAAACTATAAAATTTAAATTTGTAAAGAAATTTTTATACCCCCAATTCTTCAAATAAATTTTGCTCAACATTCTCTCCAAAATTTACGTGTGTTCTTTTGTACGAGATTTTGCTCGAACATTTCTTTGAACATTTTGCTCAAGAGGCTCGTGTAAATGTTTGTCGGCATTTCAACATCAAAGGAAAGTTTGTCTGTGTAAATGCGCCTTAAGGTGTGTAAACTTTAAAGTCTGAAGTAGGTTGGTATGTTTTTATATCTATTAAATAAACTACCAAATTAACCAAGTACTATACTTAAAACTCGGCACCTAATAAATAGGTTATCATAACCGAGATTATAACCAATCTCTGTTGTTTGTGACCAAAAAATAGAACACAGGGTGGTCATGTTTAAACGCACCCCCTTTAACTTTTTGTTATTTGTACCACAAAGTTAAATCAAAAAGTGAATCATGAAATTATGTAGATTTCCTTCGCAGTTTCAGTTTTTTGTAAATCATTCGGTACACGGTGGCCACAAAAATTAGCTTAATAAAATACATTTTTAAATAAAAAAGGGATTTTCACAAACACTTTATTTACTATAGCATAAGACACTAAATTTTAAGGAATATTAATAAATAAGTCCTGACAAAAAAAGTGTTCATTTAAGGGTGAGATTTTCTGACAGTTTTTAAAGAATTACGACCCCTGAATTATACTAGATATACGATTTATAAACACAGGCTTACACTTCAATATTTTTTTGTGCAAATGCAAGGAGTAAACAAAGCTTAGTTGATAATATTTTCTAAAATTTAGTTTCCTGATATTGTGCCAGTAAATAGAAAATATGTTATTTTAAAATATATGTTACCAAGCTAATTTTAAACTTTTAACATGTCTGCTTGTTTGGTGATTTACTGTAACTGTTCAGAAAAGTCTTGTGATATCTGTCATTCCTTTTACATGGTGAGAATCTTCTTCACTTTTGAATGTTTATTGGTACGCAATTTAGCTCTGCCATAAAACTAATCCTGCAGAACTTCCTTAAAATATAAAATTTACAAAGTGTTATCAAAAAAATGACGCAGTTTTTCTTACAACGTTATAATAAATATTAAGGACGCTCCCTTTTTATTTTAAATAAGGCAGTAAGTAAAAATCGGCACTTTCCGGAATTGAGACGGGTGAGATTTTCTGTCGTTTCTGAAGAATCGAACCTCTACACTGATATTTCCTTATTAACAAAACAAAAGTAAACATTTCTAGGTAACTACAAAAGAATCACTCATTATTAAATGTTGATTTTATAACGTTAAATACTTTTGAGAATTTAACGATATCCTTTTATTTTTCTTAAATCGACCTACCTAATGAACTCAGAATAATAGATGAGAAACTTTCGTTTATTTATTTTTAAAATAAAATGTTGCAAATAATAACCTTAAACGGAAAAAACAAAATGAAATGTTAAAAAAATACAAAACTCATTTTTGAAATATCTGAATAATTCAGAAGTGGGATCCTAAAACCTTTGCTCATACAATTTAAAGTTAATTGAAAAAAAACACCAATTTAGCCATGTAATAAACTCAATTCGAGACCTCATAAACAGGTTATCCACCCTTCGCGGTCCGACCAATAAACCAAAAAATGAACATCTTTATTTATTTCAAAAACAGAAAATCGTAAGAATAATACCTCCGCTAAAATTCGAAAATTAAAAATTGAGCTAGAAAGCAATATTTAAGGTGTTATTTTTAAGGATAAGTCAGTGGGTTTTTGAGATATTTTTTTTAAGTCTATTAAACTATACCCAATTATCCAAGAATTAAAATTTGGCAACATACACTAATACTTCATCACTCACAAAGTCAAATTGAATTTAATGTTAAATAATTGTGAGAATTGAGGCCTTACCGGTATGCTTTTAATTCTACTAAAAAATCCGTGGGTAATACACTTAGTTCTAACAAAATAAAAGTAAACGGTGAAAATAACATTAAATAAGGGAAAAATAAAACAAAAATACAAAATATTAATTTGATTTTGGGACTACATTTGAATAATTCAGAAGTGGGATCTTAAAACACTTGCCCATAAATTCAATTTAATTGAAGAACAAACCACACACGTAGGCAAGTAATAAAATCAATTTGAAACTTTATAAAGAGATTATCCACCCTGCGCAATCCGACCAAGAAAACAAAAAATGAACTGCTTTTTTATATCATACATAAAAATTTTTAAATATGAAATAATGCCTGTCCGACAAAAGTAATATTTTGAAGTATATTAACTTTAAGGCTAAGTCACAAGTGGAATTTTCTGGCTATTATCCCAAATTTTACTCAAAATTTGGCACTGATACATTATCACTAATAAAAAAGTTCGTACAACCACAAAAAAAATGGGTACCTACAAAAAAGTCACTTCTTATTAAATTTAGGCACTACCGATATACTTTTTATTTAATTAAAAAATCCACCAAACCATTGATCAGTAATTTTTAAAACAAAATGTTGCAAATAATAATAACCGGGAAAAAGCAAACAAAAATCGAAAACAAATCACAAAAATAAAACAATAAAGTCATACCTGATAATAACATCTGCTGTTTCTAGGACTAAACTTGAATAATTCAGAAGTGGGACAACATTTACTCATACATTTTCAAGTTTGTCAGAAAAAAAACACCAATGTAACCAAGTAATAAACTCAATTCGGGAGCTCATAAAGAGGTTATCCACCCTTCGCGGCTCGACCACCAAAACCGAATACAGTGCACTTGCTGTGACCCGGTCACGTAAGCAACTGGTCGTCGTTTTTCGGGGTGGGTTTTTCACTGGCACACAGCAGCACAATTCCCTATCGGAGCGGGAAATTCGCGCAACTCGTGGAAGGGGTGCAAATTCATCCCCACCATCGGGCCCCGTTTCCACGGCGGTTGCTGGGGGAAGGTGGGGGAATTTAATGGGAGAAGATTCCCGGAAAGTCTTTGTAGATTATTTAATAAGAGAAAAATTTATTTGCTATTATGAAAAACTCCACTCTTGAATTGTTGACGTGTAAAATTTTATACAAGCGATCTTTTGACTTGCATTTGATTTGCATTAGCTGTTAATAAGCGATCAATCCTTCTTTTATTATTAAAAAATAATTTATAAGCAACATTGGGGTCCATATTTTCGTTTTTTGCTTCAAAACGACATTTTATGTATGATGATTTCTTGAAAAAACAACAAAACAAAAAACAAATGATGATTGATCAAATCCTAAGCGCTTTTAGGAACGCGCCTCCCGCGAAAATACCAAATTTCGAGCAACTTAAATATCGCAGGCGTTTTTCAGAACAAAAACCTGGGTCCTGTGGTGACTTACCAAAGTTTTTCTGGGTGAAGTTTTATGTTATGGTGCATGAAAACATATCTTACAAAATATTCCTACTATGGTGTCTTTAACGTTTTTCTACCTTTTAAAGTAAATGAATCCAAACATAACATATGCAAATTAATGGCACCATATTTAACCCAGTCAAATAAATATTAAAAAAATCTTGTATTGCCCCGAATCATCGGCGGGGGCATGCAAAACAGTTACTTTAAAATTACACAATTCTTAAAATTCGAGTAACAAAACTTATTAAACCAAAAGCTTCTTATTGTCAGAAATATGACGAGATATAGAAATAGTTATTAGAGATATTTTGACACGCTTATTTGACACTTCGTAGTAGTTGTGGTAATTACTGCGTCTACGCAATAGCTAAACGTCATTCCACTGTGGTAATTAACCATTACCACTGCCGTAAGCTACGAATCCATTTCGTTGTGGTTGAGGTTATTTTTTTTGTTAATTTTAGAGAACTTTGGCACAATTAATTTTAAAAATAATAAAATATTACCAGCTTCGAACATACAAAACACTTATTTTGTAAAATAAAGCCCAATTTTACGTTTTTTTAATCTCTAAATTTTTTTACGAGTGACATTTTCTAATGTGTTCCAAAAAGTTTCGTAAATTCAATGCGTGGTAGTGGTAGTAGTTGTTAAACACTACCACAGCGGCTGTCAAAGTCGCCAAAATTTTAAGCTTTCCAGAATTTCCTTATTTACTATACTAGTGTGCTACTACTAGGCAGTTAGGCCGAGCGGTATGATTTTTCAAGTGATTTAGAAAACATATAATAACACACGAATAGCATACAACTGCACAAAAATTATTTTTTGTCCAATGTAAGCCCTAAAAGGATTAGACTGACTTTTGATAATATTTTACTCTAGGTTGTTGTTGATTTCTTTAAGCAGCGTGAGTTATAAACCATAATACACTAGTGAGCTATTTGATCGTTTATTAGTCAGCGAATAAGTAATGACTGTCGTAACTATCAGGCGTTAGATAAATAAATTTACTTCATTTATTCGCAACGGCAAAACATAAGTTGTTTCCAGTCAAGTGATTTGGCCTAACTTCTTTATTCTTTTTTACCACTAAAGTAAAATATTTATCAATTTAAATGTTCTTTACGCAAGTTCGTCGTTAGTAATTAAAAGCAAGAAACTTGAGGGTAAAATATTTTTTAAAAATCCGAAACAATCTTAAAAATTATTCATATTCCCTACTGAAAAATCTTCTCAAATTCTATAGGTCATTCTGATAGAATCTCACTTATTTTTAAGATTTGAGGAGTAAACATTTCATAGGATCTCTTAAAATATTCCAGATTTTTATATTAATAGTTTATCACGTTTTAGTGGTATAGAATTGGTTTTCATTAAATACATTATTACAACTCTAGTCTACTGGATTGGAATAAACCCTTTTAATCGACTTTAAAATTAGATGCTTTTTGGACTTTTTCAGTGGGATTTACTAAAAGAGTTTAGTCTATTTTAGACAGGTCCTAAGCTTAATTGAAATTGATGGCTTTAAGCATTTTACACCAACTTTCTTGAGTTTTGGACATAGTTTGATTTATAAGAATAATTTTATTTATTTTTTTTAGTGGAGATTCATCTTAACACAAGCTTTTGTTTGATTTAAGAGGAAAATTTTAATTTAAAATAAGTTTTCTTTAACCCTGGATCTAAATGGTAAACACTCTGTTGAGCAAATTAAAATTAACGTTATTATATCTCACTCTTATCAAAACTTACTCTTGTTTATTGATTTTCGCGATTAATACTCAATGTCTCAAAACCATTTCGATATGTAAGTATAAAATAAGGATTAGATTAACTTTGTATATATTTAAAAGGGATTTTTATCTATTAAAAGTATGAGAAAACTTTACAAGCACAAACTCATCGCAATCGCAAACCACAAATAAAAATGGTTTATCAAAGGAGGTTATGTAAACAAATGCGGCTAAAAACAGACCTGAACCCAACGATGCGTTTTCACAAAAGTGTGATGTCGGCTCAACGAGACGGTGCCCGGTTGTCTGGTAGAACATGAGGTTTGTTTGATGATTAAGCTTATAGGTAAACTCAATGTTTTAGTTTCAGTTTGTAAATAACTAAAAAGGTACACTTGTTTTGAATTTTTTCATTGGAAACAGTTTCCGTGCAAAATTAGTGACCTTCACTTATGTTTCTTTTGCCTGGTAGTGCCCTCATAAATATATTTTTTGTGCTGCAAACGGGTTCAAAATATGGCGTTTTTCTGGACAAAATTGGAGGTGTTTATGATTAATGAACAATTGGAATATTAAGTAAGGTAAATTAATTCTGGTAAAAACGGTAACTTCCTACAATCCTTTCTTGGGGCTCTAAATTTAAACCACCCATCAGAGGTGGTCTAAAAAATCACCAACTTTATAACCTCAAACAAAGATAATGAAGCTATTTTGTGCCAAACTTTTGGGGTAAAAAAATTAGGTTGAGGGCATTTACCTAAAATATGGTATATTTTTTTGGAAAAAGGCAGTTTTTGAGTGATATTTTCTAACAACAATACAAAATAATCAATAACTTTGTGCCTTTTCTGTATATGGGTAAGTGTTTTTTGAAAATTTGTTTTAAAATTTAGTACCCCCGACAGGTGTAAATATTTAGATCTGTGGGGGGGTACCTACTATTTTACATTCTAGTAAATCCCAGTGTAACCGTTTTATTACCGTTCTAGTCTTTGTAGGGTAATACAAAATAAAAAAAACGCTTTTCCTTTTGCTTTTTCGAATGGGGTCCCCTCTGCGGCGTGCGAATTCGTGAAATCAAATTACAGCTAGAAAATTGGGTTTTAATATGGGTGCAGTTTCGTTTCGTAACAGAGCATCGATTTGATACTTTTCAATTTAATAAATAGGAGCACAATCCAATCATGATTTTATTACGCGGTCAAATTAAATCACAACAAAAGTGGATTCATATTTTTAAAGAAACAAAAATTTGTTTGTAACAAAACTAGGGTGAGTTTAAAAAACCTCCAAATCAGTTACTTTAACCGAAAAGAAACTATAAAACAAAAGATCAAGAGATCTTGGGTGGAAATAACGAAAATTCAAACTTGGATGAGCATCCCACAAGGAACACACAAAAGACCAAAGCGAAAAGAGAAATGATTAATTTCTTTTCGGTTGAAGTAACTGATTTGGAGGTTTTTTTAACTTCTTTTTTGTTTTGCCTTAGGAGAATAATCTTACTGGAAATATTAACACGCCAGGACGAATCCGTATCAGGTAACTTGGATAAGTAACAGTGCGGAACGATGCCTATTTGTGAGTGATTCAAAGTTGGAAATCAAAGGGTATGATGGTGTTTAATGATGTATAGTAGAGGGTGACCAGTGAAACCACTGATGAGCCCACGCTGGTTACCCAGGGTGAAACATCGTTTAATCGTTTAATCTATTTTGATATTTTGTTTTTAGGGTGAGTTTTTTGACCTCTATTGTTGTATGCTCGGGCTCGGCAACTTAATTTTAAGTAACTTCTAGATGTCCGATTCAATTCAAATTTGTTACGCGATTATAGTTCCGGTGAAAATGCAATAATATGATATTATTAGACACTGTGCTCCACTACGAGGGGGACAAGGAAAAACGCCTAAGTTTGTCCGATTTCAACCAAAATTGGTATACGGGGTTGTTTGGGGATAAGGAATAGGAATTTTTGAATAGATTTTGAAAAATCAAGATGGACGATTTTTGGTCATGTTTTCCTAACCAATTTTAACTGACTTATGCACATCCGATTGTCTTCAAGTTTGTTATGCGTTTATAGTTCCGGTGACAATACAATAAGTGCGCTAAAAAGTAGAAAATAATAAGGGCAAATTAAAACTTACAAGGTCCATCCATATATCAGAGAAATGTTAGAGTAGCTTGGGTCGAGTTAGATTGGATTTACTTACCCTTACATATCTTTGCGTCATAGCGAATTCAGATTCTTGCGAACAATAATAATATAACATAAATATATATAAATATATATACAAATTTATCTAATCAACTCGGCAAAACTTCCTAAAAATTATTTTATAGTTTTTAGTGCATTTAATATTATATAAAAGCTTGTATTTCAAAAGCTTTTTTTTTATATAAAATTATTTTTATAATATGTTTTTAAAAGTATGATTGGGTCAAATCTTGCAAGTCAATGTTTAATTACTTTTACTTATCGGATCAAGTTTAGATTTGGTGTGCGTTTATAGTTTCAGTGAGAAATAGTTATTTACCTAACAAGTGCGGAAAGTTATACTTTTCCGCATGCATTATACTTTTCCGCACGCAAGCCGTAAGTGTGGAAAATACTTTACGCACGCGTTAGGTAAAACATTTTTCCCACGAGCGTGCGGAATATCAAAATATTTTGTCATTATTTTAGTTAAACCTATGCCTAGCAGACTAAAAATGAAAAAATAGTCAAAACTCCGAATTTTATATTTTATTCAAAACTAAACTTTAACAAGCTTAAAAAATTAATTTTTATGGTAAATATTAATCACGGTAACATTGAAAGTACCACTGCTCATGTTGCTTAATGCCATCGTCGACTTCAAGTCTTTCTGATTCATCACTGAGCAACAGCGTGCTCAACAACAAGCGTGCTCAACAGCGTGCGTGAAAATTTTTTTCGCGCACGGCGTACGGAAATTTTATTCACGCACGGCGTGCGGAAAAGTGTCACTTTCCGCACGGAAATGAGTGCGAGAAAAGCGTTTTTCCGCACGCTCGTAGGAAAACAATGGGTGGGCGAGAGGGGGTTAATATATTTGAAATTCATAACTTTTGAACCTAACCCATAACTTTTGAACCAAAGCTGCTAGAGGAAAATGCAGTTTTCAGATTTGGTTTTCATTAAAAATAATACCCAAGTTCAGAGTAAAAAATTACGTTAGTGCGGGGGGTTGAAGGATGAGAAAAGGTTGATGTATTTAGAAATTTATAACTTCGACCAAATGACACAGGGGGTTGACAACGTCTTTTAAAAATGGCGTATTTTATTGTTCTTTTCATACCAATAATTTTGTTACATTTTTTTTAATTTTGAGTAATTTACGCTAGCCATTGAGATTAGAATTAAAAATAAAGACAATATATTACAATTCATTTAATCTGATACAAATGCTGGAAATTAAGCTACAAATTAACCTTTAGGGTACCTCATCTGTTCTTTGCAGAAAATACTTACTTTAACTATACAATGGAAACTTTTCAAACTTTCTATTTTAACATTTTTCTATGTGAACTATCTTTATGAAATACTTTCATATTTGCAGTGTTGCCATTTGGCATCAACTTTCTTATTTTACATTGAACATCCTGTATATTTTTGCATTTTTAAATTCTACAAAATATTTTAGGTACATTTTATGTATAATTTGCTATACCTCTGTTCGACTGTTTTTAAAATATTGACAGGTGAAAAGTGACATTTTTTAACTTTGACAGCCCGTAACATAAAAACGGTTAAGGATAGAGAGATAGAGATAGAGAGATCTTGGTTTATCACAAGCTATCGTTTTATATCTAAACCCAGGGTTAAAATATCCCAAGGTAAGTTTAACTCCGAGTTAAAAATAGTATAAAACGATAGCTTGTGAAAAACCAAGACAGAAATGTAAAAACCGTTTTGCTCTATTCTTAACCGTTTCGATGTTGCGGGCTATCAAAATTAAAAAATGTCATCACCTGTCAATATTTTAAAAACCGTTAAACATAGGTATATGACATTATACATAAAATGTACCTAAAATATTTTGTGGAATCCAAAAATGCAAAAATATACAGGGTGTTCAATTTATAATAAGAAAGTTGTTGCCAAGTTTTTCTGCAAATGGCAACACTGCAAATATAAGAGTATTTTATAAAGATAGTTTACATGGACTTATGTTAGAATAGAAAGCTCGAAAAGTTTCTATTGTATAGTTTCCAAAAAGACTCAGAAAAAAACAAGAAATTCCAACTTTTAGAAGATAAACAACACAAAAGAAAAAGTAAACAAAAATTTAGGGTTATACGTCAAGTCGGATCAGAGATCAAATTTACCCAGGGAATATAATTTTACCTAACCGTTATGTCTTTCAGATTGCTCCATCCGCTCGTTCAAAATTTGCCACTTTTTCTTTGGTGATGTGTGTAGGGGAATTTTTCCGGATGAAGCTGGATTTTTGACAGATGCTAGTTTATCTCCCAAGTAACAGCGTGCTGTAAATAACCTGGAATAACGTTTCCGCAGTAAAAAAGATAACAATAATGCTTTTGCTGTCTTCTGCCACAACATTTTGAAAACGTCATAAAAATGTTGTCGCGGCTATTTTAAGGAATATTTTTGCCTGTGACAACGTCTACGGCAGCTGAAAATCCAGCATTTTTTGCACATGAAAGCAATTTTGTTTTAAATTTAACTTCCCTGACAAAAAATGTATCTAAAAATAGCAATTAAGTCAAAGTTGTCCGCCAACATAAAAACTAAAGACGGAAGGCAACTAAAATAAATATTAGTGATTGTTCAGTTTCGTCTACGCACCCTGTACATAGGTGTATGTTTAATTGGGTAATTTGGGTGTTAAATCCTATTTAGGAATAGAAATCAATTTATTTTCTTCATTTTTGTTTTCTTTTATTCTAATTGCACGCGTTCTATGCCTAAGAATGGTTTTGTTTTTTTTTTTGCTAATTTTGGCTTTTAAAAATGCGCGCATTTATAAACTGAAAAGGGTACAGGCCAAAGTCCTTACCGAGAAGCAAGTTAGTTGACAAAAATATTTCGCACGCTTCGTGTATCTCTCAGATTTATTGTTTTTATAAAAATCGCGGCTGTGTGTCGTATATCGCGACGGTTCAACTCAAGACGCCGCCGCTCTCTCTCGTACGCATGGAAATGGACCGAGCTGGCCAGCTGAGTGGAGTTCGGAGCAGTTTAAGGTAAGGCGAAAAATTATCCTTTTCAGTTCGATCTTTTTATTTCCAAATTTTTCATTAATTACCGTTCAATCAGCAACCTGTGGATTTTCTAATCATAATTTCGAACAGTGATGTTTGACAAATTCTCAATCAAAAATACGCATTTTGTGGACTTCCCGAGAGTCAAATCTTTGTGTGAAGGCTCGTTTGATGCAACCTGTCTCAAACTGCACACGCTTCAAAAACTTAAGATAATATGGGTTTTTTAATCTCCACAATTTTTATTTTTTTTAAATTTTAATCCAGAATTAAAGGAAAACCATCATGTCTTGCATATTTAGTTAATTTTGATAGATTTTCAGGCTTAGATTTGAGCATATTTATGTAAAAAAGATTATTTTTTCACAAATTTTTGAGAGGTTATGTTTTGTTATAATATAAAACATGCCCGCTCGCCCGCCCGTGCAACCAAGAACCTTTGCATTTTTTTAAACAATAAATCTAAAACTCAACTCAAATGCTAAATAACATTGAGGGCAGCTGCATTTTAATAAAAATTGCACTAAGATACAACAAATAACTGCCGTTGCCATCTTGGTATTTTTTTCAGTTGTATTTTAAGAAAAAAAGTAAAGATTGAAACTATTTTGTTGCTTAAGTTTTAGCATATTTTTAAGTACAAGTTTTACCTTTAAAAGTCGATTAGCTAGATGATATAACTATAGAAGTTATTTTAAATGTAAATTTAGTTGTCAAACAATCTTAACCGCCAAAATTACAGATTAAATGAAGCTAGCTATTTGAAAGCAAAAGAAGAGCTGTACTAACGTTTTTGCAGCATTGAATTGGCTTTAAAGTCTATATTTTTGAAGCTGTTTTACTTGGGCCTATAATATTTTGTAAAAAAAAATCCTCTGAGGGACGTTTGCTTTCTCCGCCATCTTGGATTAAAGATGGCGACAAAAAATCGTATCTTTTTCATTTCTTATCCGAGTTTTCTCAAACAAATTTTGTTATATTTATTATACGGGAGTCCCAACGAAAATGAAACAGAGGCGTTTTCGAGAATTTAGAGTACTATTTCCAAAAAACCCTCGAACACGTCGAATTCTTATTCAAGGGAGAGACTTCTTGGTTATATTGAAATTTTTGTAGGACGCACCTCCTTGGTGGGGTGAGTTTTTTGTCTGCTATTTTGTAAAAAAATGATATTTTTAAAAGGTTTTAGGTTGGTATTTTAATTTTTTTCTTAATTTTTTGGTTTAGGCCATGTTCCAAAAACTGTAGAATAACCCGATAACAATAAAATTTCAATAAAACAACGAAATTCATTAGCATCCATAACAAAATATGGATCATGTTTTTTAATTTTTTTCCATAACTCAGGTCATCTCTGTTAGGAATAATACTATTTCTTCCTCAAAAAAAATTTCGAAACAAGAAACTGGATCATCTGGCACCTGAAAACCGCGCTACGGGAAAAGTTGAACGGTCGACACCTTTGTGCCATTCTCTAGTACGTTTCCAACAGTACCATTTTATCAATTCACTTTAACTTTCTGTTTCAGAAACATGCTCTATTTCATTCTGCACCTCTACATCATTTTGAATCTCTGCTTCATTCCGTACCTCTGCTTCATTCCGAACCTCTGCTTCATTGTGCACTTCCTCTTCTTCATTCTGCACTTCCTCTTCTTCATTCTGCACTTCCTCTTCTTCACTTTCTTCGCCCAATCTGAAGATCACCCCTTGATGCATAATTTTTGCACTCGCCCCAGCTCTCAGTTGCCTCCCACTAAACCGATTTATATCGGAACAATTGTTCTCATCACCGCTATCTTGTTCGCTTTCATCTCCATCAATCGGGGGTTCCATGTAAATATCAGCCTTCCAAAAGTTTTCATCCTTCACGATAGCAGTGATCTCTTCTATAGACAGGGGTCTAAAAACAAAAAGGTATGATAAACGAATATTAAATTTAACAAAAAATAATAAATATGCCTCTCCAACATGCTTATTTGTCAATCACATAGCTAACAGTTCTAAAACTATACAATGGATGCATTTTTTAAAACATAAAGTATCTGAACCCATTCATGCTTAATGTTCCAATCTTGGAACAATAAGCTTAGGTTCGATACTACTACAAAATAAACAATAAAACTATTATTGTGGAAGTGGAAATCATAAGAACACTATCTTAGCAATAAAATAAGTTAAAATTTATGTATTTTTATAATAGCATTTGGTAAAATTTACTTACTTTTTTGAACTCATGTTTTACCATAAAAAAAACTGATCACAACACGCACCTTTCTGATGAATAGATTTACAGCTTCTGGCTTCACATGGCTCACTGAACAAAAGCGCCCTCTACCAGACAAGACCAAAATTAAAAGTATTTAACACAAAGGGATCTGCAAGACACTCCTAAATATAAAATGTTCCATTTGTGGAACAGTGAGCAAATACGGGTTAAATAGAAAAAGTGATACCTTATTTTGAAGGCGTTTCAAATGTTAAAATTGTACAAATAGATTTTCTTCCTCGTAGGAATGTATCCTAGATAAACAGTTGAAATGATAAAATGAAAATAAAATAAGCGTGTCCCGGGATTTCTCAAAAATCAAATTAAAATTTGGTAAAAGAAAACGATTTTTGCGTTGGTCCATGCAATTTTAAAAGTATATCTTCAAGATCAAAACCAGCTAGCAAACGAGTTTGAAAATTTACCGATAAAGGAAAATGGTTTTTCTGTTCAAAATTCCCTTGAATTTATCAACAAAGTTAAAGATATTTCACTCCAATAAGGTGAAATTTTAATCTCGTTTGATGTTAGTTCGTTGTTCCCTAGTGTGCCGATCCCCAATACCTTACAATACCTGGAGGAACTACTAAGAAAAAACAATCTAGAAGACAAACAGACTTTAGAATACCTATCTTTAACAAAACTCTGCATGAATCAATATAAAAATAACTACTACCAGCAATTAGAAGGAACCACAATGGGTAATAGTTTATCACCTTTTATCGCAAACCTATTTATGAGCAAAATTGAATCAGATATAAGTAAAGAATTTGAGTATTTCCCCAGAGTATGGTTCAGGTATGTAGACGATGTGTTTGCAGTATTCAACACTAAAGTAACTAGTGTTGAAAATTTTATGGAAGAAATAAATAACAAATTTCCCACTATTAAATTTACTTATGAAACAGAGAACAACGGTACACTGCCATTTCTAGACACTTTAGTTATAAGAAATAAAAATAAATTGGACTTTGACCTATACAGAAAAGGCACGGCCACCAACAGGTATATTCCAAATGACTCTTTTCATTGCTTACAACATAAGCTTGCAAGTTTGCACTTTTTAACATATAGATTAGTAAATTTCCCCTTAAACAAAGAAAGATTTGAAGCAGAAAAGAATAGGATTAGGAATATAGCTGGCGAAAACGGTTACGACGAAGGCTTAATAAATAAGCTGATAAATAGACATTCTTTTCAAAAGACCTTTCGGAATTCTACCTTTTTCAGACAAAAAGATTCCTGCGACTCAAAGTTTGTATCAATTCCTTATAATCCTAATTATACGAAAGGATTACACAAAGTATTTAATAACACCGGTCTTAAATTAGTATATCAATCCGGTAACACAATAAGAAGCTTACTAGGAAATCCCAAGGATAAAACTACAGTTCTAGAAAAAAGTGGAATTTATGAAATTAGTTGCATGGATTGTGACAAAAAATATGTTGGCCAAACGAGTCGCTCTATTCAAACACGTTTTAAAGAACATTTAGCATACTTAAAATACGGAAGAACAGAAAAGTCAAGTGTGGCCGAGCATGCTTTTGAAAACAATCATAGATTCACATTAGATAACCTAAAACTTCTAAAAAGTGTACCAAACAAAAGACTTTTGAATGCATATGAAAGTATGGAAATCATTAAATCCAGAAATAGTTTAAATAAAGATAGAGGACCCATCCCGTTTAGTACACTTTATTCTTTGGTTGAGGGGAGATAGGATTAAAAATCGTGATCAATCACAAATTATTAGTCTTATATCCGCCCACTAAAGGATTGTATATAAGATAGAGCGTAGATTAATTTAGTTCATTGTTTATCGTCTCCTGATGATGCTAACGTTGTTAGCGAAACGCGCGTCGAGTGCAAAAAAGTGTAGTTTTGGTTTGTGGAAAACAATCATAATTTTGATTTAGTGCAACCAAAGGTTCCAAATTCCCAACATATCTTCAAGAAACAAATTGTTGGATTTTTAAAATTTTAACACTTTTGTAAAGGTATTTCTCGGAGTTTACTATTTTTAAGTTATGTCACTTTATCACTAAGCGTGCGATTAATGTTATCAGTGATTTACGTATAATACTTTCCCCAAACCCTTTTTTGCTTTCACATAAAACGTACGGAGAAAATTACATTATTTTTAAAATCAGGTTACCTCTCCCTTTTTATTGACATGCCCAATTTAAAATTCGACAGGTTCTCGAGTTAACAAGAAATGATACAGTGGGGATCCAGCCCTGGATGAAAAATGTAGAAATCAATAAGTCAAGTCAGGCAAAAGGCGCGATACTTAATATTACTTAATATTACTGCGTGTGGAGGTTGAGCAGAGATCAGCTGATCATCGAGCTCATCGAGTTTAAAACAAAAAACGAACGGGTTTTGGAGCTTACGGAGCCTTACAACATAATCATTAATTTTGATTTGTTTTTGACTTGGTTGGGATTGGGGTCAGTGGTGGTTGATCAAAGAAACAACTTAATTATTGCCGACATGTTTCGCATTTATTTCAATGCATCCTCAGGGCTCTGAAAGAACACAGCATAAAAAAAATGTACAGAGAAAATTACAAGAATGTTTCGGGAAGAAAAAGTTTTTTTATTTCTTTTAAATACTCAATATTACGTGGATTTAGCCATTATTTTTTGTGATAAGTATTCAGTCAAAAAAGTTTTTTTTTAATTCCAAAAGACTTTTTCAAAAAATTTTATTATTAATTTAAATTGGCCAAACAGGCACTTTTCGAAAAATATATCTCCTTTTTCTTTTAGGATTATGTTTTGAGCAAAGCCTTTCTCTCCACAAAAGGTACCCATCCGACGAAAATGAGAGACCACTAATATTTTCTGTGACGACGTCGGAAGTAGTAGTAGTAGTGAGGGGCGGCTCGTAGGCCTAGAAATTAGGCCTTTTCATGGGCCCTTTCTGCCATACCCCGTCTCGCACCCTTATCCCCCCACTCCCTCTACATGTCCTGCCTCTCTCTCTCCGGGCCTTCATGCCTTCCTTGAAATCCCACATGTACACAATTATCCAAATACCTAGTCTAAGTTATAAGATAAAAGCACCAAGTATACGTACACAGGTGGGACGCTTTCTGGAAAACCGGTAAATAGGTATAAGATACCTAAAATGATAGAAAAAGACATCCGGTATTCCGGTACGCACAATCTCTCTCTCAGTCTGTCTTGCATCCATCTAGGAAAGAAGTGCTTCAACCACTTACTTTCTATTTCAAAAATAGATCCCAAGTTATAGTTTCATTTTTGTTTAATAATTTAAAACAATATGTGTAGTAAAAAAACGGACAAAATTGTCAAAGATATAAAAATCTTACACTTGCTTATTTCATTACTTGATGAAAGATATTGTTCCCAAAGTAGAAACCCTTAAAATATATTTTTCATTTTATTGGTTTGTTTAAATCAACCATTAAATTGATTCTTTGGTAATAAAAATTAATATTCGTCTTGGAGTTGTAATTTTCTTAAATTAATTGTTAAATATGAATTTTGGGATCCAGTTTCAATAATTTTTTTAAATCTGAAAGTATTTATTACTTTATGCGTTTTAAACGCTACATTCACATGTAGCAAAAAAACAAGAAGTTAAACTTCCGAATCAATAATTGTCTTAGGAGCATATTACTATCTATCATACCATGCGGAACGATGCCTATTTATGAGTGATTCAGAGTTGGAAGTCAGAGTGTGCGATGGTGTTAAATGATGTCTGGATTGAGGGTGACTAGTGAATCCACTGACGAGCCCACGCTGGTCACCCCGGGCGAAACATCGTTTAATTGCTTCTCCTTTATCTTTGGTCTTTTGTGTGTTCCTTGTGGGACACTCATCCAATTTCGAATTTCCGTTCTTTCCTCACAAGACCTTTTGATCTTCTCTTTTTTATATTCTTTTCGGTTGATGTAACTGATTTGGAAGTTTAACTTCTTGTAATAATCAACATTGTTAACTATAGAAGCACAGGTTAAACCACTTGACGCACAGTCATGAAATTTGGAGGACAGATTGGGTTTGTGACGTAGGCGCTCGCTTTAAATATTACCCCTAAGGGGAAATTTTGAAGAGGTTTTTTATATCTCGGAAACGAAAAGCCGCAGAGATCTGAAAATTGGTGTAAAGATTCTACTTATGACATAAGTAAACGTGTTTTAGCGTTTTTCGAAATTTCAACTGGGGCTGGAGAAATAGGGGTAATTTGATTTCAAAGGAGGTAAAAGGAGGTTCTGTATTTTAGAAGAAAAAATCACAGAGGTTCAGATATTGTTATTATAGACTCTACTAATAATATAGATGGACACGTGTTTCAGTGTTTTATTACCAACCCCCTATTAATAAAACATTTGTGTGTGTTAAAATACGGGTTGTGGGGTATCAAACTGAAGGAAATGAAGCCCGGAATCAAAAACAGTGTTGTTTCTTTTAGTTTTTGCAATTTTTTTATCCCCCTCTCTATATTCGATAAAAATATTGACCTACCAACATATGGATTGTGGGGTATCAAATAGAAGAAAATGGAGTCCAGAATAATAAAAATATCTTTTTTTTTTCAATAATTCATTCAATTTTTTATTATCGCCTCCCTCACTCCTATATTTGATAAAAATATTGACCGTTAAAATAAAGGTTATTTCAATTTTTTTTATTAATTCTGCCGCTAGCAACGCAACGGGTGCAATGCTAGTATAGTATATGACGTACTCTGTCCATCCAAAATATCCTGAGCATTCTAAAATAACATCATCATCTCCAATTTTGTGTACATGATGGAGGAATATTCATGTTTTAGGAATATTCCCTCAAAGTGAGTTTTGAGAATATTCTATTGCGAATATGACAGAAATGTTCCAGACCTATTTTTTGTTGAATATTCTTTAAAATTTTGTGATAGTTATATTTCCTTGGTAATAAGATAATAATATTCCCATGATGACGTGTTAATCAAGTTATTTTTATGAATATTCCCAAAAAGAAATTTTTGTCAGGATTTTTGCATGTTTGCTAACAATATTACTATCTTGTGAAAAGAACACAGAATGTCATCTATTGTAGGTAGATGGCACTGGAATCAATATATTCTCTATGTAGCAGGTAATATTATTATACTTATAATACAGCAAAAAGTTATATAACTAATCTCATATGGTGATACATTGATACCTGTATCCATAGGGTACTCCGTAATTGCACTTTAGTGAATATTGATGTGGATTGTGGATATATATCCACTGCATATCTTAGGATATCCATCTCGTGGCCATCTGGACATGTTTTGAATCACAAAATCATATCCATGTCCATCCATGATATTAGTCAGTGCCCAGGTATATTACTATAATTCTTTAAAAAAAAACGTTCTGGTCGTATTATAGTCATGTTTCACGTCACGTTTCTATTACATTTATATCACCTGTATGAGCTAGAACAAAACTTATTGCCTGCATGTGTTCATAATATTCCCAATGGTAAAATGTAATATTCCTATCACATTCTTTGTTCTCTAAGTATATAACTACTACATTACAGGAATGTTTAATTGTTATGTGGGAAGTCAGTGTTCATGCCTCTACACTGTAATTTAAAATGCTAATCACATAACAACGAAGCACCACGAACTCTAAGAGTGGTATTAGGATCGCGAATGAACAGTAACATTGATTTCCTTTTGATAAATCGAATAATGTACAGGGCGATTCAAATTAGGCACTTTTATATGGGTACGGGTACTTCTAGCAGAGATAGAGAAAAACCAACCCCCCTTTGCGAGGCTCAAATTTTTGGTGAAAATCGCATTTTGATATGTCAACCTATCTGCATTTTGGGATAGGTCCTGTAACTTTTTTATTTATGAAAATTTCTTTTTGGCATGAATTGCTTTATTGTAGATTTTTTAAAGCAGAATCCAGATCTTAAACTGGATTTTATCCGCCATTAGTTTTTAAGATATGACGCAAAGTTACCGTTTTTTTTTAGGGAACACCATGTGTTTTATTTTATTTTTGTGTTCAGAATTAAATTCTAATCAAAATGATGTATCATATGTGGTATTTTGGTTAAGTAGTTTTTCAGATATTCAACATTCTCTTTTCACAACAAGGTGGCAATGGCCGGATATGGTTATGACAATAAAAATTGAGTCTACTATGCACCAATGGCATGAACTTATAAGGTCAAGTCATATATGTCATGGTCTACTACATTTTTCATTTTGAACAAGGCTTTTACCAATTTCAATTTAAAGTTTATATTCTAATTATAATTAATCTCAAAAAAAAAAAGTAGGCCTACCCTACTCCATTTGAAACAACTTAATCTAAAAAAAAAACTAATAAAAAAAACTAAAAACAAGACTATAAAAGGTGCTCAAAATGTTCGTCATTTTTTAAAGCATTAACGCAATCCATAAAACTATTTTCCAGGTCTGGTTTGTTCTCAGGTCACCCATCTCTGAACGTTTTATCAGTTAATGTGCCCCATAAGTAATAGTCGCAGAGGATCATGTCCGGGTACCAACCTAATTAACTCTGAGTCTTGAAGAATTAATTTCAAACCATTAAGTTTCCGCCTGCTCCACATATTTAAAAAAGAATTAGGCTATGACATCATATTATGCCAGTCGTTAGCCCTTTATTGCATGATATACTTTATTTTTATTATCAAAACCATATCCGGCCATGGCCACCTTGTTGTGAATAGAAAATGTTGAATATCTCAAACACCAAAATACCACATGTGATACATCGTTTTGAATAGAATTTAATTCTGAACACAAAAATAAAATAGAAAACAGGGTGTTCCATAAGAAAAAAGGTAACTTTGCGTTATATCTTGAAAACTAAAAGTCGCGGATAAAATCCAGTTTAAGATCTGGATTATGCTGTAAAAGTTCTATAAAAAAGCACTTTACATCAAAAAGAAATTTTCAAAAATAAAATATTACAAGCCCTATACCGAAATGCATACTTTTCTACATACTCAAAGATGGGTGGACATATCAAAATGCGGTTTTCACCAAAAATCTTGTCTTGAAATTTGAGCCTCGCAAAGGGGGGTTTGTTCTTCTTTATCTCCGCTAGAAGTACCCGTACCCATATAAAAGTGCCCAATTTGAATCACCCTGTACAGAATTATTGTTCAGAACGAAAACATATATGTCTATCTACACATCTTTCTATAGGGTGTGCGACAAAGAATGAGACTTTTAACTGCCTATAACTTTTAAACCAATAGTCAGATTTTTTTAAAAATTACATAACAGGAAAGAATATGCTTTATATTTTTTAGAAGAGACATTTCTTAAAAATTTAAGATGATAAACAATTTTAAAATATAACTATTGATACATTTTTTTTGTGCAACACTGGCAAAAAACATAACTTTTTTCTCTAAAGGATGAATTTTTCCCGAACACAAATATGTATCACTTGCGAAAATAGGTATAATTTGCATTTCAAAAAAAAAACAATATTTTAGACATTAACAATGAGATTTACTAAGATCTAAAATAGGATTCTCCACAGGTCTAAATGTTTAAACCAATTTAAAAAAAAAACACTTACCCATACAGAAAAGACAAAAAGCTATTGATTATTTTGTATTGTTATTGCAAAATACCACTAAAAAATTGCTTTTTTTCTCAAAATATACCATATTTTAGGAGAAAATGCCCTAAAACCCCGGGGGGGGGGGGGTTGTTTACATTTATAGCCCCCAGAAAGGATTGTTTTGTGGCAATTGGTAACAAGTTGGTTTATAATTTCCCTAAGTAACCGTTTTTACAAGGATTAGTTTACCTTATTTAGTATCCCAAGTTGTTCATTAACTAATAAAACACCTCAAATTTTGTCCAGAAAAACGCCATATTTTGAGCCCGTTTTCAGCACAAAAAATATATTTATGAGGACATCACGATGACAAACAAACATAAGTTAAGGTCACTGATTATGCACGAAAAATATACCAAACAAAAAACCCGAAACAACTATAATAATTTATTTACAAACTAAAATTAAAACATTGAGGTTATCTAAAAGCTCAGTCAAGAAAACTCTCCTTATTGTGACATGAAGTACTAATTGGAAAAATTGATTACCAAGGGTAGGTTTTAATTAGAGTGACATATAACCCCAATTTTAATTTGTTTTACAGAGTGTTTACACTCGCGTGGGTTTAAATTTTTTAATTTTCTTTTCTTCTACATGATGATTATTTAATAAACAAATTTATTCAAATTCTTCTCATATATCAAACTATGTCTAAAACTCAAGGAGGATTGATTTAAAATGCTTAAAACCAAAAATTTCACTTCAAATTAGAACCGTTTTAGTAAATTTTAGTAAATCCCAGCCTAAACATTTAACGTCAAATTTAACCTTTTTAAAAATTTCAAGATGGTGCACATTAAAGTTGACCTTTTTTAAAATAGGCCTTAACTTAATTATTTTTGAAGTTTTTCTTAAATCACTGATTTTTGGTGATACATTTTTATGTTCGTATCGAATGAAGCTTAAAAAATATATGTTTTGGGACAGAGATGTATACAAAAAAGTTTTCTGGGGGGTGAAAAATAGCGACTTTTAAAAATTTTTCACTATCTTGGATTTTTATAATACGTCATTTTTGACAAATAAAGTATACTCTTTCCCGATATGTATTTTTTTAAAATCGGACCATTGGTTCCAAAACTATAGGCAATCCAAAGTTTACTTTTTTGTGGCCCACCCTATATAATATATTGAGGCATCTAACAGACAAACACACAAATTCGAGTTCGAATAATTAATAACCCTTTTAATAACCCACTGGCAACACCAAAATAGGGTACACCAAATACGAAAACTAAGTTATCCAAATGTGACCGGAATATGTGATAACGTTAACCGCCATTTGCCACTTCTCCAAACCTCTGCTCTGCTCCCGTTTTCAAAGATATCCAGACCACTTTGTCAAAATAGAGAACTAAAGGATTGATTTCAATTGGCCCATTTGGAGTCAAAGGAAATCAGAATGAATGATGGTGTTGAATACTGTTTGGGGATGGTTACCAAGGGCGAAAAATCGTTTAATTGTTTCGCTTTTTGCTTTGGTCCTTTGAGTATGACTTGTGGGATACCACATAACCAGAGTATAGCAAAGTTATACTCGGATAAATCACTATTTTTATTATTATTATTATTATTATTATTATGATTATTATTATTACTATTATTATGATTATTATTATTATTATTATTATTATTATTATTATTATTATTATTATTATTATTATTATTATTATTATTATTATTATTATTATTATTATTATTATTATTATTATTATTATTATTATTATTATTATTATTATTATTATTATTATTATTATTATTATTATTATTATTATTAAACGGTTTTATTATCGCAAATAAATCATACAAAATAAATACAAAAATTCTTATTCACTAATAATTGATGATCTGCGATAAATGTCAGAGTTCGCATATTCTTCTTTACATAGTAAGATTTCTTCGTGTTCTTCCACTCAGGCATTTATAAATTTTACTTTACTAAGTAACTTAAAAAAATCACAAAAATATATTCCAAAATATTCAAAAATGTGAAAATTTTGTACCCTACACCATGATCTAACAATATTTTAATATAAAGAACGACCACATTATCAGTAAAATACAACAACAACAAAAAAAAATAACAAAACTATGTAGATATATATTAGTAGTTTAGAGGCTTAAAAGTTGAGCTTTGATTAACAATCCTAGTTGATTGATATCTCTCACCCAGGTAGCTCTTGGCAAGGCCAACCGCACCACGTAAAAATCCAATGTAATTTAATAATGATAGAAGTATAGTGTGGTTGATCCTGTTAAAAGCTTTAGAGTAATCAATCATAGCCAAAATTGTTAGTTCATTATCGTCAGTACTTTTAAGGATATCATCGGTAATCATGGTCATAGCCGACGTACAACTGTAAAATTTACGAAGGTCCGACTGATGTTCAAGAAGAAGTCTATGATTATTTACAAATACGCGGATCTGCTTTTTTATAACCTTTTCGAAGACTTTAGAAACTACGCACAAAATACTAGCTGGACGCAAATCCTCAAGCTTCTCAGGACATGCATTTTTTGGAAGCGGAATTACACTAGCTTTTGCAGAAGTTAAAAATATGTTTTAATACTGGAAGAATCTATGGGAAACACCTTAACAACATTTTAATTCTTATATGATCAATTCCGACAGCTTTAGATTTAATTGAAAAGAGTGTACGATTTATTTCAAAATCTGTGGTTAATTGATACTCTAACCTTGGTACGGTATGTTCTAATTTATTATTGTTGAAAAAACTAATTAGGTTTGGATCAGGAATATTTTTTATTGCAGACAATTTACAAAAAAGTTATTGCTGGCTTCTGGGTCGCTTAGTTCAGTAGGGATGGTAGATTTTGCAGTGTTGTAAATATCTAGTTTTTTTAAATCTCCCCACAAGGTTTTATGGTTTGTAGTGGTACACTTATACTCTAAGTATGCTTTTTTTCCCGTTTTATAACTGACCTGATTTTTGAGTGTTTTATAGTAATTTAGAGTACCCAGATTATTGTTCTTTTTATATCTAGCTAATGCTTTGTCTCTTTCTCCCATTAAAAGTTTTATATTATCTGTTAGCCAAGGTGCCGCAGGTTTTGTGATTTTTACAGTTTTAATAGGTGCATGTTTTTGAAATAAATTTAAAATTATATTAATAAAAACTTCGAGTTTTAAATTAAATTCTAGTTCTAACAAGATTGAAGAAAAATCCGTGTGCTGAAGGTCAAGTTGAAAATGTTGTTGGTCAAAGTGCCTGAAATCTCTAAAATATAAAAAATAGTTCGATCTTCAATCTATGAGATACTATAATGGCCCTTGTATTTTTTGAAAAAAAAGTAGTGGTGATAATAAGAAATTACTAAAACGCAGTTAGGACCCGGCACTAATAAGGACAGGCACTATTTTGACGCTGTTGACAGATACGCATGCGAAAGAACAACCACATTTGGTGCCGACACTAATAAGGTTAGGGACTGCCCTTATTTGTGGAGGATTTATACTTCGGGAATTATTTGTATCGTGACGGTCAAAAAAGCGAAAATTGGGAACAAAATGGTAATCTTGTTATGAATTTTTTTATAAAATGGGACGATAAGGCGGAAGAAAATGAAAAAAGCAAGGCTCAAAGGCTTCGTTTTACTGATGAAAACAATATTTGATTGCCACGGGAAGTAGTTCAAAAAAATCCTTTCAGAACCCTAAATACATGGGTTTTACAATCCAACAAATTCTGCAGATTCTAACCAGGTCTCTCCAGATTCTCATCTCCATCCTCCACCAGGACCACTGCTTCCAACACATATTTCATGCTTTTCAATCACTCAAAAACATTTTACGGCTTACATATGAAAGAAAATTTCATGCTCTACAAAAAATTCATTTATCTATTTTTCTCAAGTGTACCGTTTTCGCAAAAAGAATAAAACCACTATTATTCAGGGTGTGTCGAGAAAACCCCACTTTTTTAAATGATTATTACTTAAGCAAGAAACTGCCCGATTTCAATAACATTTAACTTTGTAAAAAGCCAGGGCATCAAGATATATAGATTCGACTTTAAATTTGACATTTATTTAAAATTTTATTTAAAAAATAGGCATTTTTGATCCATTAGAAAAACTTTATGTACAAAACTGTATTTAATTCCAAACATCAATTACGCAGTTGAATTCCTTCCAAGCATTTCAATATAATACCTAAAAAATTCAATTAGGAAATAACGTACAGGGTGATTCAAATTGGACACTTTTATATGGGTACAGGTACTTCTAGCGGAGATAGAGAAAAACCAACCCCCCTTTGCGAGGCTCAAATTTCAAGAAAAGATTTTTGGTGAAAACCGCATTTTGATATGTCCACCCATCTTTGAGCTACGGGGGTTTTTGAAAAGTCTGCATTTTGGGATAGAGCCTGTAACTTTTTTACTTATGAAAATTTCTTTTTGGTATGAGTTGCTTTTTTGTAGATCTTTTAAAGCAGAATTCAGATCACAAAATGGATTTTATCCTTACATTTAGTTTTCAAAATATAACGCAAAGTTGCCTTTTTTCTTATGGAACACTCGGTTTTTTATTTAATTTTTATGTCCACAATTAAATTCTAATCGAAATGATCTATCATATGTGATATTTTGGTTAAGTAGTTTTTGAGATATTCTACATTTTCAACAAGGTGGCCATGGCCGAATATGAATATGACAATAAAAATTGAGTCGGCTATGCACCAAAGACATGAACCCTTAAGGTCATGCATATCAAATATGTCATGGCCTGCTACATTTTTCATTTTGAACAAGGTTTCTACCAATTTCAATTTAAAGTTTATATTTATGTTTTCTTATATTTTTAAATATTTATATTATTCGAGTATTATTAAACTTTATATTCAAATTAATAACAAAACTAAATAGATGAAAAAATTCTTGACTCTAATTAATCTCAAAATAATAACTAATAACAAAAAGTTCCTCTACCCTACTTCATTTGAAACAACCTAATCTCAAAAACTAATTTAAAAAGAACTAAAAACAAAGGTGCCCAAAATGTCCGCCATTTTGTCCAATACATAAGCGGGGGCACTTATAGCGGGATTAAGAAGGTCAACATTTCTTAAAGCCTTAACGCAATCCATAAAATGATTTTGCAGGTCTTGTTTGTTGTTAGGTCCTCATCTCTGAACGTTTTATCCGTTAATGTGCCCCATAAGTACAGCAGAAGGTAGCTGCAAATACGATTTTTTATATTTTCCTATGTGCAACACTGACTTTTTAACTTTGTCATTTTAGGTTATATTTTTACTAATTCAAAATATAAGACCACTAAAAATAAAAACCACATTTCAAAAAAGCAAAACTGTTTTATTAACTTAACAAAAGCTACACAGTAATTGGTCTATTCGACTAGCTGATTATGAAAGAAGCAAATCTACGATAGTAACCGTAAGAAATCGATTTCAAGAAGAAGGAACTGTCCCTCAAAAGGAAGCCACCGGTTTGACGAAAGTTAGTAGCCCAAAACAATTAAAAGGCCAGATCAAGTTAACGAAATAAATAAAATAAAGAAAAAAATAACAAAATTAACAACATATAAAAAAAATATTTATTTTTAATAGCGCGTTATTGTAACTTTGGCTGCTATGATGTTTTGATGTCTTCTGTGCAATGAATTGGCTAAATTTTCAAATAAGTTTGGATTTTCAGCAATAACTTCCCTATATGCCCTTACGATGAGTTCCAGTAGATGTTCTGAATTCCTGGAAATTATATTAAAACTTGCTAATTCCTTTGCGATAAGTCTCCAAACGTTCTCTATTGGATTCGCATCAGGGGTTTTTGCAGGCCAAGGCAAAACTTCGATATTATTATCCTGGAACTATCGCTGCGCAATTCTGGCCGTATGAACTGGTCAGTTATCTTGCTAGAATACGAAATGATCTGGATAAGAGACTCCTCTGGAAGCATTACATTTTCCAGCGTATTAACGTAAACTTCGGCTGTAAATCGCCCATTAATTCTAAATAGAGCGTCATGTCCTCTAGCCGGTATTCAGCTCCAAACATTTCCAGCAATATATCGTTCTTCGTATCGGGTTCCTGGCAGTTGATAAACCAGAATTTGTTTTTATCGCTGTTTGACTTAAAGATCTTCGCATCTGTGAAAACCACCTGCTGCCAGAATTTTTCGTCCCTCAGAGAATAATAAATAAAATTAATCGAGACTGCTTCTTTTCCTCACTTAGTTTAATTTTTTTGCCGCAATACGACACCTTAGCCTCGAACGTTGAACCTCCTGCCTAATGTTGTTGTGGATCCTGCAAAATTTGATTTTCTTTCGCTTTGGCAGACGGATGATTTTCCAAAAAATTGATTGCTTCTTGGTCTTTCTCTGGACTAGTAACATTCGTCAAACCGGTGCCTTCCTTTCGGTGGATAATTACCCTCCTCTTGAAATCCGTTTTTTATGTTTACTATCATAGACTTGCTTCTCCTATAATGAACAGCTACTTTTCGAATAGACCAATCATCATCTAGTTTTGCTAAGATTTGAGCTTTATCAAATTCGGAAAGATGCGGCGGCATTTTTTTAAATTTGGATGACACTGACATGCAAATTATGATGTTGTCAAGAGTCTGTGTGTCACTTATAGGAAGACAATGCCGTACTATAAAAACTTTAAAAATTAAACAGACTGCTAACTTCTGCTGTACCAGTTTTATGCGGAGAGAAGTGTACCTAAGTAACTATGAGTCTTAAAGAATTAATTTCAAACCATTAAACTTTCTTATGAAGAAGCCCAATTGTGCCTGACCTACTTTATTTCTATTGTCGAAACCATATCCGTCCATGGCCATCTTGTTGTGAATAGAAAATGCTGAATATCTCAAAAACTACTTAACCAAAATATGACATGTGATACATCATTTTGATTAGAATATAATTCTAAATAAAAATAAATAACAGGGTGTTCCATAAGATTATCATATCATATCAAAATGTGGTTTTCATCAAAAATCTGGTCTTGAAATTTGAGCCTCGGAAAGGGGTGTTGGTTTTTCTTTATCTCCGCTAGAAGTACACGTACCCATATAAATTGCCCAATTTGAATCACCCTGTACTTTTAAATGTTTAAATAGACCATAATTTACTTGCAAAAATGTACTTGTTTGAATGGCTATGGCTTTGTTTTGAATTTTTATTAAATGCCAGTTTTGGCAGTGGTTCTAAAACCTGTGTTCTTCAAAAAAAATTCATTATTTAATTAAACAAAAACTTGTAACCATTCACACAAGTACATTTTTGCAGGCAAATTCTGACCTATTTAGACATTTCATACTATTTTATTATGAATGCCGATTTTTTGAATAAGTCCGCCATCTTGAATTTTTTGGAAATTCCAAATTTGACATCATGGTCGCGATTCTTCAGAAACGACAGAAAATGTCACCCGTCAGAATTCTGAAAAGTGGCGATTTTTACTTATTGCCTCATTTAAAATAAAAACACAGCGTGCTTAATACTTATCGTATTAACGTTGTAAGGGAACCTGCGTCATTTTTTTAATAACATTTTGTAAATTTAATATTTTAAAGATATTCTGCAGAACTAGTTTTACGGCGGAGCTAAATTGCTACTACGCGTACCAATAACCGTCAAAAAGGTCCCAATTCTTCAGACACCACAGAAAATCTCACCCGTCACAATTCTGAAAAGTGGTGATTATTACTTATTGCCTTTTTTAAAATAAAAAACACAGCTTCCTTAATACTTATCCTAACGTTGTAAGAGACACTGCGTAATTTTTTTAAATTGTTGAAGTAGTCCATGATGGTCTTTCTCCACTAAATTTTATTTCTTAATATAAAAAACCCGACATGTTTTGGCAGTTTAGATTACCATCATCAGGGGGTTCTGAAAAAACCCAAAGAAGAAGAAATAGACTCTTATTAGTCTTATGAAAAGTTGTAGCAAAGAGTAAAGTTACTTACCCTTTTATTAAAGTGTTTTTTTGTTATTATATATTTTATACAAATGATTGATTAACTTTTTAAAAAATTATTTTTTCTTTACCTCTAAGAAGTAAGTTAACTTAATTCAAAAGAATAAGTTACTTTTCAGCAATATCTTTAAAAAAAACCATTACAATTGATAAAATCGCTTACCCTGGTTTAAGCTACAGCAAAGCAGTATGGCCGAACAAGACCAAAGAAAACTAAATGGGCCGAATCAAAGGGACCCTCAGCAATAGAGAACTGTAATCAAGAAAATGGAAATGAGCGAAAAAAACTCCCATATTTGAACATTAAAAGTAAAGTTTTAAATATCTATACTAACGGGAGGGGAACCCACAGATGAAAAAAGTGATGTTTAAAATATATTGTTTTTTTTTCAACTATGGGTTTTCCTCCCGTTTTTTTTTTCTGTAAGTATAGATATTTAAAACTTAACTTTTAGTTTTTCAATATAGGAGTTTTTTTCGCTGAAATTGGAACGGTTTAAAATTTCAATTTAAAGCGTTTTTGGTTTTTTAAATTAAAAACTTGATCTCTTCTGACATGGTCAGAAGGGAATCATGTTATTTGATACACCTAGTTACGTTATTTGTTTTTTAAAAAAGTGAGGAGAAAGACCATATTTGTTTGATGTAATTTTTTTAATAACATTTTGCAAGATAAAAAACAAAAGATCAAAAGATCCTGGGTGGAAATAACGAAAATTCAAACTTTGATGAGCATCTCACAAGGAACACACAAAAGATCAAAGCGAAAAGAGAAATGATTAAACGATGTTTCGCCCTGGGTAACCTGCGTGGGCTCATCAGTAGTTTCATTGGTTACCCTCCACTATACATCATTAAACACCATCATACACTTTGACTTCCAACCTTGAACCACTCACAAATAGGCATCGTTCCGCACTGGTACTTATCCAAGTTACTTGATACGAATTCGTCCTGGCGTGTTAATATTTCCAGTAGGATTATGCTCTTAAGGCAATTAAAACAAAAAAAAAGTTAGAAAACCTCCAAATCAGTTACTTCAACCGAAAAGAAACCAAAAAACAAAAGAAACTACGGATGAGGCCACGCTGGTTACCTAGGGCGAAACATTGTTTAATCATTTCTCTTTTCGCTTTGATCTTTTGTGCGTTCCTTGTGGGATGGTCATCCAAGTTTGAATTTTCGTTATTTCCACCCAAGATCTTTTGATCTTTTGTTTTTTAGGTTCTTCTCGGTTGAAGTAACTGATTTGGAGGTTTTCTAACTTCTTTTTTATTTTGCAAGATATTCTGCAAAACTAGTTTTACGACGGAGCTAAATTGCTACTGCGCATACTAATAAACGTCAAAGTGTGTCGAAAATTCTCACCGTGTAAAAGGAAAGACAGAATTTGTGTGACTTTTCTGAATAGTGACAATGACATATTCCATGGCTATCTATGGTTTGTTTACACACAAAAATAAGCTTCATAACATACATTTTTAAATAAAAAAAGGGTTTTTCAAAAAAAGTGCCTAGAAAAATTTAAATTGACATATCTTTAATATAAGCAAATAAGTCCTGACAAAAAAGCAGATAGTGTAAACTTATGTTTAAAAATCGTCAGATTTTTGGTAAGGGCGAGATTTCCTGACGGTTTTTAAAGAATCGCAACCATAGTGTCGAAAATTCTCACCATGTAAAAGGAAAGACAGAATTTGTGTGACTTTTCTGAACAGTGACAGCGAAATTTTACATGGCTATTTATGGTTTTGTATGTTAAAAGTTTTAAAGGTTAGTTGACGCACAAAAAAACTTATTAACATATATTTAAAAACAAAAAAAAAGAGTTTTTCATAACGGCCTACAAATATTAAAATTGACATATTTTTTATTTCTTGGAACAGTATAAAAAAAATTAATTTTAAGGAATATTAGCAAATAAGTCCTGACAAAAAAGAAGTTAGTGTAAAATTGTTAAGAAATCGTCAGATTTTTTGTAAAGGTAAGATTTTCTGACGCTTTTTGAAAAATCGCGACCCATATCTATAAATTTTTAGGCCTTGACTTGACAAATCGGATAGTTTACTGCTTAGTTATAATCATTTAAAAAAGCCGTTTCTTTTTCGGCAGACCCTAAATTATCGTAAATAGTAGAATTGCCTGATTTTTTTATATGTTGAAGTCGTCCTAAGAATGTTTTTGTCATATGACCTATTGACATATGTCAATTTTTTGTCAAAATTGGATCTTGTTAAAAACACTTTAGGTGCAAAAAAGTTTTGTTCAAATCGGCCAAAAACCAATGAAATTCAATATTGCCGACGCCACATCGCTACTTCTATTTAAGTAATTTTATAAAACCTAAAATATATAAAAATTTATCTTTAAATCGGGCAAAATATAACAAAGGGATGTCTTAAGGACGTGTGATTTTGACATTAACATTGTTGTGGATAAATTCGATACTATTCTCTTTAATGCAATTGATTTGTTTATACTAAAAAAAATTCGTAGTAATCTAAAGTTTCCACCATATTTCACTAAAAAAAAACTATTGGTTTAATTAAAAAGAAAAACAAGATCTATAAGTGCTACCAGAAAAATAAATGTCTTATCTTAGAAAATAAATACAAAGATTTAAGATCAAAGGCAAAAGTTTCAATAAAACAAGATTATAAAAATTTTTTAACCCACACTCAACACAACATTCTAAACAAAGGAAAGTCATTTTGGAAATTTGTTAAATCTCGAAGAAATACCACGGTATATCCCAAGCAAATGGTGTTTGAGGAAAAACCCACCGATGATCCTCAACAGATTGTCGATTGTTTTGCTGATGATGATTATAATGTGAATGAATGAATGTAATAAATGTATCTCTAGTTACAGAAATTAATAGCGATATAGTATTTGAAAAAATGGTTAATCTTAATCAAAATAAAGGACCTGCTCCTGATGGAATTCCACCAATTTTCTTTAAAAATTATAGGTCTACGTTATCGCTACCGCTGTCTTACATATTTTGCTTTTTATTGCAATCTAAAGTTTTTCCACAGAGTTGGAAAACTGCTTATATTACTTCTTTGTTTAAAGGAGGAGATCGCTCTTATATAACAAATTATAGGCATATTTCTGGACTTAATGTATTAGCAAAGGTTTTTGAATCAATTGTCAATGACGAATTAACTGTCAGTTTTCGAAATGTAATTTCAGAAGAGCAACATGGTTTTTACCGGAGAAGATCTTGTCAAACGAATTTATCAGTCTCTTCTACTTATGTATAAAAAGCATTAGATGAAAATGTTCAAGTAGACGCAATATACTTTAACTTTAAAAAAGCATTTGACAGGGTCGTAGTATACTTTTAAAGAAATTGAATTGAATCCTCTATTATCATGGGGTTCCAGTAACCTAAAAGGACGAAAACAGTATGTAAAAATTAACCCATTTTTCTCAAAAGTAATAGAAGTCACATCAGGCGTACTTCAAGGATCGCATTTAGCTCCGTTTCTCTTTGCGTTGTTTGCAAATAAAATCCCAAAATTATTTAAAAATTTAATTTGTTTACAACTATCTGATGATCTTAAAACTTTATGGGATTAAACAATAAAGCAGACTGTGAATATCTTCAAAAGGATATTTCTTGTTTGCATGCCTGGTGTGAAACAAACGGAATGAATATTAACTTTTCCAAATGTAATGTAATGACATATTCTAGAAAGG
Source organism: Oxystoma pomonae (assembly GCA_963921995.1). Lineage (NCBI taxonomy): Eukaryota > Metazoa > Arthropoda > Insecta > Coleoptera > Brentidae > Oxystoma > Oxystoma pomonae. The sequence goes on from OY998163.1 coordinate 89,159,773, forward strand.
TTAACAAAATAATCTATCCCTATCATATTAACTCTAAAAATATTTCTCGCGTAGAATTATTGTCTGATTTAGGTGTTATTTTGTTCTCCGGGTTTCGTTTTATTAAACATACAGATAATATTATAAACAAAGCTTTTAGGATGGCGGGTTTTGTGTTTGGGACTTGTAGAGAGTTTAAATGTTTTGAATTATTGAAATCTCTATATTTTTCATCAGTAAGGAGCCAATTGGAGTACTGCTGCATTATTTGTTCACCTCAGTTTGTCAACATCTTGCTGTACAAGTTAAACATAGACAAATCACAAATTTCATACGAGTAAAGACTATCCTTACTTAACCTCGATAGACTACATGTCGAAACAAATTAACACTGAACTTGGTCATAAAATAATAATAAATAAAAATTTGCCCTGATTTATTATAACTCTTGAGTCTCCATTTCCCTTTTCGGCAAAATAGAGGAAACCAACTATTCTATCCGAAATCAAATAGAACAGATGTTGGTAGAAACAGCATTAAATTTATAATAATGTCACTGTTTAACAAATACGTGCCAGCCGATCTAGATATTTTTAATTGCAGCACTAGCTCATTCAAATCTAAATTGGATTAAATAATGGAGATATTTTTCGTTAGAACCTAATAAATTCACAAAATTGGAATTTTAATCATTTCGTTTATTCTAATCGGTTGTTCTTGTCTTTTTGTCTAAATGTTAAACTTTTTGTAAGACTTATTTAATTATTGTTAGCCACCATAGTAGTTTAACTTGCTTTGTTAATTTTAGGTGACTATATTATTTTTCTTCTTTCTTTATGTTTTATTAGTATTGTGCTATTTGGGGCTCGCCCTGTTACGGTACACTGTGTTGAAATATATAAATACAAAGTTAGTGTTGTGATATTGTTGAAAACGTTTATGTGCAACAAAAGTTTTGTTTAAATCGGACAAAAAATAACGAAGTTAGATTGAGACTGATATCTGTCAGTTTTCTGTCACAGTTTAGGTGCCTTGTAAATGTTTTATAATTTAGAGAAAGTTTAGTTTAAATTAGATAAGAAATAAAAAAGTTTAATATAGCAGATCCAAGATGGCAGTGCAATTTTGACGTTTAAAATTTTATTTTTTAAAAGGCAGTATAATATTTCATAAATTTACTTTTTGGATACTTCTGGGAGGGGTAGAGAGTTGGGGCAATGAAACAAAATTTAAAAAAGGCGATATCCTTTCTTACATTTTCCTAAGAAGAGACATGCGGTAGACCTTCGTCTTTGACCAATCTTTGATGGCGCGCGCGAAAACATGTGTCCCACTTAATTTTTGGATCTTTCTAACACCAGTTTCCAACCAGTTAATAAACTATGGCTTGAAGATCGCGAATATTCGGTCCCTTCTGTGTGGCCTTTTCTATTAAGCCTTATCAGAATTTTAGATGGATGCAGTTTATCCTTTTGGGGATAGTTGCACCTAAGCTCGAACGCGCTTATGCCCAGGCAACACCTTTACGTAAATATTACGTAAAAGTTACAACACATGATTACTTTGTTACATAAATTCCAGGTGAACTAAAAGGAATGCCATGCACAAAGTTCCCTACTCTTTACGTAAATAATATGTAATTAAAATAACGTAAATAATAGATGGTAAAAAGAAATTGGGAAAAGGCAGATATCGATTAATTAGTAACTAGAAAGTAAATCGAAAGGTAAAATTGGGGTAAATTATTTTACATAACATTTATAACTCTTACATGTAACATCAAGGTAAACTTAACGTCACGTAAATAACGGACTCTTTATGTAACTACTATATAAATTGATCACATAAATCTTATATAAATAGTATATTTTCTTAATGTAACATTTATGTAAAATTAAAATAATATTGTGTATATAATATTTATATACTTCTAATGTCACAACAAGGTTAAAAGTAACTTCTTCTGCGTAATGCCACGCACAAAGTTACTTTCTCATTAAGTAAATATAATTTAATTAAAGAAACATAAGTTATGTTATGTAAATATTACGTAAATTTTGTGGAAACTTTTTTTCATGTAAATTTTTTGACTTTAGATTTACGTAAATACTATGTTAATGTAACAGCTGTGTTTTCTGGGTGGTAGTCAGCCATGAAGAAAGATTAGGTCTAATTCAGCGAACAGATATTATACGTTACGCTTCTTTGTATTCATTGCTTATGTTTTATGTGTAAATTACTTTAGCAAAGTAAAGTATGATTTTATAGCATAATGCGATCCCTTTAGGACAGAGTGTGTTCGTGACAATTAAACGGGGGATTTTCGGAATAGAACATGGGTACCCACAGGCGAGGCGGTCCCCACGATAACGAAACGAAGGCTGTCTCGAGAATTCAAATGAGTTTTAAAACTCATCGTTTTTAAAAAATGAAAAAAATTATACGCAAATCTAATTTAAAATAAAATGATTTTCAATCAATACCTCTGAAGTAAAACAAACCTTTTAGGACCATAGAGGAAAAAATTAGAACCCAATTTTTTTTTTATTAACAAGCTTAGGACGGTCCACCCTTTAACATACTAAAAGGCCCATTTCTACCTATTTATTTATATTTAAACTAATTCAAGGAAAATTTATGGTGTTCATACAACTTCCTTAAGTAGCTGCCAATTTTTGCTGTTCTTTATCAAAAATTTTGTCAGCTGTCAGCTATTTGTTTACAAGTTGTGAAAAATCGGCATCCATCTTTGTTTGGGCATGCGCAATTTTGATTTCACTTAAGGAAATTTAAGTCATCTCTTAAGTTAAATTGCGCTAAATTACGCCTATATGAACGCGATCATTAAATCTCATAAGAGTAACTCTTACGCTAAATTAAGTTACGCTAAATTAAATTACGCTAAGTGCTGTTAGAATCCACTTTAACACTATTTACTGATTCATAGAAAATTAAATTTGCAACATTTTTCCCATTTGTCACTTTTAACAGTCTGTCACCGTTTAGGATTTATCCAAGAAAAACTCTTTTTTGGAGGTTAGAAATGACAGTGGTATTGGAAGAGTAGGGGACCTTGGCTTTTTTTAAGAAAAAATATTCTGATCTTTTTACTAGAAGCAGCAAATACAAGCGAAAAGTGTCGCTGGAAATACAATTTTATCTAACATAAGATCCAGTTAAAAACGGGGTCTCTTTTTGTATATATCAGTAATAGTCGCGCATCAAAGAGTTTTGGTACATTTTTAAATTTTCTAATTAAGAAAATCGGACTACACCACTGTAAAAATTTACTTTTCTAGTATAATTTATTTCATTGCTCTTAGATCAATCCCGCCAAGTTTGGCACTCGTAAGTTAAAAAATCTTGATGAAAGTGCTAAAAAGGAATATTTGTTTGGGTTTTTCCAATTTTTCTGGTAGAAGGAGTGGTTTAAGCTAGCCTTAAGATGGATTCTAAGAACACCTAACCTAATTTAATTTAGCGTAACGTAATTTAACCTAACTTAAGGAACATTTTTGGTGTTCATACAACTTCCTTAAGTAGCTGCCAATTTTTGCTGTTCTTTGTCAAAAATGTTATCAGCTGGCCAATCAAATTCTTCCTGTTCTTGTATTTGTTTACAAGTTGTGCAAAATCGGCATCCATCTTTGTTTGGGCATGCGCAATTTTGATTTCCCTTAAGAAAATTTAATAAAAGATAAAGGTTGGTCATCTCTTAAGTTAAATTGCGCTAAATTACGTTAAATCACGCCTGTATGAACGCGATCATTAAATCTCATAAGTGCAACTCTTACGCTAAATTAAATTACGCTAAGTGCTGCAAGAATCCACCTTAACACTATTTACTTGTTAATAGATAATTAAATTTGCAACATTTTTCCCATTTGTCACTTTTAAAAGTCTGTCACCGTTTAGGATTTATCCAAGAAAAACTCTTTTTTGGAGGTTAGAAATGACAGTTTCTGAGGAGGTAGGATTGTGGACTTTTAATATGTTAAACGGTGGATTAGGGTTCTAATTTTTTCCTCTATTCAGAAAATTTATATCTAAATTGTCTGTCCTATTTAGACATTTTTTAATTAAAAAAGTAATGATCAACACAAACGTCAAGGCAAGTTTGTTGTTTGTTGATAAGTGCAATTTACGGACCCGAGTCTTCAGTGACCTCTGCTTTGCAAACAGCTGTAATTGTGATGGACAGCTTCTTGCTAACCTGTCCTCTAGCCTTTACTCTGAGTTTGACCAATGATAATTAAAGAAAACTCAATAGAAACTTAAAGTAAATATTTCAACGCATCCGTATCGGTATACGTAACGCGTTCGAAACAAAGTCAAAATACGCTACATTTTTGACTTGCTCATGCCATGTTTCGAACGACGCCTGCGTCTTTGACGGGTGTGATGACAGAATCTCGTTGCGTACGGAAGGAAGTACGTATCGATAGGGACCTACGAACGTACGCAACGATTTCAATTAGCAGTCCTGTCATCGCACCCTTCAAAAAAGCGGGTATCGTTCGAAACATCGCATAAACAAGTCAAAAATGTAGCGTATTTTGACTTTGTTTCGAACATGCTACGTATACCGATACGGATGCGTTGAAATATTTACTTTAAGTGTCTAATATTTCCTTAAAAGAATCTCTAACTATAAACGTTAGTACCTACTTTTACAGCCATTTTAACTAGCTACGTAAGTATTTATAAAACTTAGCAAAATGCATCAATTTTCTACATAAATTCAACTTAAAAACAATTACCTAAACTCTAAAACTTCGTAACAATATATAAAAACTTGTTTGAAAATAATCAGTTAACAAATAAGAAAGCTATGATTTTTTTCATTCATTTCCCAGAGATTTTTGTTTATAAACTACTATACTATAGGAGTAAACCAACATTTGTCAAAAATCCAGTTTCATCCAGAGAAAACATAATAACTTATGGAGACTAATAGAAAGATAGGGCCGCGTAGGAACTATTCCTGTAGCGCATAGCGCATTGCGGCGGAGAGTGAAAGTAATGCTTGTATTAAGTAAACACCTACCTTGCCCCGTTCATCTCTTTCTATATGATCATAAAAGAAAGACAGAACATTTTTCAATGTCGAAATGTATTTCACACAATTTTAATTTTGTACCTACCGGTTTTTGCCAGTGCTTGTCAAAGTCTGTCAAGTCTGGCAAGGCGTTCTTTTCAATTTTCAAAAGTGAGTTATTTTAATCAGTTTTCGTTGGAAATCGCGTAAGTTTATGGAATTAGCTATATAACTAGTGGATTAACAACTTATCTAAGTGTAAAATGCCCTCCAAATTAGGCTGGATCACTATCATTTGAAGAGTGCCGAAAATTGGGGTTCAGATTTTTGCGAACCAATGCCCTGAAGAAAATATTGTGATGATTTATACAGAGTTAAGCAAGAAGATAATAGGTTCAAATACAACCAAAAACAGGAGATATAGGTTAAAATATTTATAAAATCTGTAAGACTTTTATACTGAGATTTTTTCCAAATTAATAAAAGAAAATACCATAATAAAATGTTGTTACCTTTAATATTTGCTAATATTCCTCAACATAGTTATAACCCTCCTCCTATTTTAGATTTTTAAGGGGTCGAAAAAACTTTTTATAAGCTAAAGAAAGTTTTTTAGCTGCATGGAACAGTACAATGTTGGTTAAGGTTTGTGTAGACCTAAAATCTTTCGCGAATGAATTGATTTTTTAGCACTAAAAAGTATGGAAAAACGGCGCCTGTTCAGTTTTTTCATATCTTTTTATTAAAGAATCTGTAAAAAATTCTGGCTGTACAAGTAGTTCCTTCCTGTAGCCACCGGCTGCGCTCGTGTCGCCGTCAAATAATGTTCCTCAAGTATAACACAGTATCGGTCACTCTCGCGTAGCTATTACTTTCTCTATGGTTTCATCCGGAAAAATTCTCCTATAGCCTGCTTTGAGAACTAACGCTCTGACTGAAAGTTCGCGATTCTTTAGAAACGAAATCACCCGTCAGAATTCTGGAAAGTGGCGATTTTTACTTCTTACCTCATTTATAGGTATTTACGTCACTAGACCGGAAAATTGGTCTTTACAGGTCGACGCAGGAAATTTACAGGGCGAGCCGCAGGCGAGTCCAGTAAACCTGCGGAGACCTGTAAAGACACTTTCCGGTAGTGTATCGTACGTACTTCTTTTTTAAAACGATCAGAAAAAACATTTTAGTATCTATCACTTTCGTCGACGCCTAGCCGTGTTGCGTAATTTATGAACAGTCCCCTGATATTTTCTGCTTCATGTTGGCTAGATAGCCATTACCGCTAAGGCCAGTAGTTTTTAAGATGAAAACTAAGAAAAACAAGTAAAGTTTTGTGGTTAGAAATGATTTTTGTATTTTTAACTTGTGCAAAATTGTATAAAACATTAGAAAAATTATAGTGTAGTGCCTATTAGCTTCACACAGCTAAATCAGTGATGACTGACGACCAGCTATGGCCACCCATGGCCAACTTATCAAGCAAAATAATGATAAAAGAGCTCATAAAAGTCAGATTTCCAGGTTTGTTCTTTATTTACCTGTATTTATAGTATACTCTTACTTTGAGAATTAAAAATGTGTGGTCGATTTTTTGGTGTATGTGACTCTTGAACCAGCTTTTATTATTTCCTCCGGATCCAACTCATTTTCTAGATCTGAGTCCATTTTTGTAAACAAAACTTTTGAAACAAATTTAAAACAGCATTTTTAGAAGTGTCAAAACTGGCCAAAAAAACCAAGCTAAAATCTGTCAACAAGAAGTCATAGCCAACTTGGCCAAAAATGGGAACGGAAAAGGATCAAGGGACCGGAAAATTAAACAAAAAGTTCCTTTCTGGAGTGTGAAAATATTTCGAAAGAACATGCCTTGTAATGTAACTTTCCGTGTGAAAAATCGTACGGAAAGTGGTTATTTTCCGGTCGTTTGAAAAAAAAAATAAAAACAAGGAGGAAGGACAGAATTTGTGTGACTTTTCTGAACAGTGACAGCGACATATTCCATGGCTATCTATGGTTTTGCATGTTAAAAGTTCTAAACACACAAAAATAAACTTAATAAAATACATTTTTAAATAAAAAAAGGGTTTGTTTTCACAAAAACTGCCCAGAAAAATGAAAATTGACATATTTCTTATTAAAAACAGTATTAAGAAACTAAACTTTATGAAATTCCAGCAAGTGCGGACAAAAAAGCAGCTAGTATAAACTTATGTTTAAAAATCGTCAGATTTTTTTGTAAGGTCGAGATTTTCTGACGGTTTTTGAAGAATCGCGACCATTAATTTCTGGTGGTGAATTTCACAACTTGAAAGGGGTATGTCGTACGAAAATTACAATATGAAGGGAAAATTCTGAAAATTACAAGGTTGCCAAAAAGTGTCTGATGTTTCCTTTAAAATCTGTTTCGTTTTCGTTGAAACAACCTGTATGTTCTTTAGCTCAAAAATAATAACATAAACCAAAAAAAAGTATTTTTCTTATGGATCCAAATCGATACGATCTTTTATTATATATTATGTTATTTCGTTTCTCAAAAAATATTTTAATAGTTTTCCAAATATCTGGATCTAACTATGTCCCATCGAAATCCCTCCCTATATAAAGTTGAGCCAAGCAAAGTTCTTTCTTATACTACGGGACATAAAAGCATTCAACTTCAATCTAGTTTACGATCTAATTAACTTAATATATCCCAATAAAGGTTGGGTATTAGAGTCCCTAGGTAAGAAATTACTGTTTGCAAGGCAAGAGGGCAAATATTTGCTTAACGGCGGACCTCCTTTAGGAAACAATATCGTTATTATATGCTTCATAACGTCAGCTGGAAATGCTCGTAATTTGAGATAGGAAGTAGTAAAAGTAAGAAAACAACATGTAACAATAAAATCCAATTTTTAATTTTTTGGGATCTTTAAGAAAGATAACGGTTTGGAGTTGTCTATACATAAATTTACTTGTTAGAAGAAATAATTTATTTTCCTTTTAACTATAGTAAAGATTGAGGTTACTTCAAATATTTTAGTTTTATAGTGGGATAATTATGCATAGTGAAAGGGCCTTATGAGAGAATTGGAATATGCGATTTCCGATAATTAAACGCAGAAAAAGTTTAATAATTCTATACAAATGTTATTTTGTACATAAAAATATATAAGGCCCTTCTTTATATTACTTTTACTTACATTGTGGTATGTGGCAAGCTGTAGAACCTGAAAAAATAAGACAAAATTAGGTACATAATTTCTTTAGGAGGGTAGAGTTCAGTAAATTTGAAAAATTTATTTACCTCAGATTAATAAATAGAAAGAGATATAACAGTAAACAATACCACCCCGATCGACTATCCATAAGATTCATTTTGCCATAAAATGCACAGTTGCCAATTTACCGCAGGATTTGGTAAGAACAAAACTCAATACAGTTTTTGAATCGCTTTTTTAACTATATACGCATTTTTATACAAGTTAATTAGCCTCAGACTAATAACTATTTTTTAATTATAGTAACACTCGTGGCATATCGGACAAAGCATTTTTGTTTCTCACTTTATTACGACCAATATCTAATGGAGAATCCAGACACCTACAGACCTGTTTCATCCTTATTAGGAATCATCATAGGATTGTACCTGGCAGTTGAAGCTACACATGCACCATGCACACCCCTCGAATTTAAAACAAAAAGTTTGTAATCCGCGGAGACGTGGTACCTGTGTGCGCCACCTGTCGAATAAACTGAGAAATCCCTGATGATTCCTAATAAGAATGAAACAGGCCTGTAGGTGTCTGGATTCTCCATTATACATTGAAGGCCTGGTCGTAATGAAGTGAGGAACAAAAACGCTTTGTCCGATATGCCACGAGTGTTACTTTAATTTTTATTTGCGGACACGAGATTCACTTTGTTTTTTTAATATTTTGGCTTTTTAGTTCTGCGCAACAAGCCTCCTCTGGAGCGATTGATTGCGGATACCTTAAAATTAGGGCCACGTAGTATGAAGTTCCAATTGGGGGAAGTATTGCTGCGAACGTTACCTCTTTTTAAGAGTCGTGTTACAGTGACCTTATACTTTTACAGGTTCTTCTTTATAACCTGCTGAACGGTACAGGATTCTGTATTTACGGTCTTCTGCACTTTTCAATTTTGATGTTTTTATTTCTGAGTTTATTCGACAGGTGGCGCACACAGGTACTACGTCTCCGCAGATTACATGTTTTAAATTCGAGAGGTGTGCATGATGCCTGTGTAGCTTCAACTGGGTACAATCCTATGACTCTCTGATGAAATAAGTCTGTAGGTTTCTGGATTCTCCATTAGACATTGGAGGTCTGGTCGTAATGAAGTGAGAAACAAAAACGCTTTGTCTGATATGCCACGAGTGTTACTTTAATTTTTATTTGCGGACACGAGATTAACTTTGTTGTTGTTTAAATATGTTTTAATTAATTAAATTTAGATTAAAAAATATTAGTCTGGGGCTTTAACACATACAAACCGGCAACGTTGACTCAAAGAAAAGCGACGAATAAATTATGACGAGTGTTGGTGGTTTTTTTGTGTTTTCTGACGTTTATTTTGACTATTTTAAGACAAAAACTATATAAGATCTTTTTCAGGACCAGCACAATACGTGGTATGAAAAACAGAATATTTCTGTATAGAATTATTATTTCGGAGGTAAGAGATTGTGTCATTTTAGCTTAGTCATTGGCGTAGTTTTGCAGCTTATATATTTTAAATCTAAAATTGCAATCTCTCTGTGCAAGGTGTATTTTAAAACAACTTTGTACTGTGCTGCCGAGAACTCAGCTAATATCTAAAGAATTAATTAAAATTTGTACCTACTGGTCATGGTGTCTTGTTAAAGTAAAACACCTGCAATTTACTATTTACTTTGAAATGTCATGGTGGTGTGGTGGGTAGTCTGCCTGCTTTAAGAGCAGGAGGTTGTGGGTGCGATTCTCACCAAAGAATGTTTTGTTTTTTTTTTCCTTTTTTTATTTTTTTTTAAATAGGCTACTTAAACTTTTTCCACCTGTTTTCAAAATATGGTCGCAATTATTTCATAGGTATTCAAAAGTTGTTGGAGAGAGGTTAATTGCCAGAAACACAAAAAGTATTAAAATTTTCGACTCATTCCCACATAGCAAGCATGGTACATTCATATACCAGGTATATGCTATAAATAGTCAACTAAGGATATATTTTTTGAATATTAGCTAAATATACGATAAATGTTCACTTTATATATGTGTGCAATTAAGTTAAATATTATTTACGAAAAAAAACTGTTTATTATAACAGCATTATATAGACCACCAGGAATAAGTCATTCTGGTGCCATAGAGTTTAATAGGTCATTGGTGGACTATCCAAAAAGGCTAGAAAACTGTAGTGTGCATATATTAGTGGCAGATACTAAAATTAATATTAAAAGTGATTCTAGCACGGAAAAAAATATTTTCGAAAAGTAAGTAAGAGTAATAACAGATCACTATCCCATTATACTTTTGCTTAGAATATCTGACAAAAACGAATAAAATAAAAGATACTGTAGAAAAAAAGCACACAGACTACAAAAAATTTAAACAGTTTTTGTCTAGTATTAACTGAGGGAGTTTGTACTCCACTGCAAACGTGAACTATGCCTTTAATACATTTTTTAACAACTTCATACAGTGTGTAGATACAGCCACTAAAACCACAATCCAAAGAAAACAAATAATAATTCAAAGTTGGATCACACCAGACCTTTTAAAACAGGTTAAACTAAAAAATGAAAAATTTAAAATTTGGAAGGTTGACTTGAACAATGAACAAAAAGAACTAGATTTTTTTAAAAAAAGAAGGATTTTTACGTTAAAAAAATCGAAAATAATAATGGAGACAGTAAAAATTTATGGAAAACCGTAAACAGTTTATGTCAAAAATCTAACAGCGATAAAAGCATTTCAATAATAAAAACAGATGACGATAATCTCATAGATCTAGAAATAGATATAGCCAACCTTTTTAACGAGCACTACTCGACAGTCGGGAAAAAGCTAGTGCAAAAAATAAATAAACCAAAGCAAAATTCGACAAATTCAGGGGGTAAACGTATACAACATTCTTTTGTTTTTGACGAAATTACTCCGGCTGAAGTAGAAAAAGTAATACTTGCATTAAAAAATAAAAAGGCACCAGGGTTTGATAACATAAAATCAGAAATTGTAAAAAAAGTCGCAAAGGAAGTTTCTAAACCGCTGGCTTGCATCTTTAATTTGTCGTTTAACAGTGGGGTTTTCCCAGACCATCTAAAAGTAGGTGTAGTAAAACCGCTCTTTAAAAGTGGAGACAAGTAAAAAGTAATTAACTATAGTCCAATTACACTTATATCAACATTTGCAAAAATTTTTGAAAAGCTGTTAAAATATCGTTTTACGTCCTTTTTAGACAAGTTCAAGCTAATTTCTTCAAAGCAGTTTGGGTTCAGGAAAAATATGTCCACAGAAGATGCCATTGACTATGTTCTTAAAAAAATATACAGCTCTTTAGATAAAAGTAGACCCTGCCTAGGAGTTTTTTTAGACCTCGCGAAGGCCTTCAATATAGTTTGCCATAAAACACTTATCGAAAAACTGAATAATTACGGATTTTGTGGACAGATTTTAGAACTGTTGAAGAGTTACTTGAAAGACAGAACTCAGTTTGTAAAAATAGGAAATACTCTAAGCGGATCAAAAATAGTTAAATATGGTGTCCCCCAGGGAACAGTGCTTGGTCCCCTTTTATTTAACATATATTTGAATGAAATCCTGGAGATAGATATTGAAGGTCAAATGGCATCTTTCGCGGATGACGGAGTGGTTATATTCGAAGAAAAATCCTGGTTTCAAGTAAAAGAAATCGCCGAACGAGAAATGAACATTTTGAAAGGGTGGTTTGGTTTCCATACTTTGACTATAAATTTTGAGAAAACAACATTTTTACCGTTTGCGGTGTACGAGGACAGACTCCCCAATTTTGTTGCACTAAAACTTCCAAATAATACTGAAATAGCGAAGTCACATATCAAGTTTTAGGTATAGTGGTTGATCCTAATTTGAGATGGAACTTGCACGTAAATTGTCTAGTGAAAAGGCTTCGATGCTTGTTATCTAGATTTAAGTATCTCAGAGATTATCTAAATATAAACGCCCTAAAAACATTATGCTTTTCTCTGGTTCAGTCTCATATGGCCTACGGAGTAATTGGCTGGGGAACAGTTTGCGACACTCATTTAGAACCCCTCCACATTTTACAAAATTATATCTTAAAAATTTTATTTAAAAAACCATATCGATATCCCAGCCAATTATTATATACTGAATCACAGATTCTGGATGTAAGGCAATTATTTTTCCAAAAGCTAGCCATTAAGGCATTTAAAGAAAAGGGTGATTTTAAAAAACAAGAGCACAATTACTTTATTCGAACTCGGGAAAACTATATAACAAAAAAAAACAACACTTAGTATTGGAAAAAAATGTAAAAATTTTTTGATTCCTAAAGTTTTAAATATCTTGCCTGGAAACATCCGAAATTTGAATATCATTAAACACTTTAAAAAAGCAATCAAAGAATTTTTGTTCAAAACTGAGAGAAGTGTAATTCATAAACTTGTTACTCAAAAAAATATATAATAAAAAATGTTAATGTAGGACTATAAATATGTATTTAAAGCAGTGAAAATTATTTATTATGTATGTTTTATCCAGAGTGTACCAATAGCGACGAATGCTCATATGTGACTAAATTCCCAAATGTGACTAAATTACCGAATGTGAATAAATTCCTGAATGTGTCTAAATTCCCAATATTGACAACCACATAAGTGAGACTAGTAAAATTGATGTTATTAAGAAAAGCACCTACAAGTATATTATACTTAAATGGTGATTTTGTATGTTAATTTGATTTTTTTATCTTTCTATTGATTTATTTTATTTATTTATTATATTTATTATATTCTGGAATAAACAATAAGAATATTTCTTTGTAATATCAGCGATACCGAAGGGACTTTGAACTTTGGATTTAAATAATCTATTTCGAGTTTGTTAAGCTTTTCGGAATATTCTATGCGTATACATTGTCTATTCCTTTGATATATACTAAAATAATGAATAAATACTATAACCTTTAGACATTTACCCTACATTAGAAGTTTATTTAAATCAGAATATTCAATTTGTCTTTGATAAGATTCCATACATATTCCCTTGATATACGGTATACTTAAACCTGAATATGTGTTCTACACTAGGGTAAACGCAGCAGTAATTGACACTGTTCTAGTAATTGACACTGGGCTTTTTCTAAAAAAATTAAGCATGTTTATGCAAAATTTGTGTTTTTAGCACCACATTTTTTTTGTTAAAAGCTTTATCCATAAAACGAATCAATAGTCAATAACCTTTTCATATTTACCATACGTATGGGGTATATTTATATCTAAATATTCTGTTTGATTTTGATATGATTTTTTATCCAGTACTGTAATATATCCCATTTTAATCCCGTAAATGTCGAAACTTCTTGGACATTAATGGTCTGATCAGATATTCTTGGAATATACCATAGAGGACGTAAATGTTATATTTCCTATGTACATCTACCGCTTAATACTAATGGTTTGCAACTTAATGCCATAGATGGCGCTCGTTTCAATATTTTTCCTCGGCCTTGCCTAATAATATTATACTTATAAGCAATGAAGATATTTAAAATTTACAAAGTCGAAATGGCAATTGCGAACTTGGTATTTATTATGGAGATGTATAAACACTTCTCTGCAAGACTTACCTCCTCCTCCTCCTCGGAAGAGTGCTCTGCTCAGTGATTTCCCAACATATTTTTTTTTGGTATGTGGTGCACATATACCTACTTTATTTTCTCTGCATATTAATATAATATGCAAAAAGTATTTGCTTGGAATATATATATTGGAAGTTGTAGATATCATGTATATTCATTTCTTACAACAAAGAAATATTTTGAAAGATATTTACCAAGAATACGCATACCATTTTATTTTCATAATTCATGTATATATATTTTTGCCTATTTTTATAAATATACTAGTGGTATATACTATTTTGCATATGGCTTGTATATGAAAAAGGGGGGTCGTTTTCACACTATTAGAACTTCCACATGTCCATACTTCACATATTCTTCTAGAATATACTTTTTCCGTTTGGTACATTTATGGCATATACGTGTTATGCTTTTTTGCTATGTGGGTTAGTAATGGAAGCAGTTTTAGATATTTTGTAATCTAAGGCCGAGAACTTAAAACTGATTTAAATAAAATTGTTTTAAATCACAACACCAGTACGTATATGAGAATTCTGGCGAATGCGTTGGTAAACTCAAAATCCCAAGTAGAGTAAGTAATTAAGGTAAGTAATTAGAGACCTTTTGCACCTCTTACAAAAAATTCCCGTTAGGTGACTTTATCGCTTAATAACGCGTTGTGACGTAGCTAACGTCACGTTATTTTTAAGGAAGCATTTTTAGTTTTTGCACGCCGCCTTTGATTTGTTTATGACCGACTTTATACGGTATTTATTATTATAAAGATTTACAAAAACTATTTGTCCAATAATATTTTTTATTTAGAATATCTTATTCTTGTATTTTTTCAGTAAATTTTAAATATTATTAATCTTTAAAAACTGAAAAACACAACAGAGAAAGGGAGGTTATGATAAAAAGATAGGAATCACTTGTCCTAAGTGCCAGTGCAAATCAATGTTTTACATCTCTTGCAAAATTCTCGCCAAAGAAAATAATTAAACAAAAATTGGCGCTTATCTTTACAATTAAAAAGAATACAGAATATATTTGCATTCAAAAATCAATTTAAATTTTTTGTTTTTCTACTTAACGTTTTACTATCGGCAACCATGTCAATTATAAGAGATACGGTATTCTCCTGCAGGTAACGTCAAGCTTTACTGGTCAGGAAGGGATTCCGTTATTACCTCGTAACTGCGCATGCCCGAAATAAGCGATAAAGTAAAAAGGCATCAAAATTATAGGTGCAAAAGGTTTCTAATAACAAGGAAAAACTCCCAACAGTTGACACCTCGGCGAATATCTTGAATATTAAACTATTTAAGAAAACGAATTTAAAACTATTGAAGTGGAGTGCTGTTAGTATTCATCGCAGTTAAATGGCCTTGTATAGGCTTCTTCCTTTCGTGAGTAATGAAGTAGGAAGCCTTGGACACCACTATGCACAAATTACGTTGGAAATGGCTTTCGGCTAAATATCATAATTTTTTTATATGTTGTAGTTCTCGATCAACAAAGCACAAAAATGAAAAAAACGAGATAGGGAGCAGGATTACTTTCTGAGATATGGAGCTTTAAAGTTGACGTGTTTTTAGGCTATATTTTTGGACATGGTCCAAGTTTTTTTTCCACAACTTTGTTGATTACCGCCAAAATTAAATAATTTTTTTCTCTATTTGTCCTGAATGAAACACCCTTTCCATCTATATAAAAATGTTTCTATATAGGTTCTTTGGTACCACCAGAAAAGTCACTGATTTGTAAGTTTTAAAAAAGGAAGAAAACGACCTTTTTTAAATAAATGACAATTTTCATTTTCTTTAAAACAAACGGCCAGATTTTAATAATTTTTAGATATGTTAATAAAATGAATGCCAGTAAGCTAAAAAATACATTTTTATCTTGAGTGGTACCATTGATTACAAAAATGGTAGGTACATGTTTTTTAATATTTTTTATATTGGAGAAATACGAAAAGTGATTTTAAATATATTATACGAATATGTTGGTACAGATTAGTACCCATTGGTAGCTGTATTTAACCAATCAAATTGCTCGTGTGGTATATGTTTTTAGGCTAATTTGGGGTCGCCGGTAACGAATTTGATAAAGTTTTTCCGGTTAATATTACTGTTTTTCTAGGAGAATATAGTAAAACGTTTTTCCTACTTAAGTGCAGAAAAGTGGTTTTTACGCATGCATTTGCGTGCGTAAAAACCAGTTAAAACCGAAGTTAAAACTATTAAAATAAGTTTAATATGGCGGCATGTGGCGCGGCGGCGCGCGGCGGCTTTGTATTTAAAAGAAACGGCGTCATTTGCTGGCAGATAATTTTACGCATTCTATTTGTAACACAGTGTAAACAACCGGAAATATGTATATTCGTTACCGGCAACCCCATGGCAAGTTAGCCCACACGAGCAATTTGATTGGTCAAATACAGGTACCAATAGATACCTATCGGTTCCAACATGTTCCTATCAAGCTTTTAAATTGAATTTGTCCAGAAAAAGTTTGTATAACCTTACCATAACTTATGTTAAATCACTTTTCGTATTTCACCAATATTTCAAAAATATTACCATTTTTCCAATTAATGGTACCACTCAAGCAAAAATGTTTTTTTAGCTTACTAGTATTATTTTGATTAACATATGTAAAAACTATTAAAATCTAGCCGTTTGTTTTAAGGAAAATAAAAATTGTATTTTTTTTAAAAACGGTCATTTTCATTCTTTTTTAAAACTTACAAATCAGTGACTTCTCTGGTGGTACCAAAAAAACCCTTACAGAATTATTTTTACATGGCTGGAAAGGGTGTTTCATTCACGAATCGTTTTATTTTGGCGGTAATCAACAAAGTTGTCACAAGTCAAATTTAAAGCTCCACATCTCAGAAAGTAATCCTGCTCTCTATCTAGTTTTTTTATTTTTGTGCTTTGTTGATCGAGGACAATAACATATAAAAAAATTATGACATTTAGGCGAAAGCCATTTCCAATGTAATTTGTGCAGGGCTCTTTAACTCTAATTAGGTAGTTAGTATTTTATTTTAATTTTGGCTACAAACTTAAACAGTGTTGCCGTTTTATTTGTCTATCTCTTTTCTACTCATGTACTGGTCTAGAAGGGTGTTGGATTGTAAACATTAGATAATTTCCAAAGGGAATGGAATGTTTGGTCTCTTCTTTATTTATTAATCTGAGTTATGAACTTATTTAACAGTAACTTGATATACTTTGACCCAGTCTTTTGATAACATTTTAAATTTCGAAAGTTAATATTAGTGGACCATCACCCATGTTCTCTAAAAATTAAACAAGTTACCAGAGTATCTAACATTTACGAGCAAAAAAAATATACTATGTATATAATAAATTTTAGAACCTTTTGTTCTAATAACAAAATCGATTCCCCTGTATTATTGCATAAGATTAATTTTTTGGTACCTAGAACTTCAGCACGTACCATTTTATCTTATCTTCCATACCAGCGCACCAATACTTGCAAAATTTCTCGATTAATTCGGGCTTGCGACCGACGATGTGACATATTTAATTGCAGTATCTCTGCTTTAAAAAACATCCGATTTTCATAATTTTTATTTCTGCTCTTATGTTACATGTAGGTAATATTTTATTTTGCATCTCACTGTTATCCTTAGACTCTGTTATTGTTGAGTTAATTCCTGTTGGGTGGTGTAGATAAAATAAAATAAACGTTTTTCATCATAACTTTTTTATTATTACGTTTACTACCAAAAATATGAGCCCTACTTTGCTTACGAAACATCTGAATAATGTCGGACTCCTTTTTACACCTAGCAAAGCAGAAAAAAATCTAACTTCAAACGAAACCGGTAAAATGTTTGTCAAGCTGTTTTTACTTAAAAAGGTTTTTCCTGCCCGGCTAGTTTAAAAAAAGCAAATATGATTAAAACTTTTGATTAAGAGTTTAATTACCGCAAACTTTAAACATGTTTATCGTGGCCTAGGAAATGTAAAAAGACAAAGTTAAAAAATATCAGATTACCTCAGCGGAAAGAGGTAATTAAGGACCTGAAAAACTTCGGATTCGAACAAAATGGGGACAAGGGCAGCGCTGGAACATTCAGGTGTGTTTTTTTTTTACCAAGGGGCGGTTAAGTGGATGTTGGGTCGGATAAGTTAGTCCGAAAAAAAAGAGTTATTTAAAGGCGGATTTCAAACACATGCAACTAAAATAGACCCATAAATGCGATCAGTCGTTAGATTTAGGGAAAATTGTCCTCTCTACTGGCAACGCTGTATCAGGCCATACCAAGCATGCTCCACCTCACACATGTTTCATCCATATTATGTTTACCAGCGAGATTTTACTAAAGCGGCAACTCCGACGAAAACTAATTAATGAGGCAGCGTAGTACAAGGTTATATAGGTGACCCGTTACAAGTGCGATGTTGTCATATTGTGTAGGTTTTATTTGTATATATATTATATATTTCTTATTATATTATATATGTACCACAATATGTACACTTGTGTTAAGAAAAAACCTAGCATTACGTACCCAAATGTCAAATACCTACACATTATGTGGTAAATTGTGGAGATTTGTGAATATGTGAATAAAAATCAAGACGCCTATACTCACCGGTGAGCCCAACATTTACAATATGGCGTTGTGAAGTCACGTGGGTACCGATTGAAATTTTATCGTATGAAACTTTATCCAGTTTTTTTTTTATAGTTTTGTGTTTGCTTTCAATAATTTTTTGCAAAAATAAAACATTTTTTTTTTTTGATTTTTTTTACAACACTGTTTATTTAAATTCATATTTAATTAAAATCGTCACTTTGTCTAAACAAGAACTTAAGGTTCTCTTCGGCACAGACTGCTTAATAAGTTTTTGAATTTTTATACACAAATCTTAACAAAACAAACAAAAATTTAATAAGACTATTTAATAGTACCCATGTGATATTTCAATATGGCGGCCAGTCAAATGTTGGAATTGGGCTCTCCTGGGAGTATAGACGCTTTGAATACAAATAAGGTTTTAATGATTTTAAAAAACAAACCAGAGAATTTGCGTATTTGCAGGTAAATTATAAAAAAAATTATAAAAATAATATGTTTGTCAAAATTTCGTGTAAGGATACAACTTTCAGAGCAATCTGGCATCGTCGCAACTGCGGTAAACATAATAGAAACTTAAAATAAATATTTTATCCCATAGGTATCGGTATATAAAACAAAGCCAAAAACATTTTTCACTTATTTACGGCGTGTTTTATGGTGGATACGATGGAGAACAGCTGATTCCACTCGTTGCGTACGGAGGGATGTACGTAACATTACCGACCTACCAACGTGCGCAACTATTGCAATCACCTGTTCAGCCTCGCATCCAACAAAAAGCGGGTCTCGTTCAAAACGTGGCATAGACAAGTAAAAAATGTAGGGTCTTTCGGCTTGGTTTTGAACGCGTTAGCAATAGCGATGCCGATGCGTTGAAATATTTACTTTAAGTGTCTAATACACAGTTGGTCTAGGGAGGGGTTTTAATTTAAAAAATATATAATCTTTTATACATATAGATTTTTGTTTTCGATACATCGCTAACTACCATTTACCGTAAAAAGTAAAATCCTTTATGTAGCCCTTTTCTGGGGGGCTATTTTTGGAAAATATTCTGAAAATCTTAAATAGCAACTTCCTATTTTAACCTCATATTTGAATTCTTGCTGAAATTCTCTTTCCAATGGTACCCCATATCATAAGGTTACTTTACTAGTTTTCGAGATATTGACTTTTAAAATGTCAAAAACTAAATTTTTAAAGGACCATATCTTAGAAACTAAAGAAAATATCTCAATTGCGTTCAATATCGATTTTAAGGGTTTTTTACCAGGAAATAAAAAATTAAAACAGTTTGACAATTTGACCTCCTAATTCATATTTTTGGAATAATATCGTCAAAATCACTGAAAATCAATAAACTGTAAATAGGAATGTGCATACGTCAAACTGTTGTAATTTTTTATTTTCTCTTAAAAAACACTCAAAATTGATAATATACACACACAATAGAGATCTTTTCTTTACTTTCTAAGATATGGGCATTTGAAAATTGAATTTTTGACATTTTGAAAGCCAATATCTTGAAAATTAGGAAAGCAAACCTCATGATATGGGGCACCATTGGAAAGAGAATTTCAACGAGAATACCAATATGAGGTCAAAATAGGGAGTTGGTATGTAAGATTTTCAGAATTTTTCCAAAAATAGCCCCCCAAAAAAGGGCTACATAGGGGATTTTACTTTTTACGGTAAATAGTAGTTGGCAATGTATCGAAAACAAAAATCTATTTTTTTCTTAGTGCTGCTTTTCATTTTTCTATACGCTATAAATGAGGGGTGTGTAGCTTGACGCCCGGCTGCACCCCCTATTTTGAATATAAAAAAAACCAGGAAGGAGTGTTGTTCAAAATTAATCATATCAAAACTCGAATATCTTTCGGGGGGGGGGGGGGGGGTGACGCTTGATTGACCTGAAATGAAAAGCAGCACTAATTTTGAACTCCTAATTTCACCAAAAAGGAATTTGGAAAAATCCACTAGTAAGCCTGTTTTTTTAAATATTGTGGGGGGTGCAGGTTGGTCAAGGTCAAGCCACACCTCACTCCAAAAAAATTCGA
This sequence comes from Oxystoma pomonae, assembly GCA_963921995.1. Classification (NCBI taxonomy): domain Eukaryota; kingdom Metazoa; phylum Arthropoda; class Insecta; order Coleoptera; family Brentidae; genus Oxystoma; species Oxystoma pomonae. The sequence continues at coordinate 89,180,291 of OY998163.1, forward strand.
CCTTTAATATGCTTAGAATTTTGAACTAATTTAAAAAAATTTTAACCACCCTAATTTCTGTGAATTTTTATATTTACTTAAAATGGGGGGTTAAGCCAATTGAAATCCAGTCAGTTTGGAAGGCATAGAAATATACCAGAAATCACGTAAGAAAAAGTATTTCCATCTTTGTTGTGCAATTATTGGTACCTATGGGCATGTGTAAAGCAGGACCTGATTTTTTGAATATAAAAAAAACCAGGAAGGGGTGTGGTTCAAAATTTGTAAAAGTGGTTCAAAACTAGTTCGAAATTGGTTTTAAATCTTGGGGGGGGGGTGGCTTGACTGACCTAAAAATTATGCTTTCTTCAAGTTAAACTCTATTGACTATTGAATAGGCTTTAACGTATATTCACCACCATGAAATTTATTTGATCGTAAGGAACGTTTCAGGTTTGTAATCAGTGGCCTTTTTGTTGGTTATGAGCTATATTATTTTTTATAGTATATATAAGTGAAAACTGTTCCTAATAACAAACTGCCATCCATTTTACACAAGTTGAACTTATTTTATAATATTCATGGTTTTAAAGCCAAAAATCCTGATAATATTAAAAATGCGAAAGTTTGTTTGTATGTTTGTCACTCAATCACGCCAAAAAGGCGGAACCGATTTGGATGATACGGTGTGAACTGGATCGAAACTCAATAGCAGTTGTAAAACTATATTATTTTTGGATATGGGGGAAACGCCGCGGATCAACCTCTAGTTATCGATAAAAGGCAAAAGGGTCTTTAAGAAATAATTTAAAATTACAGAAAAAAAAACAGCCAATATAGGTAATAATATGGTGACACTTGGGTCACCCGTCCAAGAGGTGTTTCGTAAAAAACAAACGACGTGTTTGATTGAGGTGTTTTCAGAATCGTTTTCTAAATACTTAAAGCAAAACCGCCATCTTTATTTTATTTGACCGCGAAATATTCCAAAAACTCACAATAAATTAATTTTGAAATAGACAATTTTTTGCAATCCCGAAAAAATTTATAATAATATTATTTTTCTTTAAACAAATCAAAATGATAAAATATGCACCATGGGAGGTACTGCTGGATTCGTCCCTGTTGAAACACTTTGTTTATACGGGAACGCTTCTATATAAGAACCGTTTGAAAATTTTGTCGTATAAAACCGATTTAAACACCAAATAGATTTTATTAAAAAGCGATTTAGGAAAGCGGTTTGTTTTCTTTTTAAACTGACATTTAATGACATTTAATAAAGGACGTATAAATCCTTGGAAAAAGCGATTTTATTAAAAACCGTCGTTATATAAAACCGATTTTAGGCGCGTATAAACGTAGCAACTGCAGTTTTCTTATGACTACTTTGTTTCAAAAAATTAAGTTTGCTATTAAGGGCATGGTGAGCATTCCGTCGTGCAGTCCAAGGACCTTCTTTACATTTTGGGCAGGCCAAGGGCATTACAAGACAATATTTTGGCGTACAAACAGTGGCGCACCCAGGAATTGATTTCGGGGGGCGGGGGGGGGGGGGGGGGGGTGGGGGTTAGGGATAATAAAAAAATTTAATTTGAAGTAAAAATGTGACCATAACCAAGTTTCTAATGGGGAGGGGGGTTAATCCCCCCCTCGGTGCGCCACTGGTAGAAAAACCACTCTTTCGATATCCTTTACTCTTCTTACTCTCTAGCAACTTTAGAAAAGAGGTTCTAAACTCATTTCTCTAAAGGATAGTTTCGTTCCACTACTCTAATTTAATTTTAATTGATAAAGGTTTAAAAACAATTACCTGAAAGCTAAAATGTAAAAAAATTAAAACGTTCTCGGACCTTTAACATAAAATGCTCGTTTTTAGACCTTTCCCGCCCAACTTTTGTTTATATTCAGTTTCCAGTTTTGTGATCCAATGAATGCGAAATAACGTTTTTGCTTAAGTTTCTGGGGTTTGCATTTTAAAAGCCCTGTGATTAGGAAACCATTATGAACGGCACGGGCTAGCGCACTTTCCGCGCAAACAATTCGGCGGTACATCTAAGGTTACTTATTTAATATTCTATTGTGTGTTATTATAAAAAAAAACGTCTGGTAAAATTATCGTTTATCTAAGGCAAGAAATTAAACTCTAATTTTTGAAAAAATGCCACTACTTAGTTTCGGAACCAGTGCATTACCTAGCCCGGCGCTTCACTACGACTAATTCGTTGGCATGCGGCCTGGGTACCGGCGTAACTAGCAAATAGCCAACCGACCCACACCATAAGAACAGATGCCGAAAGCACCTTAAAAAAATAGTCATCCTTTTAACTGATAAAAAAGTGGCTCAAAACTCAACAGATTTTTGTCTAAATGACTTTAAAGATAAAAACTTTAAGTGCTTATATCTACCAGAATTTTAGAAATATTCTTGTCTAACTTTAACCATTTGACAATATGGCCATTTCCAAATAAATAAAAAAAAATGTTTCCTCTAAATCCTTTAAATAAAAAAAAATACGATTTCCTTTGAGTTAAAGATTTAAAAAATACTTGGCAACAACGCAATTCGCTGAATACGTGAGTCTCTGACCTCCGACCCTCTCTCTTCTCTACAGCACAGTGCATAGTGCATGCCAAGTAGCATTTATCCGTCTTCCAAAATAAAGTTTTCTACAAGTAAGTCAAACGACAAACGTGTTTTGTAATAAAATCTGACGTTTACGTAGTCAGGTACGCATATGCGAACCTTAAACGACGTCAAAATAGGCAACGGAATTTGTACAAATATTTTCCCAGACGGATTCACGTCAGTTTAGGTTTCAAAGACGACTGTTTTAACGCCTATACCTAAATCGACGTCGCATTTCAGGGCCCTTATTTGGATACCTATCAAAAAAAAAAAACGAAGAAAAAGAAGGCTACTTAACCTACAATTTTGCATCTGGGACATCAAATTGCACAATTTGTTGGCATGCTGCCACTTATATTTCTTCCAATCCACTTTATCTGGAGCATTAGTGGGGTCACACTGATATTGTTTAATGTCGCTTTTTTGATGGGGAACCAACAATTGTTATCCTCCTACCACATCTGCGGGACAGGTTCGAGCTCATTTAGTGCTTTAATAAAAATAATTTTTAAATAATCCATGTTTTTAAGGAAAAAACAAGGAAAAACGGAAAATATTTTTTAGATTATGTTCAGCTGAACTGTCATTCTTCTTTTAAGTTGGTTTTGATTACATGGTCAACGAAGAATGGAGGCGGATTCCGAAAGTTTTCACATATTACGTAGTTTAACGTTGGCTGGTTAGATTTGGATAAAATTAGGGCTGCAAATCGGTGTCCTTGTCCAAATTGGTGATAAATTGGTAAAAGTACTATACCAGCCCAAATTCGGCCATTTTGGAGTTACAAGCTTGGGCAGCCATTATTGGCAACAATTTTTTTCTTGTATTTATTGAAAAAAAAACAATAACAGGGACTTAGTAATGTCTTAAAGATGCGTTTAGTATTATTCTTGAGTGATTTTAGTATTAATTACAAACGAAATAATGATTTAAAAAAATATATTGTATTTTTTACTAATTTGGAAGGGGGGGGGGAGTTATTTTTCATCCCATCTTGCCAAACTTTGTTAGAAAAGTGGTCCTCGCAGGAATATATCGCTTTAGATTACTCGGTAAAGTGCCCTTTTTAATAACATAACTTTTATTGTTAATAAAATAAAAAGGTGGCCATGTATCTTTTCACCTAAAATTTACTAAGCAAGGACCATATTAAGTAATAAATTACATAACATAAAATTACGTAAGCTGACGGATGTATTATCACGTCGTCATAGGTAAACTACTATACCATTCAAGTACAATTAGGGACGTCGAGCTGACCCGAATTTGTATTCCCCATTTAGGTCGGATTGGGGTCGTATGGAATGAGATTTGTAGTCTGCTTGCCAACCTCGGGGTTTTTAAGCCGACGAGTAGAGGACGTAGTTTGACGTCCAAATGATATTTGTGATCTTCCGCTGTTCGTTGTGAAGGTTGTCAGTCGCGCGAGTCTACCTGACACCGTTATTTTTGCGAGTTTTTTGTAGTTTTCAATCACTAATGTATCGCGAAAGATTTTCCCAGCGGCTTAAAAGAAGTGTTCTTTGCTCAGTTTTTTGAGTGTTTTTTAAAATAAAAATCTTAGAAATTAAAAATAGTTTAAAAACTGTGTGACCGGTATTTTTAATTTAAAAAGCGGAAGTTTGTCCTACAAGTGTACAAACAAATGCTTAAAAGAAATGTTAAAAACAGTTTTCAAAAATTAAAAAGAGCTTTGAAAATTGTGTGAAAGGTCTAGGTATCGAACTTTTTTTATAATAAAAGTGGACCCTCTAAAACTTTGCATTACTTTTCAAAGGAAAACTTCATTTCAAGGACATTTAAATAATGTTTGACAGACGATGCGCTAAAACCAATTTTCAGTAAGAACAGATTAATTTTCTTTGCTTTTTACCATTTTTAAATAATTAATAATTTGTAAGATGTGAAAAATAACCATATCAAAGGTTGGTGATGTATTGATATTCACGGTGCAGCCCACCGCGCCGCACCACTCGACCTTGAGCACTCCTTTCATTTTCTATTTTCTGGCACCTAAAAGCGTGTTGTTGCCAAACTGTGTTTAACTTAAAATTCGTATACCTCCGAAAGCACTAGGTTTTTATGCCCATATTATATGATTTTTTTTGCTTGCTTTGCCCCCCCCCCCTGTCACCCATTTAAATAATCATATCGTTTACAATTTGTAGTTAAAAACAAACGATAATATTAACAAGTCATGAGCGAATAAGCGGCAAGCAATCTGAAAATTCCCAATGTCAAAGGTAAAGTTCAAGAAAAACAAGAAAAAAAATGGTCTACTACTTTATATTATTAACCGGTTTTTCCTGGGTTTCTTTTACCAATTCAAAGTTTGTTGAAGTTGAACCAGGCTTTTAAATAATGAAAGGTCCAAACTGGTAACTTCTCTGATTCGAAAAAAAAAAATATTTCAAGCAGAACATGCATCCCAGATCCTTTTTTTCAGACGGGGTTGTTGAACCGCAAAGAATTTAATTAAATTAGTAAATGTTTTACCAGAACAAATACTGGACTGGAACTATTTAAAGGACATATTTGATATAGTGCTATTTTACCACTTCAATAAAATTTTAATTTTCTTATAAAAATGAATGCTTTAGTAATAAGGTTTTTTAGGACCTTATGTTCGTGCGACCTGAATCAAGAATATATTATATTCAAAAAAAAATTAACACAAGTTATTTCTGTGTTGTGTCGTCAGTGACCTTAAAAACGTACGTGGCTCCAGGATAAAACGCATAAATTAGATTTTATAAACATGGGTAAATATCTTCAGTACGCCGTTCCGCGCCGACCCTTTTTCGTTTTCCTAATGTTATTTTAAGCATTGTTAAGTTTGTTTGCTGTACAAAAATTCGTGTTTATACCGGGTGTTTCGTCGTTATTGCAATCCTCAGCTGTTCTGACCCAAAGCTCTTTTTTTATTACAATGTACCGTTAAAAGCAGGGAATTCAGAGATATTTTTCTATCCTAACAAAATAACTTTTTAATAATTTTGGTCTTATTTTGTATGTATTTTTTTGTAATTTTTGTTCAATATTGGTATGTGAATTAAATCAATTCAATTCAAAAAAGACTTTATCGTCAAGAAAAAAATTCTGCAGACAAAGCAGGCTAAATAATCTAATAATTAATAAGTTTTTCACTAAAACTGAGAAAAAGTAACAAGTAAGTTCTTAAATTAATATATTAATACGGGGGAAAAAATTACATCAAAAATAATATGAATACATTAAAGAATAAAACAACATCAACAGTGGGATTTACTAAAAGGGTTTAGCCTATTTTGGACAGGTCCTAGGTTTAAGTGAAATTGTTGGTTTTAAGCATTTTATACCAACTTCCTTGAGTTTTGGACATAGTTTGATTTATAAGAATAATTTTAATTATTTTTTTTTTAGTGAAGAATCATCTTAACACAATCTTTTGTTGGATTTAAGAAGAAAATTTCTATTTAAAAAAGTTTTTTTAACCCTAGGGGGATCTAAATGGTAAACACTCTGTTGAGCAAATTAAAATTGACGTTATATGTTACTATTATCAAAACTTACCATTGTTTATGGATTTTTGCAATTAATACTCACTGTCACAAAACCATTTCGATATATAAATAAAATAAGAATTAGATTAACTTTGTATTTATTTAAAAGGGGTTTTTATCTATCGAAAGTATGAAAAACCTTTACAAACACAAACCCATCGCAATCGCAAACCACAAATAAAAATATTTCATCAAAGTAGGTCATGAAAAAAAAATCCATTAAAAACAGACCTGAATCCAACTGATGCATTCACAAAGGAGTTATGTCGGCTCAACGAACTGTTCGGTGTCCGGTGATGATATGCCAAGTACCGATAAAAACTGCAGAGTTGAGACCTTTGAGTTTGATCTTTCAGTGGAAAGCTTTGTTTGATGATTAAGTTTTTATATAGGTACAGTTGTTTTGGATTTTTTTCATTATGTTTGTTTTGCCTCGTAGTGCCCTCATAAATATATTCTTTGTGCTGAAAACGGGTCAAAATATGGCGTTTTTCTGGACAAAATTGGAGGTGTTTTATTGATTAATCAACAACTTGGGATATTAAATAAGGTAAATTAATTCTTGTAAAAACGGTTGCTTAGGGAAATTATAAAAGAACTTATTACCACTTGCCGCAAAACAATCCTTTCTGGGGGCTACAAACACAGATGATGAAGCTATTATATGCCAAATTTTTGGCGTATTCTCGATTTGCCATGCCTGTCAAAAAAAAATTAGTTTTAGGGCATTTTCTCCTAAAATATGGAATATTTTGAGAAAAAAAGCAGTCTTTCTGTGGTATTTTGCAATAACAATACAAAATAATCAATAACTTTGTATCTTTTCTGTATGGGTAAGTGTTTTTTGAAAATGGCTTTTAAAATTTAGTACCCCCACAGGTGTAAATATTTAGACCTGTATGAGGTACTTTTTTAGATCTTAGTAAATCCCACTGCAAAAGTTTAGACATTAGATTAAATGGACTAAATAATTTTAAAAAAATGAATGACAGTTTAAAAAAAAATAAGGTAAAAAAAAGACAAAAAAGAAATTAAAAACTAGAACAATAAAAATTAATAAATTAAAGGGGTGGTTAAAATAAACGACTAGATGTAAATTAGTATAACATACATTTTAAATTTAACAACCTCGAATAAAAAACAAAAAATCTCGGATAAACAATGTTCTCTCTACAAGGATATTTTTTAGTCTTTTTTAAATTGTTTCAGGGTTGTAGCATGTTATAACATAAAATAATATGTAATATAATCATAACAGAAAGCAAGAGATTAAATATGTTGCTCCCTTCATAAATTAAAGATTTTTTAATCAAAGTGCTTCTAGGTAAATGGTAAAGGAAGGTTGAAGTTTTGTCCGGTCATACGTATTTCTCCATCCATAACCATAATGACACATTTTTCCCGTTGTTAGAAGTCTACACCCGGCAAAAAAAAATAAAACAAATACCACTGGAGAAAACTCTATAGTTTTAGCTTTGTCTATCAAATAAAACGATTTAAAAAGATAATGTATATTATATTTTTTGTCTAAAATTAGGGTAAAAGGAAAGTTACTTGAAAAAATTTAAACCAGTAAAAAGAGTACCCAAATCATATTCGTGCTGACAAAAGAAGAGCACAGATGACCAAAATCTGTGCTTTGAATAAGCAGATTCGATTCGAAGAATTCGCAAAGACCAATACACCTAAATTTGAAAACAGTCCTTCATACAAACTTACGCAAGGCTCCGTAGGCCGTATGTAGAGCAAAGATTTCATAGAAAATGTTTGCACGCTTTTTGGTCTACAATTTTAGAGATAAAAGCATCACTTTCATGAACGCATCAATTCAAAATGTTTGTCCATATTTCCAGCCTTGTCTACAGGCTCTGTATACGATTTTTGACCGTTATTGTTTTACTAGAGGTAGGGAACTCATATTTTCCTTTCTTTCTAGTTTTGACTGATGTTTTGTTGTCTCTTTTTATAATTTCCCCAGACAGTTTTTAAAAGATTGTTTTTTTTTTGGTTAGTAAAATATGTCAAGCATTAACAAAAAAAACAAAAACAAACAGTGAATATACAGGTAGATATTAAAACTGTAATAATAGATAAAAGACCCTTTTTGTTACAAAAGAACACGGAAACATAATGTGTGAATAAAGTACATGCTAAATGCGTATGTTTGTACATATTGCTTGTAGCTCACTAACCTCGCAGATTCGGCTATTTTTATTAATTTTCCAGCTTGGTAAATGACTAAATGCATGTTTTTTTTCCACTTTTCCTAAGTTTCTTTCTCCGTTGGACAACGCAATAATTCAAATTCGTCGAAGCACGTGTTTTTACAGGTTTTAATAGAGCCAAATTCCATATTTAAACCGGACGTTTCTTAATCAAAAATGTGACAGTGACAAAATTATTTATTGTCAGGGGTTACCAACTATCATTGTCAACACACAATTTGTTTTAAATATTTCCCTAAAAACTTCCAAATCCAGTTGCTTACCTCTGGTAAAACAATAACTGTCAAAAATCGTATACAAAGCTTCTAGCCTTGTCTAGACAAAAATAACGATACATTTTGGTATAACATGTCAGTGTAAAAAGGTGCAAACAATGAAAAATAAAACCAATGCGTATCAAATAATATGCTCCATTAAGTTATCGGTTTCAGTCCGGGAAATGATACATTACATTACTAGTCCGGGAAAGTAATATTTCCGGACTGAAATCGATATTTCAGTCCAGGATATGATACATTACATCACTAGGCCGGAAAAGTAATTTTTCCGGACTGAAATCTATATTTCTCCGAGGAATGATACGTTACATTACTACACCGGTAAAGTAACTAAAAAAAAATAAGAATAAAATAATGGATTCCCCACCTACAGTATGAAATAAGACGTTGTACGATACACGGCCGTGATATGTCATTAAATTATTCAAAAAACAACAAAGTGAATCTCGTGTCCGCAAATAAAAATTAAAGTACGACCAGGCCTCCAATGTCTAATGGAGAATCCAGACACCTACAGACCTGTTTCATTGTAGATTGTACCTGGTAGTTGAAGCTACACAGGCACCATGCACACCTCTCGAATTTAAAACAAACAGTTTGTAATCCGTGGAGACGTACTAACTGTGTGCGCCACCTGTCGAATAAACCGAGAAACAAAAAATATCAAAATTGAAAAGTGCAGAAGACTGTAAATACAAAATCCTGTACCTTTCAGCAGATGATAAAGAAGAAACCTGTAAAAGTATAAGGTCACTGTTACATGACTCTTAAAAAGAGGTAACGTTCGCAGCAGCAATGAAGTGAGAAACAAAATGGCTTTGTCCGATATACCACGAGTGTTACTTTAATTAAATTATTCATTTAGAAATTCCGGACTCGGCTCCTTCGTCGCTTTGTCTAAAAAAAAATCGATGATCGAAAACGAACCCGGTAACCCTTGGTTTAGAGATGCTTGTCCATATATCGACTAAACGCGAATATTATCTGATTAAGCTTTTATCTTGATAAGCACTTTTCTGAATCTACTAAGAATCCGCCAAAACGTTTATATTCCGCGGTTTCAACTTATTTCTTTATAAGCGCATGGAACAGTGGATAAAGCATTGGTCTATCAATCTGTAGGTTGTTGGTTCGAATCCGGCGGCGCGTCGCACTTTTTTTTCTTAGGGTGTATTGTGATAGAACATAATTTTTAGAGCTCAAAAATGTATTTTTTATTTTATTTAAAGCTATATTTTAGAAGTTATACTGGTTTTGCGTTACTATAGATTTACTAACGGTTAGTAGATACTTCACTTAAAAGAAGTTTTTACTTATGTTTAATATGTTATTTTATAACCTTAAGGAGGTGAGAAAACTTATGGTAAGTAGACAGTTCACTTGTCTCATATTTAAATGAGTGTTGTGCCACCAGTAAACAAAACAAAGTGTATCGTTATTTTTGTGTGATGCTTTTATCGGCAAAATTCCAGTGTGTAAAAAAAGTTTTAAGAAATTTTAATAACAATATTATCAGTACATATAATAAAAATAAAATTAAAGAAAACTATGCGGCCCAACTGTAAAAAAACTGTCTTTTTAGGGAGAAATAAAATTACCAACATCAGATCAAAAATTCTCACTGACAGTTGGCGTCAATTAAATCTGTATAAACTTCGGGTGAAAAATACTGTACTTAGGAAGAAAGTTTTTCAAAAGTACAGGGAAAAAATACAGTAGTATCCCTATGAGAAGAAACCTGTTACTTTTACATTACCTTAACGTATTTTTGTGACCTGTTACTTAACACAGCTTGTGCCAGTACATCAATTGTCCTAAACGTTTATGTAACAGTGTTATATTTGATTTTTTTAACAAGTATGTGACTTGCATTTAACATAACATAATAATGTAGGTAAAATTATTTTTTTTTATTTACCTCTAACTTGATAAATATTTATTTCAAACAACATAAAAAATATATTTTTGCTGAAAAAGACGATACACTAGGCTTTCAGCACCTTAGACCACTAGGCCATCCCGGTTTTTTTAAGAAATGTCTCCAATTCACTGTATATATGTATTAATGCAGTGGTGTCATTGGTTTACACGATTTTTACAGGAAATAAGAAATTACTTTTTTTATTATCAATTTAATTAATTTTCTTTAATAAGTAAAATACATATGAAAAGGTTTCAGTTGCAATAAAAAAAATATATATATATAATTATTAAATCACAAATAAGAATCATAATTTGGCAAAATTAAAAAAACTGAAAATATCTACCTATATAATTTCACAATAAAGAACCAAATTGTTTTTAATTTGACATTTAATAAACTTACAATATTGTGTAATATCATGTAACTATAAAGAAGCAAATTTGTTTCGATACTGACATTTATTACACTTCAAATAATGTTATTTTTCAGATACTTTATCGTTTACATTTTTTGTTAAATCCAAGATTAAATATTAACGTATAATTAAATTAAAAATTAAATTAATTAAAAATACGCTTTTTAAACATTTTTCTTAACGTATGCAAAATTATACATTTTTTCAACGTTGAAAACGTGTAATATAACAGATCTTGCTTAGTGGGATAATCCGGTATAAAAAGTTATAGACTTCCTCCTAAACTGCACATTTTTAAAAGTTAGTTTGAAAGCGAATGAACATAGCACGCAAGTAAGGGGGCAGGTTTTTTCTATTTCACCAGGAAGTACCTAATCCAGAAAAGTGCCCATTTTAAACGCTCAGACTTATAAAAAAATATAATTTATATAACGTATTATTATTATTAAAAAAATAAAGCAATAACCAAGCAAAAATAAAATCAGAAGCAATTCGTAAGACTCGTATTGTGTCGTATCATATAAATTCTCGCCTTTTAGTCGTTTAGTTGAAAATTTGTTCATTTGAATTCAAAAGGGCATGAAAGCAGGCAGTTTTGTCATATTACCCACCACAATATCAGTCCATTCTTCCTCAATTTATGCCTTAAAGTACTTCACGGAACAATACGAAATGTTGGCAAAGACATGTAAAATAAATAATATAAGGACATGGCTCTTCTTGGAGAAGGGGGGAGTGGTGGGATTTTTGTGGATTTTTCTTAAGACACAATTATTTTAATAAAAAAAATTTGAATGAAAAAATTTTTCTTAAGCGAACTATTAAAAATTTTTGACCAAAGAAGAAACTAATAAAAATTTTTTTCTAAAAAAAAAATAGTTTTTTCTTTAGATACAAGTGTTTAACAAAAAAAAAATTATTTAAAATTAACTCAACATAATATTTGTAGTTAATAAAGAAAATTAAAATTATAAAAAAAATATTTTTTTACTGAAAAAATTTTGTTTTTCCTTAAGACATAAATGTTTTACCGAAAAAAAAATTGGCTAAAGAAAAATTTATTTTTCCTTGATAATAAGTATTTTAACAAGGCTTCAGTAGCGCAGTGGAAATCCCGGGTAGGTGCATGGCCATCTTGTTTTTGTCTTTAACTCTGCAGAAATACTTGGCTACACTGGACATTATTCCTACTATGTATGGAAAAGTTGAAAGAAGAAGAAAAGAAAATGGAAAAAAAAACTATTAAAAATTTTTGACTGCAAAAATAATTTAGCTTTTTCTTAATATACAAGTAAAAAAAATAAACAATAACAAATTTTTAACTAAAAAGTATTGATTTTTTGTAAGATATAAGTGTTAAAATTAATTAAAAAAATTTATGATATCATTCATAAACCTTAAATCTTACTCTTACTTTTTTCTTAATTTTAGACATATACCCAGAATCCGAGTGCTCGGACTATCTGATGTGTAAGTATATATATATATATGATTTTCTACTTATTTTGCACTACTAATAAGAATGCACCAAAAGTTAAGTCTATTAAAATGTGTTTACCGCGAAAAAAGATTCATCAATTTTGTCATATAATTATATTTTTTTGCTTATTAGGCTGCAAAGGGTCTGCACAAACTTATTCCACAAAATTTACTAAACCCACTCCAAACCTATAAAATTACCAGTTATATGTTTTTATTATTCCACAAACTGTACGCTTTCTAGGACCAAGCAAAAAAGCAAAAAAATAATTTAAGGAATTTTTGCCGGACTGAGGCTAGACAGACATACCGACGTTAGGAGCGGAATCCCTTTTTATTTAAGATAAAAAGAAAAGGTCTACATTTATTACGGACTGGAGCTTCGCTTGCAGTTTTACCCGTTTTTTCAGGTTTTTCTTGGTTTAAATGATCATAACTATTTTTCCCATAAACCGATTTTGGTCCAATTAATCCAGTAGTGAAAACGCCTTCAAAATCCGTTTAGTATATTTTTGCCCGATGCTGCATTTTTGGTATCTATATCGTTTGTTTAGAAGCCAACATCAAAAATTAAAAAGAATATATTTTTTGGTTTTGGAGGGTTTCAAGTACTTCTAGAGGAGATAGAGAAAATTTGACTTTTCTTTGCGAGACTCAAATTTCAAGACAAGATTTTTGATAAAAACCGCCTTTCAATATGTCACCCCGTCTTCGAGCTACGGGGGTTTATCGAAAAGTCTGCATTTTGGGATAGGCCCTATAAATATTTTATTTATGAAAATATTTTCGTGGTGTTAGTGGCATTTTTGTAGAGTTTTCTAACTAGAATTTAATTACTAAATCAGATTTCATGAAACACTTTTAGTTTTTGAGATGTAACACAAAGTTAGTATTTTTCTTATGGAACACCCTAATTTTTTTACATATTTTGAATGATTTTCCAATTTCCTTCAAAACGGTGTGCCCCTTACGAAAATCGAATAAATAGTTTTCGAGTTATTAAATATTTTCCATAAATCATATGTTACGCTGGAATAAAATCGGCACGCCACATTATTAAAAAAATCTAGAGTGCCATGGTTGTTATCCAAAATGATAAAAAAAATTTTTTTTTCAACTTCAACTTTTAACTGAATTCAAAGCTATTATATCAATAATAAATCATTATACCTATATTTTTTGCTCAGATTGTCAAACAAGGCACTCTAGATTTTTTTAATAATGCCTTCATCACATCCTACCATATGATTATGGAAAATATTTAATAACTCGACAACTATTTATCCCATTTTTGTAATTAATTTGAGTAATATTTACGAAAACCAAAATCTGAAAACCGCATATCCAATAGCTGCTTTACTTCTAAAGTTATGATTTTTTTTTATATATTTTAACGTTTTTTCAAATAACTCGGAAACTAAAGCTCCCCCGAATTTGGACTTAATAACAAAATTTGTAGTCCATATTCATGGAAACTTAAATCTGAACACCGTATATCGCTACTTGCTTTTGTTCCAAAGTTATAATTTTTTTAAATATTTTATCCTCCTTTTTCCCTCCTTCAACCTCCCACCACACTACCCAAGAGTTAATCAGTTTATGATCAGCGAAAAGAGGATTTTTCTACCAAATTTCTTTAAAATCGATTAAGGCGTTCTTGAGTTATTGTGTATACAGACAGACAACCACAGTCCGACAGACCGACAGACATTTTTTTTTTTCGTGGATTAAGGTGTTTTGGAACCTTAGTAACTCATTTTTGATAAAATTAAGGGAAGTCAAAATTTCACGATTTTAATAGTCCCCCATACCATATTGGTACGGTGGACTAAAAACGGTCGGAAATTTCTGGAAACCTACGCTACGTCAGTAAAATCCAGGACAATTGTAGGACAGAGGAAAAGTGTTTCACAGTGGATAATAGTGTTTTGTGCTCACATAGATTATATTTAAAAAACAACAAAGTGAATTTCGCCAAAATATTTAAAAAAACAACAGTGAATCTCGTGTTCGCAAACAAAAATTAAAGTAACACTCGTGGCATATCGGACAAAGCGTTTTTTGTTTCTCACTTTAATACGACCACGCCTCCAATGTTTAATGGAAAATCCAGACACCTACAGACCTATTTCATCCTTTTTAGGAATTATCAGGGAGTCATAGGATTGTACCTGGCAGTTGAAGCTACACAGACACCATGCACACCTCTCGAATCTAATGAAATGAGAAACAAAAAACGCTTTGTCGGATATGCCACGAGTGTTACTTTAATTTTTATTTGCGAACACGAGATTCACTGGTGTTTTTTTAATTATTTTGGCTTTTTAGTTCTGCGCAACAAGCCTCCTCCTGAGCCACGTAGTATGAAGCTCCATTTAGGGGCGGTGCTGTTGCGTTTCCTCTTTTTAAGAGTCATGTTACAGTGACCTTATACTTTTACTTGATGTTTTCGTTTCTTAGTTTATTCGACAGATGGCGCACACAGGTACTACGTCTCCGCGGATTACAAGCTTTTTGTTTTAAATTCGATAGGTGTGCATGGTTTCTGTGTAGCTTCAACTACCAGGTACAATCCTATGACTCCCTGATGATTCATAATAAGGATGAAACAGGGCTGCGTTCGGAAGTGTAAAAAACGCACCGGTGCGTGGTGTGTCGCCGTTCAGGAATATGAAAATGACCGGTGCGTCTCATTTTCGTCGTTCAGGAAAGGTGGTGTGTTTATAGCGTCATTCGCAAGGCCACTAACATTCAGCAATAAGGGTCAAAATTGCACATATGTATGTCTATTTTAGTGAGCTTATCATACCACGCCGTCACCCCAGTCTCGACTTGGGCGATGGTTGGTGTGCTTGAATGAGGTTATAATATGGTAAAATTTTGATAATTTTTAATGACAAGGCTGTTTAAAAATTTAATTTTATTTAATTTTTTTTAACTAAACCTGTATAATATATGGTTTTTAATGATTTTTTATTTGTAGAGTCGTTTTTAAGCCAATATACATAATAAGTATAGGAAGTAAAAAACCTGACTTTTTTTATTATTCTGTGATGATTATTATATGTGATGTTTTATTAGTCTAGTACGTA
Organism: Oxystoma pomonae; assembly: GCA_963921995.1. NCBI lineage: Eukaryota > Metazoa > Arthropoda > Insecta > Coleoptera > Brentidae > Oxystoma > Oxystoma pomonae. Next base: position 89,195,854 of record OY998163.1, read on the forward strand.
TATTTTTCTATAGCGGGTCTCAAAAAGTTCTAGCTGATACTTGATACTTTTCAAAATTTTGGGATGTTTATGTAGCTTTTCAATGACCTCATATTTAAATGATCCGTTAAGAAATAAAAAAGTGGTGGGGACGATTTTAAAAACTATCCAACATTTTTCTGCTCACTTGTAGCCTGAAACATGCTTTTTTGGATCATTTCATATTGGATAATGTCACAAAAAAAGCAACTCGGGAAACCAACCGAAATCCCAGCATTCGAAAAGAAGAGAGGACAAAAAGCACCATTTTTACATTTTTCTACCCACGTGACATGACTTATATGATAATTTGACACAAGAAAAACAACCCCAGAAGACAACCCAACTTTCGAAAATAACCGGAAACAAAAAGCCTATTTTATCATTTATCTCAACATCTCTGTTTTATTTTTGTAAATTAGTTGACATTAGACAAGAACGACAGATTATAGGTGGTGTGTACACGTGCGGACACACCGAGTGCGCACACCCACACCATGGCGTGGGCTTTCTGAACGCAGCCCAGGTCTGTAGGTGTCTGGATTCTTCATTGGACATTGGAGGCCTGGTCGTAATGAAGTGAGAAACAAGAAACGCTTTGTCCGATACGCCACAAGTGTTACTTTATTAGATTATATTACTCTGTATTACCAGAATGCGATAGCAGATGTCGAGTCATTACCCATCAGATATGTAGCTGTTTGACAGTCGTTTGTATGTACTGTTACAGAAGAGTTTATAGTGTATACGGGCATGCCGGCTGTTGCAGTCTATTACTAGTTAAAAAAAAATATTTCCGATTTTTAACATTCGCAAAAATGTTCAGCTTATTGCAGTGACCCGAGAAATTAATTTAGTCCGTCAAATAATCCGACTCTGTGGAAAACATATATTTTGTTTTTATGGAAGGAAAAGCAAGATAGGTGATTTAGTTATGTACGAGAAGCTAGCAGCGCAACTTGCGATTTTTTTATTAGAGTTTAGAGTTTAGAGGCTTTACACATCAAGTTTAACTTTTGCACCAGTGGCGGACACAAAAAATTTGCAAGGGGGTCAAAACAACCTACTTTATAAAATTGTCCGCCATCTTGGATTTTTTTGAAAGTTCAATTTTTCCAAAAAAGTAATACATTTTCAAAACCTTGGTTTTTTTAAAATGGTCAACGCTATTAAAATTGGACAAATACATCGAAAAGCATAGCATAGCATAGCAAGCTTAATTAGGCTTACCAAACGAACTTATTTTAAAAATTTATAACTTTCTTACTTCTTACCCGATTTTAATAAGCGATACGTCAGGAAACTAAGGAAGAACATGGCTTACGAAATTTATTTTTACTTTCGCACCAGTAGCGCACACAAAAAATACCTATTTTTTAAAATTGTCCGCCATCTTCGATTTTTACGAAATGTATATTTTAACATCAGGTTCCACAATTATGATGTCCTTACTTTTCAAAATGACCAAAACCATTAAAATAGGACAGATAGTTTTTAAGTAATAGACAATCAAAAAAGTCCCGTTTTTTTGGCTCACCCTTGTGTGACCTTATAAATTAAGACTGGGTACCTACTTAAATTACCCGAGAAAACACCATCTAATTTTATAACATTAGGGTGATTTTGGTCAGGTTTTTGACCAGTCTGTTATCCTTACCTCTGGGCAGGCGCAGTAGCGCTCTGCCAGGCTGTTATCTTTATTAAAGGTAACCACAGGCGCTAATTAGCGCCGAATAGCGACTAACTTTACCGTTAAAAAGCCAACTAACCAAACTTAGCGTGATTTTGTACAGAATATAAACAATATTAACAATTTAATTTACTTGTTTAAGACAAAAATACCATCTTGATGAATAAATAACATAAACAAAAAAATACAGTTCCAAAAAAGTTTACAAGTTAATGTAATTGTAATAAAATGACTAAAATACTTATACAAGAAATCTCAAAATAAAATTGGTTTTGTTTCGTAGCTTTTTCTGAAAGGTAAATATATATTCTTTTTCTTTAGCCACCCGATTAGCCTCTGCTTGATCCAAGATTTTCTTGGAATCTGTTCGTATATATGCCAGAATGGTAGCTTCCGTTGTCCATTATTATTAAGACTCTGGAGGAAGATTTGGAACAAGCTGTGTTTGAAACCAATTTTCAAAATTCATAAGCGCAGATTATGATCAAAAAACTCTATAACAAGATTATTTTTACCTTCACTGTTTTTTTTTTGAATCCGTGTGCTTGGTGTCATCTGATCCCTTGCTAAAGATCCACGTCTCGTTTATGAAAACTAGAGTAAAACCATAAAGGTATAACTTAAATAGACACATTATGTTTACCACAGTTGCGATCAGATACAAGGTAAACAATTTGGCGACGATGCCAGATTTCCCTGAAAGTTGTATCTACGCACGTAATATTTTTACAAACACATTATTTTTATTACTTTTTTATCATTTACCTGCATTTATGCAAATTCTCTGGTATGTTCTTTAAAGCATGGAAAAACACCTTACTTTTATTCACATACATAAAGAAATTGAGGTATATATAATATATAATATTGTATTTAAATTTCTTTGAATCTTTACAATTTTAAATCAATAAAGAATTTATAATGTATAGGTACGTATTATGGTACTTGAAACCTTATTTCTTCGGTCGAAATAACCTGAATTTTGACCGAAAAAATAAATATTTTTATTTTCCAATATATATCGGGAATTAAACCTACAACAACCCGGCAACCTCGCATTTGTGGCGGGTCAGCTATATAATCGTGTGTACTCTGCTCCATTCATTATTTGTAGACGCAGTTGTCGTTTTAGTGGAATTGGGATTTTGGTATATTTTATAGATTATTGGACAGTTTTTAATATTTTTTCGATAGATTGTGTTTGTGATAATAGTGATATGGCAAAGTGCGTGGTGTGCCGAAAACTGGAGATTGCAGGTACGAACCAAATACTTCACAGGTTAGTTATCATATGTTACCCGACGCCATCTTTTCATAGGTCGCCATTGGCGTGCAACTTGTGTTGCAATAAATTCAAAATATAATTAATAAATAGAGAAAAGAAATAAGTAAAACAATATAGTAAGCAACCTTAATTAATTACACTATAATTGATATAATCAAACAACCCTAGCTGCGACATTTTTGAATATCCTACATAAGTAGAAAAAAAATGTAAGATTTGCGTAGGGTATTTATTTATAACTAGCTACTTTCATAGTTTTAATATTATCTATAGTCAGCTTATTTTTTTGCCAAGGTTTTTTTTTATAAATAGTGCAATTAATTAAGCATTCTGGGTATAAAATATGATGGACAAAATAGTTAGGTAATGCTGGGTTTATATAGAAAAATAAGATAAGACATAAACTAAGACAAACCATAAAATGAAATAAGAATTGAGCTTATTACAAACCCTGTTAGTGTTTATACAGAAGAATAACAGCATAAAATAACATAACGTGAGACATAAAAAGATGCCTAACTTTTATCTTTTTAGGTTATGTTATTTATGTCATGTGAAATCACATTTCGCGCATAATCACGAAGCCATTTTTATGAGTTTTTAGCAATACCCTACTTTTTTTAAGTGTTTGGATGTTATTATATGTAAATAATATAAATAAAGAGTTTTAACAAACATACACTATTGGCATCATAAAAGTGGTACGTGATAAACATAGGTATTTTTTAAATTGTATGGTTAACTACCGGATTATATATTGTGACAGACTGGTACTAAAATGTGAAAATATTGACATCAAAGATGGCTTTCAAAAATAATTTTTATATTAAAATAATACGTTAACGCATAAAACAACTGTAACAAAAATTAGTCACCACAACTGTAACGAAAATTATAAAACAATAGAAACAAATTATTAGGTATATAAATTTTAATATCTAGTCATTGCGCCATTCACCTCAATTATACCGTTTAACCTTCTTGGTAGAGAATCAGCCAAAATTTCAAAAAGGTTTTCATTTTCACCAATAACTTCTTCATAAGCATTGACTATTAACTGGACCAAGTGATGTTGATTTCCCGGCACAAAATTAAAGCTTTCCAGCTTTTTTGAAATTAAACCCCAGATATTTTCCATAGGATTGGCGTCTGGGGTTTTCGCAGGCTAAGGAAGAACTTCAATATTTTGCTCCTGAAACCAAGTTTGGCAAATTCTGGCTGTATGAGCAGGGCAGTTGTCTTGCTAAAAAATAAACTGGTCTTGATAAAGTTCTGTGACGGCTGGAAGCATGGTGTTCTCTAAAATGTCCACGTGAAGCTGTGCTGTGAGTCTTCCATTGATTCGAAATAGAGCACCATGACCTCTAGCAGAAATCCAACCCCACATATTTACCGAAAATCTTCCAGCGCGATCGTTGTTACCAGAAATATATCTTTCCTCATAGCGCGTTCTTGGTAGACAAATACAATAATGGGTGACTTTGTTTGTAAAAATAGACCAAGGTATTACAACAAAAAGTATTGTGTACCACTTTTATGATGCCGATAGTGTACATTCTTTATATCATATATATATAAATACATAATAATCCGTCCTTAACTAAAAAGTATTTTTAGTTAAGGAAGGCAGTATAATTTTAAAAGAATTGAAATGAGAAAAACAAACAAAAATTTAACCTACTCTACATAAGATTTTTTTTGTATTTAATAAAAACGTAAGGATACTTTTTTATGTGTTAAATAAAAATTATAGCATACATTATTTATTTTTAAACAATGGAAAACCATCATTAACATGTATAATATACTTTCCTTTTCAGAATATTTCTTTTATTTTTAAATTTTCCATATTGATTTTGCTGTTTTTACAAAACGCTGTGTATATTTTTTCACAATAGTTATTTACCTAACAAGTGCGGAAGGTGAAACTTTTCTACGCGTAACTGAGGTCAAGAGCGAAAAAGCAACTACGCACCTGTTTAAAAATTAAAAATTCACAGTGTACTCGAAAAATACATTTTCTTACGAACGTGTGGAAAGTAGCACAAAGTACTTTACTTTTCCGCACTAGTATGTTAAAGTTACTTTTTCGCACTCATTTTTTTATATCGGAAGAAATTTAAAATGAAGTACAAAATATAACGATGTTCATTAACGTTTTACTTAATTTTTTATTCAACAAAATAAAATTTGTATTTTTTAAAAATAATTTCTTATAAATCAGCGACGATTGGTGGCTCGTAGGAAGAACATTGTACCTAATACATGCGTAAAGTGACTTCCGTTCTTGACGGCTTGACCGAACTCCTCTACACGTCGTTCGGTCAACTCCGCACTAGTTAGGTAAATAAATAAGTATTACGTAGACTAATTTTTTAATAAATTTCTACAGGCACTCCATATTTTGTGTATGACTTGACATTTAATAAATTAAAAACATTTTTTTTATGTCTTTTTGCATCGCATGCGGGAAATCCAAACATTTTGCATGTAAATGCGTGCGAAAAAGTTTACGCATGCAATTAGGAAACGGTATCCACTGTTAAGTATAAAAAAAATTTAAATGTATTTTCATAAATATTTATCAAGTCTAAAAATGAAGGCCACCTTTTTTACATTTATCAATAACGAGTCGCTCTTTGTCCGCTAAAAGTTTGGTGGATGGAGTATGTGTGAGGAGTAGCATGCCTGGTGCAGCGTTGCCAGTGGAACATAAACTGGTTTTCTCTAAATCTAACGACCGATCGCGTTTCAAAGCGATTTATGAATGACTTGATGGGTCTATTTTAGTTGAAGGTCTTTGAGTAAAACCTTCTGGATCAAAATTTTTATTTTTAATGTGCTTGCTTAAAAGGTTTATTCTTTTATGGACAATGTCTGGTAAGTTCATTAAATATTTTCGACTGTTTGTTTTCTTCCACTTGAAGTCCATGTTTATCCATCTTTGTTCCCTGAACTTTCGCCTTGTTTTTGCCAACGTCACATATTCTTTTATAAACAAAACTGACGTCACTACAAATGGGTATAATTTCGACTATTGTGTGTTTACAAATAAATTAAAAATAATAATTATTTCTTTAACAGTTACAAAAATGTTGAGCTTATTTAAAAGTGAACCGAGAATTCAATTTAAACCGTCAAATAATCGAACTCCGTGGAGAACATTTATTTTACTTTTTATGGCAAGAAAAGCAGGATCGTTGCCAATAAATTTTCTCGGGCGATAAACGAGACAGATTGCTTTTATTAACATCGAAGTGGCAAGGAATGGCGGCTATGAATGGAGTTTATTTGTTTGTTGTAGTCATATAACTGTGAGATACTATAACGGCCCTGCCCTTGCATTTCCCGAAAAAAAACGTAGCGATAATAGACACTTAAAGTAAATATTTCAACGCATCGGTATCGGTATACGTATCGCGTTCGAAATAAAGCCAAAATACACTTTACAAATACAATTTTTGACTTGATCATGCCTCATTTTTTGACGAATGTGATGACACAAAAGCTGACAGCAATCGATGCGTACGGAGTGATGAACGTATCGTTACGTCCATCCCAACGCACGCATCGATTGCTGTTAGCAGTTCTGTCATCGCACCTTTCAAAAAAGCGGGCATCGTTCGAAAAATCGCATAAACAAGTCAAAAATGTAGTGTATTTTGGCTTTATTTCGAACGCGATACGTATATCGATACTGATGCGTTGAAATATTTATTTTAAGTGTCTAATCACTCTTGCAATCAAGTTCATCAAGCCTGGAAAAAATGCAGGGAGTAAAACTTTTCTGGGCGCGAACAGTCAAGCATGCGCAATAGATTTTTCGTCTTTGGCCTTGCGCAGGGCCAACTCTAATTGTTATACTATTTTCATTGTTTTTCAAAGTTATTATTGTTACACATTTTTCGATCTTTGGACCATTACAGTGTCTCATATAAGATATTATAATGGCCCAGAGAATACAAAATGTACAGCGAATAGTGGTTCATCCGTATGACAAAGTTCTAATAGTGAGATTCACTAAAAAGGTTCAGTCTATTTTAGAACGTTTCTAGGTTTTAGTGAAATTTTTGGTTTTAATTAAGCATTTGAAACCAAACCTTCTTGATTTTTAAACATAGTTTGATTTATAAAAAGAATTTTAATAAATTTGTTTATTGAATAATCATCTTAACACAATCTTTTGTTGGATATAAGAAGAAAGTTTCAATTTAGAAGAAAAAAAAATTAAAATATTTAAACCTACTTTAAAATTTAAATAGTAATAATAAAATAAGAAGTAAATTAAATTGTATTTATATAAAAGGTGTTTTTATTTATGAAATGTATTAAAAAACTTAAATGCAAGTTTTTTTTACATTTCTGTCACTGTCGAAATGTCAGTTTAGAAATATTAGCACTGCGTTCAATCTCAAACAGCGAGTTCGGATCTTTTACCTCTCTTGCACCTTGACTTGTACCAACCTCTACTGATGAAAGGTACAGCTTTAAAATGAGTGGGCCTTGAGTAAGGATAGCTTTTTTGACTGAGCTTTTAGATAACCTCAATGTTTTACTTTCAGTTTGTAAATAAATTAATATAGTTGGTTTGGGTTTTTTTGTTTGGTATATTTTTCGTGCATAATCAGTGACCTTCACTTATATTTGTTTTGCCTCGTAGTGCCCTCATAAATATATTTTTTGTGCTGAAAACGGATTCAAAATATGGCGTTTTTCTGAACAAAATAGGAGGTGTTTTATTGGGTAATGAACAACTTGGGATATTAAATAAGGTAAATTAATCCTTGTAAAAATGGTTACTTAGGGAAATTATAAACGAACTTATTACCAAATGCCATAAAACAATCCTTTCTGGGGGCTATAAATTTAAACCACCCCGCTGAGGTGGTCTAAAAAATCACCAACTTTATAACCTTAAAGGCAAATATTGAAGCTATTATGTGCCAAATTTCTGGCGTATTCAACATTTTCCATTTTGAAACCTTTCAAAAAAAAATTAGTTTTAGGGCATTTTCTTCTAAAATATGGTGTATTTTGAGAAAAAAAGCAGTTTTTCAGTGGTATTTTGCAATACCAATACAAAATAATCAATAACTTTGTGTCTTTTCTGTATGGGTATTTGTTTTTTGAAAATTGGTTTTAAAATTTAGGACCCCCCACAGGTGTAAATATTTAGACCTGTGGGGGGTACTATTTTAGATCTTAATAAATCTCACTGTAAAAGTTTATGGGGATATTTTTTACAAATTATTATTTTATTTTGTCCTATACATTCCAAACTACCTAAAAAAGCTTCTTAAGTCATAGGGAATACTAATTTAGTAGGCTAGTAAACGTGACAAGAACAATAAATGTTAGGATTTTGTTTCATTAATGTCTAAATCTCCATTTTTTTAGGCATGTTCGTGTACTCATTATAGAAGACTTTTTTAGCTTGGATATGAAAATTCACAATATATGTTGATAGCTTTTATAAGTAATATATTCAGTTTAAGATAAGTGTAACGTGTTGCGTTTATCATTTAAAAAAGAGAACGTTGGTAAGGTTTATTGTTTGTTATGCAATAAAATTAAACTGTAATTAAGTTTAGGAAAGGAAGTTCTTCCTTATATATACAGAAAAATAAAGCCTAGTCTTTCTAATTGCAATCCTTGTACGAATCTCGTCCTACTTTGTCCAACTTTTTTTTAAATATAATGATTTAAAGAACTTCTTGATACGAAGGTTGTACTATAAAAAAAGGCTATAAGAAATATTTTTTTAACATTATGGCTAATCTAATCATTTGTTTGTACTCAAAATTAGCCCCTCAATTTGCAGAAACAAGAGCTTAATGTTGTTTGCATTTTGGGATAGACCCTATAACTTTTTTATTTATGAAAATATCTTCGTAATTTTAGTTGCATTTTTGTAGAATTTCTAAACTAGAATTAAATTAGTTAAACAGATTTTATGAGTCACTTTTTATTTTTTGAGATATAACACAGGATTGTTATTTTTCTTATAGAAAATTCCTATTCTTTATATTTTGAATGCCATTTTAATTTCCTTCAAACCACTGTGCCTCTTACAAAAATCGGATAAATAATTGTCGAGTTATTAAATATTTTCCATAAATCATATGGTAGGCTGCGATAAAAGCGGCACGCCACATTATTAAAAAAATCTAGAGTGCCAAATAAAAAAATATTTTGTGTCTGAATTCAAGACCTACTATTGATTGTCAACCATATTACATCCTACTATATACGAACATATTTAATAGCTCGACAACTACTTATCTGATTTTTGTAATGGGCACTTCATTTTTAAGGATATTAAAAAAGTATTAAAAAAAATTGGGGTGTTCCAAAAGAAAAATACCAACTTTGTGTGATATATACTAAAAGTTACTCATGAAATCTGATTTTATAATTAAATTCTAGATTTAAAAGTCTACAAAAATGCAATTAACACAACAAAGATATTTTGATAAATAAACAAGTTATAGTGAGAAGATGGGGTGACATATTTAAAGGGGGGCCGAATTTTCTCTATCTCCTCTAGAAGTACCCGAACCCCCGCAAAACCTTCGAAGTTTACTCGCGTCCAGAAGAGTTTTGATTCTCTACATTTTTTCCAGGCTAACTTGATGTATGAAACATATAAATGGTTTGTTATTCAAAAATAATCAAAATAAAAATAACAATTTGCTTATTGCACATCAAATCAACAAGATTTTTTTTTAAGTATTAGAAATATTAAGAGGGGGGGGGGCGTTTTGGGGTTAACCCCGCTCCCCCCCCCCGAGAAGCCTGGTTATATACAATTGGCACAATCAAATAACAGCAGGAATAAAATACAAGAACCTGAACTTTCATTTTTGAGAAAAATGTTTAAAAAATCTTAAATTGCAAATTTTTTTTTATTTTTGTATTTATTTTCAATTTGGATCACCATAAAAATGGTCTTTTCAATGTAATTTTATCAAAATATTTTACTTGCGATTTGTTGTCAAAAATGGATTTTTAAGTGTCATTTTCGCAAAACTTTCGCCTGCGGCGCATTTTATCATTTTTACAAGCAAATGAAGGGTAAATAAACCACTAAAATACCCAAAACTCCATCAGTATTTACACTTTTAGTTTAATTTTAAGTCGCATTGAACCATGATTTTGTCATCAAATTTTGGATAAATAAACAATTTCAAATTTGGTTAACACCTTTCCCTCCTCTACAGGTCCGCGCTTGCAAGCAGCTGTTTCCTTGTATCAATTATGGTCTGACTTTTACTTCAAATTAAGTTTTTTTTTTATTTTTGTCCTTAAAAACCCTCCCCGAAGCCAATTCTTGGGTGCGACACTGCATGTTTATATGATTAACAGGGGTTTCCAACAGCAGTTGTGTTGGAAATTATCATAAAAGTAGCAGTTTTATGGATTTTTTGATATCACTTTAAATAACCGAGATTTTTAATTTCAAAAATTAAATCGGATCACCGCGGCACCGTGGTGAGGATCGAATTTGGAACACCTTGTATAGAACAAGAATCACATTCATTTATTTGCGTTATAAACATTTTTTTTTGTTGACTAGTATAATTTGGTGCTCTTAAAAGGATGCGTCTGAATTGAAATCTCCGGGCCACATTTCTTCATTTGTCTCCAGATGTAGCTCGGGGCCATAAATCAGCTTTTGGTCCGCTGTGACTCGAATCTGGAACAAGGCAGGTAAAGCGCCGAGGCGTGGTAAACTTTGCGGCATTTTTCCGACGCGAAAACTTTTTTTATTTGATGAAAAATAAATTTAAGCGGTAAATCGGAAAATACCAATAGCTAAATGTATACCTTGGTTCACTTTAAAATTTACTTCGTTTTTATAAGTTTTTTAAAGGCTGCTGTTCCACAAGAATGTAAATCCGATTTTCAAAATGTGGAAAAGTCAACCTTTGAAGAAATAATTTTAATTTTTTTAAAGCGTCGGTAAAATAGTCCATTTAAAAATTGAAATTAACTCGGACTTCCATTGTCTATATTTTATTTATACACGACGTTTCGATCAGTACAATCTCTGATCGTCTTCAGGTGCAAACTAGAATCTATTCCTAAGGCTACGTACTTATATGCTATGGGAACTCCCTCAACCATGAAGTTTAAGAAGTTGGCTCCGCCCAAGGAGGGGCTTCCAAATATTTGTAATTTCAACACTTGGTTTACTGAAAACACCCTGATTCTGCCCAATAAAGGCAGCTTCAAGGAATTTTCAATTCGAAGCCTTCTTGGTAAAACACAACCGGAGAAGAAACAAAATAAGGAATGAATTTACCAAGTTCCTTGTGAGTATGGTGAATCATACATAGATGAAACAAAAAGACCACTATCTGTTAGGCTTAAAGAACATCAGACGAATACCCAAAGAGGTGAAACAATGAAATCAGGAATCGCCGAACACGCATGGTCAAAACAACACCGAATGAAGTGGACAGAAGCCAAGATTTTGCACAAGGAGTCACACTGGAAGAAATGAAAATTCCTTGAAGCTGCCTTTATTGGGCAGAATCACGGTGTTTTCAGTAAACTAAGTGTTGAAATTCCAAATATTCGGAAGCCCCTCCTTGGGCGGAGCCAACTTCTTAAACTTCACGGTTGAGTGATTTCCCATAGTATATAAGTACGTAGCCTTAGGAATAGATTGTAGTTTGCACCTGAAGACGATCAGAGATTGTACTGATCGAAACGTCTTGTATAAATAAAATATAGACAATGGAAGTCCGAAACACAGAGTTCATTTCAAATACATCATTGTCTCAAACTTTCAAACAAATATTAACTTTGTTATAGATTTTTTTTGCTGTCAACCTACAGCAGCGAAATTTGGTTAAAAAGGTTGACTACACTATTACGCGAACCAAAATGTCTGCCCAGAATAATAGGCACTTATCGTCATAGCCTGACTTTATTCAAATTGACACTATTTTTGAACGAAGTTTAAAATGTTTCTGACATTGTTTTCATCTAAACATGTTATCTATTGTGTCGCTCATAAAGTTGATATAATTAATGCCTCTCTTTTATATGGACTTATCAGTACATTATGGACTGACTTTAATAATTATATATTTAAGCACTTTAACCCCTATTATGAGAAAGTGCTCTTCTTAGTTGCCGAGGCAGAGCTTTTTTGTGCGCGTCAAGGTACCCATTCACATACAGATTTAGGACTGTCAGTTTTTGAACTGAAGGAAAACTGAGCTTTCACCACACACACAAACATTTAGTGAAAAATGTTTTGTACGAATAGAAAAAAAAACTAGTCGCACTTCTTGTGAGCCGACAACAAAGGCAAAAAAACGTTTTTGGGTAAAAGATTGGCTGTTAAAACGTGATACTTTATCTCATATGAGACTAGTGCAAAAATTAAGAACTAGTGCAACAGAAGACCTTAAAAATTACCTCAGAATGGATGACATACGTTTTAAAGAACTCTTAAGTATCGTTAATATCAAAGAAATAGATACCAAAATGAGAAAGTCAATTACAGCCGAAGAACGATTAAAAGTGCTGCCAACAGGGCGAAGTTTGGAAGATTTGATATTTTCGGCAATTATTTCTCCTCAAGCCCTCGGAAAAATTCGTAATCTTTATTAGATTTTAATAACAACAAATATTAGCTACTATATTGGCACTTATGACAAAATGTATAAATTTCAATGCAGTTTTATTTTTTAAAAGTAACAAATTCTGAAAAATCTGCCTATAAATATCAATAAATTTCGTTAAAAACGTCGTATTATTGCTTGAATCGGCCATTTCGTAAATACGAAATCACGAAAACTTCCAACTAGTTTGAAAATAGGATCGTACGATTTCAACTGACGATTTTTCTCCATACACTTCAGTCCGTCGTTAGATTCGAGTGAACTGCGGGCTCAGACCTGTCGGGCGGCCTGTATGTGTATGAGCAAATTTTAAGTGACGATATGCAAATTGGCCGTTCTGGACTGAAGGCTAACTGTATGTGAATGGGTACTTTTACTATCAAAGTAATGTCGACTTTCATAATGTTTGTGCCGACCTTTAATAGGGACTTATCGTCACATAAAGTCGGCATTTCCGCACGAAGTTTGAAAGGTTTCTGCATTATTGGAAAGTGCCTAAAATATGTAGCAGCCATGCGGTACTGTCAAAAATAGTGCCGACTTTATTAAAGTCAGTCTATAATGCACCGATAAGTCCCTAATAAAAGTCGGAACAAACATTATGAAAGTCGACATTATTTTGATAGCACCGCGCACAAGAAAGCTCTGCCCGAACGTAGGTTTAGGGTAGTCCCATCAACCAAGAAGAACGCTGTCTCATAATAGATTTTTAAATTACCTAAAATATGTAGTAGTCGTGAGAAACTGTCAAAAATTGTTAAAGTGATCCTATAAGGTACCGTCACTAATAGGAGTTTTTCGTCAATATAAAAAACTAACAACCTTCGTGGTTATCGTTATTTGACAAGTCGTCAAGAATGAAATTATTTCGATTTTTTTTTTAACGGTTTTTCAGTTACCCATAAATTGTGCATCTTCCTTAATTAAAAAGTAATAATTCTAAACATTTAAAAAAAAATCAAAAATGTAAACACTTTGACACGTACCTTGACGTGAATTGACAGAAGTAAATATAAACAAAATAAAGTTTACTACAAAAATAATGTAATTTTGGTGGTAATAGGGACATTTTGGACCACTTAAAATATTTTTTTTGTGGTTATCGTTATTTGTGCGGTTGCGCAGTAAGAGAAAAGAGGGGAGGCTTATCAAATAAGGATAATGACGGACTTTATTTTCGCCAAATAGGAATAACGATTTTTGTGGTTATCTTTATCACAGTATAAAAATGGTTGGTTAATTAATTATTTTTTTCGTAAGAACGGATATTTTTCATAATTTTCTAATTACTAATTGTAATTTAACATTTTATACCTACCTACCTATACATACGTTCTATATAAAAATAAAAAATTCACACAACGCACTGACCTCACAAAAGTTAGGTTTAGCGAAATTTTACGCGAAATCTTCTTTCACATTCCAAAAACTCTTTTAAATTTGACAGTTGTTGTTTTTATCGTTAATTACTATAACCACAAAAGTAGTTATTTTTTCTGTTGTTTTAGATGGTCCAAAATTTGGCTAATAAGTACGTCTAGTGGTTAATAACAACGATTTTCGTAGTTACCTTTATTTTCTTTATATTTACTTCTGTCAATACAATTGAAAGTGTTCGTGTTTGTTGAAAATGGTTACTTTTTGATTACGAAGATGGAGAATATATTAAAATATGGACGAGCGTTGAAACAGTTGGGAAAATAAACTGAAATATTTTTATTCTTGATGACTTGTTAAATAAAGACAGCCAAACAGAGATTGTTATTTTTGTATGCATTATAGAAAACCACAAACTCCCTAATAAAGGACGGCATTAATTTTAGTTATGTCAACTTTATTCTTTGCTTATACCCTGCTTGTAGCGGAGAGCATCTTGGCGATTCGCCCGCTTTGATTTTGCCGTTCACACCACGCGTCTAGCGACTTGTTCTGAAGTAGCTAGGTTAACATCGAAAAAAAAATATATTCCAAATTTATGACACCGTTTTCTCATAATTATCCGAAGTTGCGAATAAAATTAAAAATATAATTATTCCTTTCATAGTTACAAAAAAAAAATGAAATATGAGTTCAGCCTTGTAATGTAAATGTATTTTATTTACAACCTATAATTTTTGTTTTTTTTTTTTAATTTCTGTATTCTGTGATTTGATTCTCGATAGGTTTGAGGAATAAAGTAATTGAGAGGTTTTGAAGTGGTATGTATTTTTGTGTAAAAATTAATTTTTATTAAGCGAGCAGGCTTTGGGGCTGGTTAAAATGTCATATTTCTCTTGCCAGACGCTAAAAAGTTAGGACTCGGCCAACTTCTGGGCGGTACATCTTTCTATCTCTTTCATAGACAAAGAAGCACCATTATGGATGGCACAATATAAGCATGTCTATATGACATGTTTAGATGACAGCAATGTCCGAAACCTTTCAAACTTCGTGCGTAACTGTCCAAAATAGTGCCGAGTTTATTAAAGTCAGGCTGTATGCCAACTTTATTTATCGATAAGTCTCTAATAACTTTGTGCTAAAATTAATTAATAAAGATACTTTGCGAAAAACAAAGAAAAGACTGGGAACTTGTGTTAGATCCGTTGGGATCCATTTATCTTTTACTAAAAGCAGTGGCGGTTCCAGAAATTTGAAAGGGGGGGGGGCGGTTTTGATACGAAAAAAAATCTAGAATAAAAGCAGCTTTCATGAGGAACAAACATATCAATATATGCAAACAAAACGTAGTAACTACAAACGCAGATTTGGTCTCAAATCTAGGGGAGGTGTACTCAGATTTTAAGTCGTTTATTTCATACATTTTTTATTTAAAAAAAGGTTTAAATGAATTAAAAATGCAATTTCTGAGTCGAATTAAACTAACGAGCACCACAGGCAAAAATGTTTAAAAAAATTGCACTAAAAAATGCTTTTTTTATTTAAAATTAAAATAAAATTGTAAATATATCAAGGGTTTCAAAGCGCCGCAGACAAAAATTGCTTACTTCTGACCAATCATGTTTCGAAATACTGATTGGATTAATCAAACAGTTTATACTATTTAGAAACGACTTTAGTTAATTTTGTCTTTATTTTGGCTTCACTTTGTATAAAACTTGGTATGAATATGTTTATATCAAAAATATTTTTTTATATTCGGAATGATTTTGTCTAAAACTTGTTTATAAATAGAAACTCTATAATACTGTTCTGTATTTCCAATGGTTTTTGCGGTAAGTACATCATGCGTTTGTTTATTCTTGATGTTGTGACGAATTGAAGGTCAAACTATCCCAAAATACACAAAAGATCAAAAGATCTTGGGTGGAAATAACGAAAATTCAAACTTGGATGAGTATCCCACAAGGAACACACAAAAGATCAAAGCGAAAAAGAAATGAATAAGCGATGTTTCGCCCTGGATAACCAGCGTAGGCTAATCAGTAGTTTCACTGGTCACCCTCCACTATACATCATTAAACACCATCATACACTTAGATTTCCAACCTTGAACCACTCACAAATAGGCATCGTTGTGGGCTACTCATCCAAGTTTGAATTTTCGTTATTTCCACCCAAAATCTTTTGATCTTTTGGGTTTTTTTAGTTTCTTTTCGGTTGAAGTAACTGATTTGGAGGTTTTTAACTTCTTCTTTATCCCAAAATAGTTCTGGTTTTTTTTCTGCAAAGATTTCAGGGTTACCACCCGCATCTTTGTTGTCTACTTTTTTGTCTACTTTTTCCTGGAGCAAAAGGGGGGCGAACGCCAAACAAAATATTTTTCGGCTTTAGTAATGTACCCCATAAGACATGGTCATTTTCAGAGCCGCGTTCGAGCTAGGACAGTCACACTATTTGTGGGCAAGGACACAACGCTCTCAAATAAAATAATTAACTTAATTTAAATAAAAAATAAAGAATTTCTTACATTTTCGTGATCTGCATTGCACCAGTAACCTGATCTGCATTGCACCAGTATAACCTTTTTTTTAACTATTTTATAAACCAAATTTACGACAAATAATAAGAAAAAACATTATTTTGATCGCGGTCATATACGACGTATGTCTGAGACATGCAGTAGACGTCCGTCTTTGATCAATTTTTGATTGCGCGTGCGAAAACATGTTCTACAGTTACTTCCGCCTGTTTCCCGCAACTGCTCCTACTTAATTTTTGGGGTTTTATAGCACCGATTTCCAATCTTAATTACGGTTTAAAAGTTAAGTAAATATTGTGTGTTACTACCTCTTATATATGGCAATTTACTAAAGCCTTATCAAAATTTTAGAGGGATGCAGTTTGACCTTTGGGTACTAAACGCAGTTCTGACTAAAAAGCCAAAATCAGAATTGAAAATTCAGTTTAAAATTTTAAAAATTTAATAATTTTCACGCGAATTCAGCAACCGTTCGACTAAATAAAACGCGAAACAATAAATATCCATTTTCGAGTAATTTTCATATAGCGCTAAAATGAACTCAATAATGAGGTTTTAACTCTCGTTTCCTGTACGGCAGGAAGCAAACTTGTTAAACAATCCCTTACAAAATGAATTTTAACGTGTAGTACAAAATTTGACATAGAAAGCCTAGATCAAAGGCCGCACCCTAAAAGGTTGTGCCGCGCATGCATACATGGACATTTTAGGAACAATGACTTTCGACGAAAAGTTTAAAACTTGATTAGTTAGAAATTGAGGTGAAACTCCACTGAATTAAACTCTGGTCCTAGTAAAAATTGTCTTTATAGGGTTATCTGACACACAATTAGAGAGCTTAAATTTAAAAAATAACAAAACATAGGCGATTTCGGCAAGCTTTGGTACATAGTTTGATACATGGTGTGGTACCCTGTTTGGTCTGCCAAATGCTTATCAACCGATTTTGAAAACAGAAATGATGACGTCATTGTGACTCTGGTATCCTGTTTGGTATGTCAAATTGCATAGCGTGGAATAGAGCACGGTTTGGTGGGTTTGAAATTTTTGTTGTTTTTAGTTGTAGTGGATTTAAACGACCGATACTGGCAAACTTTTTTCCTAAATGGAATATCGTTTCCTTCAAAAAGGCGCTAAATTAGCAAATTGGTTACTCAAAGGTGAATATTTTTGTCTGATGTTTACGTTTGTTGGAGGGGTCAACATGTGATGAAAAATTTGTACACCAACTGACAAATTTTCTTGAATAGAATAGATTTAAAGTTTGTGGAAGATAGCCATATCAGCTTTTCTTTTACCCTTTTGTTAAATCTTTTTCAGCAAAATAAACCACTTAAATAATTAGGAAAATAATCACAAAAAACAAACAAAAAGGTTTTGAGTCAAATTAAACTAAAATCGTAAATATCAACGTATCATAGTGCTGCAGGCCAAAATATTTAAGAAAATTGCACTGACAAATGCATTTTTTGATTTAAAATAAAAATAAAATTGAAAATATATTAATGGTTTCAAAGCCCAGCTGGCGAAAATTTTTAAGAAATTGACACTACAAATGCCATTGTTAACACAAAATTAAATTAATACATAGGTGTTATAATGCCGCAATTTATGTCCTAATTTTGATTTTCTAAATATTTTCGTACTTACCCCCCTGACACCCGCGCTTGAGTAACTACGGTTAGTTTTTCCAATTATAAAAAACATAGATAACAAACAAACCATAAACAAAACCTAATAACTAAATACTTTAGTTGAAACATTACATTATTGAATTATTTATTATTATTTAATATTAACTCTTTCTATATTTTCGTATTGGTTATTATATATTGTTTAATTTTTTCTTTTTAATGTGAACTCATGTTCATAAGAATGTATTTTCTTTTAAGAACAATAAATAAATTGAATGGAATTAAATTTAATTGAAACATTATCTTTTATATTGCATTTCTCAAATATATGATGCCTATCTCAAAAAAAAGTTCGTTTCCATTTTTTTTTGGGAAAATCGATCAATGACTCGCTCAATGTCAATTTCAATATGTCTGTTGATATGCAGCAACGTTAATCCTGTCAGACGAATTTCAGTCATAGTGTTTTTAAGTACTTATATTTTTAATCTTCTGAGGCAGGAGAAGCTTCTTTCTGACTAAGCATTACTTCCTGACAAACATCCAAGAATGTTTTTATTAACGGGAAAATATCTCCACACTTGTTCATTGCCTCGAAAATGTTATTATATATGTTTTGATTTAAGCTTTTACCTACTTCTGACCAATATTGTTCCCAAATAAAATAAAAGTTCAAGAATTTGTGTTTTGTATTAATTAAACAGTTCATAGTATTTGGAAACGACATTAGTTAATTTTGCCCTGATTTTGGTTTCACGTTTTATAAAACTTGGTATGAATATGTTTAAGTCTCGTTGTTGAATCTTGATTTTATGTCCGAAATGATTTTGTCTTAAACTTGTTTATAAATTGAAACTCTATAATACAGTTCTGTATTTTTAATATCGTGGTTTTCGTCTGTTTCAAACTGTCCCAAAATACTGTGGAGGGATATAAATACAAATCTTAGTATCTTGAAAAAATTATTGATTTTGGTTAACTTTTTATATTCGAAATTAATGTAAAATCAAAACGAATGTTCCCTGATTTTGAAATTTAAGGCAACTTGTTAAGAAAGAAGAGCGAATGTTACAGCTGTGACACTTTTGCCGTTAACATTACTATATACAGAATTTAAGCAACATGTTGTCCAAATCAGCGAATGCCAAATAAAAAAGTTTTAATCTTATATTTAAAGAACATTAAGGAATTAGACAGCGGCAGCGTAGTCGGGCACTGGTTTAGGGGGATTTTGATATATTGGTTAAATAAGGTTAGTTTAGTACGATTTATATAATAAAAAACAAGAAGTAGATTTTGAAGCAGTTTTTACATAAAAATGAAATTGTACTGCATCGCGCAAACCAAAAATTTTATAAACTCGTAGAAATTACGCCGTAGGAGGAAAAGAGAAAATCTTTCTAGGCAAAAATTGTGCTAAATGACAAATAGAGAATAAATTGCTCCACTTTATTAAAAAGGTAAAAAGAAGTAAAATCATAAAATTCCATAATTTTAAAGGTAGGAACATAATAATAAAATAAATTTGGTTCCAAAAATAACATTTGATTATAATGTAAAACTAGACGGAATAAGAATACATCACATTCGGTTGCACACTTGAAAACAGGCGCGTAAAATACATTGTTAAGAAAAAACAGTGAATGTATAACGGACGGTGGGCCTCCAAGCGATTGTATTACAAAACAGGGCAAAATATTTTAAAAAAACAGCTAATGTGCAGGAAACGTGCGTCATTCGATTTTTTTACTTAATATTTTGTGCGAAAAAAGTGCCCATTCGCTGCAGACTGTTGCTTTAGCTCTTCTTGCCCAAAAAAATAATCTGAAATTTGATTTCTTGGCCCATTCGTTAAATTTAATTATTTTTTTTTTAATATTTAAAATAAAATAAAATAAAAAAGTGGTTTAAAATAAAGCTATCATGATATATATTATGAAAATGCAAAAAAGTGAGAATCGCAAATTTGTTGGCTATCGCAACCACGCCATACTTTACTTATTTACCATCATGTTACATTTAACTAACCTGACCAAATATTTCTTGAAGTTAGTGGTTTATGTTGGATGTTTAAAAGCTAGGCTAGGTTCTATTTCATTTTGTATATAGTTTACGAAATTGCTATTTTGGGAATTTCATTCATCTGCGTCAACATATAGATTTTGTCAATGAAATAACTAAAAGAGGGCTGCAGGTCTGTTCAACACCGTCTCAACTAAAAAACAGGAGTTCGCTTCAGTGCCATTTAGCCTACTATTGCTGCCATTTCTATAAACAAATTGACAGGTAAACATCACACCCAGTTCCCAACTACGACTTTTTTGTACATGCCCGCTCACGCGTCACATGCATGACTGTCATAACATTTCATATTAACATCATGTGACGCGTGAGTGAGCACTCGAGAAAGTCGTAGGTGGGAACCGGTTGTAAGTTTGGCGTCAATATTTCCGTGATAGTAGGTCAAGGGATACTAAAATGATAATGAGTTAACTGGCTTTTTAGTCGAAATGGTGTTGGTCTGTTAGACTTCTTTTTTAATTTGTAATATAGTTTTAAATTGAATATGATTTTTATATACCGAAATTGATAATTTTCAAATATTATTCAATTTTATAGGCCAAAAATAATTAAATCAGTACGCCACAAGCGCAGCTAGTTTAAAATTAAAAATATAGGTATGCGAAAATAATAATCTAATTTCTTTTATTGTCTTTTATGCTTATAAAATTGGACTTCTGCTAGGTACAGTTATCACTAATAAATTCTGTCCTCTTTGACAAACAGTAAGTCAAGATTTGTTTACCAAAATATAGAGGGTTTACAAAAGCAAATAAAAAGTAAAGTAAAAATAAAAATAAAAAATAATTTTGGTTTGTACGACCAAATAAAAATAAGAATAACAATAACTTTAAGCTAATCAATACAAAGCTTCTGCACATGTGAACAAAAGTTTGTGTTTCTTAAATAATATCTGCCAAAAACAAACCAAAAAAAACCTGAAAAACATCCATTTAAATGACAAAAAAAAATGAAAGTAAAGTAATGTGCGTCTTATTTTGATTTTTGCTGTATAAACGTCTACCTACACTATTTACCATAAGGTCAACTTTTATTTTAATTTTAAATATTATTTTTATTTTTATTTGCCTGTCTAAACCCATCCTAAATATTTTGACTTAAAATCTGCATTTTTTATTTGAATTTTAAATATTATTTTTATTTTTATTTGCCTGTATAAACCAACCCTAAATATTTTGACTTATAATCTGCATTTAATAGGGGCAGAATTTATCTTAGCGGGAAAAACCACCTTTAGGATTTCGCAAATTTGTCTTTAAGTTTAGTTTTTATAGCCTTTGTCGGTCTGGCTGCTTAGAGTGTGGAAAGAGAAGAATTTCCTTGTCTTTGGCGGATTTATCCTATTACACAGGGTGTTCATTTGAAAACTAGGAGATGTCAACACCGCTGTAGAGCTATTCTATCATAAGTGTATTTTTGTCTTGACGAATACGTTCCTAAAACATCTAAAAAATACAGAAAATATCCTCCCTCAACAAATAATAAACTCAATTAAGCAAAAATATAAGTTTTGGCAACAACACAAAAAATCTAGTAATTATTAGTTATCTAAATCAATTTCTTGAACTAAGAGATACAATTAAACGCAATATAGACACCTCATATCGTCCTGGAAATTTTTGGCGGCTTATTCAGTCCATTGGTAATTACAATTCTGTCCCCCAAAACATGACAGATCATCACGGAAAGTCTTTGTATGACCCACAGCAGATATTAGATGCTTTTGTTGAGTACTTTAAGAGCTCGTACACCACCTCTCAGGGAACATTACCTACCACCCAAGCGGACGTTTCCAAGAGCTTAAATACAATCCAGATTTCTCTAAAAAAAGTTGATCAATCGGAAGTATTGCGGGCTCTGAAGAGCACAAAGTCTAAGGCTATTGTTGGTTCAGACAAAATTTCTGCCTTTCTATTAAAAGACTGTGCCAATGTATTTGCTTATCCTTTAGCGGTTTTGTTTAATTTATCTCTTAAACACAACACTTTTCCGGCCACCTGGAAAATATCTACAATTGTTCCAATTCATAAAAAACAGGATTAGAATCTTATAGAAAACTATCGTCCAATTGTCATCATCAACAACTTTTCAAAATGCTTTGAACGTGTCCTTCACAACAGTCTTTATTTTTCACTAAGCAACCAAATCGATTCCAGACAGCACGGCTTTATGAAAAACAAATCAACAACATCAAATCTAGTCACTGCAACTCAATTTATTTCAGAATCTTTAGATATGGATTCACAAGTCGATGTATTGTACATTGACTTTTCTAAGGCCTTTCATAGATTAGACCACGGCATTATTTTAAGTACTTTTGAAACTTTTGGAGTTTCGAATGACCTTTCTATTTTTTTAAAATCTTACTTGATAGAACGCCCCCAGTATATTGAGTGCCTTGGTCGAACCTCGTCGCAAATTGTGGCCACCTCAGGTGTGCCTCAGGGCTCAATATTGGGTCCCCTTTTCTTCATTGCCTTCTTAAACAGCATCGTTAATGATGTCTTGGTCATTTGCCTACGTACGGTGACGATTTAAAGCTTATTTGTAGAATTAATAGTGCTTTCGATTGTGAAAGACTTCAGGAAGCTCTAAATAAAGTCAATACTTGGTGTGCCACGAACTCATTACCTTTAAATCCGACAAAGTGTAATGCGATTTCTTTTTTCTTAAAACAACAGGTAATTCAATTTGACTATAACATCAGCGGAGCCGTTCTGCCTAGAAGTACCGAATTCAAAGATCTAGGAGTAACTTTCGACGCTGCACTTTCATTTGTTCCTCACATATGCGAAATCGTTAAAAAAAAGTAATCAAATGCTTGGATTCATAATAAGAAATTGACAGTATTTTGAGAGGATTGACAGCTTAAAATTACTATATTTTGTGTATGTTGGACAAAACTAGAGTATGCGTCTAGAATATACATATAAAATCAATTGAAAGAATTCAACGCAAGTTTTTAAAATACGTGGCTTTTAAACTAGATGTTGTGTATCCGGAAATTGAAATACCTAATTATGTTTTATGCAATAGATTTAAAGTGTCTTCTCTTGAAGAGAGACGAAAGTCGGCGGAGCTTCAATTTATTTATAAACTAATTAATAACAGAATCGATTGTCCTGAATTATTACAACAAATACATTTTTTGGTACCCAGACCCTTAGTTAGAACTACAGTACCCTTTTATCTCCCAAGTCAAAGAAAAAATGTATTCAAAAACTCTCCTTTGATCAGAGCCTGTAATACATGCAATCAAGCTGGCAATCAATGTGACCTATTTAATAGTTTTTCTCTTTTTGTAAGATTCATTGTTTTTTTTTAATTTTAAGTTATTTTTTTTAAGTAAACTTATTGTTTTTTTTCCTACTCTGTAATTGGGTTAAGTCCTGTTGAGTGCCTGTAAATAAAATAAAATAAAAAAAATAAGACTTCCCACCCAAAATATATATATATATATATCTAGAGTCTGATTTTGAAGGAATCCGCGAACAGGTCAATTTTTTGTTCGCCCCTTCGAGAGGTAAACTTTACCCCTAAATTTTGAATAAGGAATAAAATGGGTCGAGTGATACACTGTTTTGAAGGTCTCTTAAATGTCTTTAAAATTTTGAAAATCTATCGATTTGTTTTCGTGATATTAATTTTCAAAATAAACTCCAGTTGTACCACAGGTAAATTTCACTCCCCGTAGTAATTTACCAGAAGAAAAAATGCAATGATTAAATGTATCTTTAAGAAAAATCAAGTCGATGTATCCTGGGAGATTTCTCAAAAAATAAAAAAAATATTTTGTAAAAAAAAGTATTTATGAGAGTATTTCATAAAGATAGTTTACATGGACTTATGTTAGAGTAGAAAGATTGAAAATATTCCATTGTATAGTTTTCAAAATATTCTAATAGGGGACAACCGGTATAACATTTCGAAGTTGTTTTATATATATAGCTAACAAGTAACACACTACCAGATAAGTTGAACATCATCAGCATACTGGTGTGACGTCATATTACGCAGACATCTCTTTAGATCAGCAGCGTAACAGCTAAAAAGTAAAGGTCCGAGAAAACGCCCCTGGGCTACCCCCCGAGATAATTTTGCGTACGATGATACCAAGTTTAACTCTTTAATGTCTTTTAACTGAATAATTCTCTAAAAGTCTTGCAGGCTCACCACTAAGACCGAAATATTTAAGGTTGGCGTTCAAAAGTCTGTGATTGAGGGTATCAAATGCTTTACTATAATCCAACAATATAAGACAAGTGTTCATCCCCCGATCACAGGCTGCGAAACTTTCATTCGATTCATGAAGGAGTGCTGTTGTAGTGCTATTTTGGTTACAAAATTCTGACTCAGTAACGCTAATTATTTTATTGTCATAAAAATGCGAACTAAGCTGCTCTTGATTTTTGGTAGAAGGAGTGGTTTAAGCTACACTATCACGATTTACTCATTGATAGAGAATTAAATTTGCAATATTTTTCCATTTGGCACTTTTGACAGTCTGCTACCATTTAGGAGTGATTTTGGAGGTTAGAAATGACAGTTCCCGACGATGTAGGAATGGGGACTTTTATTATGTTAAATGGTGGACCACCTTTAGCTTGTTAATGAAAACAAATTTTGGGTTCTAATTTTTTCCTCTATGCAAAAAATTTATATCTAAATTGCCTAGCTTATAACTATACCTATAGTCCAATTTTTTGATGAGCGGACTGACGTAATTTTCGCCTTTGAAAACGTATTTCTTTGTTGTCAACAGTTCGCATGTCAAATAATTTGTTGTTGTCAATTTGAAGTAACAGCTGAAATAATCAACATGACTTTTTTTACATATTTATTGTCGCTGTCTAAAACAATGTATCAAATAGAGATCCAAAAGAATGACGTCAGTCCGGTCATCAAAAAATTGGACTATGGTAGATAGTGAATAGGGAAATTTTGGAACAATTAAAATTTTGACAGCTTTGACAGCCGCTGTGGTAGTGTTTAACAACCACTACCACTACTGCGCATCGATTTTACTGGAGTTTTTGGAACACATTTAAAACTGTTACTCGTAAAAAAGTTTAAAGATGAGAAAAAATAAAAAATTTGGCTTAATTTTACAAAATAATTGTTTTATATGTTGGAAACTGGTAATATTTTACTATTTTTAAAATAAATTGCGTCAAAATTCTTAAAATTAACCAGAAAATTAACCACAACCACAACGAAATGGATTCGTAGCATACGGCAGTGGTAGTGGTTAATTATCACAACGAGATGACGTTTAGCTATTGCGCAGACGCAGTAATTACCACAATCACTACGAAGTGTCAAATAGAATTGAAATATTTTATGTCAAAAATATGACATTTTAAACTCAAATAGTGTTGCCGTTAATTTTACAGAAACAGTGTATGTTTTACATGACGAGGCTTTTTAAGTATAAATGAATTAATCCAATTAAATTAAAACCTCGATACGTTCGCAAAAAGTCGACCTAATTAGTAACAAATTATTTGGAAAAAGTTCTTCTTTTCATACCGCGGCCAATTCTCATATCTCATTCCAATTAAACACATAAAGGGATAACCGATAAAAAGTTTACAGGAACTTCCTTTGCTACTTCCAAGAGGGATCTTTTAAACAGAGAATAAATAAATGGTAAAGAACAAAAATTTGGAAATACGTTATTCAGGAGAGGAGTCTGTAATTCCTAGTTTCTTAAAGACGAGAAAAACCGCTAAACATTAGTATGAGCACTGTGAAATAAATTCATGATCTATTTAATAATGTGGCTAAAATGGCTCTGTAATAGAACAGCGTCTACAAAAAAGAACGCAAAAATAATAAAAATCAGCAAATTGAAAAAGTGGTGTCTAGTGTTTCTCGTAATAATAACGCACGCAATCAATGAAAATACCGCTACAAAATTTTAAAATACAAAAACTCCACAATAACATAAACAAAATAGCAAAACCATACCTCGTCAAAATTGTAAACTTTTCGACAATGCCCAGTTTTCTGAGGAAGTGGGTTCGGCACTTGGGGCCATGTCCTCGTGTAACGGGTTTACCTTGTAGATTGAAACCCTCGAGTAAGGTTAAACTTGGCGGTTGGAGATGTTTTATCCATAATATAATAAATAAATTCAATTAAATAAAATCAGATGATGTCGTTTTCACTGTCACTCAAATTAATACCTTGTCATTAAATTATCGTAAGTTCACTATGACACCAGGCGTGGATTTGTTAGTGCATGCGCAGTAGATTTTTGGGTTATGGCCAAATCCAACCGCGAATTTGAATTTTCTTTAGCGGCACTTGGGTCGTTATAGTATCTCATAGTTATATGGGCTAAACTTAGCATAAACACCAAATATTTTTTTTTCAAATAGGACACACACGCTGGTTACCCAGGGCGAAACATCCTTTAATAATATCTCTTTTCGCTTTAGTTCTTTGTGTGTTCCTTGTGGGATGCTCATCCAAGTTTGAATTTTCGTTATTTCCACCCAAGATCTTTTAACAAAGTGGTACTTGCACAAGCTCTGTGTTGGTATCGTAGAACATCGTAGAAGGCAGTCTCTCAATCAAATCGTATTCATTTGGGAGGGCAAGCGCATCGAGAATATTTCTGTTCCTTACGGTTTTAAATAAAGCATGAGACAAATATATCAGCGCAGTGAACTGATTCTCTCAATCAAGCATGCTAACAAAACTTCATGTTGACGTCAGTGTATGATTGCGCGGAAGGCGACTAAATTTAACGTAAGTAGTAGCATTCCCAAGTGTATCGTGTTTGCAATGTAATGTTTTATTCCCCGAATATACATTTGTTTCATATTAATAGAGTAAAGTCCTGTTTTTTTTTATGAACGGAGTGACGTCATGTTTTTGGATCTCTATTTAATACATTGTTTTAGGCAGCAACAATAAATATGTAAAAAAGTCATGTTGTTGATTGTTTCAACTGTTACTTCAAAATGACAACAACAAATACGTTTTTTAGAGGCAAAAATGACGTCATAAAAAAAATTGGACTATACATCTCTTATGGACCTATTTAGTCTACACTTTCCGTTTCTCTTTGGCTCTTTCTACAGTAACTCCGGAGAGGCAAATCCTCCCCGCCAGCAACAGTGAGTAAATAATGAATATCGTCCGATTCCGGATATCTGTTCCGGAGCAAGTCGAAGCATCAAAAGCTTTCATGAATTAGGAATAAGTTCGCTTCGATAACTATACCTACCTACCTATTAAACATCCGGATAATTTTTATCGATAACAGAGTGATGTCCGCTCTGTAGAAGACAGAAATAAGTAACATTAAAATTTTGAATGTAAATGGAAAGTTCTCGAGATAAGAAAAATGTTTACCGAAATTTTGAGTTAGCAGTTCTAAACCATTTTAACCGGAGTAGTTTTATAAATTTTACATTTCCCCCCAGGAAAAAGACTGCTTATATTAAGAAAGAGATAGATTCTAAATAGAGATTTATTTAACGGAATTATTTATTATGATAGATTGTTAAAAAATTTGTTCATTTATCCATATTTGACGATTTTATATTGTTCTTGTTTCTCTGGTCGTGACTGTATGCATTAGTATACTAATAATATTTTTAGTTAACAGTTCTTTTGAGATCTAAGAACTGATTTTAGATATACTTATTGTGCTGATTATAAAACTGGCAGCAGATTTTTTCTATCAGCTTTAGTTTTTGAGATAGAGTCTAATTGAATTTAGTTCTAATAAAAGGCAAAAATAAATAAGTGAACATCTCCTTAAAATTCAAAATAGAAATTTGGTATTGAAAACTAGGATCTAATTAGCCAAATATACCTGAAATTATCCGTAAACGAATATTCCTAGGCCTGGTTAACCCGCATTACTTTATTAGCTATTTTATATTTGGAATTCCCTATGATCCGATCTCCTCATACCTGCTCAACCCCGACCAATTGGTTTTGGAAACATAGTACTTTTTGTCTCCTTTTGTCCTTCTCGACTTAGTATATTGTGTAGTTTTTGCAAAAAAAGTTGTGTCATAATTTTTTGTACATTTTCGTCGTTTCATAGTTTTAAAACTAAAATAATGGCATCCACAAGCAGGCCGCGATGTGTAAATCACACAGATGTTTTTTGTTATGTATGTGGCGGGTACACTTTGATAGAAAGTAGAAAAACTATTTCTGCATTTGCATTAAGATAAATCTTGGGCTCCACATGTGGTGTGTAAAACATGTGTTGAACATTTGCGACAGTGGACAATTGAAAACAGAAAGTGCCTAAAAATCGACATAAATGGACATATCCTGATCTGGATTCTGCAAGAAGACCTGAAGATAATACAGAAACATCAACGTCTGATGAAGTTCAAAGAATGCATTCAAGAAACGGCAGTGAACTTGAAGCAGATTTAACAACTCCTCAGTGTTTTAATCCAACAAGAACTGAACGATCTCGTGAGAGACCTATACTTCTCAAAGGAGTGTGCTGAATTACTTGCATCCAGATTAAAAGAAAACAACCTTGTTTATCCAGGCACTAATGTTACATTTTATCGTAAGGAAGAAAAGGATCTGCTGCCTTTTTTCACTCAGGAAAGTAAGCTGGTATTCTGTAACGATATAAAAGGACTCTTAGAAAAAATGGGTTTGCTAGAATACACTTCAGACGATTGGTGCCTTTTCATTGACAGTTCAAAACGTAGTTTAAAATGTTTCCTTTTACATAACGGTAACAAATGTGCCTCAATTTCTATTGGACATTCTACTACCATGAAGGAGGAGTATAAAACAATAGCACAAGTTTTGAAATTAATTAAATACAAAGAATATCAGTGGGCAATTTGTGTTGATTTGAAAATGGTGAACTTTCTCCTTGGACAGCAAAGTGGATATACAAAATAACCCTATTTTTTATGTCTTTGGGATAGCAGAGCTAAAAATCAGCACTGGGTTAAGAGAAATTGGCCTACGGTTCAAGGAAAACAAAACATAGTGAATGAACCTTTGGTTACGAGAGAAAAAATCTTACTACCACCCTTGCATATCAAGTTGGGCCTTATGTAGTAGTGTGTAAAAGCGTTAGATCACGATGGAAATTGTTTTGGGTTCTTGTCACGTAAGTTTCCTGGGATTAGCACGGAAAAACTAAAAGCTGGTATATTTGATGTTCCTCAAATAAGGCAACTTAATAAAGATCCACAGTTCACCATATTTGTTCAAGTAGTTAAAAATTTTCTTGGAAATCACAAAGCACACAATTACATAGAATTAGTGAAAACTATGCGTTCAAATTTTCATATTATCGGTTGTAACATGAGTATAAAAGCTCACTGTCTCCACAGCCACCTAGATCGCTTTCCAAAAAATTTAGGTGACTGTAGTAAAGAACAGGGAAAAAGATTCCATCAGGATATTAAAACTACGGAAGATCGATATCAAGGACATGATGGCCGACTACTGTTGGAGCCTTCAGCGAGACTACACCAGTAAACTCCATGCTAGAAAGTCGTATAAAAGAAAATTTGTAGGTGATAGTGACTAATAATATGAGTATGAATGTATGTTAAGCTACTTTTTATAATAAATAAATTATGTGTCTTTTTTACTGGCAATAGTCATAGTTATAACGTAAAATATATATAGAGGTTAAAAATAGTAAATAATTCCTATTTTAAAAACTAGATCTGATGAAATTTGATGGCTATTTCGGATTCTCCACACAAAAATTACCCAGAAACAGTTAAAAAATCGCCGGCACCAAAATGTGTGTTCGCCCGTTTTATTTAAGCCAGCCACAAATCTGAAAACTGTCTTATGCATAGCAAAATTATGTTTGGACGATTTGTGGGACGGAAAACAAGCAAGGCCTACTCAAATGAATATGAAACAAAGAGAGTGGGCTTGTTTTAATACATTTGGTAAAACACTCAATTACTACGTTTATATGCCTTTGAAACCACTTTTGTATAAGGATGGTTTTAAATAAAATCGCTTTCTCCAACGGTTTAGACATCCTCCATGAAATGTCAAAACACCCCAATAAAATGTGGATGACAATAAAATATTAAAAATTAAAAAAATATAACCTAAAAATAAAGTATCTATAAGGAACCCCGTTTCTCATAGTCAAACATTATAGGCATTTAAAAAAATTCATTTACATATTAAGCCTTTTAAATAAGAAAATTAAATTTAATGTTGTAATGGCCGTCGATGCAAAACGTTTAAAATGGTGTCTCGGGCGGCGACCAAATTTGTAATGATTATTTGACAAGAACAACTCCTGCGACGTCACCTTGTAGAACGACCCGACCTAGAATATTGTGGACCTCGGAAAAGTTACATTTAATAAGTAAAATTTCGGAAACGTCCATTTTGATACACTTCTATTTTAAAACTCATAGTAATTACAACGTCTCATTAATTGACGTCCGTTTTTACTTTGGCCCGACTTTGACTTTTATTCTAAAAATTCAGTTAATTTACGTCACTAATAAGTAGCGTGTATCACCAACATTTGGCTACGTCAGTTTTGGTAAGTATTGACGTCACAACTGATGCACTACATAGTTGCTGACGAAGTCATGTTTTAGTTAAAAATACGTGTTTGTTGAACAAACCAACTTCCAACCGAAACTTGGGCCAAAACCGACGTCCTATTAGGTTGTAATTAGTCGGAAGTCAGAAAAATGCTGCTTGGGTACCCAGTCATACTATAAAAATTTACATTTTATGAATTTCCTTAATTATCCGGACATACATAATAAAACCCGATTTACCATACTCATATGTTAAAATAGCTTCCGATACATATGTAAGCAGCTTAACCTGCAGTCCGTTTTGACAATTTCCCAAATGCCGGTAATTGGCTCCTTAATTAAGTAATCTCTGTGGAAATGTTAAAGGGGATTTCGCAACATTACAGCCAAAATTGTAGTTAATATGGTACAAGGTGCATGCCGCTTTCGGCTATTTAGCTTATACCAATAACATCCAAGAGCACAATGTGTACCTGTATACGCATAAAATTGTTGGGAAACAGTTTCGCTTGAACTAAGGTTGTCTCGGAACAAGTAAAACCCTAAAGAAGGGGTATAATAAAAAATCCGCTCATATAAAAAGTAAAATAAGGAAATCCATTTTAAAAAACGTATTCCAATTATAAAAAGTATGGAGCTTTGAAAACTCATTTCTAAATGATTTTCCCTTATTACCATCCAGTGGGCATGCGGGTATGAATCGTATGTACAGGGTGTCCAAAATTCGATGGTTTTGGGCGGTTTCAGGTTTCCCAAGCTCAAATTCCAAGACAACATTTTTGGTAAAAACCGCATTTCAGTATGTCAGCCCGTCTTCGAGCTACAGGGGCTTTTTGAAAAGTCTGAATTTTGGGATAGGCCCTATAACTTTTTTATTTATGAAAATATCTCGATGGTGTTACTCGCATTTTTGTAGTTTTTTAAACTAGAATATAATTACTAAGTCAGATTTCATGAGTCACTTTTAGTTTTTGAGATATGACACAAAGTTGGTATTTTTCTTATGGAACACAGCTTTTTTCATTTTCTTCAAAGCGATGTGCTTCTGACACAAATTGGATAAATAGTTGTAGAGTTATTACATATTTTCCGTACCTTCTGAAGTAAAAGAAAGCCTTATACATCTATAAACGCGTCAACCGCCAATGTTGTCAAATTTTAATTTTGTCCATCTTTATAACATTTTCTGTATTTTTCTTCTTTCCACCCCGCCGCCGCACTGTAGGCAAAATTCCAAAACTAAGTAGCAAAAAGTAAGGTTTACGTTAGGCATTTCTGAAAACAACATTGGCTTGAGAAAAGGTGAGTAAAGAAAAAGTCTGAAAGTGCTGAAATGAACATTTGTATAACTCATAAGATGTCAGTATAATCTTTTCAAGAATATGCCTATTTCTGAAAAAAATGTTCAAATAGTAGGCGTTGACTCCGAGTGACATATTATAAACAAACTTGAAACAGATGTTTTTAGTTTGATAATCAACAATTTTGTGACAGTTTGCAAATATGTTTTGAGTGAAATATTTTGTACCAAAAATATATTATGTTGGGAATTTGGAACCTTTGGTTGCACTAAAACAAAATTATGATTGTTTTCCACAAACCAAAACTACACTTTTTTGCACT
This sequence comes from Oxystoma pomonae, assembly GCA_963921995.1. Taxonomy (NCBI): domain Eukaryota; kingdom Metazoa; phylum Arthropoda; class Insecta; order Coleoptera; family Brentidae; genus Oxystoma; species Oxystoma pomonae. Next base: position 89,228,284 of record OY998163.1, read on the forward strand.
CGACGCTCGTTTCGCTAACAACGTTTATCGTCTCCTGATGATGCTAACGTTGTTAGCGAAACGCGCGTCGAGTGCAAAAAAGTGTAGTTTTGGTTTGTGGAAAACAATCATAATTTTGTTTCAAAAATATATTGACAAAGTAAGTAAAAAACAGTTTTTGTTCCAATTTTGTTAGATAAAAACTAGGTGAACGCCAACGGATGCCAACGTTATTTATAGTTTTTTTAATAGCGGCAAGTATGCTTTATTAGGAAACGTATATCAAAAAAATCGCAAAATTTCTTAGAGACCTAAGTTTAGGGTAGTGTTCCTACTAAATAAATGTATTTGCACGACCATTTATATGAATAACATAAAGATGATTCAGTATTTTTTTGTTTTTTTTTACTTTTAATTGAATAAACATGTATAGTATTGATGATAGAGACGAAAATATGTTTTGTCGATAGGGGGCGCTACAGATTTTTCCTAATATTTTTGCAAAGTATGATTTTTTACATAATTTTTATTTTTTCACCATGTTTGAGCTGTCGAGGAAGGCATTCCTGGAATTATGGTGTAGTGCTGTAAAAGAAAACAGAGTAGAAATTATTTAGTTTAGTAACTTAATAATAATTTATTATTATTTTTTTAATATTACTCAAACAAAATAAGTACTTTTGACTGTACGATAATAATTTTTTGATCGAGCAATTCGTTAATTGAATAAAAGGCTTTAGTGAGGAGAAAATCCCTACACTCATAAGCTGGATTTATACAGGAAAAATTAAAACTAAATTAAGAATAAAGTTAAATTAAAATTATAACTAAGAACTTTTTGATGGTTTATACAGGAATTAAAATTATTTGTAATTTTTTTTTGTTTTTTATTTGAAACTTGTATATTGTGTTAAAAATTTACAAAAATGCATCAATTTTTAACACCTAAAATCACATACATATATTTTATAGCAGTGTCTTATCAGGGCTGTGCCACCAGAAGCTAATGGTTGTCCAAGTCACATAACTCCCTTATTTCAGTAAAATTAGTGTCAAAACCTTTCCTTACCTTTTTATAGGAAAATACACCACCCAGTTTCCATAGAAAAAAGGACCAAAATTATAAATCTGCTTTTGAAATAAAAAAAAAACAGAAAAGTGAGGTTATAAGTAAAAAAATCAATGTTTCCTAGCATGCGCACATCCATTTTCAGTTAAAATTAAGTTAAAAAATAAAAGTTGACCATCTTTTAATTTTAATTTAATTTTCTTAGGTATAATTTTAGCTGTATAAACACTTACAGGGGTTCCTATAGGTTTAACTCTTATTTTTATTTTTTATTTTTCCTGTATAAACCCAGCAACAGTTTGCTAAATTGTTATATAATTGTAAACCGGTATAAATCATTTATTATAAATATAATAAAATATAATTTCTAGAAAGTTCTTTATTTTAATGTCAAAAATTTATAAAAATTTTGTAAAACTATTCTAGTTTTAAAGGTATAATAAAATAATAACTTGCAGTGTAGCTTAAAAGTATAAAAAAGTGACAAATTAGAAAAATATGCTTTGTAAGCAGTAGGCTTAAATAAATTGAAAATATTACGATTTTTTGTATTCTGCACGCAACGGTATTAATTTTGAATAACCTATATCTGAAATATTTTTAAGCAGACATAGACGCATTTTCTTTATTTAGTGGATTTTGTATTTCTTTAACTTTGTTATTCTATGTATATTTGGACACACTGTATAATAATTTTGCCGTTTTGACCTCTAAGCTATACCTAAACCATTTTATAAATATATGGGTTAACAGATTGCTGATATAAAATATTTGAGTCAAATTTAAATTAAATCGGACAAAAAGAACATTATTGCAATATAGTTTCGGGATTTTGCCCACTGTGCGCCGCTTTAAATAAAGTAGCAAATAATTTTGAAGTATTTAGTTATATAAACTTATATATAATATATATATATATATATATTATATAAACTCTCCCCTTCCCTCTCGTAACACTTTTATCTACTCCCCCGCGCCGTTACTTAATTTATTGACGCCACCAAGAGGTTGCAATGTGGACTTTAGGCGTAAGGCAAGGTCTGGGAGATATGCAAGGAGGCAGAAGAATGGGCAATTGCTCTCTTTCTTCCCAGCTTCCGCAAAAATCTCCAAATTTTCATAAAAAATTAGTAAAATTGCTAAAAATTACACGTTAATCTTCCGGCCCCTATCGCACAAGAATTTACTGTTGAAGACTTTTACCGGCGCGTAATATGAGATCACTGCACAAATCAGAAAACCGCGCAAGACCACCAAAACAAAAGAAAAGAAGCAAATCTCCAACAACACAAAAATGCATTTATTTGCTTGCTTGCTTGAAAAATAACAGCGCATAGCAGTTAGAGCGCATGCTTTTTAAGATACTGCGCGCTACCAGTTACCGCAAAAATTCATACTTCTTATTTTTTTAAGTAGGCGCGTAGTTAATTGCGTTTGACAAGGTGTGCAAACGCCTAAGCAAACCAAATGGGTTTGTGTAAGAAATCTTTGTTTTCATTTAATTATTTAAAATTAGTTTCAAACTTACCTTTATGTAGAAGACTTTTTTCTTGATTTAAATGAGATACGTTACGTTCCTATTCAATGACTTAAAAAATGCGCTGGAATATCCAATTCAAGCAAAAACGGCCTGGAATGTTTTTTGAATCAACCAAATCGTAATTGTTTTAAATTTAAAGCAGATAAACCACGTCTTGGCGGTGGTCTATAATTATGCGACGATTTTATTCAAAATACAACATCCCGTGTCACTTTGACAGTTCTCGGATTTCTTGTTTACCCCGATTTTATTAATTTTTATGAATTATTTGGACTGTTTTAAGAAAAAATCGCCTTACGCATTATATTCCAGTGCATTTTGAATATATAGTTCGACTTAAATTTTTATATTCCCATGTATATGTCAGCCTTCAAACCAAACTTTTCTTAAATTGTATTCCTTAGTAAATATCGCCTTTTGGGTCTATCTTTTATATTCAAGTTCAACTTGATATCGAAAAGAATGTAATACTATTTTTAAAATGTGTCAAAAATGGTATCTTTGGCTTCTTAGTATAATTTTATAATTTATTTATTCCCCCCCCCCCCAGCCACCCCTACATTTGGGGCCTGGTCGGCGCTTACTTCTAAAATCCTTGATAACCGATTGATGGCAAATCATAAAAATACAAGAAGGAAGGAAAAAGGAAAACTGGAACAAAATTGCCTTCTTTTATATTATTTTGATTTAGTTTTGTCTATATAATAACATCTGTACTCTACAGTGTCAACAAAATGCGAATAAATATATTATCATTATTATTATTATTTTAACATTTTTGGTAAAATGCTCAAAAAAGCATCCCTACAAAATTCTGTTTTCAATTTTCAGTTACATATTTCTTAGCATCTTATGCCATGTGCACACCAACGCGTGCCCACCCTACTTCAAAAAATGCACCATGTGACTGGACAAATATTTCCAATGATTTTAAATGCAGAATTACGTGATGCCACGCGTGGGCACGCAAGGACACGCGTTGGTGTGCATCGGGTATTAGGGGTTATAAGCCACAGCACGTAACTCGACGTAGCGTAAGTTTTGATCATGTATGTAAATGCGTAACCCCAGATCAAAAGAAAGTTATTTACTATAAGCATGTCCGGTATTCCCAGACATTTACATAGCGATGCGCTGATGTCCGTGGTGTTTGTCAAACCTAAATAGTGTCAGACACTCAGGTTTCGCCACCTCGTCAAAGTTGAATCTTTCATAACGGGCTCTTCTTTTCCCGAGAGCAGCCTCTTCACGGAGACATTAAGAATGTCTTCCATTTCCACATGACAATTTTTAGGTTATCTTATAAAAACACAAAGTAAATGAGACCGCCCTCTCTTCAACTACTTAACCAATTGACAAGATACGCAAGAAGCGTTGCTTTAAGCCTTTTCTAGCTCGTAAGTAGGCGACGTATCCTCTCTGCGTAACGTACGTTGCGTTTACGCCTTGCCGTGGCTTATAACCCCTATTAGAGAAAAAGGCCATGATCTACGTGATGCTACGATTTTTGGTAGCATATAGGCTATCATTTATAAACATCATGAAAAATAAATACAGTAAAAACGTATGAACAATTATAAATATAATATGTAGATACAAATACACATACGGAAGCTTTTTAGTAGAGAAAAGTAAATTACAACAAGTTTAACAAAGTTGCCACCTAAGTTTTTGAAGAACTGTATGTGGCAGAAGCTTATGGCTCATTACCTAAACTAAACACCTAATCTACAACAAACAATAATAAAAGAAAATAGAATAAAATAACGAGAATTATATCAGTTTCCTATGTAAGTTTCCAAGTTCTGAGTAACATACTTAAGTATACGATTCTTTTTTAAACTTTTCCTATTCAGAATTTTTAATTGTTGCGATTGTAAAGTTTGATACCAAGGTAGCTTATAGATTTTAAAAATGAAGTGGTTTTTGCCTGAGGTGTAGTGAAGTTTGTCATATTTAGGTTTGCTCTTATGTTATAAGGTAGATTTTTTGGTAATCTCAGGTTTGGATTGCTATGTACAAAATTAATGGCTGCGATTATAAAAAGAGTATCTAAGTCCTTTAGGCTTGTGACAGATTCAAAAAATTCCTTGGATGGGAATATCATGGGTTTCTTATGTATAATTTTTATGATTCTTATAATATATAAACCGCATTTCAACCATCTCTTACTTTCCTTAACCACCCCCCACCCTTTAAAGTTAGAAAATGTTTAGTGAAACGTAAAACTTAATATTCGCAGCTTTTTTGCTTCAATAGTTATAAAATTTTAAATATATCAGCCCTCCCTTAATTCCTTAAGCCCCCTGTTATCCTTCATCAATCATTTATAACATTTCTACCGAACAGACACAAATAAACAAAAATGTAATCTATAAAAACGAGAAATAAAATAAACTTAAGTTTTTGTACGTAAATATAATAAATATAAAAAACAGTGTAATTCATCCAGAAATTAGGTTTTAAGGATGAAGCCTTTTATATAGGTAGAGCACTCTCCATGTATTTTTCCTCCAAGATGTCTCCACAACTTGCATAAAATTGTCAGGGAACATTTCGCCAGCACTAAGGTTGTAATATTTGGAATTTAGGGATTAAACTTAGTTGGATAGCATACACACCTATTATGAAGGGAAGGTGTTAAGTATGTTCTAGGTCTGCCTAATTTTAGGGTTATTCAACTTAATCTTATGATACCGGCTATATAAAGGAATGTAATTGCACTGCAGCCAAACGGTAAGTTAGTTAACTTCTTTATTTTAAATGAGAAACCCAGTATATTTTCAAAATTTTCATAGATGATGATTCCAAAAGTACCTAATATGTTACCTTTGTTAATTATATAATTAATTTAGTTTTTTTTCAAAATATTTATTTTAGACTTCAAATCAGATACAATGATCTGCCATCGAGGCCTTAAGTTTTGCACAATAATAACAGATCACAATTCATAGAAACTAATTATGAAATTTTCTTTTAGATGTTTCTGTTTTCTAAATCCTTTTTAAGGTTATAGTACACAACTTCATCACTTCCTTCAAATACTGTCTTTGGTACACTATTGTAGGTTTGTACACTTCGGGAAATAGTCCTTTTTTTTTGTTCTCGAAAAAGGATTTCTTAACATTTCTCTTGATCTTAAATTATGGTTATTAGTCTTTATTTTGTTTAAGTTCTACACTATTTTTTAAGAGTTTATTCTGAACCTCATAAATAGTTCGATTTTTAAAAAAATTTGATATGATTTTTAAAAAAAAGGTACATTGAATTTTTATTTAGCATATGATTGCACCTTCGTATTGCACCTAAAATTAGAGCCACTTTTTTTACTATGCTCTCTACATGCGTGTTCAATGTTAAATTGTCTGTAATTACTAGTCCTAGATATTTATATTGTTTCACGTTTTTTAGAACAGTGTCATTAATTTTTATTACAGGGTTTATTTGTTTTTTACTTATTTGGTCTAGGACTATGTATACAGTTTTTTCTATATTAATACTAATTTTATTAACACACAGCCAGTCGTAGTAATATTTAAGATCCTTATTTACATTTCTTTCTAGTTTTTCTTTATTTACACCAGAGAAAACGGCCACTATATCATGACAGAATTTAAAATATTGTGCCTTTAATCCTGCATATTTCAAGCTTTGTACGTGTAACACGTATTCCAGAGGTCCAAGCACCGAGCCCTGTATAATTTCGACATTAATATTAGATTCCTTGCTGTACATTCTATTCACATTGCTTTTTTGCTTTCTTCCTGTTGAATATGATTTTAAAAGATCATAACACTTTCCACGGAATCCCACCCACAAAAGCCTTTTGAAGGTCAACAAACACCGCTACAATATATCTTTTTTCTATCTAATTCAGTTTTTATGTATTCCAATAGATTCACGGTTGCTTTCAAAATACATCTATTTTCTTTAAGTCCATATTGTTTGTTGTCAAATTGAAAAAATGTATTTAATTATATGTTTTACTAATCTAATATTTATTACTTTTTCTATGATCTTACTAAAAGTACCCAATAAAGATTGACTTATAGTTGTTTACATTGTCATGTTTTCCCTTTTTATATAAAGGTATTACTTTTGCTGTTTCAAGTTCTTCTGGAAAGCAGTCATGTTCTAGTACATTATTTGTCAAATCAACAATTTTTGGTTCAATAATATTTATAAGTGTATTCAATTTTAGTAATTCTGTCAATCCCGGGAGCACAGGTGTTTTTAAACTCTTTTATTATCTTTGTTTTATCACCTGTAGATTTGTCCTATGTTAGAATGTGGTCGAGAAGACATCCGAAATTTTAAGAAATATACAAGTTGTTTCATTTAAAATAAAAAGTTAATGTCAAAATTTCACATTTGCGATCACAACTGCTATTTTTTAAGGACGTTACTTTACAGAAAATGATACAGTTCTGTACTTAACTTTTTTTAAATTCAATAGTATGGGAGGTAAGAGGGGGTGGGTGGAAAATATGTTGAATCACTCTGTATATCCAGAAAAACCAGAATGTATGATGTATAGAACCTCCTGTTAAAAAATATAATATTTTTGGCGTGGTGTGCCGGGCCCTTGATCCCTATTTTGAGATGCAAGAGAGTCCATTTCGCATCAAAGATAGAAAAACGCATATCCAAGCAAAACATCTAACAATAAAATTGGAGGAATATTCATGTTCTAAGAATATTCCCTCAAAGTGATTTTTGGAAAATTCTATTGCGAATATAGCAGGAATGTTACAGACCTATTTTTTGTTGAATATTCCCATAATAACGTGACAATCAAGTTATTTTTATGAATATTTCCAAAAAGAATATTTTTGTCAGAATTTTGGCATGTTTGCTGAAAATATTACTATCTTGTTAAAAGAATACGATTTACATGATTTATAATTGTAATTTAGTTCAATGTCATCTATTGTAGGTAGATGGCACTGAAATCAATATGTTTCCTATGTAGCAGGTAATATTATCATATAAATAAGGCAACATAAAGTTATTTAAGTAATTTTTTGATAACTAATCTCAAGTAGTACATCAACATAATACATACATTGATATACCTACCATGAATTTTCAGCTATAATCTTACATTTTAGTGGAAGACTAATGAATATTTGGTGGATATTCATGTCGATATCCACTCCACTGCATATCCTAGGATATCCATCTCGTGACCATGTGGACATGTTCTGAATCACAAAATCATAGCCAACCATATTCAATATTACCATATCATTTATCGAAAAAAATATTCTGCGAATATTGTTTCACGTCACGTTTATATCACATTTATATCACCTGTATGAGCTAAAACGTAACTTATTGCCGGCATATGTTAGTAATATTCCCAATGGTAAAATGTAACATTCCTATCACATTTTTGTTTTCTAAGAATATGACTATAACATTACAGGAATGTTTAATTGTTATATGGGATGGTGAGGGTTACCAATTTCTAGGGTTATTCTATATTCTGATGTTTCCAACAGTCCGTTCTATTTTTATTTAAACAAAACCTAACCTCAGTGACCCACTGAGTAAAATCAGATTTACAAGTTAATAGAAATCCAAACGCCCTAGATTGTCATTGTTGTCACACATGAATTTTTAGGTTACGGTTTTTCTGACAGAAATTTTGGCGAAAATAGTATTTGTTTACATTTTGGCCATGGAAGAATAAAATGAAAATAAAATTATTTAAAAATGCCTTACAATTGTGCGACTAGTAAACCTAGTTTTACACGCAATCGTTTTATTTTTCAATGCATATCAGTGTCGTATATGTTATATCAAAATGTATCGTTATTTTTGGCTATACAAAGCTGGACATGTGGATAAATATTATTTTGAATTAATGCGTTCATGAAAGATACTGTGCAAAAAAGTTATATGAAATTTTAATAATAATATTATCAGCACACATAATAAAAGTAAAAATAAAGAAAACTATGCGGCACTGATTCAACTGTAACCAACGCTCTTTTTAAAGAGAACCAAAATTACCAAACGTCAGATCGAAAATTCTCGCTGACAGTTGACGTCAATTAAATCTGTATTGAATAGAATAGAATAGAATATCTTTATTTCCAAAAATTAAAAAATATTACATTTATATGGAACAAGTCAAGTTTTTATAGTTAGTAGTTAAATATAATTGAAAAAAACTATAATAGTCATGCAAAAAATAACTTAAACTTTAATTTATAAAAGACACAATATAATAACTGAAACAATTATGACAATCGGCAACTTAAGAACTAGACCTTTTGTAACCGTTTAAAACATTTTCTTTTTATATTTTTATATAAAGTTCGTGTGGAAAATACTAAATATAAGAATACCTCGCAGTTCCACTTTTAGAATGATCAGGCAAACTTATTGGTTGCACAAAAGATATTCCGTTAAAATATGTCTTCTGGTAGCTCCCGACGGTTACATACTGGACACAAGGATCATAACTGATCCGGTACTCTGTGCTGGACATTCACAAACTATTTATTTATTTAGGTGACGTAAAAAACAACGACTCATGCCATGACATGACATGACAGGAGATGGGGAAGTTTTTTTTTCATCACTCAAATTCTTCAATTTTTCCGTTGGAATCCACCATCTATCAATCAAGTAACTATATTTTTCTGATAGTTTTCCGATGCCGTCAATTGATGCTATCTACTGCCACCGTGTCTGGGAGTCGGTGAAAGGTTTTAATGGAGTACACAACCTTAATTTTTTTCAGTTCCCAACCTAACTTTTTGTTAGATTGAGCATCGAGTTAATAAATAAATAGGCCTGCGGCCAAAATTGCACCAAAGATATTGGAGAATAGTAGTTCTTCTTCTGAGGATTCAGACGAGGAACCAATTATTTTCTCCAAGGAGAAACACACTAAGCTGGAGGATTATGTGGAGAAAACTGTTGCAACTTGTCACTTGTGGGCGTGATGCCATCGGGTTTTTATTTCAACTGATGGCATCACAAATCCACCGATAGACCAAAATAAATAGAAAAGAAAACTTCCCCGACCTTGACAGACTGGAACTATGGGTTCAAGAGGGGAATACTTTGAGATTTGAGTTTAGGTCATTAAATGAGGCTGCATTCGGTACTTTACATGTTATTTAGCAATCACAAAGTTTTTAGAAACTCAGCGTTATATTAATAATTTTAAGGATATTATGGTGCCATTTGTCTGGTTATCCTTAAATCACTACCTATACATAATCTAGTGGCTGCATCAGTTTCCAAATCTTCATATTCGAATCTGCGTCAGTGTTCTGTGACTATTAATGTTTGTATTAAAAGTTAGTATAAGATAAATATTGGTAATGTTTGTACTCAATAAATTGGGTGCACATACAAATGCCAACTGAAAAGTTCCCGAAACGTAATTTGCCAAAAATAAATCACCGGAAACGTATTAATGCCGAAACTATAATAGCTCGAAAATATTTTATGCAATAATAATTCGGTCGAAACGGAATTTATCCGACCCGTAATTTCGCCGAACGAGCAAATCCAGATTCACGTTGCTTACAGGTGCAAAAATGCCAGTAATAAATTTAATTTATTTAAATTTTTATAGCGGAGTTAGCAAGGGCTCGCTCAATATTTTTGGTGGAGCTTGGATTGTTTAATAAAATAACATTTAAAAAGTCGGGATTTAACAAAGCAACCAAACAAATGTATATTTTTTGCCACACCCTATATATTTTAGTCGCCGGAAAACCTCCAATTATATTCACTTGTTCGCTTGGCAACAAAGCATTAGATATTGAGCACGCGCCCCGGCCATTTGTGTGGTCAGCTTTTGTTCAGTCGGGATTTGTTCGGTTGGCTAAATTACGAGTTGGGATAATTACCATAACGGTTCGGCCCTTTTATTTTCGTATATTTTTAGTTTCTGGCTTTCTTTTCGGGAACATTTAAATTCGGCAGTTTTATTTTCGGATAACTTCAGGGTTGACCGAATTACGATTCGGGATTTATATAGCGACCGTTTACTGTGTAAATTGTTTCACAAGGTGGGTTTATATTGCAATTTATCTTATTTTAAGGTCTTAGTTACAATCTGGGGAATTGTTTTTAGCAACACTGTATGGGAAGTCAATTTAACAGCTGTCAACCAACTGTTGGCATCGCAAATCCACCGATAGACCAAAATAGATAGAAAAGAAAACTTCCCCGACCTTGACAGACTGGAACTATGGGTTCAAGAGGGGAATACTTTGAGATTTGAGTTTAGGTCATTAAATGAGGCTGCATTCGGTACTTTACATGTTATTTAGCCATCACAAAGTTTTTAGAAACTCAGGGTTATATTAATAATTTTAAGGATATTATGGTGCCATTTGTCTGGTTATCCTTAAATCACTACCTATACATAATCTAGTGGCTGCATCAATTTCCAAATCTTCATATTCGAATCTGCGTCTGTGTTCTGTGACTATTAATGTTTGTGTTAAAAGTTAGTATAAGATAAATATTGGTAATGTTTGTACTCAATAAAATGGGTGCACATACAAATGCCAACTGAAAAGTTCCCGAAACGTAATTTGCCGAAAATAAATCACCCGAAACGTATTCCTGCCGAAACTATAATAGCTCGGTCGAAACGGAATTTATCCGACCCGTAATTTCGCCGAACGAGCAAATCCAGATTCACGTTGCTTACAGGTGCAAAAATGTCAGTAATAAATTTAATTTATTTAAATTTTTATAGCGGAGTTAGCAAGGGCTCGCGCAATATTTTTGGTGGAGGTTGGATTGTTTAATAAAATAATTTTTTGCCACACCCTATATATTTTAGTCGCCGGAAAACCTCCAATTATATTCACTTGTTCGCTTGGCAACAAAGCATTAGATATTGAGCACGCGCCCCGGCCATTTGTGTGGTCAGCTTTTGTTCAGTCGGGATTTGTTCGGTTGGCTAAATTAGGGGTTGGGATAATTACCATAACGGTTCGGCCCTTTTATTTTCGTATATTTTTAGTTTCTGGCTTTCTTTTCGGGAACATTTAAATTCGGCAGTTTTATTTTCGGATAACTTCAGGGTTGGCCGAATTACGATTCGGAATTTGTATAGCGACCGTTTACTGTGTAAATTGTTTAACAAGGTGGGTTTATATTGCAATTTATCTTATTTTAAGGTCGTAGTTACAATCTGGGGAATTGTTTTTAGCAACACTGTATGGGAAATCAATTTAACTATGTCGACCTAATTTTTTTGCAAAATTTTACGTCATTGAATTTGTTTTCCATGACAATGTGGAGATCTTATTTATGTTTATCCACAGTGGGATACAAGAGATTTTTTAGCATCGGGTCAAAAATTTGGGGTTAGTTACTTTGCTTTACTTATTTTGACTTTCCGCGTATAATACGCGTACTAAAATAAAAGAAAATCATTTATTGCAGAATTACCTTCTAGAAAAACACTACCCAACTATTAAAGTAACTGGGTGTAATGTCTAAGGTTGCATTTACAGGTGCATTTATAATTGAATTGGAACAACAACAGGTTGACTTAAAAGCATGCAGATTTAAAAATCGGCTACTGGCGCTAGACGAAATAAATCGTATTCCATTTTAATGGTTATGGGCGCCGAATGTTTCTATGCGAATTCCTGATAATCCCAGCAAGCCAGTAAAAGTCTCTTGGTTCTTTGATAGACTCGGGGTAATGCCCGTGCAGCGATAAGCCTTTTTCGGCGGGCGACCGCACACGCGGAGTGGTTTCATATTTGTTATTTTTGAAAACACATTTTTGAAAGATAAACATAACCTCGAATGGTTTTCTGTCAGAAAACGTAAAAATACTCTTCTGTCCCACTGCGGCACGATTTAAAGTTTGTTGACAAAACACCTGCAGTTACCATGGAATCGTATAAATTATGCGATCTATCGACCAACAATTGAACTGCGTGTGTCTCCTAAATTCAATGAAGTGTAAACGTTTATAATTGATTGATCGGTTTTCTTTTCCGGAGTACACAGGCTTTTAGAAAAAAAGAAATTTAGTTTTCATTTTCGCTAAAGCAAGGAAATATAAAAAGAAAAAATGTAATCTAAAGGAAATTGTGAGTATCTCTCTATTTTTTGGGATAGATGACAGCACCAGAGCTTTTATTTTGAATAAAAAATAATTGAGACCCCTGCAAAATTTCACCTAATTCTTATGTTTTGTTTTTCCTATGCACTCTGGCAAAAGATCAAAAAATTAAAGAAAAAAGCGTTGCCAGTTGTTTTTTTTTTACTTAAAATCTGAGGAGAAACCATAGCCTTAATGTTTGTGTAGTAAATGTTTATATGAAAACGGCTAGCCTATAATGTGGTAGTTTTTCATTGAATGGTGAACAAGGAAAATAGAACATATAGGGGATGGATATCCCAACCGACCAATCTAACAAATTAGGGCTAACGATGTGATTGACATGCGATTTCATAGCTAAAAAGGCATAACGGTTAGGGAAACGTCACTTTTCTATGCTTTGACGCAAGGTTGACAATGACTTTTCAAAATGGCGTATTTTATTGTTGGCAATAATTTTCTTAATTTTTTTTTTAAATTTTGAGCGATTTACGCTAGCCAGTGAGTGAATTAAAAATAAAGACATTATTGATATTTCATCTGTTCTTTGCAGAAAATACTTACTTTTTTTGAAATTTTTATACAATCCGCAGGACAACTCTAGAAGTAATTTATTAGACTTCACAAAAGTGTATACTATAATATTGCTATAGATAGAGAGCGTATTTAATTGCATTACATCACCACAAAAATTAAAACTATAAAATAAAACTTAATGCATAAACAAAAATTATGCAGTGAACTAGAGACAGAATGCCCCGTCCAAAGGCTGTGTTCCCAAAACAGATGCCGCGTTACCTCTCTGAATTGCGAGGCTAATTCTCTGCATCAAAAAATAATCTAGGTTCAGAGCTAGATAAGCCGATTTTATCTTGAAGTTCTTTTACGAAAATTTTTCTTTTGGACCAAATGTTTCGACACAAAAAGGAATAAATAAATAATTTGGAGATATTGACTTCTTAATTTTTATTTTGTCGGAAATTGCTGCTGCTTCACCAGCTTTTTTAGATGTCATGTTCAAATAGGAAGCTGCCATGGTGTCAGGTCACTTTGCATCCAACACCAATGGTCTTCCTCTAGTTCATGGGATCGTTATTAAACCATCCGCATATTTTCCATCGGATCTACAGATACCAGAGGGTTCTAGAATGGCAGGAATTTCTGCAGAAACAGAGGCACGTTATACTATGTCATTTAGACAACTGTGTCGGGACCATATACCTGCACTTTTTCGGCAAGAAAGGCCATGAAGACCATTTGAAAGAAAGATTTTGCCACAAGGGCAAGTATGGGACTCACACACAGCTTGTCCAGTGCGAAGAGCAATTGAAATTCTAAAGGAAGTATCGTCAAGGGTACCTAGAGAAAAATAGGCAGTGTGCCAAGCCAACTATATTTTTTTTCTTGAAGGGCAAGAATTCTGGCCGCTTTGTTTGATTTTTGTTTTGGTTAAAAAAAATTTTAAAAAGAAATCACACGGTTTTTCATCCAAATTTTTTTGTTTTAAGAAGTTGTCAGGAGAAAATTTATTTTACGTACAGATTAGACCAGTTTTGGGATGCTTCAGAAAAATAAACATCTGGTGAATTATAAACGTATAAGGGAAGAAGGGCTTTTATTAAGTAGGAAACATCATTATTAGAAGCGATGAAAGCAGAGAAGCATAATGAAGAAATGTCACAAATTCCTAGACCACCACATTTTACAGGTAGTTTTCAAAACGACCAAGCAAAGCGATTAAAATTGCAATTTTCATCACAAATATTTTTAAAAGAAGATCAAATTTATTAAGTAGATCTAGTTCTTTCCAGCATGGAGTACAACGTATGACATCTGAGGTATCCTGAAAGACTTTTTGAGTAAATTAAATGCTGAAAGAGCAAATCAATGGATAAACTGTATTTTTAGCTACACTAAGTTGGTCTTATTATCTTATAAAATTCGTTAAAACATGGAAAATCCCAACTAGGGGAATTTAATGTGAAAATCTAGGATATTTCACATTCCTTAAAATTTATTTCCATACCTATTTTTGAGCAATATTCAATTAAGAATTTAAAATCGGTCAATAAAGAATCAATTTTTTCTTTTTGAAAAGTAAGGCTGATTTTCACAAACTTTCTGAATGTATAAGTTTCTAACAATTTTTAAATAAGGCACTCTGCCAAATTTTAGCTTCTTCGATCCATTCTTTCGTTAAATGCTGGAAAGTAATCTTCTAAATACGACGAACAGTGTGGCCGGTTGTAACAAATTTTCTAAAAAAAAAAGAAAAAGTCTGAAGCCTTAAGTGAGGTGCTTTTGGTCCTTTGTTTCTTTTCTTAGTGACCTGTCAGACTATTAGCTTTAAACGTGCTTTTAGTTATTTCTGTTTGTTGCTTTCGTTGTGCTGAACTAAAATGTACAAAAACACCCTTGTGTCTTTATTAAAGTTAAAGTTAAAACTGTTGATTTTTTCTAGCGTTTTTTATTTTTTTTGTTTCTGTTTGTTGTCTCAAAGCCATAAAATATATAAGTCAGCCTCAATTTAATTTTAATTTTCGTGGATCTGTTTCAATTTTGACAGGGGTACGAAATCTAAACCAAGAGAGGGAATGTCTTGCAAGAAGGGTGAGTTTTATTAAGATTAATTTCGTTTTCCTGCAGATCTACCAATCTGCCTCAAATTTAATAAAACAAATAAAAAGACATTTTTAACGAGATAATAACTTACTTTTATATACATGTCAGGTAAGAATTCAGAGGCGGATATCGCTTCTTTAAAAAAGTGCCGACAAGAAAAAGTTATGAGAAATGACATGTGTTCCAACAAATATAACAGCTTATAAAAAACAAAAGATCAAAAGATCTTGGGTGGAAATAACGAAAATTCAAACTTGGATGAGCATCCCACAAGGAACACACAAAAGATCAAAGCGAAAAAAGAAATGATTAAACGATGTTTCGCCCTAGGTAACCAGCGTGGGCTCATCAGTAGTTTCACTGGTCACCCTCCACTATACATCATTAAACACCATCATAACCTTTGATTTCCAACTTTGAACCACTCACAAATAGGCATCGTTCCGCACTGGTACTTACTTATCCAAGTTACCTGATACGAATTCGTCCTGGCGTGTTAATATTTCCAGTAGGATTATGCTCCTAAGGCAATTAAAACAAAGAAGAAGTTAAAAAACCTCCAAATCAGTTACCTCAACCGAAAAGAAACTAAAAAACAAAAGATCAAAAGATCTTGGGTGGAAATAACGAAAATTCAAACTTGGATGAGCATCCCACAAGGAACACACAAAAGATCAAAGCGAAAAAAGAAATGATTAAACGATGTTTCGCCCTAGGTAACCAGCGTGGGCTCATCAGTAGTTTCACTGGTCACCCTCCACTATACATCATTAAACACCATCATAACCTTTGATTTCCAACTTTGAACCACTCACAAATAGGCATCGTTCCGCACTGGTACTTACTTATCCAAGTTACCTGATACGAATTCGTCCTGGCGTGTTAATATTTCCAGTAGGATTATGCTCCTAAGGCAATTAAAACAAAGAAGAAGTTAAAAAACCTCCAAATCAGTTACCTCAACCGAAAAGAAACTAAAAAACAAAAGATCAAAAGATCTTGGGTGGAAATAACGAAAATTCAAACTTGGATGAGCATCCCACAAGGAACACACAAAAGATCAAAGCGAAAAAAGAAATGATTAAACGATGTTTCGCCCTAGGTAACCAGCGTGGGCTCATCAGTAGTTTCACTGGTCACCCTCCACTATACATCATTAAACACCATCATAACCTTTGATTTCCAACTTTCCACCCAAGATCTTTTGATCTTTTGTTTTTTAGTTTCTTTTCGGTTGAGGTAACTGATTTGGAGGTTTTTTAACTTCTTCTTTGTTTTAATTGCCTTAGGAGCATAATCCTACTGGAAATATTAACACGCCAGGACTAATTCGTATCAGGTAACTTGGATAAGTAAGTACCAGTGCGGAACGATGCCTATTTGTGAGTGGTTCAAAGTTGGAAATCAAAGGTTATGATGGTGTTTAATGATGTATAGTGGAGGGTGACCAGTGAAACTACTGATGAGCCCACGCTGGTTACCTAGGGCGAAACATCGTTTAATCATTTCTTTTTTCGCTTTGATCTTTTGTGTGTTCCTTGTGGGATGCTCATCCAAGTTTGAGTTTTCGTTATTTCCACCCAAGATCATTTGATCTTTTGTTTTTTAGTTTCTTTTCGGTTGAGGTAACTGATTTGGAGGTTTTTTAACTTCTTCTTTGTTTTAATTGCCTTAGGAGCATAATCCTACTGGAAATATTAACACGCCAGGACGAATTCGTATCAGGTAACTTGGATAAGTAAGTACCAGTGCGGAACGATGCCTATTTGTGAGTGGTTCAAAGTTGGAAATCAAAGGTTATGATGGTGTTTAATGATGTATAGTGGAGGGTGACCAGTGAAACTACTGATGAGCCCACGCTGGTTACCTAGGGCGAAACATCGTTTAATCATTTCTTTTTTCGCTTTGATCTTTTGTGTGTTCCTTGTGGGATGCTCATCCAAGTTTGAATTTTCGTTATTTCCACCCAAGATCTTTTGATCTTTTGTTTTTTAGTTTCTTTTCGGTTGAGGTAACTGATTTGGAGGTTTTTTAACTTCTTCTTTGTTTTAATTGCCTTAGGAGCATAATCCTACTGGAAATATTAACACGCCAGGACGAATTCGTATCAGGTAACTTGGATAAGTAAGTACCAGTGCGGAACGATGCCTATTTGTGAGTGGTTCAAAGTTGGAAATCAAAGGTTATGATGGTGTTTAATGATGTATAGTGGAGGGTGACCAGTGAAACTACTGATGAGCCCACGCTGGTTACCTAGGGCGAAACATCGTTTAATCATTTCTTTTTTCGCTTTGATCTTTTGTGTGTTCCTTGTGGGATGCTCATCCAAGTTTGAATTTTCGTTATTTCCACCCAAGATCTTTTGATCTTTTGTTTTTTAGTTTCTTTTCGGTTGAGGTAACTGATTTGGAGGTTTTTTAACTTCTTCTTTGTTTTAATTGCCTTAGGAGCATAATCCTACTGGAAATATTAACACGCCAGGACGAATTCGTATCAGGTAACTTGGATAAGTAAGTACCAGTGCGGAACGATGCCTATTTGTGAGTGGTTCAAAGTTGGAAATCAAAGGTTATGATGGTGTTTAATGATGTATAGTGGAGGGTGACCAGTGAAACTACTGATGAGCCCACGCTGGTTACCTAGGGCGAAACATCGTTTAATCATTTCTTTTTTCGCTTTGATCTTTTGTGTGTTCCTTGTGGGATGCTCATCCAAGTTTGAATTTTCGTTATTTCCACCCAAGATCTTTTGATCTTTTGTTTTTTAGTTTCTTTTCGGTTGAGGTAACTGATTTGGAGGTTTTTTAACTTCTTCTTTGTTTTAATTGCCTTAGGAGCATAATCCTACTGGAAATATTAACACGCCAGGACGAATTCGTATCAGGTAACTTGGATAAGTAAGTACCAGTGCGGAACGATGCCTATTTGTGAGTGGTTCAAAGTTGGAAATCAAAGGTTATGATGGTGTTTAATGATGTATAGTGGAGGGTGACCAGTGAAACTACTGATGAGCCCACGCTGGTTACCTAGGGCGAAACATCGTTTAATCATTTCTTTTTTCGCTTTGATCTTTTGTGTGTTCCTTGTGGGATGCTCATCCAAGTTTGAATTTTCGTTATTTCCACCCAAGATCTTTTGATCTTTTGTTTTTTAGTTTCTTTTCGGTTGAGGTAACTGATTTGGAGGTTTTTTAACTTCTTCTTTGTTTTAATTACCTTAGGAGCATAATCCTACTGGAAATATTAACACGCCAGGACGAATTCGTATCAGGTAACTTGGATAAGTAAGTACCAGTGCGGAACGATGCCTATTTGTGAGTGGTTCAAAGTTGGAAATCAAAGGTTATGATGGTGTTTAATGATGTATAGTGGAGGGTGACCAGTGAAACTACTGATGAGCCCACGCTGGTTACCTAGGGCGAAACATCGTTTAATCATTTCTTTTTTCGCTTTGATCTTTTGTGTGTTCCTTGTGGGATGCTCATCCAAGTTTGAATTTTCGTTATTTCCACCCAAGATCTTTTGATCTTTTGTTTTTTAGTTTCTTTTCGGTTGAGGTAACTGATTTGGAGGTTTTTTAACTTCTTCTTTGTTTTAATTGCCTTAGGAGCATAATCCTACTGGAAATATTAACACGCCAGGACGAATTCGTATCAGGTAACTTGGATAAGTAAGTACCAGTGCGGAACGATGCCTATTTGTGAGTGGTTCAAAGTTGGAAATCAAAGGTTATGATGGTGTTTAATGATGTATAGTGGAGGGTGACCAGTGAAACTACTGATGAGCCCACGCTGGTTACCTAGGGCGAAACATCGTTTAATCATTTCTTTTTTCGCTTTGATCTTTTGTGTGTTCCTTGTGGGATGCTCATCCAAGTTTGAATTTTCGTTATTTCCACCCAAGATCTTTTGATCTTTTGTTTTTTAGTTTCTTTTCGGTTGAGGTAACTGATTTGGAGGTTTTTTAACTTCTTCTTTGTTTTAATTGCCTTAGGAGCATAATCCTACTGGAAATATTAACACGCCAGGACGAATTCGTATCAGGTAACTTGGATAAGTAAGTACCAGTGCGGAACGATGCCTATTTGTGAGTGGTTCAAAGTTGGAAATCAAAGGTTATGATGGTGTTTAATGATGTATAGTGGAGGGTGACCAGTGAAACTACTGATGAGCCCACGCTGGTTACCTAGGGCGAAACATCGTTTAATCATTTCTTTTTTCGCTTTGATCTTTTGTGTGTTCCTTGTGGGATGCTCATCCAAGTTTGAATTTTCGTTATTTCCACCCAAGATCTTTTGATCTTTTGTTTTTTAGTTTCTTTTCGGTTGAGGTAACTGATTTGGAGGTTTTTTAACTTCTTCTTTATAACAGCTTATATTACAACATTAAACAAAAAAAAAGAAAAACCCCGTCAGTTTCAATACAAAATAAACGCTTTGTTAACAAAAAACTTCAATATTGCTATGAGCTACACTTACATTACTTACTACTGAATTACTTATTACTCTATTGCATTAGGTGAACTTTTGGGGAATAACTGTTAAGAGTATAGTTTTCGCTGGCAGCTTTTCTTGTCTTACTCATGCAAAATTTCGCTTGCAAGGGCACTTTGTATAGTGTTGCGGAAAATATAGCCGCTTTTTTAGTTTTCTTGAGTATTTAGTGCGATTTTATAAACAAAACAAAAATAAGAAGCATGAAAACTTTTTAATAAATTTACGACCATGCGAAAAGCACTACTTTCCCCGACTGCGTCCGGGAGTGAATTTTATCCGAGACTTTCCAGCACTGAGTGTGGGATATTTTTTAAGTGTGCGGGTAAGTCTCGGGGTAAATTTTTTCCTGCAAACTGTTTGAGAATATGCTACTTAGTTTTTATCACGGGGTTAAAAAAACCAAACCATCAATTTTTTAAAGGATTTACACTTGTGCAATTAAAAGAAAGCTTAATCCATCAATCTATTAGTTTAACCACCATTTGCTTTACCCTTTCTGAACTCCGGATCGAAATCGATTACGTAAGGGCCTCTTTGTCACACATAGAAAAAGAAAAGGAACAAAAATTCTAACAAGACATAAAAATGCAAAATTCGGTGATGCCAAGAGGTGCTAAGCGAATTTGATTCTGTCGGCTCGCAGGGTAGCGCGTTCAGGAAAAAGTAATACATATCAATTGGTCAGCTTGAGCCTGAGCGATGTGCGCGCTATTCGTTGCAGAAAGTTTTAAGCAAGATGTCCATCTACTTTCTCTCTTATTTATCTCTTTTTTTGTCTCTATTATTTCGTTTGGCTTAGTAACGCTATTCTACATGTGCGCCGCGCCAGCGTCGCATCGGCTCAGACTCGAAGCCATAAAGGCAGTCTATCGTTGTTGTTTGATAGAAAGAATTTGGTTTTTATCATTTATTTGTTTTTTTTTTCTGAAAAATCTTGGATTTTTGTACTTTTTTCAAAAAAATATAATTGAGTTGAGAAAGTTACATAATCCCGCTGAGGATTAACTGCAGCCTTCCACAACAAAAAAAGCTACCAACTTCTAGACCTTCTCTACTCGATTGTCTGATGTCCTACATTAACACAGCATGTCTTTTGACTCTTACTTTTTTTAAATTTTGCAACAGTGAAAAATATGCGCAGCATAAACGAAAATACGGAATCAAAACAAATAAGCAACAAAAATTGTGTCGCGAAGCCGGGCGAAACTGACTGAAACCACTCGCATCAATAAATTTTAGCGCGTGTAGAAAAAGTATATAACTATGAGATACTATAACGGCCCAATTGCCGCAAAATGTGTAACGAAAATAACTTTGAAAAACAAAGAAGAAAATTAAAAATCGCGGTTGGCTTTGAAACTGTTTGGGCCACCAGGCCATAAACCAAAATTCTACTGCGCATGCACTAACAAATCCATGCCTGGTGTCGTAGTGACCTTACGATAATTTAATGACAAGGTATTAATTTGAGTGATAGTGACAACTACATCATCTGTCCGAAAACTTTGATTTTATTTAATTGAATTTATTTATTATATTATGGATAAAACATCTCCAACCGCAAGTTTAACCTTACTCGAGGGTTTCAATCCACAAGGTAAACCCGTTACACGAGGACATGGTCCCAATTGCCGAACCCACTTCCTGAGAAAACTTTTTTTTGACGAGATATAGTTTTGCAATTTTCTTGTTATTGTGGAGTTTTTGTGTTTTAAAATATTGTGGCGGTATTTTCTGTGATTGTGTGCGTTATTATTAAGGGAAACACTTTTTACGGTAGTGTCCACTCTTTTAATAGATTTTCCAAAACTAAACAAAAATATTAAACATAAACCTACATTTTTGCTGTCAGATGGTTGTCAGTTGCTTTCACTACTGACGCAATTGACGCGCCTGCCTATTACACTCTAAGCCAATGTCTTTCGTTTTGGGATTTCCATGGCTGGCTAGATTAATAGATGTTGCTTACAAGTTTGCCCTCGGTAAGGCATATATTTAATCCAATAGGTTATATGGTTTTGATAGGCCACTTGCTAAACTTCTAAAAAGTGCCCAATTGGAGACACTGTGTATAATCGATAGATAAAATGTGAATCAACCTGATGGCAAAAAATCAATAACAATTATGTTTATCGCGGTTGTCGGAATGTGCCGAAGCAATTTATTTTATTTGCGAGCACTAGAGTTCCTTTTATATATTTATTTTTAACTTAGTTTCACAGTAGTATTATAGTTTGCGCAAATGAATACAAATGAAGACGTTTTTGAATATCTTACGATCTAACCTCTGACAAGTAAATAAAGCGTCTTAATTTTCATATATCTTTCAATAACTAATTGATAGAGTCCGGTTAAGAAGTAAACGGGCCAGCTAAGGAATGTGCGTAAAAACCCATTTTCGTCTGAAGCCCGCCCACTTAAGTAGCTCGCGATTGGTTTGCCGTATGGAGTCATAGGCGTAGATGCTTTAATCTGTTTATTGCACTTTGTGTCTTGTTGTCTCTGTGACGATACGTACGCCCCTGCCACAGTGTTTAGCCCAGACAGAGACAATAAGCGAACGCCGCGCATTTACTTAATAATCGGACTCTACCCTTGCTATTCCAAATTTTAAAAAATCACGATTGTTATCATTTACTTCCAGATGGCTTTTGGCACAAATGCTACAATCCCAAAGTTAAATGGACGTCCAATGAACAAGGATCCAAAAGACGCCCATTAGACTTTCAATAGTAGTACATAACGTCCAGAAATAGTTCAGAAGCGGACGTCCGTTGTACGTCTGCCGCCCATCTTTGGACGTTTTATGGACGCCCAGAATGTCCAGGCATTGAAGTCTAACGGACATTTAATGGACGTTTATTTGCTATCTAGGAGAACTTGGAACTGGATTTAAAACGTGTACAAACTGACAAGATTTAACAAAGAATATTATGTTGTTCTAAATTGCATCAACTTATTTTAGAAAAATATTTCAAAAACTGTGCCAAATTAATCCAGCTCAGGGCAATAAATATTCTTTTGTGTCGAAGAAAAATATTTTACTTTAAAGCGCTTTTATGTAAGGACGCTATGAACATTTTGTTATTTAAACACCACTTAACCCTTTGCGTACTGGTGGTATCTCCATGGGACCAGACCAAAAAAATTTTGCCTTGCAGGTCTGGCTTAGTCAGCGCGCGGTGGAACCGTAATGAAGCACGTGGCTTCTGGGACAATTGCATATTATTTGTCGCGCGTGACCGGCAGTTTACTTTTGACTAGGTTATGTTTACATTATTTTGAATTAATTTGTAGTGAACAAATAAGTGTGTGTTTTGATAATTACTAGTTAGGATATTATTTATAAAATATCATTGTCAAAAAAAAAGTTTATTTTTTTATTATTGTTTATTTTTTCATTAAAATTATGGTGGTCCCAAAAGGAGCCACAAGGCCACTAGTAAACTAATATTTTTGTAAACTTTTAGGTCGAAGATTTATAAATTTATAAATCTCAAAAATCTCACGAGTGATGGCCCATACTCCTTGTTGGAGGAAATACCGTCAGATACTGGTTTTATTACGTCGGAACAATACCTTCTCCACATAGGCCAATCAACTCCTACCATTTGATTGTCCTTTTATCGACCTTCGCCGCCATATTGACAGAAAACTAATGGATTTTTTGTCAACTTTGAAAGGACACTAAATCGGTAGGACTTGATCGGCTTGTATGGAGAGGGTACTGGTCTGAAGCTCCATCTGAAGATGATAGACTGGGAAGAACCAGCACTTCAGTCTTCACTTCACGAAAAAGAAAATTAAATGGATTGTGAAAACCTTGAAATTCCCGAGATGGTAGCATAGGCTTTTTTGGCATTTCGTAGATTTGACAGTGGTAAATGCCTGCCCAATATATAAATATATAACACTCCAAAGAGGACGTAAAAGCATCGAAATATATATAAATATGTAGATATAAAATAAACGTTACATATGCCAGACCAAAGCAGCTGAAGTGGGGATTTCCCACAATAGAGGAAGAAGAACTGCACTCGCTCAAATGGGCCGACATACTGAACTTCGAAAAGAAGACAGGGAGGCCCGGAGAAAGAGTTGCAGTGGAAGTAGGGGCATAGGGGTAAGAAACGGGGTATGGCAGAAAGGGTCCATGAAGATTAAAGAGGCATAATTGCTACTGCTGCTCATGTTCCAGTTCATGGCACTAAACAATGATTTGCTCAATGTAGTACAAGAGCAAGCCCTCAAAGAACAAGACAGATATTAAGTACATGCAAAGTAGGCCTTTGTCTCATGGAAAAATAAAATTGTTTCTTTGCATTTCACCAAAAATGAATTTAATTTGAATTAAATACGCTTTATTATCACATAAGATTATAAAAAAAAATTTCCATTCTTGTAGACAAAGTAAAAACCTAAGTTAAAATTATAGAGTTACATAGCTTTCCCTAATTAAGTAAACAAATTAAAACTTATATACATTGATCGATTTCTTTTAAACATAAATTTTGACATAAAGTTACATAGTTTTTATACAAAAATTTATAAAAATTGGTTAAAAAAGTTTTAAACATAAATTCTGACTAAAAAATTTAAACAAATGGATAAAATAGTACACTTTTACAAGACCACAAACTAGTAAAACAAATAGAATATAATGTGTTGTTACTTAGAATAAATATGTCGTTACTTTCCTTGTGGTTCCAAAGGAACCACCATATTTTGCGTATAATGCATGACTTTTAATATTTTAAAAATTCAGGCAGCAAAGGGTTAAACCGTTTTAAGCACTAAATCGATTGTATTTTAAAGCGATTTAAGAAAGCGGTTTATTGCTTTAAAACCAATTGTAGGGTCGGTATAAAAACCAAAACGTAATGAAATACCCAACCTTGGTTTTACCGAAAAATCTTTTGTTAACATGGTTGTTTTATTTGATTTCTATGACAATTAATGACATTCTATTAAAGGATATATAAACTATCGAAGAAAGCGATTTTATTTAAAACCCTCGTTATGCAAAGCGGTTTTTGGCGCGCATAAACGTAGTAAATGTGTGGTTCACCAGTAATTTTGAAAATATAAATTAAAATAAGGTCTTTAATAAAATTAGCTTGGTTTTCAGATTTGCTAGATTTTTTGGGATCAGATTTCTTGTCCATCATGCGCCAAATAAACTTTTGACTGATGATCCTTCTCGGGCTCTTCTAAACATATTAACCTGAACTTATGGTTACTAAGGTATCAAGTAGCACTTATCAAGTTATACGATACCATTGTAAATAGTTATTAGAATATTTAGTAACTACAAGTAAACTTTCTAGTCATCTTAACCCAACCATGCACCTGCTACTATATGTTATATAGTAGGGTTTACTAGGAGGTTTGATAATGGTTACTAGTGTTTGGCTCACAGTGAATAGCAATAGTGCTCATAATAAACGAAGGAAAGGAAGGTCTACAGCCGGTAATCAACGCATTTAACCAAGCCTAAAAAAGCATTGGCCTAGAGGTCAATCTTGCCAAAACGCAAATTCTTTACCAATCAGAACCAGGTACGAATCCCCAAGCTCCAAACATTTCCATAAATGGCCATCCTCTGCAGAACGTGGAACATTACCCATACCTTGGGAGCCACCTATAATTAAATGCAACTATTGACGCAGAAATACAGCATGGCCTAAAATGTGCTAGCGCATCGTTCGGACGGCTTTCGGAGAAATTCTTCAAAAATCATGACGTCAATGTGGAGACCAAGCTTCGTGTCTACAACACAACACAGTTATAATACCAACTCTAACATACGGATGTGAAACGTGGACCACCTACAGAAGGCATATCAAACGACTAGAAAAATATTACCAAAGTTGTTTAAGACGAATCCTGAGAATCAAATGGCAAAACCGACGAACAAACATAAGTGTTTTAGAAGAAGCCAGAACAACTTGTATAGAAGCCCTTCTCCTAAAGCAGATATTTTATGGACAACTGAAGGAGGGAAAGAGAAATCAAGGAGGTCAACTAAAAAGGTATAAGGACGTTCTCAAAGGCAATATGATGAAGGGTCATATCGATATAAACAACTTCGAGACCACAGCAAACGATAGGGCTTCATGGCGCCGATCAGTCCATGAAGGAGCACACTTTTGAAGAGCAACGAGGTAGACTAGAGATGGAAAAGAGATAACGCAGAAAGGAGCGTCAAAATGGAAGAATGGATGACCAACAACACCCGGCTGCTGCCGGAGACTGGGTGCGGCAGGACTGTGGAAGGGTGTGCGTCTCGAGAATTGGCTTACATAGCCATTAAAAAACGCACAACAGATAGCGACGATACAGAATAGAGGAAAATCATACTCGGTATCGAGTGATTGCCTATGATGATGAGTAGGGTTTACTAGAATATTTGATACTGGTTACTAGTTTTTGCCTCACAGTGATTAGCAATAGTGCTCATAATAAACGAACTATTTGATGGTCGTTACCAGGTTTCCTACTTCTAAGAAAAACTTGAAGGGTTCTCGAACTACTTACATTACTGAGTTTTAATTTCTAAATTTACGTGTAGAAATGGCGTCGCTTGGATAGGATTTTTTAGTTCGCCCATCGTCCTATATTATATTGTGAGAAATATGCTAAACTTATTTTCTTCTTGATTTTTCTTGTTCTGATTAAACTATAGCTCGCAGTAAGATACCCAGGCCGGTACTATTTTTTCATTATATTTTTTTAAAGAAAAGTTTACCCAATCATGTAATGCAAACAAAAAGTAACTTTCGCATTTTCGCATGAGTTGAATCCGTTGACTTGCTAAATTTTGGGTGAGTTATGGGAAGTCACGTTCTAAATGACCAACTTAACTATGTCGCCATTATTGTAAATTAATCTGCATGTGAGCGAATCCCGGTCAATTATCAAAACGCTTGCTTTATCTCGAAAAGATTATTTTAAAACCGTTAGTTATTTTCGCAATGATTTAAAGTTGATATTACTTACTCTAGGATGACTTGAAAGTGATTTTCAGTAACACATGAACATTGAGATTTACTAAGATCTAAAATAGTACGCCTCACAGGTTTAAATATTTACAGAAAAGATTTGTGGCGTAAAGGGCAATCGTGATTGTATATCTCCTTGTCTTTATAACATGTCTAGGTTTTTAAAGCCACAGTAGGCTTCAAAGATCTCCCCACTACTAACAAATGAATCGGACGAAAGGATTTCCGAATGGCCAGTTAAAACCCCAGTTCCTCGGTAGCTAAGTTGGTAGATCATTAGACTGGTATTTTAGACGTACCGGGTTCAAATGCTGGTAGAGGAAAAACTTTTTTCCGATTTATTCCCTCACCCTTTGCCCTCTACGCCACAAATATTTTCTGTAAATTTATTAGGGCGCTAAATTTTCCCTTCATTAAATATTTACACCTGTGGGGGGTACTAAGTTATAAAACCAATTTTCAAAAAATTTTTATCTTTATTGCAAAATAGCACTGAAAAATCTTTTCTTTAAAAAAATATACCATATTTTAGGAGAAAATAATAATTTTTTTGTTGTCAGGTGGCAAATGGTGAATACAAATTTATAGTCCCCAGAAAAAATTGTTTTGTAGCCATTCGTAATAAGTTCGTTTATAATTTTCCTAATCGTTTTTGTAAGGTTAATTTTTTACCTTATTTAATATCATAAGTTGTTCATTAACCAATAAAACACCTCCAATTTTGTCCAGAAAAACGCGCACCATATTTTGAACCCATTTTCATCACAAAACATATATTTATCAGGGCACTACGAGGCAAAACAAACGTAAGTGAAGGTCACTGATTATGCACGAAAAATATACCAAACAAAAAAAAACAAAACAAGCAAACATATTACTTTATTTACAAACTGAAATTAAAACATTGAGGTTATCTAAAAGCTCAGTCAAGAAAACTTTCCTTACTCAGAGTTCACTCATTTCAAAGCTGTAGCTTTCATCAGTTGAGGTTTGTGCAAGCCACGGTACAAGCAGAGGTAAGAGATCCGAACTGACATCTCGACAGTGGCAGAAATGTAAACAAAACTTGCATTTAAGTTTTATAATACATTTCATAAATAAAAAAACCTTTTAAATAAATACAGAATTAATCTACTCCTTATTTTATTATTACCCATCTGACATGACGATTTTAATTTCTTCTACAGAGTGTTTACTATTTAAATCCCACGTGGGTTTAAATTTTTTAATTTTCTTTTCTTCTAAATTAAAACTTTCTTCCTAAATCCAACAAAAGATTGTGTTAATCAAACTATATCAAAAACTTAAGGAGGGTTGGTTTAAAATGCTTAAAATCAAAAATTTTACTTAAACTTAAGACCGTTCTAAAATAGACTAAACCCTTTTAGTAAATCCACCCGTTAGATTTCATCCCGGTTGAAAACACTACGGGCGCTCATGCAGGCGATAACAGTGAACACAGGTGCTCTAGTGCGTTGACAGACCGAAAGAAAATCGTGAAATGGCATATTGATTGAGCGTTAACGGCATATGGCGATAAAACTTTTTCTCCCCAACAACCGGGCTATATAGCTTGATGTGCCACCTCGGAATTATAACAGGCAGCTTTATTTTTACCCGAGCGGTTTTTTAAACTAAATTTAACAAGACAACTTTTTCCCAACAAGCAACTCGTATATAATACACACACACAAAAATCGAGATGTTTCGAAATAAAATCCAGGGGGATTTATTTTTCTCTGTGTTGTGCTCTCTAGAAAATATGGGTCGTACGCTTTTGTGAGAGATTGTTTGAAGCTTTCTAAACTTAGAACATTGAACTAGGAGAAGCTTTTTATTTAGAACTGTTTGAGTTTACCATCTTGAAAACGTTGTTTCCATGTTAACACAATACATTTTCCTATTGTCTATTTAAAATGTCTCCAATATTTGCTAACTTTAGTACCCTAGGTATATTAATTCAAACCGGCTTTCTTACTAAAAGATCTAAAAGAGCGCCCATCTGGGTCTACAAAAAAAAATTGTAAAAAACATGTTTTTGGCACAGAATTTTGGCTTGTGTTTATTAGTTCATATTTTCATTTAACTTCAAAGTGAAAGCATAGAATAAACACTAATTGGTTTAAAATTGCAATGGCAATTGAGAAAACAAAATATCAAAAGATCTTGGGTGAAAATAACGATAATTCAAACTTAGATGAGCATCTCACAAGGAAAACACAAAGGACCAAAGCGAAAAGAGAAATGATCAAACGATGTTTCGCCCTGGGTGACCAGCGTGGGCTCATCAGTGGTTTCACTGGTCACCCTTCACCATACATCTAAACACCATCATGCACTTTGATTTCCAACTTTGAATCACTCACAAATAGACATCGTTCCGCACTGGCACTTATCCAAGTTATCTGATATGGATTAGTCCTGGCGTGTTAATATTTTCGGTAGGATTATGCTCCTAAGGCAATTAAAACAAAAAAGAAGTTAAAAAACCTCCAAGTCAGTTCCAACCGAAAAGAAACTAAAAAAACATCCAAGTTTGAATTTTCGTTATTTACACCCGAGATCTTTTGATCTTTTATTTTTTAGTTTCTTTTTGGTTGAAGTAACTAACTTGGAGGTTTTTTAACTTCTTTTTTGTTTTAATTGCCTTAGGAACATAATCCTACTGGAATTATTAACACGCCACTACGAATCCGTATCAGGTAACTTGGCTAAGTGCCAGTGCGGAACGATGCCTATTTGTGAGTGATTCAAAGTTGGAAATCAAAGTGCATGATGGTGTTTAATGATGTATAGTGGAGGGTGACCCGTAAAACCACTGATGAGCCCACGCTGGTTACCCAGGGCGAAAAATCGTTTAATCATTTCTCTTTTCGCCTTAGTCCTTTGTGTCTTCCTTGTGGGATGCTCATCCAAGTTTGAGTTTTCGTTATTTCCACCCAAGATCTTTTGATCTTTTGTTTTTTAGTTTTTTTTCGGTTGAAGTAACTGACTTGAAGGTTTTTTAACTTCTTTTTTAGATTACTTGAGGTCGCAGTTCACGGTTTAGCTCTTGTAAGAGAGGTAGCTACACTATTTTTGAATACAACACACTAGTGTAATTGACAGTACACAGCACGTTGATAAAACAAAATATTTTTAACCCTTAGCTGGCGTCGCGAGATTCCAGGGACTCCAGCAAGTATAAAATATTCAACAACTTCTGCATTTTTCGATCAGGCAGCGCGCGCTCTTCAATACCTTCCTGTGGTGTGAGGACGCATGGAAAGCTTAGTCGACTTTTGTCAAAGTCGCAGCGTTTTACAAGGCCTTTGGAGTCCCTGGGACTCCGCCACGCAGTGAACGTAACTTTTTGAGTGTATTTTTGCATAAAAATTACAAGAAATATTGCTTTATCTGTGATGCAAAATTAAAAAGAAAAGTTCAATACTTATGTGTGCAATGCAAAAATCATATTTGTGTACAATATTCTGTTCAAAAAAGCACTAATTAGTCAGTTTTTTGTAGGCCATATCGGTTTTTTATACTTCAGATCTAACAAATTATGAATCATATTTTGTAGTTCATTGGTTTCCACAAATTATATTTTAGGTGCAGAATTTCTTGGTTTTTAAGTATATTTATAAAAACAAGAATTGAAGTAGAAAGGAATTATTTTTTCCACTAAAATTATTATTTTTGGTTCAGAGCTTATTACAAATAGTTATTTGCAAAAACAAATACATTTTAAAACAGAGTTTTCTTGCCTTTCTTCACTTATGTATCAAAAAAATATTACTATTAAAAAACATTGAAAACCCCCTTAAATCTTGGGAGTCCCTGGGAAAACCCATCTGAAATTAAAAGTCAAACTTTGTGGATATTAGTTTTTTTAAATATATATTTTAAACCACCTAAAATAATCAATAAATAGTTGTCCAGTACTTTTTGTAAACTTTATTATTTTTTTTCGGTTCAATTTTGTTATTAAATTTGGCAACAACAATTTTTGCAAAAAAGGGATTTAGTGAGAGTGAATAAATAACAAAATCAATGAATAGCGAGCTTTCTCTCAAAAAAGGTAATGGTAACCGTAGATCCGGATTTCACACTTGTGGTGCTCATCAGTACGGTGCTAAGAATTAGGAGATGAAATGATGATGGAAAAATATGACACAGGATTCATGTAAAAGACAACCATCTGTCAAATTGCAGAATCGGCAGATCTACCTTCATTCCACCTCACTAAATCCCTTTTTAAATTTATTAACTCCAGAGCTTAGGATATCTGTAAAGATAATTATATCTGTCTCCGTAGAGACGCTTAATTTTCCTTCAAAATGAAGGTACATCATTGATTTTGTTATTTATTCACCCTCACTAAATCCCTTTTTAAATTTATTAACTCCAGAGCTTAGGATATCTGTAAAGATAATTATATCTGTCTCCGTAGAGACGCTTAATTTTCCTTTTAAGATGAAGGTACATCTGCCGATTCTGCAATTTGACAGATGTTTGTCTTTTACATGAATTCATGGCACCGTACTGATGAGCACCACAAGTGCGAAATCCGGATCTACGGTTACCATTACCTTTTTTGAGGGAAAGCTCGCTATTCAACAATTTTTGCGTCCGTTTCCCCTGTGTAGATCAAACAATCAGACAGCCTAACTCCATCTAGCAGTCAATTTTTCTAAGTTTCTGGACTCCAATCGATCAACTAAAATTTTGAAAACTTTGCGAGCCGTTGTGGTTGGGTTCAACTATAGGCCCTGTATACAATTTTTGACAATTATTTACAACAACATCTGTTACATTAACATAGTATTTACGTAAATCTAAAGACAAAAAATTTAGATAAATAAGTTTTCATAAAATTTACGTAATATTTAACTTATTTTGCTTTAGTTACATTATATTTACGAATTAAGACGGAAACTTTGTGCATGGCATTATGCAGTAGTTTTCACACGAATTTATATTATTTTTAATACATTCTATAAATAGTAGTTTACTTATTTAATGTGAAAATAGTTATTTACCTACACTGAACCAAAAAAGGCACAGTATTCTAAATAAAATACATAGAGCCAATGTATTTTGTATATGATTTTTACTTCGATGTAAATTTTTATTAATATAATAATCAAGTTTACAAAAAAAGTTGTTACAATATATATATGAATGCTGTTATGTAATCAAGGATTCAGAGACATGTTTTCATAGCTTTTAGTTACACCTAAGAATGAATTTATTAAAAGACTGTTACGTACATAAATTTCATAACCTTGTTCATGTATTTTGTATGCCCGGTTCATCATTTTTATAAACTTGTCCATACATTCCATAACAACTTTTAAACGACAGTTAATGATCGCCATTTATTAATTTTATTTAGGGCATTGATTAAAATCGTTAACATGTTTTATTTATTTCATATGCTCCTTTATTATCTCCGTAACCAGAACAGAATATTAATAATAACTTTCTATAAAATGTAAAGACCCATTTTTCATTGATATCGTAACTTCCGTTCATTAATTTTATTACTGTGTATGAAAATTTTTTTAAATTTCCTCCAATTTTTAAGTTACGTGTTATTGATGTACAAATATCTATAAAAAATAATAAACGACTGTTATAAATACTATGTACTCACGCGACGGCAGTCAAGGGCGGAAAACACATTTTTTGCACGTGTCAAGTACAAAATTTTTCCTACTTGCGTAAAAACCGTCTAGACAACATTATATTTTCATTTTTATGCACTAAAATAGCAAAAAACTTTTGCATTTTCTTTACATTTGAGTTAAAAATATAACTAAAAAGTCGAATTGGACCTAAAAAATCAGTAAAAAAGCGTACGTAAAAGTATTCTTTACGCACGCTGTGCGCGAAAAATTCTTTTTTGCATGCCGTTCGTAAATCTATTCCCGCACGCAAATGCGTGCGTAAAAGTGCACGCCGCTAGGAAAAAGTACTTTAAACACGTGTTAGGAACAATATAGAAAACACGAGTGCTAAAAAACCTCGGGGTAAATTAATTCCCGCACTCGGTGCAGAAAAGGGCTACTTTCCACACTTAAATGAGTGCAACACGGGCGTAAATAATAATTTGTCTGTGTTTTTACGTCTTCGCACGTCAAAAAAGTAAAACGATTTCTCCAAAAATATTTTATAAATATCTGGAGTAGTTTTTAAAACTTAATTACCAAATAGGTAATTATAAAAAGACAGATAATTTTAAGTGGTCATTTTCTCATTTTGTACATTTTGCATAGGAAAAGATCATTTTAAAAAAAATAAAAATTTTATTTAGTTTAGATGAACAAAGTTCAGCTGGACAGTCAATGACAAAATCGCACCTGCAAAAATGAATGGTTTACCGGGTTTTGGCGGGAGCCGTCAAAAATGAGCCGATCATTCTATGTTTCTATTCAAGGGTCCGTGGAGATGAGCGGCAAGAAGTAAAGCTGTGTATTTTCGACATTAGTCAGCTGAGCTTGTGAGGCTAAGGATAAAAAAAGGGATAACCTGCATATGGCCTTTGGGGCCGAATTCTTGACCTGTGAATGCATATGAATGCCCACAAGGAATGTAATTGTAATATCCTTCACTCACAAAAAGACATCGTTTCGTATTTGTACTTAATACAATTCACCTGATACGGGATCGTCCTGACCTGTTAATATTTCCAATAGGGATATGCTCCTAAGACAATTAAAACAAAAGAGAAAAAGCAGAAAGAAGTTACTAAACCTACGTATTAGTTACTTCAACCGAAAAGAATCTAAAAAAACAAGATTAAAAGAGTTTGGGTGGAAAAAGGAAAACTCAAAATTAGTGGGACACTTATTCGGCACTTTCTACCTACATAGCAATTTTTCATTCTTAGCGGTTGCATAGAATATCCCTAAGAAGGAAAAGGATGCGCTAAACAAGTTCTAAATTAGCATTAAAATATTCGAAGTACATGCTAAGAATAGATTACGTACCAATGTTCTGATACCGATATTCCTACAATTTCTGATCGTCTTCATATTCAGTTTTGCATCTGAAGACGATCAGAGCTTCTACTGATCGAAATGTCGTGTACAAATAAAATATAGAGAATGGAAGTTCGAACCACAGAGTTAATTTCAAACACATCATTATCTCAATCTTTCAAATATTTAAAATTAAATGCGAAGTAGATGGTTATTAGCATGTGCCATCGATATCTTCAGGTATATATGGTGCCTACTTTTTCTTGTCCTTAGCATGTACGTAAAATTTCGTTAAAGAAATAGGATATGCTAAGAATATTTTAAATGCTCATCATGTACTTAGCACATTCAAACCCGTTAAGTTATCCCAAGTAAATTCTTTGCTATCTGTCCAGGGATATAATGTGTCTGCAAAATAGACATCCCTGAAATGTCCAAAAACATTCCAAAAATATCCACAAAGGATATTCCTGGAATGTCTAATGAGGATATTCTTAGAATACCCAAATAAAGACAGGGTAATAACCTTAAAAATGAAATGCAGGATGATATGAATGTCAGAAGAAAAATAATCTTGCATAAATTTATCACCATCATCTTAGCATGTACTTCTTTATAATAATTTAATTATTAAGTTTCCAGTTTAAATAATTTTTTCTGTATGTATAACAATAGTATTTACAATAGAAAAAAATCTTCAAATTAGCGCCATCTACCCAAAATTACTCTAAAGGTCATCCTTGGGACGTTTTAGGAGAACTTTCCTAGAATGTCCAAACGAGGGCATTCTTGGAACCTCCTATTAAGACATTCTGGGAATGTTCTAATGGGAAAGTTTTTAAAATATACCATTGATGGGATGAGACGTTTAGAAATTTAGATCTAACTGAAATGTGCTGTTAGGGATATTGATGTTCTTTTGTATAATAATAAGCACCAAATATAAGGAATAATGTCTTAATAATTTTATACACTTAGCTTGTGCTAAGGATGTACTCAAAAGAAAATAGTATTTTTGGCGGAATTTTGTTGCATTTGCACATGCAAATATCATATATCTACTTTGCATATTCAAGAATTATACTAAAAATATTCTTCCTTAATGGTTTATTGATGGCATGTCCTATGTACATCTATATAAGTAAAACTTTAAATGGTAGGCATATGTCAAAGAAGTACTAAAAGAACATCCCGTGAATGAGGTCAGACGCATATTCTTGATGATGATGTAAATGTTCTTTTAATGCTATGTGAGTTGAGTTCTTAATGGTTCGTTTACCCTTTTGGTAGCTAATTTCACGTAACAAAACATTGTTTACCCAAAATTATTGCTTATGTTTGCACAAAGTAGATGTAAAGAAGACTTGGGTTTCGACAAAAATAGCGTTATATATGGTGTTTTGAAATATTTTAAGAACCCCAACTACTGATAAAAAAAATTGATTTTTTTTTTAAATATATACATTTTTGGGTGTTTTAGGGTCCCGTGTGTTTTTTAGGATTATTAAATAAATTTAAATCAGTAAAGCAAGCTGCGTTTAAATTTTTGGCTTATTCGACGTGCTTTGATCTAGTTCTTTTGTACACAGTTAGTTAGTTAGTTTTAAATATTGTGGTATTTTCGTATTAGTTTTTTCGAAACTTAAAAGGACTGTTTAGATGGACGTTACCTTAAAGTAAATCTTAATATCTTTTTTTTAATTATTATTAGGAGTTTTTAACTGTATCGCGACATAAATTTGTACCTGTCTGTACCCTGTCTTTCCCCACTCTAGAAAAAAAAACCCTAAGCGGTTCCTGAGCGGTAAAAAAACCTGTAGAAACCTATAGGATTTTCAGTTATACTAATTATTAAGTAAATTTCACTAAAAACGTTGGTTGAGTAATGTCACTTACTACCTTAACCACCTTTCGCTTTAAATGTCAAAAACTGTATAATCGTGGCCGCTTTGATTGAAAAGATATATCAATTTGCGAGGTGGCTTTCCTTGGATAAGGAGAGTTGAAAACAAAAATGTCTATTTCGTGAAAAATTTGAATTTATTATTACATGGAGATTTTTCGCCAAAACTTTGGCATTCTTATCATCTTCGTCAGTTTCAGTTGGGTATAGGACTAGCCTTAGTTCTCGAGATCTAGTTCGTTTTAAGTTTCAGTTATAAATAAGAAGTGCAAATTTTGCACGAAATAGACATTTTTGTTTTCAACTCTCCTTACGAAAAGTTATAGATTTTCAAATAACCCTTTCTAACGCCTTAACCACCCCACACTGACGTTGTTTTTACTTAAAAAACTAGAAAACATTTAGTGAAATATAAAACTAAAAACTAATATAATATACGTAGCCGGTTTGGTTGAAAAAGTTATGAATTTTTAAATATATTAACCCCTTCTCACCCTTTTAATCATCTCGCATCAACGTAGTTTTTATTTTTAGAAAACTGCATATTCGTAGCTGATTTCATTCAAAAGTTATGAAATTTTCAATTTTTAAATATATAGGGTGGGCCAAAGAAAAACGGGACTTCTTGTATTGTCTATTACTTAAAAAGTAGTTGTCCGATTTGAAAAATGTTGGTCATTTTTTTAAAATTGACATTTCCTAAAAATCCAAGATGGCGGACAATTTTATAAAATAGATATTTTTGACCCCCCCTGCAAATTTTTTAGTGCGCCACTGGTTTATAACTAAAAATATATTTCGAAAGCCATGTTTTTCGTTAGTTTACTCATGTATTGCTTATTAAAATTGGGTAAGAAATAAGGAAGATATAAATTATTTAAGTAAGTGGGCTCGGTAAGCCTAATTCAATCAAGTCGAAAAAAAAAACATTATTTTTGATTGGCTCTGCTTTTCGATATATATGTTCGATTTTAAAAGTCCTGACCAGAATAGGTGTTTTTGACCCCCCTGAAAATTTTTGTGGGCATTATTGATGCAAAAATTAAATTTGGCATGTGGAGCCTCATAATTCCCGAGTCTACTAATTTATCGCTTGTAAATATCGTGTAAGAACTAAGAAAAATATGCAAGGAGTTCTAAAAGTGCATCTAAAGCAATTAAATTCAATCACAAAAATTTAATAATTTAAAAAAAAAACATAATGTTGGTTCGGTAACTTTAAAAGTACTTTGGTTTCATGTATTTTTTTGACCTGACTGAATTTGGTTACTTATTTGAACAATTTATAACTTTCTTACCTCTTAGCCAATGTCAAATCCCGATACATCAGAAAATTTAATTTTTGCATCATTGGAGCCCAAAAAAAAAATTGCATTGGGGTTAAAAACACCAACTTTTTAAAATTGTCCGCTCTCTTGGATTTTTAAGAAATGTCAATTTTGCCAAGAGCCTAATAAATTTTGAAATCTTGACTTTTGAAAATGGTTGGCACTATTAAAATTGGATAAATACATCAAAAAGTAGAGCCAAGCAAAAATGATTTTTTTTCGACTTGACTAAATTAGGATTACGCAATGCACTTATTTGAACAATTTATACCTTTCTTACTTCTTACTCGCTTTTAGTCAGTGATACATTAATAAATTGAGGCAAATCATGGCTTTTGAAATATGTTTTTAGTTATGCCACAGTGGAACACACAAAAAATTTGCAGGGGGGTCAAAAACACCTATTCTTTAAAATTGTCCGCCATCTTGGATTTTTAAAAAATGTCAATTTTGCCGAAAACCTAATAAATTTTGAAATCTTGGCTATTTAAAATGGTCAGCACTTTTAAAATCGAACATATACATCGCAAAGGAGAGCCAATGAAAAATGATGATTTTTTTTTCGACTTGACTGAATTAGGCTTATCGAACCCACTTACTTAAACAATTTATATCTTCATTATTTCTTACCCGGCTTCCGAATATGTTGTTAGTTATGCACCAGTGGCGCACACCAAAAATTTGCAGGGGGGTCAAAAATATCTATTTTTTAAAATTGTCCGCCATCTTGGACTTTTACGAAATGTCAATTTTAACGTAAAATTCCAAAATTCTAATGTTCTGGCTTTTCAAAATGACCAAAGGTTTTAAAATCGGACAAATACTTTTTAAGTAATAGACAATTAAAAAAGTCCCGTTTTTTTGGCCCACCCTATATTATACAACTCTTACTTCTGAGGACCCCCCACCAACGTAATTTTTTAATGGCCTGTCCCCGTAGCGCACTAGGTAGTATATCGGCCTGCCGCTCGAAAGCTCTCTGGTTCGAATCTCGGCTAGGTGCATGGATATTTTGTGTTTTTTAACTTTGCAAAAACTTGGTTAAACTGAGCATTGATCCTATAATGGATGGAAAGTCCCTTCTGCAGCCGTGTTTTTCTAAACAAATCGAAATAAATAAATATTTCGGAAAACCCACTAAAGAGACGCAAGAAGGACGAAACAAGACGACAAACTGGAAGGCGGCAAAAGGAAATCAAAAATTCTTTAATTCAACATTTTTCGGATTTACTTTACAGTTAGGTATCGGAGTTTTGTGCGTAAAGAGATTATTCTATTTTTAATTCCATTCGTTTCGAGGAATTAGCCAGAGAAGTAGGTATGTGACAGTCTCCTGGGGGGAAATATGAACATACCTAGTTAACGCCAGTACATTAAAATCAGCACAAAATTGACACACAAAAGGTATAGACATATACAACAAAATTGAAGGTGCAAAATAAATAAATAAATAAGCTACATCCACTCATCCAATCAAAGAACAAAACAAAATATTAGAGACATAAAGCTATTTGTAACTCATCGCGGTATACGTATCCGCATCTAGCAAGAACCAAGCACATTGATTGGTCAGAAACTTGTGGCACGTTCGAAAAGAGCAGATATATGGTAATTTAAGGTGTTTCTGAACGCAATAGGTGCTGAGATACGATACGTGTGCCGTAACGATACGTGATACCTAACGCATCTCAACACCTATCGCGTTCAAGAAAACCTTATATTAGCATATATCTGCTCTTTTCGAACGTGGTACAAGTTTCTGACCAATTAATGTGCTTGGTTCTCGCTAGATGCGGATAAGTATACCGCGATGAGTTACAAATAGCTTTGTGTCTCTATTATCTCTATTTTTGTTGCCTTAATGCGCGGCAAACCTAGCCCCATCTGAAAAACTATATTCCTTTATTTTCTTCACATTCTAAAATCGCTGCTTTCATAGTAGTTTTCACAACTAGTGGCTAAAATAGCGCCTGTTTTTTAAAAACGTTGGTTTAAATAACGAGCGCGAGGTATTTAAAAACGCGAGTAAAAAAAAACACAGTTTAGCTGCGAGTTGTTAACACTATATTTTTTATTAACTTTAATAAGGAAAACAGGAAAATACTTTTAAAAATCTCGAACGAAGAGCACTTCACACACTCCTTACACTATAAATCAAGGCGGCTGGTAAATGAAATTACAATCGTTTCCATAGCGACGTGCTATTTTACTCGGTGACGTTCATTGTTGCGACATTTTAATCTTTGACAGTTTGGTATTTTGACGATGTTTTTAAATGATTTTTTCGTAAATACTTGGTTAAAACTGGTGGAAATGGCTTAATTTTTAGGCAAGAATAATTGAATTTTTTCAATATTCCTATTCTCCGCTATTTCTCTTTAATTTTGGGTAAAAACGGACAGAATTTTTTGCACCCGTGATCAAAAAAAAGTTTTTTTGCATAGGTAACCAAAAAAGACATGCTTTAGTTATCTGAAGTCTTTGATGAAGGTATAAAAAATATTAGTTTTAACAATTAGTGGCTAAAATAGTGATTTTTTTAAAAGCGCTGGTTTAAATACCGACCGCAGTGAGGTATTTAAAGACGCGAGTAAAAAAAGCACGAGTTGTTAACACTATTTCTTTAATACCTTTATCAGGAAATCCAAAAAAACAGAAAAAATACTCGAACGAAGAGCACTTTTCACAACACACCATCTTTACACTATAAATCAAGGTGGCTGGTAAATGAAATTACAATCGTTTCCATAGCGATGTGCTATTTTACTCGGTGACGTTCATTGTTGCGACATTTTAATCTTTGACAGTTTGATATTTTGACGATGTTTTTAAATGATTTTTTCGTAAATACTTGGTGAAAACTGGCGGAAATGGCTTAGTTTTTAGGCAAGAATAAATAGATTTTGTCACTATTACTATTTTCCGCTATTTCTCTTTAATTTTGGGTAAAAAACGGACAAAAATCTTTTTTTGCACTCGTGGTCAAAAAAAGTTTTTTGCATCGGTAACCAAAAAAGCCGTGCTTTAGTTTTCTGCGGACGGATACTAAAATCATGTTTTTGATGAAGGTATAAAAAAAAATATTTTCGATTCTCTTTAAAAGAAGAAAAACAGAAAAACAAAGCGTGCTTCCCTTATTATTGATCGACGTTAAAACGTTCTTTCCAATCATTCCCCACTTTCCCTAATTTTAACCAAAATGACAAAGTGTCTTAGGTCACACATAAATTATTCACCGACTAAACAATAAGCATTATTTAAGGGGGAGGGGTAGCACCTGTCGCTTATCGTCCCTTAATTAAGCCTACAAACGCGCCGTTGATAAGCCGGGCTCTGTTCGTACTCATTAATGAGGGTTAGGCTTGTAATACAGACCGGGCTTATTTGAGGCACGCACACTAATGCCAACTAGGTTCGATAGATGACCCAGTCCGATAGCATCGCGATCGTGTTTTCTATGATAATTCGATTTGTAAATAGAATTTAAATACTGAAATTATGTTTCATATAGGCCGTTCTGTCTAATGAACACGATTGCCAAAACATATGCACACTTGATAAAAAACAGAATAGAGTACGAGATGGAGACAAATGGAGGTTCCCCCCCCCTCCTTCAATACGGGTTTAGAAAAGGCGAATCTATGAACGCAGTAAAAAAAGTGTTAAAAATAGCAGCTCAAATGATAATAATAAAAATCCTAACAAGAATAGACGTTAGTGGGTTGTGCTAATAGCGCTGGATGTTACAAATGCTTTTAGCTCTGCCTCGTGGCTGAAAATAGTAGAAAGCTTAACAGACACTCGTATACCCCAATATCTTATAAATACCGTAATTAGCTATTTTAAAGAACGATACCTACTTAACGAACAAAATAATTAAAACATCAGCATCTACTCTGGAATATACACTATGACCCCATACTTAGACTAAAACTCCCTAGGGGCGCCGGGCGTGGGCATAGTAGGATACGCGGATGATCTAATTGTAATAGTCAGGGCTGACACAGCGATACATTTTATGCAAAGAGCAAACGAGGCAACTAGACTTATTAAGGAATGGATGGAAAACAAGTACCTAGAATTAGCATCAGAAAAAACCAAAGCCGTTATACTAAGTGGAAAAAGAGACCGGCAAAACATTGAGTTTCGACTAAATGGAGTTCTAAAAAAACCGCAAAAGAGCCTACGATATCTGGGAATCCACATCGATGAAAACCAGAAATTCGGAAAGCATATAGAAAAAAACCACAAAAAAGAAAACTAAAAGGCTCACTGAACTATAAAGACTTATGCCCAGCATAAACGGGCCCAGTACAAGCAAAAGGAAGTTACTATACAGTGTAATCCACTCAATCGTGACATATGGTGCAGTGATATGAAGTCCAGTACTGCGCACAAAGAAGTACAAAAACATTCTGATAAGAATGCAACGGAAAGCCTTACAAAGAGTAGCCTGCGGCTACCGAACGATAGGTTATAACAGGAATCTCGCCCATAGACCCAATTGTCGAAGAAATTGTATATGAAAATGGACACAGTGAAGAAAGCTGCAAAAGAGAAAACACTGGAGTCCTGGCAAGCAAGATGGGACCGAAATACCAAAAAAGGACAATGGACGAAAATAATTACTCCAAACATTAAAACATGGATAGATTACAAAAAAAAATGGATTACTATATGACACAAGCTCTAACGGGACATGGACCTTTCAGGACATACACAAACCGAATAGGGAAAACGGACGACGTATGTCGGTATACTGTTAAAGAATAGTTGACGCATAACATATGGTAATTTACTGTGCAAGATTTGATACAAGACGTAGACAAATGGAACCAGCGACATGATATGATCAGAACGACTCTAAAAACTAAACACGAAGACAAGCGCACCTAAGAGATTAAAACAGTAAATGGCGAAATAGTGACGTAATATTCCTGAGAATGGTTCCGCTATTTCGACCAAACCTACAGCGGAGGGTTTTAGTCTGTAGGCGTCCTCAAGAGAGGATGAATCGGGCCCATTCGGTAGAGCACCAGAGATCGGTGTCTATGAACTTTTCTCTTGCTATAAAAAAGGTATATAATAGTACACTCATAATTTAATGTATAGTGTAAAAAAGTTTATTAATACAGTTGCTATGAATAACAAAACTTTTTACATCTTTTATTAATTTTATAGTAAAAATTAAGTCTGCGAGTTTTACCGACTTCATGTAGTCCAGTATTACATCTTAATCCATAGTATGGCTATTTTCCCGCTCAATACTAATTATAATACTGTTAAAAGTGCTCTCAGCTTCCGTCCTGCTAGGAGCAATTATATTGATTATTTGGTATAATTTAAAAATGTTTGGGAAGCTGTTCTTAAAACTTTTTTTTATCATAAAGGGCAAAATTTCTTCGTGTTTACCGATTTAATTTTTTAATTCGGATATCAACAAACAAAACGATTTATATTAGTAAAATAAAATTAAATCAGGGAGATATTTTAAATTGTTTTCTGAATCGTTTACATTAATTAAACAATAGACTTTTTGGGGAACTTTTAAAAAATTTTGAAATCTAATTTCAAGCGTCAAGGGTATGTCCCAAAGAATATATTTATTTTATAGTCTAGATCTACGCTGTTAGTGTGTAATAATAGTAGGTACCTACTACCTATCCTAACCAGATTTAAATATATAAAGAAATATGATATGGACACTTAAGTTTTTTCCACATTACGGCCCTGTCCAAAAAATCAATTAAGTTTTTGGACTGTTTAGTCCCAACGCTTTCCAGCAACCTTTTTCGCTTTTCCAAATGAAACACATTTTCTGTTTCTTTTTTCGTTTTTCCAATAAATCAAAGGAGGATAAACATTTTTCTGCCACTGTTTCAAATCATTGGCAAAAGAAAAAGACTTCCGATTATCGTTCACTCATTAGTCAGTAATTGTTACATATTGCGGCACTGCTTACAAATAATCTTTATTTGTGGGCGTCTTTAAAATATAAACTACTTAAAAAAATGTTTTATTATTTTTTTATATTATTGTCATGTTTATTGTTTTAATACACAACTGAGGGCACCCAATGGGCGCCAAGACCCAGAGGGCGGAGGGGGCGAAGAATTGGAGTTCTTGAAAAAATATTTCACCTTTTTTTACCAGTTTGCACAGTATATATACACACGTTATCGAACAAAAATCTACCGGAAGATATAGTCCAATTATTTGATGAGCAGACTGACGTCATTTTTGTTGTCAACAGTTATCAAATTATTTGTTGTTGTCAGTTTGAAGTAACAGTTGAAATAATAAACGAATTGACTTTTTTAAATATTTATTGTCGCTGTCTAAAACAATGTAACAAATAGAGATCCAAAAAAATTACGTCAGTCCGCTTATCAAACTGCTGATGACTGATGACGTCATGAAAATGACTTTTAGAAATATACAGGGTGTAACAGAGAATACGAAACAGAGGTGTTTTCGAGTATTTGCAGTACGATTTCAAACAAAAAATCGAACACGTCACGTCAAGTTCTTATAAAAGAGGGACGTTTTTTATTACATAGCATTTATTGTTTTACAAAATTGTGTAACAAAATTACATTTTATTATATAT
Source organism: Oxystoma pomonae (assembly GCA_963921995.1). NCBI lineage: Eukaryota > Metazoa > Arthropoda > Insecta > Coleoptera > Brentidae > Oxystoma > Oxystoma pomonae. The sequence continues at coordinate 89,271,899 of OY998163.1, forward strand.
TTTACACATAGTTGTGTATATTTTAGACACAATTGTGTAATAAGTTTACACAATTTTTAGTTACACAACTCAATAAAAAAAAATATACAGGTATTTTTTTACGTGCATCCCGGAAGAAAAAATATCGTGGTGGAGAATGGAAAATAAAGTATAGCTTAACACACACTTTTGCTATTTAAATTCTGGTAGTGAAACTCACCCCTACGAACATTCAAATATATCAAAAAGTTTCCTCCTTGAATTACAAATTGACTTGTTCGAGGGTTTGTCCGAAATCATACTTCAAATACTCGAAAACGCCTCTGTTTCATTTTCGTTGGGACACCCTGTATCTAAATAAAATCTAAAAATAGGGAAATTTTGGAACTCTTAAAATTTTGACAACTCTGACAATCGCTGTGGTAGTGTTTAACAACTACTACCACTACTACTCATCGATTTTACCAGAACATATTATAACACATATTGGAACACATTAAAAACTGTCACTTATAAACAAATTTAGAGATGATGAAAAGAAAATAAGTGTTTTATATGTTGGAACCTGGTAATATTTTATTATTTTTAAAGTTAATTGCGCCAAAATTCTCTAAAATTAACCAGAAAAATAACCACAACTGCAAGGAAATGGATTCGTAGCTTTCGGCAGTGGTAGTGGTTAATTACCACAACGAAATGACATTTAGCTATTGCGCAGACGCAGCAATTACCACAACCACTACGAAAACTTTGTTCTTAGATGAACGGTTGCGATATCATATAAAATTTCCTCTCAGTAGAGCTTCTTAAATTAGGAAAGAAGTAATAGTACAGTAAAGTTGTCATAAATATACCCCCCTTATTAAAAAAATCCGGGGAGGCTAAAATTTTTATATATTATTGGAGTGGGTCTAAAAGTAAGATCTCCAAGTTTGTGTTTCCCCCACTCCTCAGGAACCATCCGCCATTTTGAAAAAACTTTGTAATGATTGATTGAGGTGAAAAAGTCTGAGAACAAAAACATTCGGCATGAAATTTTCAACATTTTTGTGCTCAACTTTCTGTGGTTAGTTTCCAAAAAGTTAGATGGCGCCTAAGTTACAAAAAATCAGTTTTAACGTATTTTGACCAACAAAAAGTTATTTTTTTTTAAAAACTTTAAATAAAAAACTTGTAGATCTCGGAAAAATCCTAAAAAAATATGTATATTTTTTTATAATTAATTAAACAGTCTCTGAGCTACAGCGAATGAAAGTCGGTAAAATTCTTTGAGAACCGCTTTCTGGGCTTGCATGAAGTCGCGTGTTGGGGATTATATATTAATATTTATAGTAAGAGCAGTACAAATAACGTATCAAATTAAAGCTTGTGACGTTACATAAATTACTCGGTCTGTCGGCACGAAAACTACCGAAAGTATCTGACAGACTGACTGATTTTTCGTAACTTCAACGCCCTCTATCTTTTTAAATTTAAATTTTAAATTAAATACATACTACAGAGAGTTGAACCTGTAACAAAAAATATTAAGCCAAAGATTTTTGTTTCTACACTTTTTTCCTCCGACCAACAGAAATAGAGAAAATTGGTTTTAAAGTTTTTTCCAAATGGCGGATAGTTCCCCAGGAGTAGATGAAACACAAAGAACATTCAAAAACTCAGCCTGTCCGGTTTTTTTCGACTTCAAATGACAATTTTACTCTACTACCATCAACTATGTAAAGCTATTTTTCCAAATTTTGACCTCTTCCCCCCTGCAACACTTTGTAACAATTTTGCAACCCCTTTTGCCTCCCTTTAAGCACTTAATAATACTTCTATCTACCCCTCCAACCCCTCTTGTCGCGCTTATGTAAGCGATGGATGGACCGTTACCCAAAAGGACTTGACTATCGGTACCCGACCATATCAGTCTGTCAGATACTTTCGGCAATTTTCATGCCGACAGACTGGGTCATTTGTGTAGCGTACATTCCTGGCGAAAAAAAAGTAATACACGGAATTAAAATATGTGTAAATATAACACCCTATATTACTGAAAATTTACATTGTTTTTTTTTACATTTGACACTTGTGTTTGTCATAATAGTAAATAAATCAAAGGACATTTTTTTAGAGTAATTTATTAAAAATTCCTTAAAATCCTATGTTAGAATCTAATAGAGTTGCAAAATTCAACTTATTACTTGAGTTACGAAAAATAACTGGTCTATAAGTTATTACCACGCTGGGCAAAGCGCTGTAACAAAAACAATACCACAGAGAAAAAGCAAGAATACAATAAACGGCGATAAAAGAACTGAACTTTTTGCAAATAAATAAAAACAATAATTTTAATACTTAATGGGCTCGTCGTTCTTGTCTAAAACAAACTGTGGACGAGTCGGCATTGAAAAACTTAAATTTTGAAAATATTGCTCTTCTTCTGAGATGATATCTACGGCTCTTTCAATGACTTCATTCAAATTAGTCTGAATTTATGGGAAACCAATTTCGCTGATAAATTATCTTCACAATCCGGGCTGTTGGATGGCCAAGGTATAGTTTCAATATTGTTCTCTCGAAACCAAGTGTTCACTACATTCGCAGTGTGCACAGGGCAGTTATCTTGTTGGTAGATGAACTCATTATTTTCATGCAAGGCCGAAACAGATGGATACATAATATTACGAAGAATTTCGATGTATCGTTCACTGGTAAATCTACCTTCTATTCTCCAGCAAACACCCATACCTCTCGCACTAAACCATCCCCACATGTTGACAGAAAAATGTCCTGCTCTCTTGATGTTGTGTGTGTATTCTGAATCATACCTTGAATTTGGTGGACAATAAACCAAAATTCTGACGATGACTGGAAATTTTTTTCCTACTTTTTTTTCGCCAGATCTGTACACTTCCGGCCACATAAAATGCGTACGCCGATTTTATATAGTGTATTATGGGCCTCGCATCTCAGTAACCTTTTAGGTATTTCAAATTGATAAAAAATGTCACTGTCAGGTTTTGTTGTTGTTATACGTTTATATTTAAAAATGCTAAACGAATTCGAAAAAGCCCAAATTTTGGGAAAATTAGACAGTGGTTGGTCGGTTCGAAGAGTAGCGGCCCATTATGGACGAAACAAGGCTACAATTGTAAGAATAAGAAGAAAGGATCAAGAAGAAGGAACTGTTCGACGAAGGCGAGGCACTGGCTTGACTCAAGCCAGTAGGCCTCAGTAGGATCAGCAACTGATCGACTTTCTTGAAGACCACCCATTTGCAATGGCTTCAGAGGCAAAAATTAGGACGCGCAGACGTAGAAGCCGTTCTAGGCTTAGATACCGGGTTGCTGCCAAGAAAATCTTACTTAGTGCGGAAAAGAAGCAATCCATGTTAACTTTTGCACTATAACCTTTCACTAAAAGAACAAGAATTTTGGCAACAGGTGGTCTTTACGAATGAAAAACTTTTTCAGTCCCACAATGACAGCAAACAAGTTTTCGTATATCGCCCGCCACGAACACGCTACCTCGAAAAATATATTGCTGGAAACAAAGACCATACTGGAAGATTTTCCGGGAGGTGGAGTTGGATATCGGCGAGAGGACATGGAGCTTTTTTTAGAATCCATGGATGATTTACGCGGCTAAGGTTTATGATGATTCGAGAAGCAACCATTCTTTATGCAGAAGGTTTTGTGTTTCAACAGGATAACTGTCCTATCCATACCGCACGCATTTCTAAACAGTGGTTACAGCAAAGCCACATCGAGGTTTTACCATGGCCGGGAAAAACTCCTGACGCCAATCCCATGTAAAATATGTGGGGCTGTATAGCAAAAAATTTAACACGAATGAATATTGTTTCCAGAAATTCCAACCACTTAATGGAGCTCATAGTCAGAGGGTACGACGAAGTCATTATTTCAAATCCAAATTTATTTCAAAATTTAGCAGATTCCATGCCACGAAGACTGGCAAACATTAGAGAAATAAAGCTATTTGTAACTCATCGCGGTATACGTATCCGCATCTAGCGAGAACCAAGCACATTAATTGGTTAGAAACTTGTACCACGTTCGAAAAGAGCAGATATATGCTAATCTAAGGTATTCTTGAACGGGATAGGTGTTAGGTATCACGTATCGTTACGACACACGTATCGAATCTCAGCACTTATTGCGTTCAGAAACACCTTAAATTAGCTCTTTTCGAACGTGCTACAAGTTTCTGACCAATCCATGTGCTTGGTTCTCGTTAGATGCGGATACGTATACCGCGATGAGTTACAAATAGCTTTATGTCTCTATTATCGAGGCTGACCAACACCGTTCTCAACTAAAAAGCCAGTTAACTCATTTTCGTTTTAGTATCCTTTGGTCTATAATCGGTGCCATATTGACACCAAACTGACAGAAAATCCATGTTTTACTTGTCAATTTGTTTATAAAAATGGCAGCCACAGTAGGCTAAAGGGCACTGAGGCAGTAGCAGTTAACAGGCTTTTTAGTTGAGTACGATGTTGGGCTGACGGGGCAATGACACGCTACTGAAGAAACATTTTCTTGGTTTTTTTTAATTTACGTATTGTTTTTCTAATAATTTTTTTTTATTTTGAAAATTTTTGGTTGTCTGCAAAGACTTAGATTACTAAAATTTACCGATCCTGTAGAGGTGTGCTGACTATAATTAAGTTATTGCTCTCCTTTCGCCAAACAGTTCCTTCTTCTTGATACTTTTTTCTTATTCGCACAATTGTGGTCTTGTTTCATCCATAATGAGCTTTAAGAATAAGTTTTTATAATAAAATGTTGAACAATTTAAGAAAATTGTTTTAATCATTAGTAGTTAGACTTATAATAAAGTGTAGCCAGTCTCCTTATTTTTGTGTTTAAAATGTCAAAAGATCTAACCTGTAATTCGAAAATGTCAGAGTCAGTAACAATAAGCAAAGCAATTAGCAAAACTTAAATTCAACAGACCTGCAACTAACATGTGCTGTACGCATTTTATGTGGCCGGAAGTGTACGTCACGAGCTTTAATTTGGTACCTCATTGAAACTGCTTTGACTATATAGAATAATATATAATCCACAATACGCGACTTCATACATGTCCAGAAAGCAGTTCTTAAAGAATTTTATCGACTTACAGTCGCTGTATTTCAGAGACTGTTTAATTAGTTATAAATAATATACATATTTTTATTGGATTTTTGCAAAATCTGCCACTTTATTATTTAAACATTTTAAAAAAAATCACTTTTTGTTGGTCAAGATACATTAAAACTGATTTTTTTATTTTTGGCGCCCTCTATCTTTTTGGAAACTAAGTATAGAAAGTTGAGCACTTGGACAAAAATGTTGCAAATTTTTTGGCGAATATTTTTGTTCTCAAAGAGTGGGGGAAAAACAAACTTGGGAGGTTTATTTTCAGACCCTCCGAAAGAACATACCAAAAACTCAGCCTCCCCGGATTTTTCAACCTCAGTTACTTAAAATGAGTATGTTTTGAGTTCAGCAGAACCCATCATCAGCTCTTGATAATCAAAGAAGAACTATCTTTTGACCCTCCACAATTAAGTGGGAGAATTTCTTTGCACGCTTTATTGCGCAGAAAATCGTGAAAAATTAAAGGCTAACAAAACCTCAAAAGGGTGGGTAATACCCGTGTTCACTTTAGGTTCTTGATTAAGCAGCATATTTTACTTTAATTTTGATTTCTCCATAAAATATTGACGCGGTAAACAAACTCTGTTCTGGTTGAACTAATCTGTCTGCTTCAAGGCTGTATTCCATTTAATTTCCGTCTCCCACTTAATTGTGGAGGGACAAAAACGTAGTTGTTCTTTGATTATTAAGAGCTGATGATGAGTTCTGCTGTACTCGAAACACGTAATCAATTTTAAGTAACTGATTTACTAAATAAATCATTTTGTGGAGAAGACTGTGTGATTACTTCTTTGCTAATATAGAAAAGGATTATTAAAGGTATAATATTGTTGACAATATCTTTAAAAATTTTAAAAACCGTCAGCACGTGGTTTGCTTTTCGACTATTTCGACCCCACTGATTCTAAATCCGAAATAAGATTTTCTCTAACTTTAATTCGATTAATTTTCCTAATTCCAAAGAGAACAATCTTTGTTAATTAGTAGAAAAATATTTTACTTTTTTTGAGAAAGGAGTTAGTTAATAAACTTCTTTTGTCCTGCTCTTCATTAGAAGATAAGGCGCAGAAATTAAGTATAAAATACTATATCCATCACGAACTACCTACTTCGGCATTTTTATTAACCCCAGTGGCAGTCCCAGGAATTCTTTGGAGAAAAAACGATAAACTGCAGAACGTTCCTTTTAAGGCACGATATTAGAAATACAGAACTGTATTATAGAGCTTCAATTTATACACAAGTTTTAGACAAAATCATTTCGGAAATAAAATCAAGGTTCACTAACGAGACTCTTAGAAACACCTGTCCTATTAGTATTTTTGATCTGAACATATTCATACAACGTGAAGCCAAAATCAAGGAAAAATTGACTAATGTCGTTTCCAAATACTATAAACTGTCTGATTAATACAAAGCACAAATTCTTGAACTTTTTTTTGGAGAAGTCAGTATTTGGAAACAATATTGGTCAGAAGTAGGCAAAATCTTTTATCAGAACATATATGAAAACGTTTTCGAGGCAAGTGTGGCGATATTTTTCCGTTGAAAAAAACATTCTTGTATGTTTGTCAGTAAGTAATGCTTCATCAGACAGAAGCTTTTCCTGCCTCAGAAGATAAACACTATGGCGGAAATTCGTCTGAAGGGCTTAGCGTTGCTGCATATCAACAGACATATTGAGAGTCATTGACCGGTTTTTTCTGAAAACAAACTTTTTTTTGAGATAGGTATCTTATATTTGAGATATGCAATATAAAAGGTAATGTTTCAACTTAAAACCTTTTTAGATCTCAAAAAAAAAGTATTTAGCTATTAGGTTTTGTTTGTGGTTTGTTTGTTATCTATGTTTTTTCTAACTAAAAAAATTATACGTAGTTACTCAAGCGTGGATTTCAGAAGAGTAGAGAGGCAATTAACCCCCCCCCCCACAGTGGATTTAAATTTTTTACGAAAATATTTAGAAAATCAAAAGTAGGGCATAAATTGCTATTGCTATAACACCTTTGATATCTACGCTATTAGTTTAATTTTGTGTTAACAATGACATTTGTAGTGTCACTTTCTTAAAAAATTTCGTCTGCTGCGCTTTGAAACCATTTATATATTTTTAATATTAGTTTAATTTGAAATAAACAAAAATGCATTTTTTAAAATAAAAAATGTATGAAATAAACAACTTAAAATCTGAGTACCCTCCCACCTAGATTTGAGGCTACATCCGCGCTTGTACTTATTAAGTTTTTTTTTGCATATATTAATATGTTCCTCATAAAAGTTATGCTTTTATTCTAGTTTTTTTTCAAAGGGCTGGGGACCGCTACTGTAATAACCCTTCTTATAACCGTAAGACAATAGGCGAGTAATTGTGTGCTTGTGCCATCGCCCCCCCCCTTCCTTTTATAGGTATTGATCCTCCAAAAAATTTTAACAAAATTGTAGGTAATAAATTTACCAACTTTTTATTGTTATCTTAATAACCATATAAGTAACCATATTCCTGCGATAGGTATAAAATTAGGGTCAAGTGATGTAACGATGAGAGTTTAAAAACTTTTGCATTTGACCGTTATTTTTCCAAATTTAAAATTTAAAAAAAAATACTATTCTATAGAAAATTTAGTGATTAAAAACTTGCGAATGTAAAATCCAATAAAATCATTAATGGTACTGAAAAAAAATAAAAACTGTACCTCACTTTTATCCTGCTTCTTATGTCAATGCACTTTTGTATGCTTTTTAAATGCGAAATGTCTGAAGCATAATTAGATAAATATTTTCACAAAAATAGAAAAAAAAACTAAAAAATTGTTCTGAAATCAGTTTTTGGTGATTTTACACAAACGGTGCAATCGAAAAAAAAGGAATAAATCAAATTTTTGTTTTACCAATTACTAATATGTTTTAAATCGCTTTCCTAAATAAACTCAAGCCTAAACTACCTATACTGCTAATGAAGGTATGTATAATTTTTACCCCGTAATATGTCGTCTCAACTTTAACTCGGACCCTGGCTAAAACATACTTTAGACCACCGTTATATACCAGGTTACACATTCCGACTTTTACCGAGCGTGTGCGAATAGATATCACGATGCGACAATCAAAGTTACCAGCACAATTTTAAGTTTTTCATGTGCAAAATGCAACCGATAATTATAAACACGTCTAAATCCTAGTACCTAATTTACGAGCAAAAAATTTTAATAAAATTGTAGGTAATCAATTTACCAACTTTTTATTGTTATCTTAATAACCATATAAGTAACTATATTCCTGCGACAGGTATAAGATTAGGGTCAAGTGGTGTAACAATGAGAGTTTTAAAACTTTTGCATTTGACCGTTATTTTTTCAAATTTAAAATTTCAAGTAAAAAATACTATTCTATAGACTTTAGTGATTAAAAATATGCGAATGTAAAATCTAATAAAATCATTAACGCGACTGAAAAAAAAAATAAAAACTGTATCTCACTTTTATCCTGCTTCTTAAGTAAAAAAGAGACAATGCAATTTTGTACGCTTTTTAGATGCGAAATGTCTGAAGCATAATTAGATAAATATTTTCACAAAATACATAAAAAAACTAAAAAATTGTTCTGAAATCACTTTTTGGTGATTTTGCACAAAAGATGCAGTTGAAAGAAAAAGGAATAAATCAAATTTTTGTTGTACAAATCACTAATGGGTTTTAAATCGCTTTCCTAAATAAACTCAAGCATAAACTCCCTATACTGCTAATAAAGGTATGTATAATTTTTACCCCGTAACATGTCGTCTCAACTTTCACTCGGACCCTGGATAAAACACATTTTAGACTGCCGTTATGTACACCAGGTTACACATTCCGACTTTTATCGAGCGGGTGCGAATAGATATGACGATGGGACAATCAAAAATACCAGCACAATTTTAAAAGTTTTTCATGTGCAAAATGCAACCGACAATTATTAACACGCCTAAATCCTAGTACCTAATTTACGAGATTTACAACAATTATTATGATCTATTTTCACTTTAATAAAATCACTTTGATTACAAAAAATTGGTGCAAAAAGCACAGATAGTCCATCATAAAATCAATTATTTTTTTTGAAAGGAAATGAAAATATCTCGAAAACTGTAGCTTTGAAAGATTTGAACCTTGTAACAAAATTTTTGTGTAATATTTACGAAAACCAATATCTGAAAACCGCATATCAATAGCTGCTTTACTTCTGAAGTTATTTTTTTATATATTTTAACGTTTTTTCAAATAGCTCCCACGAATTTGGACTTTATAATAAAATTTATGGTCCATATTCATGGAAACATAAAACTGAAAACCGTATATCGCTGCCAGCTTTTGTTTCAACGTTACAATTTTTTAAATATTTTATCCCCCTTTTCCCCCCTTCAACCCCCCCCACCATCCTACCCAAAAGTTAGTCAATTCATGGTCAGGCGATAGAAGATTTTTGTACTAAATTTCGGTAAAATCGATCAAGGCGTTCTTGAGTTATCGTGTATACAGACAGACAACAGACCGACAGACCGACATACACCTTTTTTTCGTCGATTAAGGTGTTTTGGAGCCTTAGAAACTCATTTTTGATAAAATTAAGAAAAGTCAAAATTTAAATTTAAAATATACCATATTGGTATGGTGAACTAAAACACTGACTGTCTCATTTTTACACCACTTGACCCTAATCTTTTATTAAAGAATTTCTAGAGCACCCCTACTTTGTTCTAACAACAAATTGGTCTTTTATTAGAATCTTGATAAATTGCAATTTTAGTGTGTGGTGGTGGTGGTGGTTTATCCCTGCCAAAAACCCCTTATAACATCTGGTAAAATATATATAAAAATTGTACATTGTAAAGTTTTTATAGGCTTTTAAGGCTCTATGAGGGATGTTTTTTACCTTTTATAAATCAGTATAATTTTATGGAATTTAATGGTAATCGGGTTTGATATATTCTTTATTTTATAAAATTTGATATGAAGTTATAAGTGTATAAGGAAAATTTTTATATGGATTTGTCGTACAAACTTTTAGAAGATTTTACGAGGTTTTATAAACATGATTTTTAAAAGAATTTATAAGGAATCCGAAATAATGTTCTATACATTTTGACCAGTTTTTATTGTGTCAAATCTTATGTTATATTTACTTTCAGGAGATTTTATCCTAAATTTATGTGCATAATTTTGATGATGTTTTATCAGAATTTGCTATACAAATGTTCACAGTATTTTATGATCAAGCAGTTTTTGGTTGTCCTTTTCTAAGAGATTTAATGGGATTTTATTAGCATGAGTTTTAAGAGATTTTATAAGGATATTTTTATTTTATGACGTGAAATATTAAAATAAAATAATTAAACGGATTTTTGTTTTACTTTTATAATAAAGTTTATATTTTAGATTAGGGCAAAATAATAACTACAGTTAAAATAATTATTAAAATAAAATTAAAAAAAATGGCGCCTTGCACAAAAATATACAATCCTACATATTCTTTTAACATCTCTAAAACTATGGATCTGACAAAATGACAAATTAATTAAAAGACAGCTTAGTTTAATAGAAATGGTAAGAGTTCCTTTTCTTCTTGTAGGTTTTTACAGTAGATTTTTTTGTAAAAAACTTTTTAGTTACTATAGTTACCAATAATTTGTAATTTCTCTCTAAATACTAAAAGTGAGCTTACTAGGAATATGCTTACTAGGAATATTAAGAGTTTTCTTTCTATTTGTAGATTTTTTTATTTAGTTTTTTATGACAAACGTAAGCTTATTAAAATAATATAATTACCAGTAACTTGTTGTTCCTATTTATAAAATAAAAAAATTTTGACCTGTTTGTTGATGAACAAAAAGTGAGCTTATTTTTAATATTTAATTGTTAAAAGATTTTTTGAATGTGTTTTTTTCAGACAAGCGTAATGTAAAAATAACTTAGTTTTAGTTATGTTTTAAAAACAACCTCTTCATTTCAAGTTTCTAATATTCAACAATGAGTACTCATGTCAGAGTTTTTAGAATACTGGCTTTATTTCGAATGCGTTACGTATACCGATACCGATGAGTTGAAATATTTACTTTAAGTGTCTAGTAAGAAAAATTGATACGCAAAACCTGACCTTAAATCGTTCATTGTAAATCCGCCATATTGAAATTTTTAAATCTGATGAAAAATTCATAATCCCCTTCCCAAAAAACGCTAGTATGACAATTTTTATTGAAATCCAAGAAACTAAATCTTTTGCCCCTCCACTTCCCTAGTTATTGGGATAACAAATTCGAAATTAATAAAACCCGTTTTTAATAGAACCATTATCGTTATTGGGATGTGGGTACTTGATAATAATATTGATCAATATGAAATCAATAGGATGTGTATAACTCAGTTAAAATTGGTTAGAAAAACATGACCAAAAATCGTCCCTCTTAAATCCGCCATATTGAATTTTCAAAATCTAATCAAAAAATCGTATTCCTTATTCCGAAAAACTCCCGTATACCAATTTTGGTTGAAATTGGACAATCTAAAGCGTTTTTCCCCCTTCACTCCCCTCATATGGGGGAGGGGAGTGCCTAATAATACCATATAATTTTATTGTCACCGGAACTATAATCGCATACCGAATATAAATTCAATCGGACATCCATAAGTTAGTCAAAATTGAGTTGCAAGGTTTTACCCGACAATACAAACATACATGCATACATAGAAGCATAAAGGTATAACTTAAATAGAGACATTAAATTTACCACAGTTGCGATCAGACATAAGGTAAACAATTTGGCGACAATGCCAGATTACGCTGAAAGTTGTTCTCTACACTTAATGTTTTTAAAAACATATTATTTTTATAACTTTATCATTTACATGCAATTATGCAAATTCTCCGGTTTGTTTTTTTAAACATGGAGAAACACCTTATTATTATTCAAATATAAAAAGAACTTTAGATATATTATATAACTGCATTTAAATTTCCTTGAATCTTCACAATTTTAAATCAATAAAGAATTTATAATGTGGAGGTACATGTTATGGTCCTTGAAGTATACATCGTCTTTTTGATCGAAATATCATATAAAATACCTGATATTTTTGCCGAAAGAATAATTCTTTTTATTTCCCAATATATATCGGAAATAACACCTACAACAATGTGACAACCTCGCATTTGTGGCGGGTTAGCCATATAAACGTGTGTACGCTGCTCCATTCATAATTTCTCTACGGTGTTGTAGCTTTAGCATGATCGAGGTTTTGGTATATTTTACAGATTAATCGAACGACGAAAACTGGAGACTGCAGGTGAAAATCAAACATTTCACAGGTTTGTTATCATATGCTTTTTCGACGCCACCTGGTGATAGGCTGCCATAGGCGTGCAACAAGTGTTGCAATAAATACAAAATGTAATTAATAATAACAGGAAAGAAATAAGTTTTTTTGGGATATTTTTGCGAATTTGTGATAAAAACAATATGGTAAGCACTCATAATTAATTACACTATATTTGGTATAATGAACCAACCCCAGCTGCGACATTTTTAAATATACTACATGAGTATTCTTGATACTATCTGTAGTCAGCTTATTTTTTCTGCTGAGATTTGTTTATAAATAGTACAAGCGTTCCCGGTATAAATATAAATTTTTAAAACATTATTATGTCAGACACAGGATAAAGAGTGTATGTTTGTTACAACTTTTTATTTATAATATTTACATAGGTAGATAGTCCACATAAGATTTTTTTTATTCATTAAAAATATAAAGATACTTTTGTACGTATTAAATAAAAATTTTAGTAGAGTGTATAAATTCCATTTTTTTACATAACGAAAAACGATCATGTAGTATCTATAATATACGTATCATCCTTTTTCGAAATACCACTATTTTTAGTCGAATTTGCTTATTTTTTCCACATTGGTTTTTTGGTAATTTGCCTAAAGAGTGCGGAAAGTGATATTTTTCTGCACAAGATGGTCGTTAAGGGCGAAAAAGGCACTTTTGACACATTTTTAGTACAACAATTTCCTACGTACATAAAAAGCTTCTGCCTGAGGTTATATATATTTGGTATTTTTTAAAATTAAAACCAAAAAATAAATTTCCATTCCAAGTTTCCATTTTTAATATAATCTAGTTTATAAATTCATCTAAAAACTCCAATTAGACTTAAAATTCACGCCATGCTAAAATATACGTTTACCTATGCTAATTTTTTAATAAAGTTTTGCAGGTCACGTGACATTAAATAGGTAACGAAACTACTTCGCAAATGCGTGTGAAAAAGTCTACTGTTACATATCAATTTGAATGTGGAAAGTTCAACTTCCCATACGCCGTGTGTAAAAAAATAAACACGGCGTGCATAAAAAATTGTCATAGCGTGCGTGAGAAAACGTTTAACGCACGCAATTTCTTTTTAAATGTTACGTTATGGACCAAATTTTTAAATTTTGAGTTTAAAATGTGTGTTCTAAAAACTACTTTTTGATTAAAAAAGTCATCATAAAAACTCGTAGAAAAAAAATTGTACCTAACCCTTGCCGAAGTGTCTTTCCCGCCCGAACTCCTCCCGTGCGTAAAAGTATCACTTTTCGCACTAATTGGGCAGATAACTATTTGCACAACATTTAAAAAATTAATATTTTCTATGTTATATCTTTACATAAATTATTTAGTATAAAAAAATTAAAGATTGTATTTCCAAAAAAATTTGACAAGTCTGAAAATAAGGACCAAAACTTTTTACATTTATAAATAACGGGCTGCTTCTGGCCGCTGCTAAACGTAAGGTGGTTGGAGCATGTGTGAGGAGGAGTATGTTGCCAGTGAAACTGAAAATGGTTTTCCCTAAATCTAACGACTGATAGCGTTTCAAAGCAATTTATGAATGACTTGATGTGTCTATTTTAGTTAAACGTCTTTGCATAGAAGTGAAGTTAAATAAAATTGTGATAAAAATTATGCGCAAATAGCGAAAAACGGTTTTGGGTTTTTAGACATTCGTATAATTTTTTTTATAAGTGATAACTATCAAAGAAGATTTTTTTAACAATTTTATTTTTTTAACTGGACTATTTATACGTCCTTGCTGGGGCTGTTTATTTTACCTTTCGGCAAAGTAAGTTAACCTTTTTAATTTAATTTATTCTCAGCGCAACATTAAAGTAAAATTCAAGAATACTTGTTGCTTACAACTCGAGAGAATTTCTATCTCTTTTTCGGTAAATCGATTCACAAAACCGTTTCCTTCCGTTCGCCCTAGAACCCAGTAAATCTAGCAAATTGCCAAGTGGTTTTGCACGAAAGGGCACAGCTTGCATTGATTTCAGTTTTCCTTGATTTATGCAACGTTTATTCTGTTTTTCAGCGCGACTTTGAAGAAGTTTGGCGGCCAAATAGTAGTTTTCACAACTATTGGCTAAGAAAATGTTTTGTACAAGCGTTGGTTTAAATACCGAGCGCAGCGAATGACTTAGAAACGTGAGTATATATATAACACGCAAAATTGAAAACTCTTAAAACCCCTGACCACCCGACATAAACCGTATTATCTCTGAAACTACTAGCGTATCGAACATAAATAAGAACACTTCCGGAAGGACAGGCTCCGAACAGGAAAAAAACCGCATTGAAATTGCTTCACTGCTGCGGGAGCTAGATGCAGACAAACATACACAGACAGACTGACACAAGAAAAATATTTTAAGTCAAATAAATATTTGTTTCCCATGCTCCAAGCAAGTATTTATTTGAACCAAACAAATATTCATTTAGGTGAAAATAAATTTCTTTAAGTCAAATAAATTTTGCTTGATAGAAATAAATATTTATTCGATTCAAATAAATACTTGTTTGGACTCTAAGAAACAGGTATTTTTTTGGCTCAATAAAACCTTTTTTTCTGTATATAGGGGTTAAACCTATAACACCTCTTTTTTCATATTCATGTCGAAAGTTAAAAAAAGAAGAGTTTAACCGCGAGTAATTACCATTTTTATATTATATCTATAAAAACAATAATGATTTAGCCTGATAGTGTTTATTTTCAGTAGATGACCTTACATTAGTGGTCATTTTAATTTCTGATAGTTTTTTATTTCTATTTCTCCAAATAAGAATACATAGATTTTTTGAAAATCACCATTTAAATTTGAGCAAAAAATTATTGGGATATTTTTTGCACCCATAAAATTAAAAAAAATTTTTTTATATATATAATATTTTAGTAACTGTCAGTAAAGAACCAAAACCTTTTTTTTTCAAGGATGCAAAAAAAATCCCACCCTTTTTTTTACCCAAATTACAAGAAAAATATGGCACCATAGTAATGCTAAGAAAATCTAGTTACACTGGGGAAAAAATTCCAACTTGGGTTCTGTTTCCCTAACTATTTTTTTGGGTTTAACTACACTCAAGTAACGAAAAATACTAACTAAAGATTTAAGTTGGTTTCAATATAAAATATTTCACACCAACTGGTTTGCATCTGTATTAGATCTATCTGGAGTGACTTTAGAGTGACATTTCACTGTAATTTTTTTACAGAGTACGGGCGCTTTTATATAAGAAACTCTTCTCTTATATCTTAAATATACATATTTGCAATAAAGACAAGTTTTTGCACTCGTATTTATAGAAATTTAATTTGGGAATAGAGGGCGCTAAGTAAGATAATAAGTAAGTAAAAAGATTTTTCTTGACCGGGATTTGAACCCGGATTCTCTAGAATACCACTCCACTGTTCTACCAGTGCAGTTGAGCTATTGAGATTTCGGATTTTAACCGGCCATTTGGAAATAGTTTGTTTCGCTGATTTATTAATCTCTCCATTTTGCGTCGGGCATCAAACTATCTGCGAGAGGAAAATATGCAGTTTTCTACCTTGGTACTCATGTGTCAAATCTATTTTAAAATAGGTTTGGTTATCTTACCAGAAACTCTAAGTGTCACACTGGGCGCGTAATCTGTTACTGTATGCTCAGGGGATGCTTTTATTAAAAATATTGCTTGAGAATACACGCATTTGCTCACAAACACTGGGCAGAAGTATACGTTTACAGAAGTGCCTAATTAGCATTATGTGCAAGCTAAGCAGAGGGTCACATCTTAAGTGTTTTAAACTATTTAACGCCCAAAATGCAACTTTTCTAAAATTTAGTCCCTATTTTCTGGGGCACATGACCCCCGTGTCGAGTCGTATTTCATTCGGAAGTCTTCGTGTTTTTTACGCCAAGACTTCCGATTCGATTCGTTCGTAATCCATACTAGTGGGGTATTAGTGCATACTGTGCGCTTCATTCCAAATTCAAATAGACCAATTTTTGGACACTGACATAAAGGTATAACTTAAATAGAAACATTAGACATTTAAAGTAAATATTCCAACGCTACAGTATCCGTATACCTAACGCATTCGAAATAAAGCCAAAATACACATATTTTTGACTTGTTTGTGCGATGTTTCAAACGATGCCCGCTTTTTGGAAGAGTGCGATGACAGAACTGCTGATTGAAATCGTTGCGTACGTTCGTGGGTCCGTTACGATACGTACATCCTTCCGTAAGCAACAAGATTCTGTCATTACACCCGTCAAAGAAGCAGGCATCGTTCGAAACATGGCATGAGCAAGTCAAAAATGTAGCGTATTTTGACTTTGACTTTTGACGGATGTGTTGAAATATTTACTTTAAGTGTCTGTTATGTTTACTTTAAGTGTCTATTATGTAACGCTGAAAGTTGTATCTCTACACGTAATGTTTTTACAAACATATTATTTTTATAAATTTTTTATCATTTACCTGCAATTATGCAAATTCTCCTTTTTTTTTAAATATGCAGAAACATCTTATTTTTATTTAAATATACAAAGAAATTTAGGTATATTAAACAATTGCATTTAAATTTCCTTAAATCTTTACAATTTTACATCAATAAAGAATTTATAATGTGCAGATACATGTTATGGTACTTGAAATATAACTAAATTTTTCGATCGAAATATCATATAAAATACCTGATATTTTGGCTGAAAGAATAATGCGCTGAAAGTTGTATCTCTCCACGTAATGTTTTTGGAAACATATTATTTTTATAACTTTTTTATCATTTACCTGCAGTTGTGCAAATTCTACGGTTTGTTTTTAAAACATGGAGAAAAACCTTATTTTTATTTTAATATATAAAGAAATTTAGGTATATTATATAATTGCATTTAAATTTCTTTGAATCTTCACAATTTTAAATCAATATAGAATTTATAATATGCAGGTACATGTTATGGTACTTGAAATATAACAATTTTTTTTGGTCTAAATGAAAGGATAATTCTTTTTATTTTCCAATATATATCGGAAATAAAACCTACAACACTGTGACAACCTTGCAGTTGTGGCGGGTCAGCCATA
Source organism: Oxystoma pomonae (assembly GCA_963921995.1). Classification (NCBI taxonomy): domain Eukaryota; kingdom Metazoa; phylum Arthropoda; class Insecta; order Coleoptera; family Brentidae; genus Oxystoma; species Oxystoma pomonae. The sequence continues at coordinate 89,289,459 of OY998163.1, forward strand.
TAACCGTTTGTACGCTGCTCCATTCATAATTTCTCGTCGGCTTTAGCATAATCGAGGTTTTGGTATATTTTACAGATTATTGGACAGTTTTTAATATTTTTTCAACACATTTTTACGTGTTTGTGGCAAAAGTGATATGAAAAAGTGCGTGGTGTGACAAAAACTGAAGATTGCAGGTGAAAACCAAACATCTTGTCATAGACCGCCATAGGAGTGCAACTAGTGTTGCAATCAGTACAAAATGTAATCAATAAATATAGGAAATAAATAAGCTTTTTGGGATATTTTTGCAAATTTCTGATAAAAACAATATGGTAAGCACTTATAATTAATTACAATATATTTGGTATAATGAACCAACCCCAGCTGCGATATTTTTAAATATTCTATATAGTAGCAAAAAAATATAAGAGGTGCGTATGACATTTATTTATAACTACATTCACAGTTTTATTACTATCTGTAGTCAGCAGATTTGTTTATAAATAGTACAAGCGTTCCCGGTAAAATATAAATGTTAAAAACATTATATCAGACATAGAATAAATAATGTATGTTTGCTACAACTTTTTATTTATAATATTTACATAGATAGTTAGGTAGATACTTCACATAAGATTTTTTTTGTTTTTATTAAAAATGTGCAGATACTTTTGTACGTATTAAATAAAAATTATAGTAGAGTGTATAAATTCCATTTATTTTTACACAATGAAAAACCATCATGTAATACCTATAATTTAGGTTTTTTTTTTCCACATTGGTTTTTTGGTAATTTGCCTAAACAGTGCGGAAAGTGATACTTTTCTGCAGGCGATGTCCGTTAAAGGCGAAAAAGGCACTTTTGACACGTTTTTAGTACAACAATTTCCTACTTGCACAAAAAGCTTCTTTCTAAGGTTGTATATATTTGGTATTTTTGAAATTAAAACCAAAACATAATTTTATTTTCATTTTTAATTTAATCAATGTATTTTATAAATGCATCTAAAAACTCCAATTAGACTTAAAATTCACGCCGTGCTAAAAAAATACTGCTCTATGCTCATTTTTTAATAAAGTTTTGTAGGACACTTGACATTAATAGGTAAAAAAACAACTTCGTAAATGCGTGTGAAAAAGTCTACCTTTACGTGCCAATTTTAATGTGGAAAGTTCAACTTCCTACACGTATGTGTAAAAAAAATAAGCACGGCGTGCATAAAAAATTATCCTAGCGTGCGTGAAAAAACTTTTAACGCACGCAATTTTTTTTAAATTGTACTTTATGGACCAAATTTTTAAATTTTGAGTTTAAAATGTGTGTTCTAAAAACTAATTTTTGATTAGGAAAGTCATCATAAACACTCGTAGAAAAAAATTGTACCTAACTCTTGCGGAAGTGCCTTTCCCGCCCGAATTCCTCCTGTGCGTAAACGTATGACTTTCCGCACTAACTATCTGGAGAACATTTCAAAAATTAAAATTTCTTAACATAAATATTTTTACAATGACAAATATAATACCTCTCCATACTTCGGTATCAATTATTAAGTATACAAAAATTAAAGATTGTATTTCCAAAAATATTTGACAAGTCTGAAAATACAGACGAAACATTTTTACATTAATAAATAACGAACCGCTTCTGGCCGCTGGTAAACGTGACGTGGTATGTCCTGGGCCAGTGTTGCCAGTGGAAGATAAAATGGTTTTCCCGAAGTCTAACGACTGATCGCGTTTCAAACTGATTTATGAATGACTTGATGGGTCTATTTTAATTGAATGTCTTTGGACACTGACAATGGCAGTTCAATTTAGTTCCTGTGTTAAGCCGAATAATTTGGAATGAACCGTACATGCATTATTCAGTGGCCCCAGTTAATTATTTTATACGATTTATGTTTTACAAATAATTATAATTATTACTAAGGGTTACCAATTATTTAAAATAAACTACCCATTTTAATAAAATCCCATTAAGTTTGTTTGAATCCCAGTAGTATCAAATTAGTTTCTACTACTACTCGGAACAAAATTTAAATTTTAACATTATAAAAAGTGCCGTTTTATTTTTGCTCGTTAAAAAGAATTAAAGCAAAGACAGGAAAAATATCTGTTAGCTAGAAATAGTTCAAGATTTGAGCAATTCATCCAAAAATTCTTACATTTAGCTAGTTAAAATAAGTGTAAACAGAAATATAATAAATATAATTTATATTTTTTATAAAATTTTAAATAAAATGCACACAATATAATATTAGCCTCCAAGCCTCTATGGTTTACCATATTATCCACCCCCCAAAACATTAATAATAACCCCTTTTTTGCAAAACAACAAGTATGTACGTTTTTAAATATTAAAATTGATTTTTTGTAAATTCCAAAAATATAAAAATCGACAGATTTATTTTAAACGGACTGCAGTTATGAACAAGTTTGGAATGAATAGTACATGCATTATTCAGTGGCCCCAGTTAATTATTTCATACGATTTATATTTTACAAATAATTATAATTATTACTAAGGGTTACCAGTTATTTAAAGTAAACTACCCATTTTAATAAAATCCCATTAAGTTTGTTTGAATCCCAGTAGTATCAAATTAGTTTCTACTACTACTCGGAACAAAATTTAAATTTTAACATTTTAAAAACTGCCGTTTTATTTTTGCTCGTTAAAAAGAACTAAAGCAAAGACAGGAAAAATATCTGTTAGCTAGAAATAGTTCAAGATTTGAGCAATTCATCCAGAAATTCTTACATTTAGCTAGTTAAAATAAGTGTAAACAGAAATATAATAAATATAATTTATATTTTTATAAAATTTTAAATAAAATGCACACAATATAATATTAGCCTCCAAGCCTCTATGGTTTACCATATTATCCACCCCCCAGAACATTAATAATAACCCCTTTTTTGCAAAACAAAATGTATGTACGTTTTTAAATATTAAAATTGATTTTTTGTAAATTCCAAAAATATAAAAATCGACAGATTTATTTTAAGCGGACTGCAGTTATGAACAAGAAACCTAACTCATAACCGTCCTTTGCATGTTATAGTCAGGTAAAAAAGAAGAGAATTTTACCAAAAGAGAGAACTTGTATTTTGGGCCTATTCCATGCACAAGCTATACAAGCCAGTTCACTAACGAGTCGGATTTTCACCAAGACAAATTCGTTCTCTTTCGGCCTGGGTACCGGCGTCAGGCAGCAAAACAGAAAATGTACTCTTGTTTTCTCTCTCTCTCGCAAAATACTTTTCTAATAGTAAAAAAAAGAGAATTTTACCAATAGAAAGACCTTGTATTTTGGGCCTATTCCATGCACAAGCTATACCAGACAGTTCACTAACGAGTCGGCTTTTGCACCAAGACAAATTCGTTCTCTTCCGGCCTGGGTACCGGCGTCAGACAGCAAAACAGGAAATGTAATATACTCGAATCTCGTCCTCCTTATTAGGTTATCGCGCCTTAAGTTTTTATAGACAAAAACGAACGATCATATCAATTCTTGGAAAAATTTTTACCCAGCAAACACAAATCGTCGGCATTGAATTTGGCCAATATCGACAATGTCGGCAGTGTGTCGGCATCGACGACTACACGCTGGCCCGATGTTGGACAGATTGCGATTTTTAGTTTTCGGTCAATAATCGGCAACTGACGGAGGTCCACATTGCTATAGTCGACCGATGATGGTCCGATTGGAACTTTGTTTAATCGGTCGAAAATCGGCCACTGACGATGGCCCGATTTACTATAGTCGACTTTATGCCGACGCCCACTTTATCTATTTTAGGGCCGACGATGGTCCGATTGGAACTTTGTTTGATTGATCGAGAATCGGCAACTGACGATGGTCCAATGTACTATAGTCGACTTTATGCCGAAACGCACTCTATCTGCTTTAGGACCGACGATGGCCTGATCAGATTTTTGTTCGATTGGTCGATAACCGGCGATAACAGACCATGGTACGTCACATTAAAATTTTTAAACTGCCTAATAGTTTCTTCTTAGTATGTAGAGATGGCGCTAATGTCACTATGTTAATATTGTTGTTAACATGTTTAACATTATGTTGTATGTAAGATATTTCAAAACTAGAATGCGGACTTGACAAGATGGTGGGACTTCTCTACAAGAATCACCTCTTCCGCCACTTAAACCACACCGACTGATTAAGCACCCGCATTATCGAAACTTTGTAGTTTGCCAATGTCGGATCGTGTCAAGCAGCCACCGACGAACCTTCGTCAATCACCGACGTCGGCCCGCTTTGAGAGGCCGATGTGGGGCCTTATTATCCACCCATTATCGGACCATTATGATTTGCTATTGTCGGGCCGCTTTAAGCTACCACCGACGGACCTTCATCAATCGCCAACGTTGGACTGCTTTAGGAAACCAATGTCGGATATAGCTTACTGATGTCGGGACGAGACCAGCTTGCCTACGTTAGACTGACCAAATTAAGCAGCTATATGGGCGGATCGTCGGTACCATGTGGTTAAACCATATCGGACCTTAATCGTACGGCGACGGTATGCCGATGTCAGCAAAAAGTAAAATTTACCATTGGTCCGACGGCGGGCTACAGTCTAACTTTGCATCCGCAAACATACATTGGGCCTACATCGCAAAGCGGACAAAAAATACTGCTGGTCCGATGTCGTAAATCGAAGACCCGAGGAAACCGTGTTTGCTGGGAAGACTAAAAAGAAAATACAAAGAAGAAGGAACTGTACGACGAAAGAAAGGAACTGGCTTGACCAAAGTTAGTACACCCCAACTGGATCAGCAAGTCACTTATTGCCTGGAAGAACATCCATTTTCCACGGCCAGAGAAGCAAAATTAACACTAAGACGGATAAAGAAGTCGGGGCTGAGAAAAAAAAACTTTTTCGAGACAGGAAAACGAACTTTGGTGACAGGTAGCTTTTACCGATGAAAAAATTTTTATTCGCATCGAGAACGTCTGGGGGCTCATTGTGGAAAAGTTATCAAAATTTAATATTCTACCACGGAATGCTGATCATTTGAGGGAGCTTATGAAGAGATCGTTAAAGAAAATACAAATTTATTTGAAAATTTAGCAGACTCCATGGCAAGCCGTTTTTTTATTTCTATTTGTTTTTTAATATTTTGCTGTTTATAGAACTGATCCTGTTAATTTGTATTGACCTTTCTTAACCCAGAGCTTTCCAGTTCTTTCTTCTTTGTATTTTCGTTTTAGTTGCACTAGAGTACATTTGTTTCGTCCATTTTGACCGGCTATTTAACGAAGGGGCCAACCTTCTTCTAGTTCTGCCAAAATTTGATTGAATTGCTTTATTTTTAATAAAAATTTTGTTTGAAAAGTGTTTTATCTTTTTTTTTTATATATCGTAACAACAACCTTAAAACTATTGAACTAGTATATATCGGTAAAAACGCTTTCAGTCTCCTTAACAAAATTTCTTTATGTTATCTAAAAGCATTAACCTACAAAAGTCGGTAACAATAAGCAAGCAAAATTTTTAATATATAGACATGTGCCTAGCTTCTGCTGTATGCGTTTTGTGTCGGGAAGGTACCTTATTTGATCGTCACTTCGACATGAGCTAAGGTTACTGATAGAAAAAAAACCTCTATTCTTAAAATAATCCACGCCAAATCCGGTCAAAAAATAAGAAATTAAGGCAAAAGCAATTATGGTTATTTAAGTGGTTTTGACTGAAATTTTTGTTGGTATTTTTCTGCATAATGAATGAAGGGCATGGACAAAGAACAGCTTAAACTTTTTTCAACCTTTAAAACAAACATTATATTTTCGGTTGGTTTATCGCTTTAATAACACCCGAAAATTTTACTAAATTGCTGGTAATTAAAGCCATTAAATAACCGCTTGCAAACTCCTGCATTGCACCGAATAACACATAGTGAACTCCATTATAACGCATTCGGTTTAAATGTTTAATAAATAACAGAAATTTAAATTAAAAAGTTAACGTTTTTTGAGCGTAAAACATATTCTTTTTTACCCTCTTCAAAAAAGTCTTTTTTTTATACCTTAATCAAAAACATGATTTTAGTAACTGTCTGCAGATAACTAAAGCATGGCTTTTTTGGCTACCGATGCAAAAAAACTTTTTTTTTTGATCAAGGGTGCAAAAAAAGATTTCTGTCCGTTTTTTACCCAAAATTAAAGAGAAATAGCGGATTATAGTAATATTGAAAAAATCTAATTACACATCATCAAAATATCAAAATATCAAACTGTCAAAGATTAAAATGTCGCAACAATGAACGTCATCGAATTAAAAAAAAAATACCAGCCGCCTTGATTTATAGTGTAAAGATGGTGTGTTGCGAGAAGGGCTCTTCGTTCGAGATTTTTAAAAGCATTTTCCTGTTTTTCTTGGATTTTTTTATAAAGGTATCAAAAAAAAAATAGTGTTAACAACTCGCTGCTAGAATGTGCTTTTTTTACTCGCGTTTTTAAATACCTCACTGCGCTCGTTATTTAAACCAACGCTTGTAAAAAAAAGCACTATTTTAGCCACTAGTTGTTAAAACTACTTTTAAAAAGCGAATGGACGTCAAATAAGAACAAGCAAGCAAATTTTGTTGTCGGTTTGTTGTAAAAAAACATTTTGTATCGTATCAGCCAGGAGGAACTTTGTAATGTATGCAACTTGCATGAACCAGAAACATTATGTAAGTATTTGCGCCCACCTAACTGGAGTGATGAAAATTGCAAATATACTACGACGATGGTCGTTCTTGTGAAACGGGTAATTCCCAGCAAACCCAAATCGTCGGCATTGAATCGGGCCAATGTCGACAACATCGGCGACTACACGCTGGCCCGATGTTGGACAGATTTCGATTTTCAGTTTTCGGTCAATAATGGGCAACTGACGGAGGTCCACATTACTACGTCGACTTTATGCCGACGCCACTTTAGGACCGTCGATGGTCCGATTGAAACTTTGTTTAATCGGTCGAAAATCGGCATCTGACGATGGCCCGATTTACTATAGTCGAATTTATGCTGACGCCCACTTTATCTGCTTTAGAGCCGACGACGGTCCGATTAGAACTTTCTTTAATCGGACGAGAATCTACAACTGACGATGGCCCAATTTACTATAATCGACATTATGCCAACGCAAACCTTATCTGCTTTAGGGTCGATAATCGGTCAAAAATCTGCAACTGACGATGGCCCGACTTACTATAGTCGACTTTATGCCGACGCCCACTTTATCTGCTTTAGGGTCGACGACGGTCCGATTGGAACTTTGTTTAATGGGACGAGAATTGGCAACTGACGATGGCCCGATTTACTATAGTCGACATTATACCAACGCAAACCTTCTCTGCTTTGGGGCCGATGATGGTCCGATTGGAACATTGTTTAATCGGTCGAGAATAGGCAACTGTTGATGGCCCGATTTACTATAGTCGACTTTATTCCGAAACGCACTCTATCTGCTTTAGGACCGTCGATGGCACGATCAGATTTTTGTTCGATTGGTCAATAATCGGCAACAGACGATGATATGTCACATTAAAATTTTTAAACTGCTTAATAGTTCCTTCCTAGTATATAGAGGTGGTGCTAATGTCAATGTCATGTATATAATATTATCTTCCCTGTATAGTGGAAGATAATATTATATATGTAATGAGCAATAATATTTCAGAACTAGAATGCGGACTTGACAAGATGGTGATACTTCTCTACAAGAATCACCTCTTTCGCCACGCATTATTGAAACTTTGTAGTTTGTCAACGTCGGATCATGTCAAGCAACCACCGACAGACCTTCGTCAATCACCGACGTCGGCCCGCTTTGAGAGGCCAACGTGGGGCCTTATTACCCACTCATTATCGGACCTTTGTGGTTTGCCATTGTCGGTCCGCTTTAAGCTACCACCGATGGATCTTCGTCAATCGCCGACACTGGACCGCTTTAGGAAATCAATGTCGGACTTGAATAGTTTGTCAGGCCGAGACCAGCTGGCCTACGTTAGACCGACTAAATTCAGTAGCTACATGGGCGGATGGGCGGTACTATGTGGTTCCAATCATATCGGACCTTAATCGTACGGTGACGGTATGCCGATGTCAGCAAAAAGTAAAATTTACCATTGGTCCGACGGCGGGCTACAGTCTAACGTTGCGTCGGCAAACATACATTGGGCCTACATCGCAAAGCGATGTCGTAAATCGACGTCATGCTGATGACGGCAAATTCGGCAATCGACATCGGGCCGACGAAGGCCCGAGGGAAACGTTTTTACTGGTTTAAAACTATTGAGATTAAACTATAGGTAGTAGTAGTAATAACTAGGGGGCGGCCCAAGATCTGGCAAGTAGGCCCAATCGGTCCTTTTTTACCTTACCCCAGCCCAGCCCACTAATCCACCACCTGTACCGCTTGTACGGTAGTGGGCTCTCCGGGCCTTCCTGTTCTCTTCACGATGTCCAGTATCTACTATAGTACTATAGGTAGGTATTGAGCTAATTAATTTTATATCATTTATGCTTTATCGTTATTCTCTTAGATTTATGCCTGTACTTTATTATCTAGCAGTGTATTTTTTATTTTTTTTTTTCTCTCTTTACTTTGTTTATTTTGTTTGCATTTTGCTTAGATCATATTTAAACTTTTTGCGCATCGCTATTTCATATTTTTTTGCAATAATGGGGTAGACAAACTAGCTCATTAACTGATATTGTAGGATTTTTTTGTTTTTTTTTTATGAATTTAGTATTTTATAAGGTAAGCCCTTTTTTATAAAATTGTAATATTTTTATAAAACAATAAAATAGAAGTAAAAAAAGCGTATAGAGTTTACGCAATGTGTTTTTTTGTACCTTTTTACCTGACCTTATTCTCAAAATTCTGACTTTGAACTGGAAATTGTGACTTTAAGCTCGGGATTCCGACTTTAATCTTAGAAAATCAACTATGAACCTTCTATCTCAACTCAAGATGGACTAAAAGAAAAAAACATAATTTTCTATAGCTGGCTTACCAAATATTTTTTTTATTTTTTTGATTAGATGTTAGTGATTGCATAAGTGGTGTTTTGCTCCCTTTGAGGAGCCAGCGTTGCACTGCTTCCTGTGCCTAAGCTATAGACATTTTCGGGGGGATTTACTAAAAAGGTTTAGTCTATTTTAGAACGGTCCTAAGTGAATAAGTGAAATTTTTGATTTTAAGCATTTTCAAACCAACCCTCCATGAGTTTTGGACATAGTTTGATTTATAAGAAGAATTTTGATAGATTTGTTTATTGAATCATCATCTTAACACAATCTTTTCTGGATTTAAGAAGAAAATTTCAATTTAGAAAAAGATAAAATTAAAAAATTTAAACACAAGCGGGGTTTAAATAGTAAACACTGCGTAGAACAAATTAAAATTGGGGTTATATGTTACTCTAATTAAAACTTACCGTTTTTAATTAATTTTTCCAATTAATACTTGATGTCCCACAACGATTTAGATGGATAATAATAAAATAAGGAGTAGATTAATTTTGTATTTATTTAAAAGGTATTTTTATTTATGAAATTTATTAAAAAACTTAAATGCAACTTTTGTTGACATTTCTGTCACTGTCGAAATGTTAGTTTCAAAATATTAGCTGCGTTCAAATCAGACCAGAGAGGTCGGATCTCTTACCTCTGATTGTACCTTGGCTTGCACAAACGTCTAATGATGAAAGCTACAGCTTTGAAATGAGTGGGCTTTGAGTAAGGAAACTTTTCTTGACCGAGATTTTAGATAACCTCAATGTTTTAATTTCAGTTTGTAAATTAATTAATATAGTTTTTTTTGGTTTTTTTCGATTGGTATATTTTTCGTAGTGCCCTAATAAATATATTTTTGTGTGCTGAAAACGGTTCAAAATTTTATGGCGTTTTTCTGGACAAAAGTTATTGAACAACTTGGGATATTAAATAAGGTGAATTAATCTTTGTAAAAAACAACCCAATTGCCACAACCCAATCCTTTCTGGGGGCTATAAGTTTAAACCACCCTCCAGAGGTGGTCTAAAAAATAAGCAACTTCAGACAACCTCAAATACAAAAAATAAAGCTATTATATGCCAAATTTTTGGCGTATTCTCCATTTGCTATTTTAAAAACTGTCAAAAAACATTACTTTTAGGGCATTTTCTCCTAAAATATGGTATATTTTGAGAAAAAAACAGTTTTTCAGTGGTATTTTGCAATAACAATACAAAATAATCAATAACTTTCTGTCTTTTCTGTATGGGTAAGTGTTTTTTGGAATTTGGTTTTAAAATTTAGTGCCCCCCACAGATGTAAATATTTAGGCCTGTGGAGGGTACTATTTTAGATCTTAGTAAATCTCACTGTTTGTGTTATTAAGAATGGTAATAGGGCGCATGCCATCCTAGAGGCCAAAACTCCTGCAGATCATAAAATATGATATAGGCTTCAAAATACGTCATCAAGTTATTCCTGATGCCTGATTTGTTTGCTATCCAAATAGGTACTGGAGATATAATGCCCAAATCGATATGAAGATGCGAAACCACCATTTTTTTTCTACCACTTCAGTGCTCTTTAGCCTACGCCATCTTTATAACCAAATTGTGTGCCACGTGAAGGCAGATACCAGCTTCATTGTATTTCTTTCTCCCGGTAGGGCGACACCAAAAGCCCTTTGTATGGGACCATCATGCCTAGAAGAGCTCTTTTTTGGCTACCACCAGAGAACACAACAGCGCGGCGATCAACAACGCAGTGTGAATAATAACTGCCACCTATGGTTAGGTTCAGTAAACTATAACAAAGACGATTTAACCCAATTTCAAAATCGAAATTCCTACTTTAAAGTCGCGATAGAACCGACATAAACGAATTTGCAAGAAAGAAGTCTGGAACCTTGCTTTGGACTAACCAGAGGGCAGATGGAATCAGCCATCACGAAATGGACTAACACTAAAATAAATCAGGAATAACACGACATAGGAAATGCCAGGCAATTGAAACTAATCCCATACTACGACAAATAAAGTACAGACTGATTGCTGCGCAGGAAACGCATTGAAGGGGATCCCTGATAGAAGTCCTTATGGGACACTGTCGCTTCGAGAGCACCTGACAGGGATAAGGTACCTGTAAAGAATGTTAGAAGGAAGATCACCCCACTACTAACAAATGAATCGGACAAAAGGATTTCCCAATAGCCAGGTCAAAACTCGATAGCTCAGTTGGTAGAGCATTAGACTTTTTTCTGATTTATGTCCCCACCCTTTGCCCTCTACGCCACAAATATTTTAAAAATTTTCCTCTCATTTTAAAATGTGTTTGGCTGAAATTATTAGTTAAAAATTCGTCATGTGACACCTCCAATAAAGCGCTATATGTCGTGTATCGTTGGTTGATAGATAAATAGAAATTTCGTACAATTTCAGATAATAATCGTGAATGTGTACCTCCTTGTCTTTATAACATCTCTAGGTTTTTAAAGCCGCAGTAGGCTTTAATTAAAGATCACCCCATTACAAACAAATGAATCGCACGAAAGAATATCCGAATAGCCAGTCAAAATTCCATGTCTTCCATAGCTCAGTTGGTAGAGCATTAGACTGGGATTCTAGAGGTCCCGGGTTCAAATCCTGGTGAGGTTTAAAAATGTTTTGACCTTGAATATTAATTCAGTTTTTTTATGGAGTAACTGAAATCGATCCGCTAAATTGGCAGTGATTATCGAACGCGTAAATTAATACGTGCGAGCGTTTAATCAAGAACTTAATTATTTTTTGGATCGATCTTGAAGTGCGTAAGAGTGGTTTAAGAGCACTAATTAAAATGACTAATCTTGTTTGAATTCTCGCTATTTATATCAATTTGATTTAGTTAAGAAATCAAGGGTAAATTTAAACTTTACTGCCGCTCTGGTGCGGTAATGGACTTCATTATGTAAGTATAACTTTAATCGACATTAACTTTGAAGATTCTAATGGACCAACTCATTAAAATTGAATGGCTCTGTATATATGTTGGCTCTTGTAAAGGAATATTCTAAGCGATTTGAAATTACAACTGCAACTTTGTTAACTATATTTGTATAGGCTATACAGGGTGTTCCAAATTCGATGCATAATATGGGGATCTCCAAAGTTGCGCAATTTCAAGCTTTTTTTAAAACTAACTTAAAAGTTTACAAAATCTCAACAGTTCCGGGGATATTGGAGAAAACCGAATTTACATTTTTAATTTTCTCTCCCTTTATTCTAAACGCTTAAAAATTTCTTCATACACTTTTATTAAGATCTACTTTATTAAGATCTACTTAGTGGTTTATTTTTGAGATTTAACATTTCATTGTGTTCAGTTTTTCTTACTAACACGTGCTTTTCTCTTCTATTACAATTTGTTTTATGGAAAATGACAGATAAGGTTTTGTAACCTTATTTTGACCATCATCAGCCCTATTTCAATTTTTGCATTTAACTCACTGAAAGACTTTTTTTAACATTTTAAAAATGACAAAATAATTTTCAAAGAAGCGTTTTTTCTTTGTTTTTAATTCAATTCAAGCAATTAACTTATTCTATTAAAATTTGGTGTGTAATGTTAGTGAATAGTATATATAAACAATAATTTTATAATTCTACATATAGTTAAAATAAATTTTTAAAATACAAGCCAATAGTTATTTAAACAACAAGATTTGAAAACGACTCTTTGCACACGATCGAGACAGTTTGGAGTCGAGGGAGTGTGCAATAAGGTTTTCAAGTGATTTTTTTACAATACTATTTATACGAGTGCAAATACACAGAGACCAGAAAAATCAAATTTCAAATTAAATATTTTTATTAATAAAATGTATATTGTATTTGAATCTAATCAACAAAACAAAGGAGCTGTGTTGGGTGACAACAACAAAAATCACAATGACCGGAGACCCGTGTGCAAAAATGACGTAAGCGTGGCAAAACGTTTTGCAAAAGGCATGCAAAAAATGCCGTTTTCAGATCGTGTCCTCCATACGCAAAACCCCTTTTTTCAAGACAGTCGTATCAACAATTATTTTGTTAAAATAAAACGTAAAATAAATGTTTTTTAAAATGTTAAAAAAGGTGCTGCAGGTGGGTTTTCAAAATATCTTGAGTAAGTTAAAAGCGAAAATTTAATTTGGGCTGATGAGGGTCAATTAACCCAAAACGTTTGGTGACTTGTCAAAATAAGGTTGCAAAATAGTATCTCTCATATTTCATGAACCGAACGGAAGGAAAAAAAAGCACATGAATATAAGAAAAAATGAAGTTGAGAGTGCTCCTGCCATCTTAAAAGGTCAAATCTTAAAAACGGAACTGTCATTAGGTAGATCTTAAAAAAGTGTCTGTAGAAAGTTTTAAGTATTTTTTGACAACAGAAATGAAGGCGCAGAAAATTAAAAACTAAAAATGAAAACTTGCGTTTTTTCTTTCACCTTTCCGGATCTACCCGGATTGTGTAAACATTTTTTTTAGTTTTGAATAAAGCATAAAATTGCGCAACTTTGCTCTAGTTGAAACTCTCTCGTATCTCCTGCCGTTTAGGAGATCCCTATGGTGCACATCGAATTTGGAATACCCTGTATACTCCAAGGAGATTTGGTCATATGCTGCACATAAATTATAAAGGGATTAAAATTTAAGTGTTCATCTGTTTTTACCACCATTTACAAAAAATTTTCTCAGGTGCGTTTACCAAAAAATAGTTAAGGCATTTGAAAGACGTTTAAAATAATGTATAACGTGACCCACTTTCCCTATTTAAATTCTGGTGATGGAACTAAAACCTCAAAAGGGATGTGTCCCACAAAAATTTTAATATAGCTAGAAAACGCCTCTGTTTCTTTTTTGTTGAGACACCCTCTGTAATAAATATGTGTAATAAGTAATCAATTAACTTATTCTATTAAAATTTTGATAATTAAAAAAAAAATTTTTGATTATTTGACTATGTTAGTGAATAGTATATATAAACAATAATTTTATAAATTTTTAAAATATTAGCCAATAGTTATTTAAACAACAGGGTTTGAAAACGACTCTTTGCACACGATCAGACAGTTTGGAGTCGAGGTAGTGTGCAATAAAGTTTTCAAACGATTTTTTTACAATACTATTTATACGAGTGCAAATACACAGAGACCAGAAAAATCAAATTTCAAATTAACGTATTTTTATTAATAAAATGTATATTGTATTTGAATCTAATCAACAAAACAAAGAAGCTGTGTTGGGTGACAACAACAAAAATCACAATGACGGGAGCGTGGCAAAACGTTTTGCACAAGGCGTGCAAAAAATGCCGTTTTCAGATCGTGTCCTCCATACGCAAAACCCCTTTTTTCAAGACAGTCGTATCAACAATTATTTTGTTAAAATAAAACGTAAAAAAAATGTTTTTTAAAATATTAAAAAAGGTGCTGCAGGTGGGTTTTCAAAATATCTTGAGTAAGTTAAAAGCGAAAATTTAATTTGGGCTGATGAGGGTCAATTAACCCAAAACGTTTGGTGACTTGTCAAAATAAAATTGCAAAATAGTATCTTTCATATTTCATGAACCGAACGATAGGAAAAAAAAGCACATGAAGAAAAAATGAAGTTGAGAGTGCTGCTGCCATCTTAAAAGGTCAAATCTTAAAAACGGAACTGTCATTAGGTAGATCTTAAAAAAGTGTCTGTAGAAAGTTTTAAGTATTTTTTGACAACAGAAATGAAGGCGCAGAAAATTAAAAACTAAAAATTAAAACTTGCGTTTTTTCACCTTTCCGAATCTACCCGGATTGCGTAAACATTTTTTTTAGTTTTGAATAAAGCATAAAATTGCGCAACTTTGCTCTAGTTGAAACTCTCTCGTATCTCCTGCCGTTTAGGAGATCCCTATGGTGCACATCGAATTTGGAATACCCTGTATACTCCAAGGAGATTTGGTCATATGCTGCACATAAATTATAAGGGGATTAAAATTTAAGTGTTCATCTGTTTTTACCACCTTTTACAAAAAATTTTCTCAGGTGCGTTTACCAAAAAATAGTTAAGGCATTTGAAAGACGTTTAAAATAATGTATAACGTGACCCACTTTCCCTATTTAAATTCTGGTGATGGAACTAAAACCTCAAAAGGGATGTGTCCCACAAAAATTTTAATATAGCTAGAAAAAGCCTCTGTTTCTTTTTTGTTGAGACACCCTCTGTAATAAATATGTGTAATAAGTAATCAATTAACTTATTCTATTAAAATTTTGATAATTTAAAAAAAAAAATTTGATTATTTGACTGATGTTAGTGAATAGTATATATAAACAATAATTTTATAAATTTTTAAAATATTAGCCAATAGTTATTTAAACAACAAGGTTTGAAAACGACTCTTTGCACACGATCAGACAGTTTGGAGTCGAGGGAGTGTGCAATAAGGTTTTCAAACGATTTTTTTACAATACTATTTATACGAGTGCAAATACACAGAGACCAGAAAAATCAAATTTCAAATGAACGTATTTTATTAATAAAATGTATATTGTATTTGAATCTTATCAACAAAACAAAGGAGCTGTGTTGGGTGACAACAACAAAAATCACAATGACGGGAGCGTGGCAAAACGTTTTGCACAAGGCGTGCGAAAAATGCCGTTTTCAGATCGTGTCCTCCATACGCAAAACCCCTTTTTTCAAGACAGTCGTATCAACAATTATTTTGTTAAAATAAAACGTAAAAAAAATGTTTTTTAAAATGTTAAAAAAGGTGCTGCAGGTGGGTTTTCAAAATATCTTGAGTAAGTTAAAAGCGAAAATTTAATTTGGGCTGATGAGGGTCAATTAACCCAAAACGTTTGGTGACTTGTCAAAATAAGGTTGCAAAATAGTATCTCTCATATTTCATGAACCGAACGGTAGGAAAAAAAGCACATGAATATAAGAAAAAATGAAGTTGAGAGTGTTCTTGCCATATTAAAAGGTCAAATCTTAAAAACGGAACTGTCATTAGGTAGATCTTAAAAAAGTGTCTTTAGAAAGTTTTAAGTATTTTTTGACAACAGAAATGAAGGCGCAGAAAATTAAAAACTAAAAATTAAAACTTGCGTTTTTTCACCTTTCCGGATCTACCCGGATTGTGTAAACATTTTTTTTAGTTTTGAATAAAGCATAAAATTGCGCAACTTTGCTCTAGTTGAAACTCTCTCGTATCTCCTGCCGTTTAAAAGATCCCTATGGTGCACATCGAATTTGGAATACCCTGTATACTCCAAGGAGATTTGGTCATATGCTGCACATAAATTATAAGGGGATTAAAATTTAAGTTTTTATCTGTTTTTACCAGCTTTTACAAAAAAATTTTCTCAGGTGCGTTTACCAAAAAATAGTTAAGGCATTTGAAAGACGTTTAAAATAATGTATAACGTGACCCACTTTCCCTATTTAAATTCTGGTGATGGAACTAAAACCTCAAAAGGGATGTGTCCCACGAAAATTTTAATATAGCTAGAAAACGCCTCTGTTTAAATATGTGTAATAAGTAAAACTGTATGAAATTTCGTGGTTTTTGATGTAGTAGTAATAGAGAGGGGCGGCTTACGGGCCTGGCAATTAGGCCTCTGCATGGGCCCTTTTTTTGTTTATTTAAAATTGTTTTTGCCATTCAAATGGTTTTTTGAATATTGCTTTATTAAAAACTAGCTAAAGACCCTGCAGCTTCGCCTGCGGTTTCACCCGTTTTTCCTGCTTTAAATAGACATAACTTTTGTTCCCGTGAACCGATTTAGACGAAGGAGTCCATCAAAGTATGTCCAGTAGTTTTTGCGTGATGCTAAAACAAACGGACAGGCAGACAAAAATTCTAAAAACTGGATATATGTAATCGATATCGTTTGGTAAGGAGCCCCCACCAAAAACTTAAACTTTTTAGAGATTTATTATCACAGTTCACACAAAGTTCATATTCAAGAAAAAATAAATATAAACTTTGAACTATATATTTTTGAGATGTACCTACCCTAGTTTTAAGTAAATTCTAATCCTATTTTTTGTGCGATATCCTGTTTTTAATACAAAATTTGAAATCCGTATAAAATTTGCTTTTTAAAGATACCCCATGTCATAGGACTACCTGCAATCAAAGTTAGAAAATTTAAATTTTTAAAAGCGATTGTCTCACAAACTGAATAAGGTACGCTAGGATCTTGCGTGTCATTTTAAAGGATATTTTGGTCATTAAATGATACTCAACATCAACTTATTTAGTTTGAACTAGATATATGGAAACCGTATGATATGGAGAATCTTTAAAAAGCAAATTTTCTAAAGATTTAGAATTTGGTATCAAAAACAGGAGATTGCGACAAAAAAAATATGATTGCCCCGAAAAATGGCCCCTTAAAAAATCTACATCAAGGATTTTGTTTTTATATTTAATTGAAGTTGAGGGTATGAGTATTTCAAAAATACATAGTTCAAAGTTAAATTTTTTTCTTGAATATGCATGCATAGATTTATTGTGGCATTTAATAATTACAAATACTTTCCGGATTCAGTTGAAAATTCTCATTTTCGTTGGGTAAAAACGTGTTAATACATTAATTGTATACGCGGTAAAAAATCCACCAAAATAGGGCAGATTAAATTGCGTATTTTTTTAATATATTGTTTTTTGATTGATATTTTAATTACATTTTATCTCATTAATATTATTATTATTAAATAATGAGCAACATTTACAAGATTTACACTCACCTTCGATCAAGCAACTTCAAAAGTAAGTACACGCGGTCACGGCCACGCGCTTTTTGTGTTTCTTGCGAGTAGATTGTTTTCTGTAAAGTATGGCGAAAAACCTTGTTTTTCAATTTGTGTATGTACAAATCTGACAAAAAGTTGTGCCGTTTTATGGTAGTGTAGATTATAATAGCTTAGTTATTTTAGGTAAGTAAGTATTTTTTTATTTTTTTAATGTTTGATCAAAGATGGCCGCTTAATGATGACTCTTGCCTAGCTACAGGTACTTGGATGAAGAACATTTGGAACACACGGATTTTTGGGAATATTCGCGAAAACTGTGTGGCAAACAGGCACAAAGCATAAAACATTATAGGCCTAGTTAGTCAGACAAACGGTGATATTTTTCAGTTGCTGGTCCGATTATTGCCGCATACTACGCATTACTAAATAGTGATGGGCACAAAACATCGATGTTTCAAGAACATCGATGTTTTTTGTTCAACGTCGATGTTTTTAACATCGATGTCTATAAAGTATCATCCATGTTAAAATATCGATACTTTTTTTAAACATCGGAACATCAAACATCGATCCAAAAAAAATTATAGGAAATAATGTGTCTGACAAGTAAAAACAGGAGTTGCCTATTTTTGAGGTATCGGTCGGCTTTGACGCCAATAGTGTCTATACCTAATCTGAATGTACTACTCATATTTTTGTGTTTTTTTTAGCGTAGATATTTAATAGCTTTTGTATATCATGTACCGATTATTTATTATTTGCATGCTTATTATAAATATTGTGTAAAACGAGGGGGTAAACACTAGTTCAAAAAATGTGAAATGATTGCCAATGTTGTTGAATGGTCAGTAATAGCCGGAGACTGCCGAGGGATTTCCAAAGACGCCCAGGTTCTCTTAGGGTCTGCAAGCCAGGGTTTGGCGGCGTTTGGTGAACTGGTAAGATTTGTGACATGATTGCCAATAGTGGTTACCCGTTTGGTGTAAAATTAACAATAAGTCTTAAATAAAAGAGTTTCTTTGAGTAACAGAATACTCTCTCAAAAAATCAAAATAAAACATCGATGTTCAGAAACATCGATGTTTTGATTCCGATGTTTTTTCACCATCGATGTTGAGTTTCGATGCAAGCAGGACCAATTTCAGTTGTTTATAAACAAGAAAACGACAAGGGTCTTATTCTGCAAGCAAGTGCTTGTTTGTTTTTTTTTTGCTCAATTTTGATTAAAAAGTAGTCAGAGGAATTGATTAAATATGGAGTACTGTGATTCAAAACCCTTAACATAATGGTAACACTAGAGTAATAAAAAGTTTTTTGCAGCCAAATAACCCTACAAAATGCAACAGCCGAGCCGTTTTATAATTTCCAGTACCTGTTGTATCGTTCCAACGTTTATTTTTAATTAGTATTAGGTATAATTTAGTTAACTAAAAAGCTGTTGGTTAAGTTTATAACAAAAAAGATAAGAAAAGTTTATTTTCGTTAAATACGTAATCTTTAACTAAGGATTTTACCGGTGACCAGGCATACTAGTAACGTTAAAGTTAGATTATTTTTAGCCTATGTATTTATTGTTTCAAAGTTAGTTTTTTTTTAGTTTTGTACGTGTTTAGTACGAAAGTTTTCATAATAAAAAAATAGTTTTTTTATGACCAAATATGAAAATTATAGATTTCACACGATTTCTATCCTTAAAAACCGTTAAATTTCACACATGTGCGGAAAAGCAGTTTAATTTTATTTGTGCGAAATTAAAGACAAATTTCGACAAAAATTAGAGCAATTCATCAGTGTTCGTAGGAAAAATAGCGTACACAACTCGATAGAAAGTAGGTAACTTCCTTACACTCGCGTGTTGTTTCACTCGGCTAGCGCCTCGTTCACAACATTTACGCTCATATGAAATTTGTCACTTTCTTCTCTGTGATGCAACATTCTAATAGAATATTTATTTTCAGGTTTTTTTTGCAGGCTATGATGCCAAATTGACCATCCCCTCGTAACTTTCTTATTCATCCTATTAGAAAGATTTTGATATAAAAGTTCGAAGCAAAAATTAATAAAAGGCAAGCCAAGTTTTTCTAGAATTATTCTATGACTGAAATTTGGACAGCAACTTTCTTGTATTAAATGAACCACTCTGTATATTACTACATTTTTAAATTGGCCTTTCTATTCCCTAGATATTCAACATGACATATTTTTTCAACTATTGTTTGAAGTGGGTAGACAATGTTGAACTCGAGACTTAAAAACGTTTCGAATGCTTATGTATTTGCAGTCATCATCAGGTGGTATGTTAAATCTTAGAATATTGAACTACTAGAAAGAGTTTTTTTCAGACTTAGGGCAGGGTGTTTCAGTTCAACATCTTCATCCCATTGTTGTCATGTTAACCTAATATGTTTTCCCCTATTTTTAATATTATTTAAAATACCTTCAATCATTTTTAGTTCCGTTTAATTAAATGGTCTAGATATAGTAATAAAAATATATGTTTCTATAAAAAAAATTAAAAATGTATTCAAGTAGGATGTACAACTATAAAAATAAGAAAAAGATGCTATGGAAATTCTTATTCACACTGAAATTAATGACAAACTGGCAACACAGATTCCTCCCTTTGTTTACCAAGAATGGACAAATATGAGGAATTCGTACCTAATATTTAGTTAATAATTTAATTTAGGGTACCTGTGAAACGAAATACTGCGGTCCCCCGGCTTCTGTTTCAACTTCCATATAATAATACTTATATATAATATTTTTCGCCACAAACTTTTCACAAAAATATCAAAAAAGCACTGTTGACAAGTGCTCAAACTTTCACTTTCAAAAAAATAATGACATCCCAGGAAAAATCAAGAAAACGCAACAAACAATCAATGTTTCCACGTTGACTACAAAAGAAAATGTTTAAGGAAAACACATGTTGAATTTTCAAAAAACGTCGAAAGTTTTAAATAGGTTGTGAGTATTATATATTGTGTATATTAGCTTTTTCAATATATATCTTAAACCTCATTAATTAACTAATTAATAAATAGGCGTCAAAATTTAATCCAAATTTAATAAGTTTTTTGTTGCATAATTTTGTTATCAAAATTGGCAACACAGATTTCTTTCTCCCCTTTCCCCACTGTAGATGTTGTACTCAAACAACCAGTGTAACCAGACAGACCAGACTCCTTCTAGTAGTTCAATGTTCTAAGTGTTAAATATTCTCGTCTTATTAACTGCTTATTAAGTCCAAAAAAAAGCTTTTTTCAAGGAAAAGTTTATAAATGATCACCCCGTACAGAAATGGACTAAATTTTCTTAGCTGATTTGGCTGTAGCATTGAAGTATTACTGAACTTTTTATTAAATACTGCCTATTGCTGGTAACTACCCCTCCTCACCTTTTCCCTTTTTCTATACCCGTTTTAAAATCTCTTCCCAACCCCTCGCGCGCCCCCTTTCAACTTTAAAACTTTTTCCATCCTGTTGAATACCCGCGATTTTTACCCTGTTTCTGCAATAAATGGTCATAACTTTCATTGCCTTGAACCGACTTTAATGAAATAAAGCCTTTGTCGTGCTCAGCAGTCCAACTAATCCAGTCATCATCAAAATCTCTTCTGTAGTTTTGCCTGATGCTGAGACACAGACAAAAATTCTAAAAAATCTTCAGTATGTATATCGTTTGGCAAGAAGGCAACACCAAAAATTAAAAAACAATATTCAATGTATAGAAATGGTCTATCTAGAGATTTATTATATGTATAGATTTGTTGTTACCGTATTTAAAAAATTTTGCACCATTATTAAATCAATATTTAAAAGAAAGACATAAAGTAATCCTGAAAGTTTTGAGTTTTTTGGTTTAGTTATAAGTTTGCTAAAATATGCTCTAAATTTTTACAATTATTCAGGTTCTATGGAAAAAAACTTCAAATTTAAAAAAATGCAGGGTGAAATTTCATAAAAAACCAAAGACGAAAGAAAACGAGGGGAAAAAATGTCAACCTTACTAATTAGGTCTAAAGTTTTTTTCTTTAGTAGGAAAGGATATCGCACTGGATACAAGGATTCCTGGCGATCTACCGATTTCATTAATTTTTTGATATGTTGTTGTCCCTGGCCAGAGAAAAATCAAATCATTCCCAACTCTTAACATTTTTTTGTATTTAGATTAATGGTTTTGCAATGTTTAAGAAACACCCTTTATTTTTTTAACCTGACGAACTGTTAAGATTTTGACTTTGATAAAATTTTCATTCATTCATTTTCTTAAATTGCCAAAGTCAATAACTTAAGGTCACTAAATATTAAAATTTCAACTGAAAGGGATACCTTAACAGAGTGATTTCTTAAAACCACTGACTTAACATTAAAAATGTTAAGAGTTTGAAGACATTTTATAGCTTACCCGGAAGGGTCGCACAAAAGTTTCTATTACCAAAAGTGCTTCTTTGAGGGAGGAAAATAACACATTACAAAATAAAAGAAATCGGTAGATCGCCAGGATCCTATATGTATCCAGCGCGTTGTTCTTTGTAGTTCATAGAGAGCAAGAACGTCAAACAACCACCGATGCTAAAAATCAAAGGATTTACGATTTGACAGGAGTAGTAGTAGTATACCCACTGCAATAGTATAACGGCAAAAAAACAGTTAAACGATTTAAAAAATGTATGCGTTATGTCAACAATTTCTGCTTCCACTATCAAAATGCTATTCTTTTTCACAAGCTATTTGCGTAAAGAAATTATCGGAGCGTTTCCTTATTTCTCGGGCTAAGCTCTAAGGGCAATTCTCTTTTTGCATTCATGACAAGGTAAAAAACTGTAAGCGCAAAATCTGCAATATTTGCATTTGCAGATCTTTTAAAGACTGAAAATCTATCTGGACAAAGAAGTTTACGATTGTGTTTCATTTTTAAATTTTCGTCTAGTATTCAAGTCAAAGTAAAAAAATCGTTTATTTCCAAAAATGCGCTAGGTACATTATAGAATAGGCTATATGATAAGTTTTACGGATTAGAGCACCAAACGAATGGCGACCGACTGTGGGGAAAGCTTACACAACTTATATTATACAAGAATACTAAATAACGCTCTAAAGAAATCTTGAAGAAAAAAAGAATGTTAAATGGTTTTGGTCTTATGTAAAAGGAAAACGTAGTGCTACAAGGTTTTCAAAAAGTATGCGGTATAAAGAGTCAAGCAACGTTGCTGAGATTATTGGATGGTTTGCATCAGGGTTCTTTCAATCAATTTATATTGTTATCGACTTTGACACACCCAGGGCCTCCTCATTAGGTTTTTAGATCCAGGGCGATATTAACTTGTGTAATACCGGACGGATTATATCTTTGCCAAAAAGTCGGTTGTTTCAGCTCTGTCACAATAATGGTTACTTTCTCTCCACCTGGAAAACAGTTTTTTTAACCTCAAAATTCAAGAGCGGGGATAAATGCGAGGCTGGTGATTACCGTCCGATTTCAGGACTTGACTGCATCGTAAAAGTGTTTGAGTCAGTTGTGGCTGACGAATTAAAGTTTGCATTTAAACACGCTGTTTCAGAATTTCTACCAGACAAATTTCAGTATTTTTGCATCCTATCTAGCTAGGGGTTGTGGACGAAAATGGACAGGTTGATTGTATCTACTTTGATTTAAACAAAATTTTATTAACAAAAAATTCTAAATTTTAACTTTAGGTATCGTATATCGGTCCCATCGACGATTCACCCAAGAAACTTTGTTGTATTACTCTATAACATAAAGATATTTTCAAAGGCTTGGGAAGCACGGCAATCTCACTCATTCCCAGCTTCTTTATTATGTTATCATTCGAATAGAAGAAGAATTTAGTTCTTCTTTTGTAGTTCTCTCTTTGACACTGTAAAGATAAAATTTTTAATTTGCGCCCATCGCTTTTATTATGGTAAAAGAAAGATAAAAAATTATTTTCTACTTTTAAGTGCAAAAGTTTTTTTTAATAAAAATTAATTTTTTAATAAACTATAAACTCATACCAAATTTGAACACAATCAGATCTGGATAAGTTAGTTAAAATTGGCTAGCAAAACATGACCGAAAATCGTCCATCTTAAATAAAATCTGATAAAAAATTCGTATTCCTTATCCTCAAAAGCCCCCGTATACCAATTTTGGTTGAAATTTGACAAACTTAGGTTTTTCCCCCTCCACTTCCCTCGTAAGGGGGGGGGAGCATAATTATAACATATTATTTTATTATTACTGAAACTATAAACGCATGCCAAATTTGATCAAGTGTATTAAATTGGTTAGCAAAAGATGACCAAAAATCCGCCATATTGGGCGTACTTCAACTGTACTCCTCGCCGCCTCTTCGAGTAGGGGTGAGCAGTCAATTTCGTCACACTATATTCTTGTATCACCGTAACTATATAAGCTTGCCAAATTTGAGGCCGATCGGATGTCGGGAAGTTGGTCAAAATTAAGTTGCAAAATTCCACCCGAACAAACATAGTTACATACAATGCAAGTTAAATAAAAGTTTGTAAAAAGCGTTCAATCGAGTTGATCATAAATTGTTATTAGATAAACTATATTTATATCGAGTGGGTAAACTTTTCCATTGCGGTCTGCATTTTTACCTGGATGGGCGTACTCAAAACGTTAAAATCAATAATAAGATCTTAGCAGACATAATTGCTCAACGTTCCCATCTGGGTCCTATTCTGTTTAATATTTTTCTGGATGATGTCAAGTAGGTTTTAAGAGTATGTTATTCTCGAACATTCGCAGGTCAAAGAAAACTTATATGATAATTAACTTAGACTTAGCAGAATGATGTATACAACTTAGTAAATTGGTGTGAATTAAATAAGCTCGAAATAAATATTGACAAGTATTACCTTCTCCAGGAGGTTCCATCCAATTTGGTTTGATTATCGCATAAAAATTAGAATATTAATGACTGAATTATTATTTAATTACCACATTAACGAAATTACTTCAAAAGGGTATAGAATGGCACGATTTGTGATCATACAGTGCTGCGAATTCTCAGACATAGAAGCTATCAAATGCCTTTACTACTCTCTGGTAAGAAGTGTATTGGAATATTGTAGTGTCGTATGGTCAACTTTTTATAGTAAATATAAACAAAAATCATAAACATTCCAAAAAACCATTTTTTATATCAAGACAGGTTAAAAATCTTAGATATGGAAATCTTAGAATGAAGACGAATACATCTGTCTTTGACATTTATGCACAAAAGTTTAGTTAGTAATGTTGATTTTTCTTCACTGTTAACCATATTAAATTTTAGAATACCGAAATATAATACTGCCCAGAATACTTCCTTTTCTGTAAATAGAAGCCGAACAAACATACGTATAATTAATGTTATTCAATAGATATATTCCACTTGATTTAATATATATTGTAAGCCCTATACTTTCAAGATAATATTAGAATTATAACATGTGATAGTATAGTAATATAGTTGATTTATGTAAATAAAAGCCCAACAAACATAGGTATAAATAGTGTGAGTAATAGTTTGATGTCTTTATTCAATAGATATATTCCAGCCCTATACTTTTAAATGTTAAATTTTACTGTAGAATAATAACATGTGATATAGTACTATAGTATGTAAAATTATATGTAAAAATCTTAAACGTGTTGCTAATCTGTTAAAATACTTGTTAAGTTGGAGTAGATTCCTATTAATTATTGGTTCTAAAAGTGAATTTATGTTCCACATTGTTTCTGCCCTTATTATGTTATGCATACTATTAAATTGGTAAATTAATTGATAATTATTATTTAAAAATTTTACTAATTATAGAACAATGTCTATTACTATTATTAGGATGTAGTAGTAGTAGAAATGGTACTTACTTAGAGACAATATTACGTTAATTGTATGTACTATTAGGATAAAATGACATCATCTATAACTGTACGTTATTAATCAATAAATAAATAAATCTTAAGATCTCTACCCGCGACAAAGAGGTATCAGATAAAATTAAGATCTCTTAGAAGTAAAAAATGGAAATTTTCATTCACTCAAAGGCCTTTGAGTGAAAAAATATCTCACTGAAAATTGAGTAAAAGTCCCTTAAAATAGTGTAAGTTAACTCAGGATTGTGTGGAAAGTGTATGACATTGACAAGTTCAAACATTGTGTCAATGGTGTCCACATAAATTCAGTTTAAAAGTCAAAAAATTTCACTAAATTTTTCGAGGACTTGTTTTAACGAAATTTTTTGTCAAAACGGGTCTACAAAATATTGAAAGACATTTTTTGACATTTAAACTCAATTTTTGTAAACATCATTGACACAATGTTTAAACTAGTTAATGTCATAAACTTTTCACACAATTCTTAGTTAACATACACTATTGTGAGTAACTTTCACTCTATTTTGAGTGAAATATTTTTTCACTCAATAAACGTTGAGTGAATCAAAAATTTTATTTTTTACAGTGTAAAGGTCTACTTGCTTGGCTTTAAAAAGCCGTTCCTTCTCTACTACTAATACTACTACTGATCTAATTTTGCGGTACCTAAGTAATGCTGCTTTTTTCAAGGGAATAATTTAAAATCATACACCACCCAGAATGAAAAAGTCACAAATGTTGGTTCAGGGGCAATTTGGGAAAAATTCAACAATATACTATATTATTAAGTAGTTATAGAAACTCTCTTGGACGCCCAGAAAACTTGATTGTTGAATAAACCGACAAAAAAAGTAAATAGTTTTTCATCTAATGGTTTTAAGCCTAATTATTTCGAAATGCATTTTTTGTGTGTTACGGTCTTGTATAAAATCGTTTCGCCAGGAATATTTTAAATTGTATTTCGGCTGTGTTCATATTCTAACTGCTATACTAAAACTCCCTGGAGAACATCAAGGCAAGCAAAAGGGGATTTCGTATCATCGTTAAGACCTCTGCAAGAGACGTTACAGTTATCTCTTTGCTGAAGTTCAATTCAGTAGCAGAATTGGACATATACCTTTTTAGAAACAGGTGCAAGTTGTGTTGCAAGTGTTTAAGACTATGAAAGCCCTTCGCTATAAGACCCCAGATTTTCCGTTTGCGTTAATTTTTGGAAAGGTTACACAGGATGTTCCCAATTTTTTATTTTGCGCAATTCGACACTTTCTCAATTCTATAAAAAAATCCCAGTTCCAATGATTTTGTTTTTTTTTTAGGCTTATTTATTAAGAAAGTTATCATTATCCAACTCCCTAAGTTTAAAAAAAAAATATTTGATGATTTTTCATCTATACTTAAAAATTTCTGACAGTTTACTTAAATACGGTTAGGAAAAAAGGTATCGAATTACATATTTTTCAAGTGTCCCATTAAAAAAAGTAACATTGCCGCCCTTTAATGACTAGAAGCACAACCAGATTCCAAAAAGATAATTTTTCTGCAAACCCTCTAAATGTACAAAATGTAAAATTTTACTTTTTTTTTGGAGATATTTAACATTAAACTTGTGGAATACTCTATATAATTGTTCCTCAGTTACAAAATGGTAGAAGAAGAGGGCTGTTCTCAATATAACGTGCAAAACGGTGTCTCAGTTGCTAATCAACCTCTGGCTTCAAACAAAACATATTTTTTTAAAATGATGTTATAAAGTACACACTTTTCAAATTTTTTATATATTTTTCATTTTTTTATTTTTATATTTTCATATTGTTATGTTGTTAACAACACCTGATATCTCAGGCTTTTTTAATGTCTTCACTCATAGGTTGTTGTGTTTATGGCATATTTTTGGTTCTTGAAACATCTAGAAAATACTTTAATATATTTTTTTATACCTTCATCAAAAACATGATTTTAGTAACTGTCTTCAGATAACTAAAGCATGGCTTTTTTGGTTGCCCATGCAAAAAAAAAAAATATCACGGGTGCAAAAAAGATTTATGTGCGTTTTTTATCCAAAATTAAAGAGAAAGAGCGGAAAATAGTAATATAGAAAAAATCTAATTATTTTTGCCTGAAAATTAAGCCATTTTCGCCAGTTTTCACCAAGTATTTACGAAAAAATCATTTAAAAAAATCGGCAAAATATCAAACTATCAAAGATTAAAATGTCGCAAAAATAAACGTCACCGAGTAAAAAGTCACATCGCTGGAAACCACATTGTTATTTCATTTACCAGCCGCCTTGATTTATAGTGTAAAGATGGTGTCTTGCGAGAGGTGCTCTTCGTCCGAGATTTTTAAAAGCATTTTCTTGTTTTTATTGGATTTTTTGCTAAAGGTATTAAAAAAAATAGTGTTAACAACTCGCGGCTAAACTGTGCTTTTTTTTACTCGCGTTTTTAAATATCTCGCTGTGCTCGTTATTTAAACGAACGCCTTTATAAAAAGCACTATTTTAGCCACTAGTTGTGAAAACTACTATTTTCGTTCGAAAATTATTATTAAAGACTTGCCGCTAATTCTTGACATATTGTCAGTGGGTGGCTTCCATTTTGGTCTGTTATTCTTGTGTAGCTAGAAAAGAAAGGTGTTTGTGCAAATTTCTTCGGATTTTTTTAAATTTTATGTTAGAAAAAGTCAAGTGTCTGCCTATATACTCAATTTTGTTGCTTGATTATTATGGATAATAATTAGCGGAATATCTCAGTTTTCTCAATATTCTCAGTTTTGCTAACATCAGTTAACATTGGTGTTAACAAAACTGAGGTAGCGCTAGCAATTTATTTAAAAACTGCATTTTGTAAAATCCACACGTTCACCAAAGAAGTCTTTTCTTCTCTATCAGATTGTGTCTTTCCAGTTTTATCTCCAAAAAACAAAAAATCTGAACTACAGAGACCTTTACTTCAGCTAAGTAATTAACCTTATACAAGGCAATAATATGTGTTTAAAAATTTTCTCTCATTCAAAATTTTGAAAAAAAATATTTTGTTAAAGAAATGTTTACTCATTAGATTGTGTTATTATTTTAAACTGTCATTCTTGTTAACAGCTGTCCGGTTTTGTTAATGACACATACTTATTTTTACAATTTTTTGAAAAACTAAAAAGTATAAGGCTTGACCAGTATTTTTATTAAAAATCTAAATTTAAATATTTCTTGTTTTCAAAAATGAAACCTTGTTTTGAACGTTAATTTGAGAATAGCCCAAGAACCAAATGTCTTGGTAAGAAAGAATTAAAAAACAAATAAAAAAGTAAAATGAAAATATTTTTTAACGCCTAAAACTACTCGTACTTTTTAAGTTTCTTGACAGCTTTTCCTTATAAGGCGCAATTACACAGACGAACATGCTCAAACAAAAGCTCGTGCAAAAGATCTAAAATTTTTTGCGTGAACATTTTTGTGAGCTTTTCTTTGAATATTTTGGTCGGGTAAATTTTTGAGCAAATTATTGCTATCTGTTTCGGAAACATATTTTTAAAGATGAGAATAAATAAAATTTGACATCAGTGATCAGTGATCTCAATTCTTTAAAAAAATGGACCACCAACTTTTATTTTAAATTTTTGTGAAAAAAAGCAGACGACAAGCGAAATATTATTCTTGGCTATCAGTTTTGTCACATGGATTAGGGTTACTTATAATATTTTTTTCTTAGGGTTTTTCCCGAATTTTTTGTTTGTTTGTTTTTTTTGGGATTTTCTTGCGAGTTTTTTTTATTTCCAAGGGTTTTTTTCCTAAATTCGAAAAACAACCCAGGAAAATTTTTCTTTTCCAAAAAAATTTTGAGTTTTTCAAATATCGGCAAAAAACTCAAAAATTGCACTTTTAAGCGGTAATCCGCGCCTCACGACTATGAGGAGTGGTGGGGAGGGGATTTTTTTTAAACATATTTTTGTAACTGTACTTTACCCTTGGCTTTGATTGTTTTTTTTTAAGTACTCACACCATATTTACCTAGTTAGTTTAAGGCCCCAAGGGTTGCTTAAAAAAGCAAAAGGTTCATGAAAATGCTCAAGATAGATATTTACTGTCAATTTAATGTAATAATCAAAGTTCTCGATTACTGACATTGAACAAACAATATGCAAAGGGGCAACATTCCGATTCAAAAGTCTAGTCAATTACTGCTAAATTATATTTTTTAGACAAGGGTCGGGATCGTAGGGTTGTAAAAGTGGGTAATAAACGGGTATTATTTAGACCGAACGTGCTTTTGTTCATATATTTGAGATTTAATAAAATGTATATAAGTTTTTTCATTTGACTTAATTATTATTGTATTGTGTTTTAAACTAGGAAGTCAAATAAAGAGCTATTCTTTTAAACGTAAATTTTTATCATTACATTTTACAGGCAACAGCAATAAATAAGTGCCAGTTATTATTTTATATGATTCTTGTTTTTTTTACAACCCCAAAAAAGTTACAAGTATACTGGCATATCCCCTATAAAAATCAGATCAATCGAAGTTGTTTATGAGGTAAAACCGGAATTTCGACATCAAATCGTTTTTCCGTCGGAAAGCACTTAATCAAAAATACCTTGTTTTAAAACTTAGTCTTTGTATTTTCAGTTAAGTTCAATGAATTCCCATAAAACTATCAAATTTAAATTTGTAAGAAATTTTTATTACCAACATTTCTTCAAACAAATTTTGCTTAAAATTCTCTCCAAAATTTCCGTGAGTCTTTTTGTACGAGATTTTGCTCGAACTTTTCTTTGAACATTTTGCTCAAGAGGCTCGTGTAAATGTTTGTCGGCATTTCAACATCAAAGGAAAGTTTGTCTGTGTAAATGCGACATTAGAGTAACAGTTAGAAGAATTTTGAAATAATAATTGTTCTTTTATAAAAGAGAATAAAAAAAGGAACCGAGAAGAAAACGTAATAAATAGTATGAGTTAAACACAATGAAAAATTGGAGGTTAAGCAGAGTTCATTAATATTCCGCCACTTTTCATTTAAAGTAACTACATGGTGGCACTTTGCGAACGACAGCTAATTATTTTTGGAGAAAGCGCGTTTTCTCTGTTATTTTTTAAAAGCATATTTATTTATTTTTTTAGCGGTTAAAAGAAGTAAACTTCTTTTTTTTAACAAATTTATTTCTACTGTTTTACCTACCTACGTCTACCTTACCACACGTTTTAATTATAATTTTTATCACATACGCCTGTTTACACATTTTTATGTAATAAATTAAATTGAGCAGATGTTGTGAGTAAGATCGATGCTGATAAGAATACTGATAAAAACTCTAATCATTTTCTAGTTTTTTATTACATAAGGGCAGTAAATTATTTTTGAAAGTACCGTATATTTATACGTATATATATATATATATATATATATATTAATACACCGGCGCGCCGTTTTGCAAAATTTGAAATATCAAAATCTTTTGTTTGGTTTTGTAATAAAATTACGTGACCGTAATTGAAACTTAACTTAACTTAACCTAGAAAAGCGAAAATTTGGTCAGCTACCCAATCAATTATTGCTATCCTTTGTATTTAGAAATAGTTTAAATTAAGCAGCCATTTTTTTATATGCACACTTTTGATTTCACTTCCGAAAAGATTGTATGTCATTGTTTAATATACAGAGTGTCCTAAATTTGATGCTCACCATGTGGATCTCATAAACGGTAAAAGATACAATTTGATGCTTTGCTCAAAACTAAAACAAAATACAAAAATTTTTTTGCGCCTTTATTTTTAAAGCTATCAAAAAACGCTTTAAACTTTCTACAGGCACTTTTTTAAGATCTACTTAATGACAAGTCAGTTTTTGACATTTCAATGGGACACTTGCACTTGCTTTTTTTCTCCTGCCATTTTTGACATTTAAAAAACGATGGGTTTTTTTGACGTTTTGTTTAAAAAAAAATCAATCTACCTAATATGTTCC
This sequence comes from Oxystoma pomonae, assembly GCA_963921995.1. Lineage (NCBI taxonomy): Eukaryota > Metazoa > Arthropoda > Insecta > Coleoptera > Brentidae > Oxystoma > Oxystoma pomonae. Next base: position 89,321,068 of record OY998163.1, read on the forward strand.
AAAAACAAAGATGGTTGTTTTCCACAAACCAAAACTACAATTTTTTGCACTCGACGCGCGTTTCGCTAACAACGTTAGCATCATCAGGACACGATAAACAATAAACTAAATTAACCTACGCTCTATCTTATATACAATCTTTAAGTGGGAGAGATAAGACTAATAATTTGTGATTGATCACGATTTTTAATCGGGACGGGATGGGTCCTCTATCTTTATTTAAACTATTTCTGGATTTAATGATTTTCATACTTTCATATGCATTCAAAAGTCTTTTGTTTGGTACACTTTTTAGAAGTTTTAGGTTATCTAATGTGAATCTATGATTGTTTTCAAAAGCATGCTCGGCCACACTTGACTTTTCTGTTCTTCCGTATTTTAAGTGTGCTAAATGTTCTATAAAACGTGTTTGAATAGAGCGTCTCGTTTGGCCAACATATTTTATGTCACAATCCATGCATAATTTCGTAAATTCCACTTTTTTCTAGAACTGTAGTTTTATCCTTGGGATTTCCTAGTAAGCTTCTTTTGGTGTTACCGGATTGATATACTAATTTAAGACCGGTGTTATTAAATACTTTTTGTAATCCTTTCGTATAATTAGGATTATAAGGAATTGATACAAATTTTGAGACACGTCGAGTGCAAAAAAGTGTAGTTTTGGTTTGTGGAAAACAATCATAACATTGTTTTATTTATCTATTCCAAATAGCGATACAGTTATTATTAGTATAATTATTATAAGTATTAAAGTAGCCACTGTATAGGGTGATTCAAATTGGCAATTTTATATGGGTACGTGTACTGCCAGCGGAGATAGAGAAAAAACAAACCCCCCTTTGCGAGACTCAAATTTCAAGACAAGATTTTTGGTGAAAACCGCATTTTAATATGTCCAACCATCTTTGAGCTACAGGGGCTTTTTGAAAAGTCTGCATTTTGGGATAGGGCCTGTAACTTTTTTATTTATGAAAATTTCTTTTTGGTGCTAATAGATTTTGTGTAAATTGTGCAAAGCAGAATCGAGATCTCAAACTGAATTTTATCCGCGACTTTAAGGTTTTAAGTTACAACGCAAAGCTACCTTTTTTCTTATGGAACACACTGTTTTTTATTTCATTTTTGTGTCCAGAATTAAATTCTAATCAAAATGATGTATCATATGTATATTTTGGTTAAATAGTTTTTGAGATATTCAACATTTTCTATTCAAAACAAGGTGGCCGGCCAGATATGGTTTTGACAATAAAAATAAATCAGGTCATACATTAAAGAGCTGACGACTGAGATAATATGATGTCATAGCCTAATTCTTTTAAATATTTGGAGCAGGCGGAAATTGAGGCTTCTTCATAACAAGCTTTAATGGTTTGAAATAAATTCTTCGAGACTCAAAGTTAGTTAGATAGGTAGGTAGTTAGGTTGGTATCCGGACATAACCCTTTGCGACTATTACTTATGGGGCACATTAACGGATAAAGCGTTCAGAGATCGTGACCTGACAACAAACAAGACCTGGAAAATCATTTTATGGATTGCGTTAATGCTTTAAGAAATGTAGAACTTCTTAATGCCGCTATATGTATTGGACAAAATGGCGGACATTTTGAGCACCTTTTATAGTCTTGTTTTTAGTTTTTTTAATTAGTTTTTTTGAGATTAAGTTGTTTTAAATGGAGTAGGATAGGGATAATTTTTATTATTAGTTAAGAGTTTAAAAATATAAGAAAATATAAACTTTAAAATTGGCAGAAGCTTTGTTTAAAATGAAAAATGTAAGAGGCCATGACATATTTGACATGATCTTATAAGTTCATGACTTTGGTGCATAGCCAACTCAATTTTTATTGTCATATCCATATCCGGCCATAGCCACCTTGTTGTGAAGAGAATATCCCAAAAACTACTCAATCAAAATATCACACATGATACTAATGATGAATGAATAATGAATAAATTCAGTTTAAGATCTGGATTCTGCTTTAAAAGATCTACAAAAAAGAAACTCAAACCAAAAATAAATTTTCATAAATAAAAAAGTTGCAGGCCCTATCCCAAAATGCACTTTTCAAAAAGCTCCCGTAGCTCAAAGATGGGTGGAAAAATCAAAATGCGGTTTTTACCAAAAATTTTCTTGAAGTTTGAGCCTCGCAAAGGGAGGTTCTTTTTTCTCTATCTCCGCTATAAGTACCCGTACCCATATAAAAGTGCCCAATTGTAATCACCTTGACATTCAAAAAAACAAGGGCATGTTTTCTAACAAATTTTTAGTACAAACTTTGCAATATTATGCATCACTCCCAGTGGCATCAATGTCTACTTACTCAGTAAATTCAGAAAAAAAAACAATGTTTTCTAAACATAATTTGTTAAAAATTACTTTTGGGCGCCATATTTGAATACATATTATTTATATTAGAAAGCTTGAAGCAACAAAGAATGGACAGGTACTAACTGAATAATTTGAATAAAAATATATATAGGTATATAACAAAAACTACAAGAGCAAAAAAAAGTCTTAAGTAAGCAGTTTATTTTTCACCAGTTAGGCATTTTAGTTACTTTCTGTATGCTATTACAGTAGACTTGAAGACTATGAGCATATGAACAGGTCCTCAAGTACTTTTATCGAGAAATATCCGCGACTTTCCAGACTTTTAAGTTCCCTGACTTTTCATGATCACTTTTTTCTCCCAGGTAGCTATTTTTGAGATCAGGGAAAAGAGAATACTTCCTCACGATGCCGCCGATTTTTCCCACAAATGACACTAATGACAATATTTTAATAGAAATTGGCATTTTTTAAAACAAAAATGAATTTGTTGTCCGTCAAAAATAAATAAAAAAAAGGTTCGTAGCATGTCGGACACAAATTTTGCTTTTCAATTCATTACGACCAGACCTCCAAGATCTAATTGATAGTCTAGAAACGTACAGGCCTGTTTCATCCTTTTTAGGAATCATCAGGGTAACATAGGACTGTACGTGGCGTATGAAGCATAACATAAACAACCACACCCAGATAAATTTAAACAACTTTCGTCGTCAAAAAAATCGGGATGTGGGATGGCTATATGCAGTGCGTCGCCTATCGGAATAAAGAGTGAAGCAAATCGTTAAAGGATGCAAATATCAATAAGAATGACATTTGTGAGCAGGACAAAAAATTGAGAAATTAATTGGGCACGCATGAAGTCGCGTGTTGTGGATATACATTATTATATATGGTAAGAGCAGTACAAATGAGGTATCAAATTAAAGCTTGTGAGATACGCTACACAAATTACTTAATCTGTCGGAATGAAAATTTTTGAAAGTATCTGACAGACTTGACATTTAGTTGTCGAGTCCTTTTGGGTAACATCATTTGCTTACATAAACGCGACAAGAGGGGTTGAAGGGGTAGTTACTGTCGGTAGAAGTATTAATAAGTGCTAACAGGGAGGGAAAAGGGATTGGAAAAATGCTATAAAGTGTTGCAGAGGGGGGAGGGGTCAAAATTTGGAAACATGGCTTTACCTAATTGATGGTCATTTGAATTCGAAAAAAAACCGGACAGGCTAAGTATTTAGTGTGTTCTTTGGGGGGGTCTGAACGTAAAATTTCCAAGTCTATGTGTCCCCCACTCCTCAGGAGCTATCCGCCATTTTATAAAAACTTTGGAAACGACTTTCACTTTTTCTATTGGTCGAAGACAAAAAACGTGTATAGAGGGCGTTGAAGAGACGAAAAATCAGTTTTAACGTATTTTAACCCACAAATATCAGTCTGTCAGATACTTTCGGTAATTTTCATGCCGATAGACTAAGTCATTTGTGTAGCGTACGTCACAAGCTTTAATTTGATACCTCATTTGTACTGCTCTTACTTTAAATAATAACATATAATCCACAAGGCGCGACTTCAGTCGCTGTACCCCAGAGACTGTTTAATAAATTATAAACAATATACAAATTTTAATAGAATTTACTCCGAGATCTAAAACTTTAATTTTTTAAGTTTTTACAAAAAATCACTTTTTGTTGGTCAAAATACGTTAAAACTGATTTTCTGTAACTTCGGCGCCATCTAACTTTTTGGAAACTTACTACAGAAAATTGAGCACATGGACAAAAAGGTTGAAAATTTTATGCCAATTATTTTTGTTCTCAGACTTTTTCGCCTCGGAGAAAACTTGGTTACAAAGTTTTTTCAAAATGGCGGATGGTTCCCGATGAGTGGGGGAAATACAAGCCTGGTGATCTTACCTTTAGACCCCCACCAGCAACATATAAAAATTTTAGCCTCCCCGAATTTTTTTCGAGGTATCCCCCTTATTTATGACAATTTTATTGTACCTCCTACTTGTAAAAAACTTATTTTAAGTATTATTTCAAGAAAATTTTTTAAAGTCTAATAATTTCGGGACCACAAGATATTACCCTGTAAATTAGATTTTGGTTAATTTCTTTATATTATTAATTATTTTAATTCCCAAAAATAAATTAATTATTTTTTGACAATTGACAATTGACGCATTAATACCCAGCATCAGAGATAAGGACACTTCCGTCTTAGAAATTGAACATCTAGAAAGCTGATTAGCTGAAATTTGATTTTTTTTGGCAACAATATGGGTATTTGATTTTATGATAAAACTTAAAATTTTTATCGCATATATTCACAAATAAGATGCATTAAAATACTAAACTAGAACCAATAAAAATTTGAAGCAGGTACCTAACTTAGTGGCCTACCAAGGGTGGTATTTTGTGGTCAGTCCCCACCCCCCAAAGGCCTAAAAAAGTACTCTTTCGAAAAGTCCCCTAAAAATATCCACACCAATTGCACCCCCAGAGTCAGCTTCGGGGCACGCCACTGACTAACTGATCTGATCTTTGCGGGGGAGTGTATAGAAACTGAAAAATTGGAGAGGTCGAAAGTCGCCTTACGTACCGTATCTAAACGCATGGCTGAGTTTATCACGTTAATTACGCTCTATTCCAAATTGCTGCGGACCAGTCTTTTGACACTGACAATGACAGTTTTATTTAGCTTCTGTGTTTAATTGTATGTAGATTATGTTTTTAAAGCCCTGTTCTCACTATGAAATCAATCAAAAAATAAAGCCTAATGCAAGATGCGCAAAAATAGTTGTTCTATTTTTATCAGAAAGTTGCATGCACGCTGGGGAATTTATTGGTTACTTTTTGAGTGCCAACATGTTTTTTATGATGTGAACTTGCCGATCAGCTGTGAATGTTAGGTTATGAATTTTCCGCCAAATATTCCACATCCTCTTCAATTTTGCCAAAGAAAATAAAATAACGCAAAATACAAAAATTAAGGTTAGGTATAGGAAAAAAGTAAAAAAAGCAGTTAAAAATCTAGTGCTATTTTAATTTTTTTGACTGGTGACTTTGTTATGTTGGCTAAAATTAGCATTTCCGCTAAAAAGAGGATGCACCCCCCACAACTCCGGGCCGCAAAAAAATGATGCATGCAAAAAGTTGCATTAGTATGATGCATAGTGTGAACAGGGCTTTATAGATTTTGTTTCTACTAGGCAATTTTTTGTAAAAAACGTCTACACTGGGAAAACTTCTTTCCAGTACAGTACAGCACTGACAAATAATTTTGTCTTGAATCTAATAAATATTGATTGAGTTAAAAATAATATTTAATTACCTATATGTGACAAATATTACAAAATATTTTTTCTTCAGTGAAAATATAGTACTCAAAAACTTGTTGAATGATTAATTACCTGTCAATGCCTATCAGAATGGTAGCACTTTCAAACAAAATAATATTTTAAAATTAACGACCGGTTTTATAAACTAATTAGAATACGAAACGAACACCAGTGGCGTAACAAAAAACAATTTACCCCCTTGGTTACGCCAATGATACGCTGGAAAGAGATACCTATTTGTTACCACTGCACCACGGACTACTGTTAAACTTAACTAGTTTTCTATGTGCTTTTTTCATCTCTTCATACTTGTCTCAATTTTCCCATTTAGAAAATCAAACCAAAACAAAAAAAAAGCCGGATTTACTTAAGACTGTTAATTCTAAAATAAGTGCAAAAACTCTTCCCTATACAGGGTGTTCCAAATTCGATGTTCACCATGGGGGTTTAATTTAGGTTTAAATAAGTGCAAAGTTGCGCTATTTGATGCCTTACTCAAAACTAAAAAACAGATTACAAAATCCGAGTGGTTCCGGAGAAAAAAAAGCGAATTTTTAATGTTTAGTTTTTCTTTTTTTGCGCCTTTATTCTTAAAGCTGTCAAAAAACGCTTAAAACTTTCTACAGGAATTTTTTTAAGATCCGCCTAACGACAGGTCTGTTTTTGAGATTTGACATTTCAGTGTGACAGGAGCAATGTCAAGTTAATTTTTCCTTATGAGCACGTGATTGTTTCTTCTGTCGTTTGGTTAAGGAAAGAATATATTGTGCGACCTTATTTTGACCAGTCACATGACGTTTTGGGGTAAATGACCATCATCAGTTCAATTTTTGCTTTTGAGTTATTTTTTTTTAATTTTTTTTTTGCAGAGTTAAAGACAAACTCAAAATATCCATGCACCTAGCCGGGATTCGAACCCGAGATCTTCCGTATGGTCGGCAGGCCGATAAGCTACCCACTGCGTAAACCCGTTTGAAATATTTTTTTTGACATGTTAAAAATGATACTGTTTTTACAAAATTATTTTGCCTAATATTTTAAACATAAGATTTTTTTTTTTTGCATTTATAACTTATCTGATTAAAATGTTGATAATTTAAACATTAATTTCAGATTAGAAAAAAATATCTTGAGTAAGTTAAAAGCAAAAATTGAATTTGGGCTGATGATGGTTAATTAACCCAAAACTTCAGGTGACCTCATCCTTTACGAACAAAACGGCATGAGAAAAAAGCACTTGTCCATAAGAAAAAATAAACTTGGGAGTGCCCTTTTCATACTGAAATGTCAAATCTTATAAACACCTGTCATTATGTAGATCCTAAAAAAGTGCCTGTAGACCGTTTTAACCGTTTTGTGACAGCTTTAATAATAAAGGCGCAAACAAATAAAAACTGAAAATGAAGATTTCGGTTTTTCCGCCTATCTACGGAACTACTCGGATTTTGTAGACTTTTTTTAAAGTTTTGAATAAAACATTAAATTGCGCAAATTTTCTCTAATTTAAACCTTTTCCTACCTCCTACCGTTCAGGAGAACCCCATGTGGAGCATCGAATTTGAAACACCATGTATACATAAAAATGTTTAAGTATCCAAAACGGTGCTTTTATTTCCTGGACTAAATCACAACAGGTAACTCCAATGTGGTCGTCGTTCGAAGGAGTATAGTACAGAAACTTAAAATAAATTAGAAGACTAAAATAGTACAGTAGACTTACCATATGGCGGAGCGGTCGTGTGTAGGTGGGGGCGCGATCTCACTGTGCTCTATTATAATTTGACGTCTGACAGTTTGTGTTGTAAACTGTATGATAGTTTAGGCAACTGCGATATGGCAGGGCGCGTAACTTCACTGTGTCGGCCTCGATTCGGGCGTCCGCCACACCCCAACAAGCAACAGGACGCCGACGCGCGTCGTGATGCCTCTTAGGTCAGAGGATGTTAGAACTAAAAACTTTTTATTGACTACTGAAATAAACTAGAAAAGATCGAGGGTTTTGTAGATAGGAAGTCAGGTCAAAGGATCAAAATTTTTCGACAAGATTTGGTTTTGGACAATTTTTTTTTGGATTTTAATGTTTAAAAGGCGGTTGAAAGAGTCAGATTTAAGATGGTGCCAATCCATCAATTTTGCTGTTATTCTAATATCGTTGGAACTTTTTGGAGGACCTTTTACTTTTTGGAATCGAGACAAATTTGGTTTTATTCTAGTTTGTCACAAAACACAGCAAGCAACAGGACGCCGACGCGCGAAGCGACCACCCTTAGGTTAGAGGCTATAAGGACTAAAAGTTTTAATGACCCCTAAAATGAACTAGAAGGGATCTAGAATTTAGTAGACTGTTAAGTTTTTTTTTCAAGAGAACCCAGGATTTTTAATTATTCTAATATAGTTTTCATTGTTTTGGACCATCTTTTACTTATTTCACTTTGGGACAACTTTGTGGTGGGAATCTATAAATTCGCGTTGAGTCGCATTTTCAGTGGAAGTGTTCATTTTTCTTGTGGAAAACAATAATCCAATTCGATAATCCATTCTGGCTTCTGATTTTATTTTAGTGAAAGTAACGTTTCATTTTTTATAAGGGTTGCGAGCAGGTTACCGCCACCAAATTATGAACTTTAAAGTTTTATAGAAAAGCAACGAGAACCCCGAACCTTTATTACCCTCTTATTGGCCTTAACTGGTGAATCTTATAAAGGTAGTGGCAACCTTAATATAAACTCCTTAAAAACCTAGAAGTTACCTGTGAGAATATTCTGACAACTTTTATATTACTTACCTGTCTGCAACCTTTATGAAACGAAATAAAGTAACCCGAGTGCAGCGCCCCTTATAAGAAAATGCAGTAGAAAAATGTTTTTGATAGTTCTGAGGTTCTAAAAAAGTAATTATGGATCTGTAACAGAGCACATGGAGTCAAAATAACATCAAACTATAAATAGGCCGTGATACAATTTTATGATGGTAAAATGATTTTTAAAGACATTTTCACCCCCTAAACCTACATGCGGCGCAAACTTTACTGTTGAAAACTCACGCGCATGCAGCAATTTGTTTTATTTCGAAAAAAATAAATATAAAATTTTGTAATATTTTAAACAAATAAAATAATATTAAAAAAAATTTACGCAGCCATATTCGCCATCAAAGTTTCTTTGAGGTAATCTGGATTTGTAACAAATACAGGTGACCAAAACTCTTTAATAAATCTGTTAAAGGAATTCGCCGATTGGCCTAAACCATTTTAATAACCTAAAAAAAAACAGTGCTTTTCAACCATTTTTCAAGAAAACAGAACAGAACAGAATAATTTTTCAACGTTTGTTTCCAATTGAAAATATTTGTGATCGTCCAGCCGATTGAGAAGGGTAAAACCCGCCTAAGCGTCGCGTCGTCCCTCGGAGTCGAGGTGGCCGAGAAAAACAGCTGAGGCTCAAGCACGCAGCAAGAAGTTGGACGAAGACGACGAATAATATCCAGAAAAAGACTGGTTACATCAGCCCTTTGTTACTAAAAGAAGGAGATTTATCTCTATGAAGCTGTAGAAGCAGAATCACAAATGATAGAATTTATAATGAAACCTTTTAAAACTATAAAATGTAAGAATTCCAAGGCCAACTCTGAATTTTCGTTTTCAGTTTTCAGTTTTTAAAATTCTTCAGTGCTTCAAATACCTCTAAAATTATTAGTATCATTCAGGTCTAGTGACAGGTGGCAAAAAACTTGTCAAATAAAAATATGGGAAATTATTTCACAATTAACTTAGTGTTTGTTTTATGTTTCTAGTTGTGGCAAGGTACGTTTATAAAAAATTACCCTGAAGACATTTTGTCGGAATTATGGAAAAAGCTCTCGAAAACAAGACATTTTTAACCGACTTGCAAAGACGCGTATTTTCTAGAAAAATATACTTTTTCGCCATTTTTCCAACAATTACAACAGGTATATTAAGAAAGCCAGAAATCAGCCGATCGAGCTAAAAGTCTACCACGGGTACTATCACAAAATAACAATTAACGAATGCAGAGGGTTAAAGTGTTTCTATTAAAAAGGTAATTTAAAATGTTTCTTTATGTCAAAAAAAATGCCAAAAACGTGAAATTTGGGTGTCTTTTTATATTAAAAGATCAGCTTAATCGTTTTACTCTCAAATATTTTGTTTTATACCATAATAAAAGCATGATTTTAGTAACTGGCTTTTTGGATTACAGATGCCAAAAAACTTTTTTTTGATCACGGGTGCAAAAAAAGATTTCTGTCTGTTTTTTCGGAGCGGAAAACAGTTTTTACCAAGTATTTATGAAAAAATCATTTAAAAATATCGTCAAAATATCAAATTGTTAAAGACTAAAATGTCGCAACAATGAACGTCACCGAGTAAAAAGACACATCGCCATGGAAACAATTGTTATTTCATTTACCAGCCGCCTTGATTTATAGTGTAAAGATGGTGTATTGCGAGAAGTTCTCTTCGTTCGAGATTTTTAATGTATTTTCCTGTTTTTCTTGGATTTTATGAAAAAGGTATTAAAAAAATAGTGTTAACAACTCGCTGCTAAACTGTGCTTTTTTTACTCGCGTTTTTAAATACCTCGCTGTGCTGGTTATTTAAACCAACGCTTGTAAAAAAGCACTATTTTAGCCACTAGTAGTAAAAACTACTATTTCACACTATCCATGAAATAGTTGTATAAAAAATAAATAAAGTAGGCTTGCTAGTATTAGCAAGATTTATTCATTTTACGTGTACGGCGTAGACCAGTGAACAGCCTCTTAGCCTGCAGAACAAAGATCGCTGGATCGGATCTCGGCAAGTACACATTGCTTCACACAACACCGAATGCGACTCGAGACGACGACCGGCGCTCAAAAGCTTGACGTTGTGCATAGATTAACAACAAACGAGGTAGAAGTAGGCGGCAGGGTTGACACAGCACCGAAAACTTTGCGGGCGTCAAAGGTGGACGGCCGAAGACCCCGCCAAACTGGGTAGAGGAGACTAGCCGGTGACCCAAAAAGGGACGACCTGGACTTCTCCGAGATCGGGACTCCATGGGACGCGGCTGGACTCCGACAGATTTGGTAGCGGGAGTGTACAGAGGGTGACTTGGAAGAGGCGGTACCACCTTCCGGTAGCGGGACCACTTCAAAGAGATGCATCTGAAGACTCCGACGGCGACCTCGACCAGCGAAACCGGGACCTCGATTTTGTGCTGGTGAGAAAAGTCTACCGTCAACCAAGTTCTGCTGAGACGGTAGCGATGTTAGATGCAAGTCTAACACGTAGCAGGACCACCCTTCGAGGAGGTGTAAAGCCGGCGGTCCACTGTGCATACTTGCTACGCAGTCTAAAGATACCTGCCCTCGACAGAGGTGTCAGGTAAAATTAGGTCCTCTTAGAGAAAGAAAACTTGCATCCTAAGGGGCATGTGCATCAGTCGAAGTTGCACGGGGGGTATGGCAAAAAGGATCCATTATGTGGCCTAATTGCCAGGCCTACGACCGCCCATCTACTACTACTACTATTCATTTTACATAAATCACTTTATTTGTAATTTAAATATTGTTCCTATTTTGAGTGGAAATAGTGTTCCGTCCGTTACATTCCGTCCGTTACGCAACCTTTTAAATTCTTAAATTCTTAAACCTTTCATTTTTTGGTATAATAGTACCAGATACTATTCATGTGTGATTTTAACTTTATGATTATATTAAATTTTGGTATTTTTTGAGTATATATATAATAAGTAATATTAAAATGAATGAATGACGATATGCTTTTGTTTTGCTGTTCCATCCGTTACACATATTATAAAGCTTTTTACCAACTTACTAGAGTAATTTAACATTTGAATTATTTGAGTACAATTAATGTATTTATTTTTTGTTTCCAGCGTTAACATATTTGCAGTGCCTAATGGCAATATTTAATTTTCAATTTAAAAAAATCGAGCAAAGTGTTCCGTCTGTTACGCTGGAATGGCTGAAAGGTGCCCCACCCCGTCCATCACTAAAAATGAAAAAAATTGATTCGACATACTTTTTTTAGGTCGGCGCTCATTTAACTATTTATAAGGGCCTACTCATATGCGCCAAGTTCAATATGTTGGGTTTCATATCAAATTTAAATTATTTTATACTTTTTTGTGTTTTGTCGGTTTATTTTATTTAAAACTTTTCATCAGTCAAATTTCGGCAAAATAAAGTAAATTTTAACTTCATAATTTAAAATTGAGTGAACACACCTGTTGTATTTTGAACTGTCTGCCTCTGTCCTAACAGCCCTATACTCCTCTCTACAATGTTGACAAGTGGATGTGGTGGATCAAAAAACAATATATGCGATATATCGCTTTAAAATTGTGTTGATGTTATTTCTTTATCAATCGCCGTTTCCCGTCGGTTCCGAAAATATTTTAACCAAAGTAAATCAAACATAAAAAATATCCTATCCAAATTCGCCGTTGTTGGTTTTAAAACTTTATGTTTGAAGTTTAAGAGTGAATTTAAATCCTAAAAACAATTCGTTTAGTTAAACAGATAAACCGCGCATCAAAAATTAACAAAATTTTGCACAGCGGAGGCTTCTGATATCCCCCACAGACCATTTGCGTATTTTTCAAAAAATTATAGATATCTTCTTTTATTTAGTTTTTTTAAAATTATCAATAATTTTTACCGTGAGTTAAACATTTTTAGTATACGTAAAATTATGAAAAAAAAACTTAAAATTATGCAAAATCACGTGAATGGTTCCGGGATAAGCGCCATTGTGGGTTAAACACCAACAAAAAGCTAAAAATACAATATTAAACATTTATGTTAGGTCAACACCTTCCTCAACTAAAAACCTAGTTCGCTACTACCTCTTCAGTTCCATTTTTATAACCAAATAGAAAAATCATGGATTTTCTGTCAATTAGACCACAATAGTATGCTGAAAGATACTAAATCAACAATCAATTATTTCATGTTGAAAGGAAATGCAAATATCTCGAAAACTGTAGCTTTGAAAGATTTGAACCTTATGACAAAATTTTTGGGTAACATTTATGAAAACCAAAATGTGAAAACTGCATATCAATAGCTGCTTTAGTTCTATCATTTTTTTAAATATATTTTAAAGTTTTTTTCAAATAACTCGGAAACTAAAGCTCCCACGAATTTGGATTTTAAAACAAAATTTGTAGTTCATATTCATGGAAACTTAAATCTGAAAACCGTATATCGCTACTCACTTTTGTTCCAAAGTTACAATGTTTTTAAATATTTTATTTCCCTTTTCCCCCCTTCAACCCCCCACTACCATACCCAAAAGTTAATCAGTTTATGTTCAACCGATAGATGATTTTCGTACCAAATTTCGTTAAAATCGATTAAGGCGTTCTTCAGTTATCGTGTATACAGACAGACAACAGAAAACAGACAACAGACTTAGTTTTGATAAAATTAACAAAACTCAAAATTTCACGATTTTAATAGTCCCCCATACCATATTGGTATGGTGGACTAAAAAGAGTTAACTGACTTTTTAGTTGAAAAGGTGTTGGTTAGGTTTGTTAAAATCATCACAGCTGATTCAATTAACAATTTCAATGACGATGACAAGAACCAGTGACAGCATTTTAACATATAAATCCTTAGTATTGTATTACCACACTCCATTCCAATTTGCTTCGGACCAGTTTTTCAACACTGACAATGACACTTCCAGTTAGCTTCTGTGTTCAATTGTCAGTGGCCATATTGAAATTGTTCCATAGAATTTGTAATGAGGTGTACCTTTGAAATGAAATTTTAAATTAAGAAAGCACATTTCCAGAATATCCTACACAGGACGTTACAGTTTTGGCATGACATAAAACATTCTAGATGTTTTGTTTAGGGAATGTTGTTTCTTTAGTGCTATATTCATGAAATGTCTTGATAATTTTCTAAATGTGCTAAATTGAATATTCCCATGACTTGCCAGGATATTTTTACGCAAAACTTTTACTTAAAGTATGCTATAAAGCGCCACATAGTAAAAATAGCTAAGTTTTACTATACAGCGTGTTTCAAATTCGATTCTCACCATGGGGATCTCCTAAACGGTAGGAGATACGAAAAGGTTTAAATTAGGGCAAAGTTTCGCAATTTGATGCTTTATTCAGAACTAAAAAAAAAGTTTGTAAATTCCTGATAGTTCCGGAAATAGGTGGAAAAAACCGAAATCTTCATTTTTTGTTTTTATTTTTCTGCGCCCTTATTTTTAAACCTGTCAAAAAACGCTTAAAACTTTCGACAGCTACTTTTTTAAGATGTACCTAGTGGAAAGTCCGTTTTTGAGACTTGACTTTTCAGAGTGACAGCAGCACTGTCAAGTTCATTTTTTCTTATGGACACGTTCTTTTTTTCTCCTGCAGTTTGGTTCATAAAGGATGACAGATAACATTTTGCAACCTTATTTTGAAAAGTCACCTGACGTTTTGGATTTATTGACCATCATCAGCCCAAATTTAATTTTTTCTTTTAACTTACTCAAGATATTTTACAAATTGATTGCAGTACTTTTTTAATCACTTTAAAAATGACATTTTTTTTGTTTTTTTTTGAGATTTTGTTATGACAAAATAACTTTACCTAATATTTAAAAAACATTTTGTTTTTTAATATTTGAATTTGGGCATGATGAGGGTTAATTAACTCAAAACGTCCAGTACTTGTCAAAGTGAGGTTGTAAAATATCTATCATCCTTTATGAACCAAACGGCGGGAGAAAAAAAGCATGTGTCCATAAGAAAAAATGAACTTGACAGTGCTTCTGTCACACTAAAATGTCAAATCTCGAAAACGGACCTCTCATTAGGTAGATCTTAAAAAAGTGCCTGTAGAAAGTTTTAGGAGTTTTTTGACAGCTTTAAGAATAAGGGCGCAGAAAAATAAAAAGTAAAAATTAAGATTTCGGTTTTTTTTCGCCTTTTTTAAACCTTTTCGTATCTTCTACCGTTTAGGAGATCCCCTTGGTGAGCGTCGAATTTGGAACACCCTGTATAGGTAGCGTGAATATTCTTGAGGCACTCGGAATGTCTAAAAACTCTCCTAATAATTTCCAACGGTCCTCTTTTTTATGCTTCACCAAGGTGAGGTGGTTTAAATTTATAGCCCCCAGAAAGGATTGTTTTGTGGCATTTGGTGATAAGTTCGTTTATAATTTTCCTAAGTAACCGTTTTTACAAGGATTAATTTACCTTATTTAATATCCCAAATCGTTTAATAACAAATAAAACACCTCCAATTTTTTCCAGAAAAACGCCATATTTTCAACCCGTTTTCAGCACAAAAAATATATTTATGAGGGCACTACGAGGCAAAACAAACATAAGTGAAGGTCACTGATTATGCACGAAAAATATACCAAACAAAAAAACACAAAATAATTATATTAATATATTTACAAACTGAAAGTA
The DNA here is from genome assembly GCA_963921995.1 of Oxystoma pomonae. NCBI lineage: Eukaryota > Metazoa > Arthropoda > Insecta > Coleoptera > Brentidae > Oxystoma > Oxystoma pomonae. The sequence continues at coordinate 89,336,197 of OY998163.1, forward strand.
AAACATTGAGGTTATCTAAAAGCTCAGTAAAAAAAAACGTTCCTTACTCAAAGCCCCCTTATTTTAAAGCTGTAGTTTTCATTAGTAGAGGTTGGTGCAAGCCAAGGTGCAAGCAGAGGTAAAAGATCCGAACTCGCTGTTTGTGATTGAACGCAGCGCTAATATTTTCAAACTGACATTTCGACAGTGATAAAAATGTAAAAAAAAACTTGCATTTAAGTTTTTTAATACATTTCATAAATAAAAACACCTTATTCCTTATTTTATTATTACTCATCTAAATCGTTGTATGACTATTTAAACCCCGCGTGGGTTTAAATTTTTTAATTTTCTTTTCTTCTACATTGAAACGTTCTTCTTAAATTCAACAAAAATTTGTTTTAAAATGATTATTTAATAAACAAACTTATTAAAATTCTTCTTATAATTCAAACTATGTCCAAAACACAAGGCAGGTTGGTTTAAAATGCTTAAAACCCAAAATTTCCCTTAAACTTAAAACTCTTCTAAAATAGACTAAACCCTTTTAGTAAATCCCACCATTAATATTTGAATACATATATAGCGTCTGCTTACACAAAACAATAATTACATCCACTCTGAATATTCGGTGAATTATAAAAAAGGAGACCGATGGACATTCAAAATGTTCCGAGAATAAATAAATAAATATACCAAATCTGTAAGTACCGTATTTTTTCTCTCTAAATAACTTTTAGCTTCTCTTGTTTAAAATTCATTAAAAGAAAAGAAGCTTTAGAGCTTTTGTCCAACGACATGTCTTTGGTATCTTAAAAGAGTGCTTAAAAACTTTTGGATCCACATAGATTTACTCTCAAACTTACTTAATATTAAAGTTTTGTAATCCACCCGGCTGTTATAGAATAAAGTGGATGGTATTTGATAGCAACAAATTATTAATTTAATATTTTAAGAACTTCCTTTCGTATAAAGTAAGGAATTTTATTTCCGGTCTCGAGTGCGAATTCTGGGAACTGGTTATTTGTAACTTATTTAATTTTGTAGCTGGACAACACATCGTCTTAAATGATGACCTGATTATTTAAAAAGAATTGTTCTGTTTCAAAATATTATTTGCCTAACGTTAGCGAACGAATTAAATAACAAGCTTTATAAGATTAAATTAGATTTGTCAGTGTACAGGGTATACTAAAAGGCATAAATATTCTTCCAACTCATATCCTAAAAGTAAATAACTGAAAGCAGAAGTAAACCGTCAGAAACTAAAACCTATTTCTTG